>OZ014492.1:39737794-40962207 GCA_963966045.1 Xestobium rufovillosum
TCACCAAGTTTTTATTGGATGTTGGAGATGGAGTTTTGAACGATATGAATAGCAATTTAGAATTGCCACAAAGATGTATTTATAATTCGGATATCGTTGAACGTATAATGGAGGAATCAATTAGAGAAAAGCGATTCATAGATATGACCAAATCAGCTATTCTGACTTTGAAGACATTAACAAACTGTTAGATATAAAAACAGAAAAAATATATGCAAATTTGGATAGTGCTGAAAATTGTGATAATGGAGATTTAAACGATGCTATTCTTCCTAAATATTTAAATATTTTAAACCCGCCAAATTTTTCTCCGCCTGAATTGAAGTTGAGAGTATATTGTATTGTGATGTTGGTTAGAAATATCAGCATTAATGAAGGCTTATGTAGTGGTACGAGATTGTTAATTTTACAATTGGGCGACAATATCCTACAGTGCAAAATTTTAACAGGCGATAAACATGGAGATATAGTTTTCGTTAACCATATAACGTTGTACTGTGAAAATGTTTATCCTTTTACTTTTAAAAGACGACAATAATTTCCCATTAACTTAGCGTTTGCCAAACATTTGATCAAATAGGAATTGATCTCTGAAAAGAAATATTTACTCACGGACAATTATGCGTCGCTTTTTCAAGAGTTCGTTCTTAGGAAGGATTGATAATTTATTTAGGAAATCAAAGAAATAGCCGTATAGTTCAAAACTACGTTTTCAAATAATTATATCAGATGTAAATTATTCTGTAATCAATAATGCGTTTCTTTGAAGTCATGATTCGACTAGGGCAGTGAGCGCGCTTAGCGCGCTAGATGACCTAGTATTCATTATACCAACGAATTCGTAGTTCATTTATTCAATGATCGACTTTTCATTATATCAGTGAACTCGTTCATCGGTTCAAAACGATTTGATTCATTATTTATTCAATGAACTTTTTCATTCTATTTATGTTCACTTTTGGTTCAGTGCAGAAATTAGATTATTACCATTTATGGACACACCACTTCTACTGAAAATTCATCAACATTCATTCAATTTAAAGTACTGGCACTGCTGCTTTTGCTTTCTAATAAGGAATAACAATGTTTAGAAGCACTGTAAAGGTGAAACTTATTGAATTAGATCCATATAATACCATAAAGTTGCTCAAGACAACGTTCCATAGGAAGACTGTAATTAATACTGCTTCACCATTCATTATTTATTCCTTCGGAATAATTGACACGCTTAATTTCTTGTATTGTTACATAAGAAGCAGCTAATTTACTGTTAATGAATTTCTAGCTTGTTTGAGAATACTGTGAGATAGGGTAGGGTATAATTATTTCAGAAACAAGTAATGTGGGTTTCAGCTATTCAAATTACGATACTTACACTTGGGTAACCGCCTTGGTGTGTTGTGTTACTTGCAAACATAGGAATGGAAACGAAATCAACACGACCTGACCTAAGAGTGAAGGGGAAAGCATTGCGTATTGCGTTCCTGAATGCACATTTTTTGTCATGTACATTTAATGATAGTATCGCAAAAACCGAATAGGAATTCGAGTATAAAGAGTTCAATGTAGTATGAATTTAAAAAGTTTGGGTCTAGAATTGCGTTAAAGCTTGCACCAAAGAGGTTTTATCAAGTTTTATTTGTATACCTACTTTATGGGGAATTATTGTCGTCGGAAGAAGTACTACTGAAACTGAATTTAATTTGGCATCATGCTTTTCCGGTCTATTGATCGCAATTACTTCATTAAAAAGTTACCGAGCAGAGCAGTAAAAATACCATTGCTACGTGCTGCCTTCCAAACAAGAACCGAATCACCGAATGTTTCTTGCTTTCTTGCCGGTGCCAACACAGCTGTATTCTTTCACCGTTCCAGCGCTAATCAGAGGAACAGTTAGGTACGTTATTAAGAAGTATCTTTTTGTCCTCTAATATTACAAGTCTTTCGCAGAGAGTGGCTTGTAGTCGTAACCAGCGGTTTACATTTTATTTTAATACAATTATGAGGATTCGTGTAGAATCTATAACTGTAATATAACACAAACGCATGCTTTCACTGTTCAGTTTGTATTTCCTAGGTTGATCGTGTTTGTTGATTTATATCATTCGAGGAATTGGAATTGAATGGAAATGCACCTCACCGGAATTTGATTACGTTACAGGTTATTCAGTAAGAAAGTAAAAGAACAATTGTTTGTTTATTGTTCTTTTTAGTAGGTACAATCCAACAGATTTAAGTTGACGAGCGGTGGGATTGCACAGGCTGTCCTATTTTCGTTGTGATTTGGGGGTTTCTCATAGAAGCAGCAGAGATAGAGCCTAGGGGTTTTCGCGAATCTGAGCTACTTTTTTAGAATGCCAAACCAGAATTTGGATATCGTTTTTAGTTTTCGAGAAAACAAATAATGTTGATTTTTATCTATTTTCAAAAACTCTCTCCAATTCTTTTTGTACTAAGCAGACTAAAACTGTTATGATTGACTCCTATAGAACTTTTTTCAAGGAATTCAGTGGCGTACGTAGTTTTTTTCTAGGGAGCGTATTTTTTGAGTTATGACATAAAGTTGAATTTTTTAAATGGTAGTTCAAAATTATCAAAATTTCGATATATACGACATAATTCAAATTATTCACCATCTCTTCCCGGGAGATCAAGAAAGAAGGCTTAATTTTTGTAGGTGGTACTTAAATAAAATTCAAGAAAATCCAGAATTTGGGCGGTCTGTCATTTGGACAGATGAAACTCACATAAGCAGCGTAGGATTATTTAACAGGCATAATGTACGTCACTGGTCTGATAAAAATCAGCACCAAACTTTTGAACGTCAGAGGCAAGGATGTTTTGGATTTAACGTTTCGTGTTTTATTTTGGGTGGTCAACTAGCATACCAAATTTTTAATGGAAACTCAACGGGATTGAGATACATTAATTTATTGAATATTAACGCAGAGGCGATAATGGAAAATGTTCCGTTAATAAACATAAACAGGGTATATTTTCAACAAGATGGTGCCCCTGCACACAATTCTGCAATAGTTAGAAATTATTTAGAAAATCATTTTCCGGGTAGATGGTTGGGTACAAATGGGCCTATATTGTGGCCTGCAAGATCACCGGATATGAGTATATTAGACTTTTTTGTTTGGGCATTTTTAAAAGAACAAATGTACATACGAAGATACAACAATCAAGCCGAGCTAGCAGAAGCAACACATGCAGCTTTCCGATTTTTGCAAGCCCATCCTATTTTTTTAATTAATGCCATCAATCTATTAAATAAAAGATGTAGATTATGTGTTGAAAAACATGGCACTCAATTGGATCAGTTCCTATAATTTTGTTGTTTGTTGGTGTTCTTGTTTTTTTGTTTTTGTTTGTTTTGTTTGTTTTGCTGTTTTTTTTGTTTTTGTTGCTTTCGAACTTGACCAAAACCTGCTGTAGTATCCATTTAAAAAATTCAAACTTTATGTCATAACCCAAAAAATACGCTCCCTAGAAAAAAACTACGTACGCCACTGAATTCCTCGGAAAAACTTCTATACGAATCAATCTTAACAGTTTTAGTCTGCTTAGTACAAAAAGAATTATAGCGAATTTTTAAAAATCAATAAAAATCAATAGATATCATTTTTTTCTCGAAAACCCCAAGGCTCTATATAATACACAGTCCTAATAGTTTCTCTACAAAAACTCTTCAAAATTTGGCGCCACATCATTGATGTTGACGTTATTGGTCTTGTTTGATTTATAATTTGTGATTCAGTAAAATACCGAACAACTTTCGTGTGTTTAAAAGCGAATGAATCAGACATTTACAATTACGGATGTTTATCACGCTTTTGGTGTAATATTTAAAGAAATTGATAAAATCTCTCAAGCAACAAAACCAGGAATATTTTATTGTGTTTGGTTATTCAGTGCGGCTTATAATCTTATAAACCATTTCTACTGTTTCTGAATGTATCCAGTCAAGGAAGTTCTATACAAACACTGGGCGCGAGGTCAAGCAGCAGCATGTCAAAAGGCTCTTCTGCTGTTTACCCATACAGAGATTACAAAAAAACACCCGCAGCGCAAATCTTCTTAAACAAGTAGCAAAACGAAATTATGGACTTCTTGTACCTACCGAAACCTGTTGCCGATGACCTTACTGCGTAACTTGATGAATTGTAATTATATGAAAGTGACAGTCGAGAAGTGGGATATCACACCGTTTATGGCACAAACGCTTTTTTGGTACGTAAATTAAGCATGACTTCACTTTACACCACGTGATTTTTTATTCGGAACTTAAAGTGCCCGGCTTGGTTAGTTATTTCCACGAACGTGTTGTTATACCTGGGAGGCTGTGTTGAAAAAGAACCAAAAAAGTTGCGTCCATATGTGTACCTATAAAATGAACAACGCAGTTTTTATTAACAGCAACTAATATGTTTTTTGTTAAGTTGCTCTTAGAATATGTTTAAATTAAAAACTACGTTTTAAATAGCCTGAACTTGTTACCTGCAGACTTATTTCTTAGTTCACCTTTCTTAGAACTTCATTTGCCATTTACGTACCTAATGGAAGTCTGATGCATGATATAATTCTTTAGTGTGGGTGTCATATTCCTTCTAAGAATTATTTGCTTTCGAAAATTTTATAACGTATCACGCTTATACTTGTTTAAGTGTGGTTATGCTGTGAATGATGAGACTATTGGATGAACCAGTTTAAGAAAAACAGTTCTCGAGGAATGACTTTGGCTTCCATCTTGAGTAGAGTTGTTCCTAGTAAGATCACTCAAGGCGTATGCGGCTCCGACCGGCTTCATGTATACCTAGCTTCTAACCGTTCCACTAATTTCTGAGAATACCCATCTATCTTCAGGATGCCCAAACAATACATCCAGAGGCACCCTCAATTCCCTTCCAAATATAGCACACGCGTGCTCTTCAGTTCACTCGTGCTATCAAGAATAATGAATATGGCGGTCCCAATCTGTCTGGTATTCGTTCACCCCAATCCTCAGATCATTCTCCATGGCTCTGTTGAACGGTTCAACCATTCCATTTGACTGTTGGTGCGAAGGGGTCGTCCTGGTCTGTCGCACTTCCATTACTTGCACACGTTCTGGGATACCATAGACCGAGCCATAAACTCAAAGCTTCGTTCCTGGTCTGACTGAAGTTTCATGGGTATGCCAGCATTACTCGCATCGGTACAGATGACAAACACTTCTTGGCTTAGGATACGTCAGGACAGGAGCATTAGCTCTTCAAAAGCTCTTTACACTCCTCCCTCCACTCAAATTGTCTGCCTTTCTCAGTTAAGCGATGCAGAGGCTTCGCTATGTTTGCAAACCGTTTATCCCTCGGTACTGGCCAACTCCTCACTGAATCGGTCGTCTCCGGATCGTTTGCAACGAACTCGGTTGAAATGATGTCCTCCAAAAACTAAACTTGCTTCTTAAACAACTCTGTGGGCTTAATTTCAAATTGGCTTGTCTCAACTTCTCGATGACATCGCACAAGTTCTTTGAGTGCTGGTCGAGTGTTTTCCCCGTCACGATAATATCGTCGAGGTACACCAGGCAAGTCTTCCAAAGCAACCTTCACAGTACTGTCTCCATTAATCTTTCAAATGTGGACGGTGCGTTGCAGAACCTAAACGGCATTACCGTGAACTGCCCCGGCAGAGAACGCTGTTTCCTCTTTATCTTTGCCATGCAGCTCAATTTGCCAACAACCACTCTTCAAGTCGAGGGTGAAGTCGCCGCGTCCAGAGTATCGCGAATCCAGGGTAAGGGGTAACTATCTTTCTTCGAGGCATACTGCAACCGCCTGTAATCCACACAAAAACGAGTCGAACTATCTTTCTTCCTCGCCAGTACTACCCTTTATAATACGGCATCAACGAAATTTCTAGATATTTGTGGAAAATGCTACAAAATTCGAGGACCCGCCCATGGAAAAAATTTACTAAATAGTCACGAAGCAGCCGGTAGGTCATAAATTACTGTCATGGCTCCACCCGTACAGCGAATCAGACAGTGATTCGACAGCGTGTTGCGGGCAAACGTTTTTATTGCACAACAGGCGAACTATACTCCAACAATCATAGTTCTACCACTCGTTCTACCATAATTCGATACACAGTCTTCTGCCTATAATGCATAAATAAAGAGCGTGAAGTACTCATTAAACCTTCACAATGTTGGTGAATAGTGGCAGTAGGACCGCCCGCTTTTTTGCTGTCCCCAGTAGGTATCTTCCCGTTTCGTGCGTTCCCGTTTCGTGCGTTTTTGGGTTTCTACCTGTTTTCGTGCCGATTCGAGCGTCAAGAATTTACTGGTAATTAAGTAGTGCCAGTTCGTGCGTTGCGCAACGATATCCTTTATTTTGAACATGTTGTACCTGTTGCAATAAAGGCATACAAAACGTACTGCTTTGTTTTATAGTTGCCCGTCACTCAATACGGCCAAAAAAGTGGTTCCACGGCCCACTAATTCCGGTCCGTGTGCAAGCGGAGCGAGCGAAGCGAGCGGAGTGTTTAAGTCTCCCCCCAAACAAAAACATTAACATTTGTAAACAATAGGAGAGAAATCAACATACACTTCCGCATTGAAGTCTAGTTATTAACAGCGTTGTGTTGTAAAGATAAACTAGAATTAGTGGCTTACTGCATTGTCAGCGAACGAAACGGCACTCAAACCAGGTAGAAGTTTGGGATGACGCACGAAACGGGAACGCACGAAATGGGACTAAATCCCCCAGTACCCAGTACCTAGGTACTATAAATTATATGAATGTACATAATTCTGTATTTATAGAAATGTTTTCGAAAAACTGTATTACATGAAATTTCCTTATATGAACTGAATAATTAACCTTACAGATCAAGTAATAAACTTCTCGTGTATTATTATAAATTTTATTATCCTGTCACTTAGTGCAAACTAATAGATTTATTGATTCCTTTTTCGTAGAGCATTATTTTTTGTATTTTCTGTGTAGTTAATTAAATGTAAGAACCATAGATTTTCAAATAGCTGCCGTAATAATTATTAAGATAAAAAAATTGAAATGTTATTGGCAGTTTCGCTTCTATGCAATTTTTTTTATTCTTGTTTTTGCTTGAAAGGAAATTACAAACAAAACGTGAGAATGGTTCTTTTCATTCAAATTCCATGCAGTTTTTCTCGAGAACTTGTTATCGCTTCGTTACTGGATGTATTACCAACTCTAATTTCAGTGCCCCTGGGGACCCATTTCTAATTGAGTAGACATCTTGAAATACAGCACATTTATAATATCGGGATGCTAATTGCCGCACACGCTTGTTAAGACCGCATTTACATCTAGTATTAATTTCATTTCTGTCGGTTTGTTTGGCTAGTCAAGCTTGTGCACCGCTTTGATTTTTTGGTTTTGTTCTTATCTTTTTTAATTATTTGTTTTATTACTCAGCATGTTTTGAATGAGATTGATTGTTTTCACGTACCAATGAGCTCTGCAGACTTGTTACTGTTTAATGATGGTTCTAATTGTGTACTTAGTTATTTGTTTTGTTGTCCATTAGTAGGAGAGGGGGTAGGTATATCTTGTTAAACAGCCTGGTGATGTTTTACAATTTATTGGTAATGTCCCGTTATTTATTGTTCTGGAGCTGTATTAAATTGTTTATATTATAAATGCCCAATCATCTGTGAACTGTTAGTTTCGTTCGCAAAAAGGAAACTTTCTTTGTCATTTCAGAACTGCAGAGTGTTTACTTTAAGCTGGTTAGCTGGGGAATTTGAAGCATTTGTATGTGGGCTTGTTATTATGGGGCAACTCTGTAACTATATCAGTTATAGAAAAATTTTCCACCCATCCTAGATCTCTTTTATCGAGAAAAACTCAGTGCCGAAAACCAAAGTTGTCTTTCGTCTTTTGTACTGATACGAATTTCCCCACAAGCGACGCTCATGTTTATTTGCGCGAGTATGATTCACGCTGTTTTGTAAGAAAGTCGCAGCTGTTTATTATAGCGTTGGCCTTATTTGAGTCGGGAAAGGCCGGAGACTAGTCTATTCTGGAACAATTCTAATTATCGTAGCTTCCATTTCTCGACTTTTTCTCCCAAGAGTATCTAAGGGCAAGCAAGAGACTGGGATGACAGTTTTGTAGTTTTTGTTTTGGACATGCGACAAGAGAGAAGAAAGCGATAGAAGGCGATAAATATGAGCGAGTATACGTGTTAAGTGTTACAGTACATGGGTATAGTGTGGAACTTCCACACACGCTCGCGCATAGTCTTGTACACTTGCATTTGAGTATTTGTGAAGGCTCCGTGCGTGCTACGCGCGTTTGCGTTCAAATCTAAACACACCAAGCATGTCTTAAATTTTTTAATGTAATTTCTACTTGTGTAATATTTATCTTTGTTGCAGGTAATTTCTCATGAATTGCTTACGTTTTTTTGGAATAATGCAGTCAATCCACTTAAGCCAAGGTAGGTGCATCAAATCTATATCACTTTTGTGTGTAATTAAGTAATCAGAAAACATAAATACGTATTTCTTTTAAAAATGTTGAATAAAACGAAACAATAAAGAAACAAACGAGAAATAGTAAAATACATTTCTCGATCATTTATCTGACGATCTGATGCGCGACACCCTGCAGTACTTAACCGCTATTATCTCAGTTACTTAAAAAGAAAATTTTAAATATCTGCTTGAGTTATTAGTTATTACATGTGTTGTATAAAATCTCGTTATGTCCACGTGGGGAAATCCTTCCCGTCTACTTTCACAAGAGGCGGATACATCGTGTCAAAAAGTTTATTTTTTTATTACTCATGATTTGGGCAAATATTAAGAGCGCATATGGTTGTTCATTGAACTCTTACGCTTTATATTTAATGGTTTACAACACCCACATCTTCTGCTAATATCATTAACACATTATTAATAATCAGACGTAGAAAAGCACGAAGCACCAACATAACTATCAGAACGAACAATATATTCATGGGCCTTGTAATAGCAGAATTAATGAGTAAAAAGTTCTAAATTGTTAATGAATAATTTACTGTAGGTAGGTACATAATTTTTGTTAAACTTCACTTCAGCAGGAAAAGTTAAATGCAGTAAATTCAAACGCCTGTTAGGAAATAGTCTACTATTCCACGAGTGAGGTAATAATAGCCATAGCTCCAGAGTGGAATACTTTACTTTATCTGCAAGAACTCACTTACGGCCAGATTAGACCACTTAGTTTAAGTAAGTGTACAAAAGAAGAAACCCCTGAAAGAACGTTGCCATAGAAACAAATTTTGGAAGGAGTGGAAAACATTTTTCAAAGAAGAGATGAACAGGTAGGTGTGCTTATTTCTTAATGATTTTTAATAACTTGCATCATCCGCTTGTTACATCCCACATTTTCCTTAACATTGAGACATAAAATCCAGAAATGCCATTACTTTTAGTATCCCGACAACTTTTATGTCTCATCAAGAAATAAGTGCCGCAATAATCGCTGACTTCTGTCGCGCCTCTTACTATAAATTTATCATGATGTAACCTTCTTTCAGCACCTAGATAGCAACACCTGCCTGATGCCTGTTTGTTTAGTCTAGCACGTTAATTCCATAATGGTGTCGGTGGTGGTGGATGTTGTTTGTATTGCACGTTGGTGATGGTGATTGTTACCTCTGAGGTCCCGCCACTACCTCGCAAATCACTCGTTGTTGTTATCGTGTGATGTGACGTAGTGGTATGTCCAAGGGGGATGTCTGTACTGCATCCATGTTCCTGTCATGTTGCCTGACTGCATTAATGTTATAGCATGTTTTGAAATAATTATTTGTACTTAGTGTTGTATAGTTTTCCTCGGTTGTGAATAAGATATCGGAACTGTGCTTAAATACGATAATTATTGATCGTGTTTTTGTCCACAATCAAAGAAAAATGAGGGTTTGGTAAGTTGTTTGCACTATGTATGTTATTTAAATTAATGTAATATTATTTAATATTCCATTCCCCATGAACTTGTACCTTGACGTAGTTCTATTATCTAATACTGGAACGGGTGGGATGGCTTGTGTACTTCAATGATCTAAAGAGCCGAACCACAGGTTTAACCGTATTTGGGGGGGGGGGGGGGGTTAAATCAAGTTCCTGAAAGAGTGCAATAGCTCTTTCAATAATCCGAGTGGCAGAGACTCTTGGACAGCAGATTTTAGAGTAATACATATATAGGGTCGGTATCGAATATGTGCCAGATTTTGTGAAGGGTCACGAAAATTGTATAATTGTAGGAGATTTTAGTGCGGTTTTAACCTAACCGTCTCGAACACTATATTTCAACTCACGTTAGGTGACGCTATACATGGAAGATGCCAGGAGACCTAGGGAGATATCAAATAGTTTACATTCTTGTTAGGCAAAAATTTAGAAATCAAGTCAGGGACTGCAGAAGCTATCAAGGGCAGATATATGTAGATAGTGATCACAACATAGTGGTTATGAAGGCTAATCTTAGATTTTGAAAAAACCGAAACGGAAGAAGACAATTTGACCTCGAGAAACTAAAAGATATGATTCGCGCGATAAGTTTCAAGAAAAGAACGAATGAAGTACTAAAGGGCGAGAAAATGCTTTTAGGGGTGTAGAGGCAGAATGGAAATAGTTTAGATATTTTGGGTCATAAACAGACAGTAAGTAGAAAACCCTGGATATCAAAGGACATTGTGACTCTAATAGAAGAGAGGCGAAAATATAACAATTGGCTAGATGAAGGAGGGAAAAAAGATATAATGTGGTCAAGTGGGAAATTATTTCGAAATGTAGGAAAGGAAAGAACAGTGGATTGGTAATAATAACAAAGAAGTGGAAGATAAGGTCGAAGTAGGAAAAACTGGCGAAGCGTATAAAATAATTAGGAAAAATTTCGAAGAAATTGGATCTAGCGGCAAGAATATTAGAAACGAGGCAGGAAAAATCCTAATCGGAAGAGAGGAAAAGGCAGATGGGTGGAAGAAATATTTGGGAATCTTGTGCGGGACAAGAACTAGGAGATTTATATTTCTTTGGATTTGTATTATTTGTTCATTTGCAGGGCTCATTTAAATATAATAAGTTAGGAGCACATTCGTTAAAGAACGATAAACTAAGGCTGCCAAGGGCTATGGTTTGACCAAAGGGGAAGGAAGATTTACGATAACAATAAAACTGGCACTCTTATTTCATTCAACGGAACGTACACTAATTCGAAATTCCATGACATTACTAGATTTATAATGCAATTAGCTTATTGAAATTATTATACCAGCATTAATATTTCATTAATGACTGAATAGTTTTTACTATACAGTATAGAGCGTCCCTTTAATGCTCCCAAAAATAAGATGTGAATTCTCGAGCGAAAATTATGATGAGATATTAAAAATTATTTCCCGGGCGGTTGATTTTAGGCAAAGTGGATAAGACAAGTGTAGCGACTCCCATGCATGCAGTAGAGGAAAAGGTGAGTAGTATTTGTCCGAGCTTATAGGCAAGAGAAGGGAAGTGCGAGAGGGGAATCGGGCCGATTTTTCATATTTCGCGTGTAGGAAATGCGACGCGCTCAAAATGTATCTTGTGATAACTCCCTCAAAAATTGTCTTATCGGGTTGAAATTTTTTTAAAATCATTTCTTAAACTTTCAGGATGCTCACGAAATCTTTCAAATTGCAATTACATAATTATTTTTCATTCCGCTTTGCGATTTTCGAGACGTTGTCTTTTTGGTGCAGTGGAATTTTCACCTATCGAGGAACTATGCTCATTTTTAGAATTTGGACAAACTTCCGACGGCAAAATTGTAGAGAAAGGATTGAATTTTATTTTACACCAAGATTTAATTCATTATCTCGCATAGAAAAAAAGTTATGGCGTTTTGAACACGATAATCGTTCTGAGCGCGTAACTCTTGAAGTCAGTAGCACGCGATAAGGAAGCGGTTACAGCATCAATCTTTAGGAGACTGTACATGTGTGCAGACGTATTTGGTTTAGTATTCGCCGTGTGATGAAAATATCAAAATTGGACGAAAGTGTGTAGTGCCTAATTGTGTTTCGGGTTATGCAACGTGCAAGGAAAAGGCTGCCACTGACAGGTACATACGATTTCAAGAGTTACGCGCTCAGAACGATTATCGTGTTCAAATCGCCATAACTTTTTTTCTATGCGAGATAATGAATTGAATAAAATTCAATACTTCCTCTATAACTTTGCCGCCGGAAGTTTGTCCAAATTCTAAAAATGAGCATAGTTCCTCGATAGGTGAAAATTCCACTGCACCAAAAAGACAACGTCTCGAAAATCGCAAAGCGGAATGAAAAGTAATTATGTAATTGCAATTTGAAAGATTTCGAGAGCATCCTGAAAGTTTAAGAAATAATTTTAAAAAAATTGCAACTCTATAAGACATTTTTTGGGGGAGTTATGACATGATAAATTTTGAGCGCGCCGCATTTCGTACGCGCGAAATATGGAAAATTGGCCCGATTCCCCTCTCGCACTTCCCTTCTCTTGCCTATAAGCTCGGACAAATACTACTCACCTTTTAGAGGCAAGTCTGTCCACTTTGCGATGCCGAGAATGAGAAATAAGTAGTATTTTAAGGACCGGAACTAATGTGACTTTAATTAGTTTAGGCTTCCACCCGCGATCCCACTGAGAAACCTTCCAAGAATCCAACTCCATCTTTTCGCGATTTAATCAAATATTGAATTACCAGGGTTAAACTCATGGGAGTTCATTACGTTAACTGACAGATTTATTGTGTTGAAGCCTCTGAGTTGCAATAATACCCTGAATAGCTGTTTATAAACAAAACTAGATGCATTGTCTGTAAATAGGTTTCATACGTCACCCGTCTTGAGCTGAAAGAGTTTCAGAATTGCTTCGAACTGAAAGCCAGAATGTCAGATTAAGTTCTGATGGTTTTGTTTTCTTGCATCTACAACACCTGTTTACGTATGCTTCTGTATGCATTCTGCTTCTTTTTTTGTTTTGGACGTTTCCACGATAAATGCATAAAGACGGTTGTTTTGCAACATTGTGCAGATACTTGGGCGTGTGCTAATGAAATAACAAGTATTTTATTCGAAGGTATCTCAACACTGTAAACAGAGCAGAGTAATTTTGCACGCACATGCTAAACATAACTCAAACAAACTGGAAGACATCTCGGAATAAACCATAAAAGTATGTAGATGAAATGCAGTAGTGGACATTGCATTTTACATTGTAAGTGTGATGTTATTAAAATGTAAAATGGGTAGGGGGTGGTTTAAACGAGTTGAGAAAAAATGATGCAACCGGAGGAGACATTGAAAATGACGAAACAGACTAACCCTTGTGCGTTTGGGATATTTCCGCATACGCGATAGCGTGTTAAATAATTATTCATACACGGTGAATATCATACCCATACTAGGATACTAATAACATTTTCAATGTTAAAATCGTATTGACGAATGTCAACATGGATTCTTTGGGGTGTGCTCAGTTGTTAACAATTCGGTACCATTTGTGCAAGATTCACTGAATTCGATATCTACCACCTATGAAGTAGATGCTGTGTATATGTATACTAACTTCTCCAAGGCATTCGATAAGGTTCATCATAATACATTGATGGTTAAGCTAGAGAATGTTGGTGTGTACAGGATGACCCAAATTGGGTGCAAGTATGGTGGGTCTTGGGGCTGCCGATTTATATTTTGAATGGTATTTTGAGCGTCGTCTACCTCATCCACAAATGTTAAGAAGATTTGAGAACATTTTCATTAATTTTGGATCTTCAAGCAGCAGAGATCCAAAAATTACAATAAAATGGAACAAGATCATGGAAAACACAAACACACATTTCACATTAAGTGTTCAAATTGACGTCCATTATTCGCTAAGCACTGCCGGCATCTTCTACTCACACCCCTGACCGCGTTCATTGTATGTACATTTCTGACATTCCTTGTGGCCGCTCCAAATTTCTCTTTTAATTCTCTTTGTTTTATAAATTTCGTTTATAATAAAACCCCAAAAGAAGAAGTCCAATGGCGTTAAATCCGGGGTTCTTGGAGGCCACTGATCACCGAAATTTAAATTTAAAAATTCTGCAATTTGCCGAATGTTATGGGGAGGGGCCCCATCTTGTTGGAAAAGCAGCTCCTCTCTTTCCCTGAGATCCATATTATCAATCGCATTTTCAATATTGTCTTCTAAGATCGTGGTATATCTGGCAGAAGTTAATATAAAACGATAACAAAGATTGCGATCGTCTAATATAGCACACCACACACTAAAACCAAAACGACCTTGCTGCACTCTATTCATCACCCTTTCAGGGTTTTGTTGAGCCCAAACACTGTTATTTTATCGGTTGCAAATTCCATTGCTGCAAATGTAGAAAAGAAATGTCTGTTTTCGCCTATTTTTTGGAAGTATCAATTACAGAAGTTCAATCGAGCTCATGATCTTCATCGCTCAAAAATTGAGTTGTTCTGCTCGGCAACGATTTAAATGTATTCTTCTTTAAAATTCTTAACACCCTGCTGGGTGATACTCCCGAATGATTCTCAATATTTCTGATCGATAAGGTGTTTTCAGCTGTCACAACTCACAAGTCCTACTATACTTGGGCCGCCCAACAGACGGAGTGATCACGCTGCAAACATGAGCTCTAGACGGGACCACTATCAATTCAGGACGACAGAACCGCAGTGATGCGCTTTCTTTAGACCCAACGAAGTCTTATCACTCCAATTCGGTCGTCATAAATTAATATTGGCCCCGCTAGAGCACGTTCTTGCAGGGTGATCACTCCGTCTGTTGGGCGGCCCAAGTATACCTGAATTATATCCACTTCGCGCCCAAGCCCAACTTTATTGTAGTTTTTGGATCTCTGTTGTTTGAAAGACCCCAAGTTCTCAAGCCTTCTGAATATGGATGGGTGAGGTTGATGACGCTCTGGATAGCGTTCAAAATACAAATCGGCAGCTGTGTTGGCATGTTTATTGTTTAGAGTATAACACTCATTATATTTTTCCAAATTAGAAAATGCCATTTTGTGTTAATTAAAATTAAAATTACTCAAGTTTGGTACGCAGTTCTTAAACCCTTCATGTCATTAAAAATATGACTACGCCACTGTATTTTACTCAAAGAGCTGCATTAAGAATGTCTACATTGCATCCCACCATCTCTTATAATAAGCGAGATACAAGCATTCCTCGAAATGTCAAAAAACTCAATTTTCGTCCATAGCTCGCGGAAATGAAAAACAATTTCACTGCACCATTGACTTCAACGTAAAGAAAGAGATCGCGAGTGCTTTTTCAGGTTTCTCTATCACTAATATTTACCAAGATACACCACACTTGCACCCAATTTGGGTCACTCAGCACATAGTAATCTTCTAAGGTGGGTTAAGTCATATATTTCAAATAGATCCCGATGTGTTAAAATAAATAACGTCAATTCTAACTTTGTTAAAGTACCTTCTGGCGTCCCCCAGGGTTTTCACTTAGGACCACTTCTATTTTATTTATTAATTAATTGAATTGAATTGAGCGGCACTGCTGGCCTCTGCTGTAGTGATGGGCGATATCGTGATTTTTCAATCACATTGTGAATTGTTAATGTGATTTTTCTATATCAGTGATTTTAAAACGTGACGTGATCACGACTTTAGTAGTATTATACCGAGGGGTAAACCGCTGGAAAAAAGTTGTACACCACAATTCCTTTTTAGCCAGAAATTCCCAAAATTCCTTCGAAATTCCCGTAATTCCTTGGAAATTCCCCGCAATTCCTTGGAAATTCCCCGCAATTCCTTGGAAATTCCCCGCAATTCCTTGGAAATTCCCGCAATTCCTTGGAAATTCCCTGCAATTCCTTGGAAATTCCCGCAATTCCTTGGAAATTCCCGCAATTCCTTGGAAATTCCGGCAATTCCCCATGCGCATTACACACATAAATTTACAACTGCCGCAAATAACATTCCCGATTGCGTACGTACATACATTCATCATCATAAAGTTCTCAGGTCGAAGACTAGTTGCACGCGTACCTCCATCCTTTCCTATCCTGACCTAGCCTACGAATTTCCCTAAAAGTAGAACATTCTACATCCCCAACTATTTGAGAGCAGTAGTCCGATATGGGCCTACCCCTGCCTTTTTTTATTCCTATCTCTGACTCTAGTATGTCTCGAACTATTCTTTCGTGTCTCAGAAGGTGTCCTACCTATCCTATCTCTCTTATCCTTTATTGTCTTCCATACCTTTCGCGTTGCCAACTTTTTGTAATACCTCCCTGTTGCTAACCTTATCTATCCACGGTATCTTCATCATGCGCCTGTAGCATTACACTTCAAGCGCTTCTATTCTTTTTAGATCCGCTTCTCCTATTGTCCAAGTTTCACAACCTCACAGTGCCGTAATCTACAGGGTGATTCAGAACGGGCGTGACAGATTAAAATGGGTGCTAGAGGAACTCCAAATAAGACGAAAAGTTTAAATGAACATAATATGTTAAGTGACTACTAACAAAGATACAGGGTGTAAAAGTCAATCCTTACAAAATAAAGAATAAAATTCGATTTTAACGAAACGATAACAAAATGGCAAGAGAACATCAGTTCTTACTTACGAAAAGGTACAAACTAAAAATTAAAATCTGCTTTAAAACAAAAAAATAACACAACTTCTTTGAAAATGGCATTCATTTACTTACTTAGAAACTACCTATGTATTTTGTAAGATTTGTACTGCTTATCAATATTTCTCTTATCAGATCTCTTGAGTTGGAATGGTCCACTGCCTATTAATCCAATAGGGCCGTAAAAACATATTGTAACGTACATATTTCGTATTCACACAATAATTTATTTACAGTGACTTAGGTATGTACAAATATTTATAATTAAAAGTTATTTGAGAACATATAATTTTAGAATTATTAACAATAAGCAGCGAAATATACAAGCAACAAACAAACTACAACAAGCAATAACAATTAAATAACTACGAGCAAACAATAAATTAAACAATTAACAACTAATTACCTAACCTAAACAATCCACAATACACAAATCAAAATCTAAAAACACTGCTACAACCAACGGTTAATCACGTCCGAAAACGCCCCGGTACACTAAAAAACGCGACAACATTCGTACGCACATACCGATACCAAAACTCTAAACGAAAAGCATGTAAGAGGTAAGACATATACTCGTATAGGTACTCGCCCGGTTCTATCGCTCTTCTTCGCATCTGATTCTGAAAGCCAAGACTTCAAAAACTAACTTCAAAACTGTCCTCCCGGCTTCTTGCTTCCCAATAAATAGTCCTCTTCGAACATTCGGGAACTGAAAACTACCAGAGATCGATTGTTTCATCGATCGATTTTTCTAGTCTCATAAACACACAAGTTCAACGCCGTAATAAACAATTGCGACTTGCAGACAAACAGCGTGACTAATTACCAGGAGCGTCGCTTGCGGGGCAAAAATTCGAATCAATATTTTTTCCCACCCCAAGCAACATCTTCATTTGTAGGCCATAAAAGGAGATCTAAACTGTTCAGATAAGAATTTAATTTTAAATTAATTTCCAGAATTTTCTATAATTCGTCCAATGTACCATCTTTTTTCATAATAGACCGCGTAGTACGCCATTAACTGCTATTCAATGCACAATTCAAACAATACGTTTGAAATACGCTGCCCGCCCAAAGTGAAACATAACCTAACTAACTCTACTGATCGTCGAGAAACTTAATAGTGGTCCCTAACAAAAACTGGTTAAATATATTTGTCATTATTACCCGGACTAGCTAATTAACTAGGTACCTAATCAACTTACCTTTCATATTTTATATAATAACACGGATTCAAAACTACACTATATGCTGCATTCAAACACACTTGTGAATGTATGTCTTAATTCGCATTCTAACTGTTTGACGCGCAAGCGCAAATCTTTCCACAACACGTAGCAATTCCTCCAAATTCCCGTCAATTCCTGACAATACCCACAAAATTCCTCGCAATTCCTCGGCAATTCCCGAAATTCCTCTGCATTTCCTGCGCAATTCCTCGGCAATTCCCGAAATTCCTCTGAAATTCCCGAAATTCCTCGGAAATTCCTTGCAATTCCTCTGCAATTCCCGAAATTCCTCGGCAATTCCTGCGCTTTGTACACCAAAATTCCTCAGCGGTTTACCCCTCATATTATACCTACGAGCGTATACGTGATCACAACATTTCACTGCCTCGCTAATCTCGCTATCGAGCACCTCTGTGCTATCGAGCGAGGATAAGGAACAACGGAATGTCGTGATCACGTCACATTTTTGTAGGACCTTTAGTAACAGTCGCTACCAGTGATTTTTTTATATCAGTGATTAAATCACAGTTCGTGAAATATCGTCCACTACTCTGCTGTGCTTAGCTTGTCATTCACGCGACAGTCCACACACAGAACACAGTCCACACAGTTGTGTTGTTAGGATTTGGCGAATTGCACATTTTTTCGAAGCAAGTAGGTACTTAATAAAAAATCAAAATTTAATAAAATTATTTATCTTTTCTTAACAATACACTATACAGGGTGATTAGGAATTACATAATTTGCAAAATTTCAAAGTTATAAGATAAAATGGCAGCAACCCTCAAAAGAACTTCATTTGTTAAATTTCGTCCGCTTATTCCAGCACAGGGTGGGAGCCCCGACTGCGCTGTGTAAAAGTAACCCAAGAAATGCACCAAGACGCCGTCGGCATTTGCTTCTTCAGCCGATCGTCTGCCAAGTGTTCTATCCGGGGTTGTGTATGAAAATATCATAGTTTATAATTTTCTAAAATTTTTACAATAAAATTTTAACGCTAGAATTTTTGAAACCATAAAGCTTTCATTTTTATACAGGGTGGCCCGAAATTAGCGTGCAATATTTTACCAGCGTGTTCTGTGGTCAAAAATAAGACAAAAAGCTCTTATAAGCGTATACCGAAATATGTTTCGCAAAGGAGCTATAGCTTTCTAAAAGAGAAGGCCTGAAGACGTTTCCTTCTAAATATCTTCGAAACAAAAAAATGTGCTCCTGTCTCGTTTAAGTATACAAACGAAGTTTTCCACTTCTTGTAGGAATTTTTTGGACATGCAGCGAAATTTTTAAATCGATTGTGCTCGATAACGGTGCCTCCTATCATAACAAGACAAGAGCACATTTTTTTTGCAAAAAACTCTGAAGTTTCAAATTTTTATGGAAAAATTGAAAACGACGTGTTGTAAAAAAAGTTGGGGTAAATCTTACCTCCACCACCCCCAGATTTGGGACGCCCCTGTTAAATTTTAGAAATTATGTTTAGAGCAAAAGATTCAGCATTTGGTACTTACACATTCCATAAAATTTCATAATTTTAACTGGACTTGTTTCGAAGATATTTAAAAGGAAACGTCTTCAGGCCTTCTCTTTTAGAAAGCTGTAGCTCCATTGCGAAGCATATTTCGGTATACGCTTATAGGAGTTTTTTGTCTTATTTTTGACCACAGAACATGCTGGTAAAATATTGCACGCTAATTTCGGGCCACCCTGTATACAAAAAATAGCTTTAATCTGAAAGAACTACCAAATATTGTTTTCCAAAAACTTGTTCAATACAGTTGTTGCTCAATTCTTTATCAACCTGGTTCTTCTATAATTATTGCTTTTCATGTGGACTATTGTAATGGATTGTATGAGCCATTAATAACTGCATAGTACAATTAGGGTAAAGTAAATCAGCATTGAAAACTGGATGGTCGAATAAAGCAAACATCCAAGAACGTTTAAAACGTTTCCTTCTGAGCTTTTGAAGACGCGAATTTAAAATAGGGTCTCCTTGGGCTACGTGCAGCCATTTCTTGTTTACGTTCATTGCAGCTGTCAAAGACGATGAGTCCAAATATCTGGAACAAATAATAATAAATTTATTGCCGTACAATTTACAAAAGACATCATACATACAAAATTTGAAAAATATAAAGAACACTATTTCATGATTACATGGAAATTGATCAGAATTCAGTTCCAAGGGGGAAGAAGCAAGTTCACCCTGATCCCGACCTTTCATACTGACCCAAAAAGAGAAATAGAAGGCTAGAGGGGAAGAAGCACGTCATGTGGGTTGTATAAACTCCACCATCCGGCATCCCGCCCTTAATTTATGGAAAGCGGTGGAATTCAGACCATTGTAATGGAAAATAGAGTAAAGTAATGTTGGACTTTAGAAAATCTAGGAAAACGAAACACTCCCAATAATAAGCCTAGAGAATCATGATGATTAATAAAATTTGGGGTTGCAGGGTTGCACTGATTAAATACGTGGGTAAGGAAAAGTGAAACGAAAAGTAAAAAAGTACCAGATTCACCTAGCTTTCCGAAGCAAGCGTGCAATGTTGCTCTAATCGACAAGAATAAATTAAAAAACTCCTGATACACACATTTCTACAATAGTTGATAAAATGCAAGCAAGTCAACGCTGAGGGGTAAGTCAGATTTATAAGGGTCAGTACTAAGCTAGACTTGGTAAGTATAATGAGTAAGAAAATAATCAAAAAATTTGTGCGCCGATCACAAACTACAAAATACTTGTTTTGTCTTTGAATTATTAAAAAGTAAAACAGGAGAATACTAACCTCAAAATCATGGCAATCATTTCCACAGGAAGAATATCAAACGGAGAAGACATTTTGACACGTCAAACGCAAAACATACACTGATTTTGAGGGTGAAGTTGCCGCTATTTAAATAAGAACTTTGAGAGGAACTTTGCCATGCAAATTATTATTATACCTAGAAGTAAATAGTAATGGGTTATTGAAAAATACCTCTTCAAGGTAGTCTTCCAGTTTTATTTTAAGTTAGGCATATTCTCTTATCCGTCTAGAGAAGGGATTAGAAATTTACAAGTCCGAGGATAAGCCCATTGACAAATACATTTTTAGGATCATCTCATTGTAGGAGTGAGTATCTTTCAAACATGGATCCATGCTTTCAAACTACCTATTCCTAGTAAATATTATATTGAATTGTTGGGTATTAAGCTTGAAAGTAAGCCAAGAAATATCTGTTATCTGCAAACTGGTTTTTCCCATCAGATTCATAATTTCAATAAATTATAGAATTCAGATGGAATTTTCAAATCCGCTAGAGTCAAAATCGGTCTTATCGTGTGAATTCAAAGGTCACCAATCATATAAATGAAATCGCAGAAAAACCCAGAGGATACCAAAATGTTTTGTATTTATTTACAAATATACCACAAGAAAGAAAAAATAGTCTTAAAATTATTTTTTGGTATGCTCTAATGCTAAGATATCGCATAGGTATTGTTTCTAAAATGCGCATACATGGTGCTACAAAATTGAGTCCGTAGGTTCATATTGTGATAACATGTAGGTGGAGCAAAAATTAAATACCTAGAGGCTAAATAAACTATAATCATCATTTCGGTAACTTCACTGATGAAAATTATCAAGAAAAACTGAATTTATTGATTAGCAGTAATAATAATAAAGAAATTTAGTTAGATAAATTAAAAACATAAAATACACCATTAGAAACTCTCATAAAATTCGAAAACCCTTCATCATCTTCTGAGTGGTGCTCTCCTATTGTTTTCAAATGTTAATGCTTTTGTTTGGGGGGGGGGGAGACTTAAACGCTCCGCTCGCTCCGCTTGCCCACAGACCGGAAATAGTGGGCTGTGGAATCACTTTTTTGGCCGTATTTAGTGACGAGCAACACCGCTTTTTTGGCCGGGTGATTCTTAGAATGCTCTCCGAGTATACGCACGAAATGGGACTAAATCCAAAATTCTATGTTTAGGTACCTACGTAAACAACCCGGGTGATTCTTAGAATGCTCTCCAAGTATACGGTCACTAAGGGATTGTACCTGTACGCAACTACCACTATTGTTAATAACAGTTTCTTACAAATGATCCCCAGTATCGCGACACGTGCATCCTGTACGGAACTGCCACTGATTTCGCCTTGTACGGAAATGGGATGTACGGAACTACGACGGTACCGTTTTTCGTAATGTGATTTTGCTCCAGCTCATACCGGTTATATTACGTAGAACTGGCAGTGACATGGTGGTAGCCGTAAAACCTCGTTACATTACTTTGCTACAAATACCCAACCCCCACTCCTGGATACAAATGGATCGATAGACCTATAGGGTTTCTTACAACTATTTTGAACACAAGGGCAATATTTTATCTACAGCATACGTATTTTGGACTTTTTAAGGGATTTTGTCATTTTGAGAAGTTTCTGTTTCCAGGAGGTGGATAAAAATCGAAGATTGCCTTCAGCCTTTGATTCGCGAATTTACCCGTATTTCGGAAATCCTCGTAGCACAATGAGAATCGGTTACTTTCGTGAATTGTAATTACGGCATTCATTCTAAACTTATGTTTGAGGAATACCTCCGGACCAAGAGTGGTTTTGATCCCCCTTCCGTAGTTGCATCATAGCGTAACGGGGTAGTAATTCGCTGGCCTCGGTATCGATGCTCGCAGCATTTTATTTTTTAAACATGAAATCTGTCGGGTTATCATTATTTCGCAATAGCAATAGTCGCAACCAGTCTTACCATGCGAGTGTAACATTAATCACAGATAAACCTTTTAGTTTTATTTTAGGTACTTACTTAAATGTGTTCAGTTACACTTTCTAAATAAAATCCATAAGGTAAATAAGATAGACCATAATTAGTCTATGGGCTAGCTAGTCAAATTTAGGCAATTGGTATAATTTGGGGGTACTAATTTTCCTTGCTAACACAGTTACGTGGGTATATAAGGAAAGCAAAAAACCATGATTGCCATCTCAAAGTGGTAGCTAATAGAAATGGCGGCCAATTCAAGATGGCGGATGCGGACTCTTGAAAAACGACCTTATGTCTGGAAGTGTAGGTCTGATTACAACATTCTTTTTTTAATGGAAGCTTAAAATGTGCCCTATATTTAGGATTCTTTTAGGACTTTGATATGTGCAACAATTAATTGGTAAATCATTAATTAATAAACATTTTGCAATTTTTAAAAACGGTTTCTTAGTTTATCATGAATTACCTACTTAACTAAAAACTTGGACATTTGAAAAGAAAATATTGGAACAATATCTTAAAGAGTCCGGCAAACCCCTTTAAAATGAACCTGAACCCTGACTTCATAGTGCTATGCTCATTTCAAAACGGAGAAAATTGAAGTGTTGAATTTTGGACAGTTTATAAACGAAACTTTATTTTAGGGTTCTTTGAAAACTTTATCTTAGAAAATGTCGGTTCACTCATGAAATTGACCAACTTCACGCGTGCATAGCGCCAAGAGATTTACAGTTTTCGAAAAATTGTTTCAATAGAGACATAAAATATACCTTCTTCTACCATAATCAGACTTTCGTGTTGCTAAATTTACTAGGATGAAGGTTTAATCGTGGTACAGCGAAAGCACTGCCAACGCAAAATATGCCTTGGTATGTGCTGCCGCCCCATGCCGACTGAGCGTAAATTCAGAGGAGCGTTGTCACATTTACTAGGTACCGAAAGCGCGGGTTTTGAATGTGCGTTGTTCTTGTGTCCATAATATGTTTAGTGCGACGGTGTTGCAACACAGCTGATAGTTTGCTCCGTTTTCTAACGGATACTTCACCGACCCGATGCCCCGCAGATGTAACTTTTGACCTGCTTTGCCGGACTCTTAAGCCTAAACTTTTATCTTTAACTTTATTATCTATACTTATCTATACTTTTGTGTCTTGTCCTAGAAATGGTATTGAAATGAATCAACCACGTTGACTATACTGCATATAGTGTTTGTTTACTAATTTTTCCTTATTTCGGTAATTCCTGTTCTCTATGTAACTTTTTGTCATTATTATTACTTGATGAATTAATAAAATACTTTGCGTACTACCATTGTAATAATTTATTATAATATTTGACCGGTTTCAAGATTTAAAAAATCTCATCATCAGAAAATGTAGATTTGAGTCAGGCTGAAAATGGTTGAAACGGAGTATTACAGGCGAGATTACAGGCTACCATATCATATAAAACAAAAATTGTGTTTTTTGTCACAAAGAGAATAAATACAAGAAAGGAAGCAAAACAAGGGAAGCGCTTACTCAAGTTTTAGAGTTGAGAACTGACAAGCAGAATTACGTAAAATTGCTATTGAGAGGGGCGGTAAAAAATAATAGGAATCACATCAAGAGATATAGCTGCAGAAGCTCATTATCATAAAACTTGTTACCTTAGCTATACAGGGCTGAGGCCCCATAAACTTAAAAATGTCGATAAATATAGTGAAGCAGAAAAGGTGGCATATCAAAAATTAAATTATTTCATACGAAAAGATATATTCTCGAACCCGAGGGTTGAATCTCAAAGTAATCTGGTGTCAAAATTAATTGAGTACTTAAAGGATGATCTTGACGAAATAACACAGTCTACTAAAAAAAAAAATCCGTCACAACTTAAACAAGGAATTTGATTCCTCCTTAGATTTTGCTAATATTGATGGCGAGGTATATATTTCACCAGATAAGCTGACTTACGATTTGCTACTTGCAAATTACGTGAGGTCTAAAATTAAATTAGAAGAGCACCTTTTGGCAAAGGAACCCGGAAACCATATACCCCCCAGCAGCTCAACAGATAAAAGCAGATTTAAAAGGTATAGAAACCCATGTTTGACCTCCATCGCCACATGAGCTTCACATGAATTATATGGTCATTGATATGCTTTTTGCAGAAACTTTTTGGAGATTCATTACCTTGAGTGAATAGACTAGCATAGTCCATTTCAAAGATACAATTTTGACTCCAAAACATATATTTCTACCAATGAGAGTGAAGACTCCGACTGGAAACATGTTGAGATGATTTCAATTTTAAATCGTCTAGGCCACGAATAGGTATAGTTAGTCTAAACTTTTGGAAATAGATACCTACAGCGTTGTGTATGGAGAAACTAAACACTGTTAGAGAGGGTGAAATACCACTACCAAGCAGTATCCATGTCAGTATTCCTACCATAGTAGCCTATGACAATATAGACCGTATTAGAGGAAACATTAAGTGGGGCTGGTACTTCTCATCGTGTCAATGGCTCGCCACAAAGATCTGGTATGGCAGTTATTGGGAAAAGGCAAATAAGTATTTCAATGCCAGTTCCATGTACTCAAGAGTACATATAGTTGGTAAAAGGAAAAATCCTCCTACCTCCTGCAATTACTATACTGCTCAGCTTTCGCATGAATCTGCAGAAAATATGGAATATTGGATTATGCCTTTTGTTTATCTGTTTCTCTGATTTATGTATTTCAGTTTAACAAATTGATGTGATAACTTGCTGTAACTTTATTAACTGTACTATTATACTATTGCTTTTTCATATTATTATTCCTTAGGTTAACAAAAGTTTTGATAGAAATTATAAAATTTTTCTCAATTTTTCTCAATCATCTGTTTTAATCCACTATTTACCAGTTAACGATTGCACATATACGAAAATACTAAATAACCTAAATTATAGGACATCTTTTAAGATTTCATTTAAAAAAAAGAATGTTGAAATCGGACGGTTATTTCTAGAGATATGGCCGTTCTTCGGAAGTCAACATCCGCCATCTTAGATTGGCGGCCATTTGTATTAGCTACCACTTTGAGATGGCAATCATGGTTTTTAGTCATTCTTATACATCCATATAACTGTGATATAAAGGAAAATTAGTACCCCCAAATTATACCGAAATCTTGGCTGGCCCCTAGACTAAATATGCAAATTTTTGAATGAAAAAAGAAGACAGATTTATAATTTTCAGCGACTCTAAAAATATGTACAGTTTATGCACAAAAGTGTCTGGTTCGTTTTGATTGATGGATGATGATTTTGTAACTTTGACAGTTTGAAGTTCTAAAATGGAAAATAAGAAGCAGTTCTCTGGTTTCTCACACCCCCAAGCTAAAAAATGGAACCGAATATACTTAAAATATTTTAAAAATGAAAAAAAATTAATTCATCTACCTGCAGATACTTTCTTCAGAGTAGTAAAATTATTGCTTGGTATAAATTCCGCGAATTTAATTTTCCTGTTATAAAAGTCTGAATCCCACTTCCCCCAGTGAATTTAAGTAAATTTAAACAACTTTCTTTTGTAAAGAAAAACTAAACGCGTAGTGTTATAATTGGATTGTCCAATTGATTAACATCGTGTTTAATGAAACCGTATAACACGAAATAACACAGGTATTACATAGTACGTCGATATAAATTTGTTTCGACCATACATGGTGCTAAAGTTGAGTGCACGTACATACATCGCGCTGAGAATTTAATTAGTATCAATATTTCACTGTCCTAAATTCCGAAGTTATTTGTGTTTTCGCTTTCTTGTGAAGTAACAGATAATGCGCGGCCGGTTGATTTATGTTTGAGGACAAAAAGGAATAAAAACTGTGGGATGGAATAATGTATTACCGAGGTCGGAGTTGATAATCGCCCACGACAGATGGCGGGGTATCCGCCACTCCGCGTCGACACTTTGATCTTCATTGTTTATAGTTCTTTATCAACCTTTAACAGCGTCCTTTTGTGGGGCTATTTAATGGGTTGATGCGTAAGTTCACAACGTTTTTGGTTTTCAGGGCAAGAGTACCTTAGAAACAAATTTGTTATAGACATTATGTCAAAGTTTTTTTAATGTCCTACTATTGTTTAATTGAAGGGTCTTCGAATTTGTAAATTTTATTGACAAAATATTTTCAAACAAGAGAGACGAATATTGCTTTGAAGTTTACTCTGCTACACCTTTGTCTGTAGTCACTTGCTCCCAGGTGTACAACGTAGGGTTTATGTAGGGTTGCAATAAATGCCAAACCTTCGTCAAACATTTACCCACTTTCCAAGGAAAGCTTTGAGTGCAATCATCCTGGCTAAATTCCATTTAGGTTTTAATACGCAAACGTTTCGATTTTAAGGATTTCTACAAACTTTTCGATACTAGAAACATCGGAATCTCGGTTATATTAAAAGGAAAAATAGGCATGTTCGGTCATTTTCAAATTTCATTAAAATTGATAGTTTATTATACTGAAGGCAGTTATGTTGTTAATTTTTGTTAAAAAAAATTCCTTCGCCTGTGAAGCCGTTGCAAAGTTTTCCGTCGGTGCGAGGCTAGAAATCGTACCTTGCAGCGAGAGTAGGCCACGTGACGTCAGAACTTAGTATAACATACAAGTCCCAGCTTCAGCGCACAGCAGTCCCATAAGTATTATGCGTATGCATGTGTAGTTAAATTGTTAAATATTATTAACTGGTTCTAACCGGTGTTTTCTGTTTTGTTCCCAGACTAATACATCGTACAGCACACCAATAAAACGGAAAAAGTGGTTCGTTGGAGCCAGAAGGAAAATCGGTCAGCATTATCGATATTTTCGCGAGTTAGTTTATCATTGCAAAAGTTTATAAAATTATCGGCTGCCCCATTGCAACCACTCTAAATAAAATCGAACATAATGTAATTTATCGACAGTTTTCTGGGACCCCTTGGTTCTTGGTAACGTGTTACGGTTAGCATAATTTGAAACAGGATGCTAGGAGCATGACGGAGCCAAATACTGAATAGCCGTAGCGTTCCCTCCCTGAACTAAAAAAGGAAATTTTATTAACTATTTTACAATAATAATTAAATAGTAGGTACGTCATCATAAAGTTCTCTTTTGAAGACTGGTAGGACGCGTACCTCCGTCCTTTCCCTGAGCTAGCCTACGCATTTCCGTAACAGTAGAACATTCTACATCCCCAACTATTTGAGAGCAGTAGTCTAATCTGCTCCAACCTCTACATCTTTATTCCTATCTCTGACTCTAGTATGTCGCGAACTATTCCTTTGCGTCTCAGAAGGTGTCCTACCATCATACGATCCTATCCCCTATTCTTTATTGTCTTCCATACTTTTCTCTTTTCCCCAACTCTTTCTAATTCCTCCTTATTGCTAACTTGTCTATCCACGGTATCTTCAACACCCGTCTGTAGCATCACATTTCAAACGCTTCTACTCTTTTTCAATCCGCTTCTCCCATTCTCCAAGTTTCACACCCATAGGTATAATTTCGTACTCCATACATGCGTCTTTAAGAGTCTCTTCCGAGTTTCTACATTAACCGTTCCACAATATAGCAGTTGTTTCTTTTTGTTAAACAAGTACCTAGTACCTACGTAGCGTAGTTTTTTGATTCGCGTGAGTTGTATTTGTCTCCGTTTTTTTTTTAATTCCAATCCGTTATAAAACTGTTAACTTGATAACTTGTCAATCACTTAGGTATACATACCTACATAAATGAGTAGGTATGTATTGTATTGTATTAGAGAATATAGGTAGGTACCTATTTTACAAACAGAAGTAAGCAGGTATCTACATACCTATTTATACTGAATTATAAAAGGCATGTACAGTTAATAAATTGTTGACTTTATTTTACTTATACCGGTCTGCCTTTACACTACTGTTTTGAGGTTGAATGAAATTGGGGTTAGATGCAAGAATCACACACCATTTCCACATTTACTGGGACAATTACCTACCTACTACATAAATATGGCAAATTATGTGAATCGGACTTTTGATATCCTTGTTATTATATCGATTATGTTGTCTTTGTTTTATGTTTTCTTGACACCTTACTTTAAAAATTCACGCTCGAAATAGTCCCAATAAGTATGTTATGAGATAGGTACCGCTTCACGGGCACTTCAAGAGAAGTGAGTGGAGCGCCTTACGAATCTCTGACGTCAAACCAATAACAAAGCGAACTAGCATGTGGGCGTGATAAGCTAATTTCTTTCGCTTATTACGCCGCAAAAAAATTTTGTAGAAAAAAAATTTCGCCGTAAATCAATTACAATAACAATTTTCTGTCATTTTCATGCCAAAAATAGATATCTTATTTTTCTCCGAACCTCCCTATTACCCATCAACGACACAGAACTCTGAAGTTAGTATGTTATGGACTATAGTATAAGACGAATTACTGTCAAAACGGTGGTCAGTACTACATGTTTATATTTATTTAATTTGTTGTAAAATAAGGGACCGTGCGTGTGTGCACTTAAATGCAAAATAAATATTTTTAATGAAAATTCTCACATGCTAAGTTGCATGACGCTAATGCAAGTTCCATAATTGCTCTGCATAAGGTTTCTAGAACAAACAGACCGTGTCCAATACGGTAAAGTTCAATAAAACGCACAACAGTCGAGCACGCGTGGTCGATCGGCAAAAACGGTATTATTAGCAATGGTCAGGTTTTAAAGTAAGTCGGCGTGAGCTACACCCTTATGGTCAGAGGCCGCGAGTTCGGTGAAAGTGTATTTATGACCCTTATTTATCTACCGGGCACTCTTTCAGTATCCCCGATATTGCATAAACAATCGGATCGTTGATTGATTCGCTTTACGTTGAATGAATACTAATTATGTATTTCTGTGAGATATGTACTTGTTTATTTTTAAAGTTATTGTTATGTCTTGAAATAAATAACTAACAAAGAACAATCTATAAGTTTTATTACCTACAAACTTGTAATGTAATGTGTGTTTCGTTGTTGGGGTGTGATAAAATTTCAAGTATACCGAGTGTTTTGTTAAGGTTAACGAAAGGTCATGTTGGAGACCATTTGTTTCATATAGCTTTAGGTGTCTAATCACCAAAAATATTTTAGCCCTTCCATTTTTGCCACTAAGGGTCGTAGTTTAAAAAAAATTGAAAACTACATAGGTAGTTGGTACTAAAGTTGAAAATACGATGTTTTTTAGTCTGGATTAAATGATTTGATTATTTACACAATTATGCTTCAGTACCTAACACATAAGAGAGTAATAAATAATATTATTTATTGTCAATTTGTCTATGAAAAACATTTATTTGCTTACCATTTGAATTACAATACCTTCTAGAGATTCTGATCACCTGATCATAAATTTCTGCAAACTCTGTCTGACTTTGCCACCAGCATGCGTTTCTGCACACACCTCATCTGCTAAAAGAAATGATTCTTGCCGAAATATTTCTACGGATTTTTTGAAAGAGCAACACTTATTTTCTATTCCATTCTATTTTCTATTCCATTCTATTTTCGTTCCAGTTGCTGCCAATTTAAAATACATAGTATATTTTTATTATATTTATATTTTTTAATTCCTATAGTTTACGAAAATTAAACTTCACAAAACTCCCCAACTCCCAAAAAAGCAAGCTTTCTAAAATTGAAAAATTTACTCTCGGTTACTGCACTCGGCACGGCAAAAATTAAACGCTTCCTAGTAAGAACATTTAATTATTTGCCTGGTTTAAATTACAATGCCTTCTAGAGATTCTGAGTACCTGATCACAAATTTCTGTAAACTCGGGGTAACTTCGACACTACAGCATGGAATTGCAAATTTAAATAAAAAGGTGGGCCTTAAGGCAACTTGAGATTATTGATAGCTTGTTTAACTTAAATCCTTAAATCAAATTAAATATTAACATATTAAGGTTAACAGAGTAGATCCAATAAGTAAAAAAATTAGAAATTTATAAAACTAATTCCCGAAACTAACTTTTATGGTGGAAATATTGTTTAATTTTTAAAACTGCAATAAAAATTAAAATTGCAGAATACCGATGAAGACCAGAAAGTTTGCAGTTCTGGAGACATTTAAAGTTAATTAAAAAATTCCAGTGCATTGGTAGAAAGAAAAGAATGTGATAGGTACATACATTTGTGATTGCAGAGCATTTTAGGACGGAATACCTATTTCATAAGGTACCAGAGGGCATTGTTTTTCCCAACAAGATATTTTCGATATTCTCTGTATTTGTATAATATTGCTTAATTATAACAATGAATAATAACAATGTGTGTTCGTTGACGGACCCCCTAGTCGCTAGTCTCTAGTGAGTAGTGAATTATACCAAAATTCACTTGCATTCCCACATTCGCAGAAGCTATTGTGTTTTTATAGTTTTACACCTTGTTACTGCCAATGTGATTGTTTCCTAATGAAGGTAGATAATTTAAAATTTAGTGCCATCCGAACTTCTCTACTGCACCTCACATAAATAAACAAGTAATTGTTATTATTCATTGTCAATGTACCTGTTTGTCCAGGAAAAACATGTATTTGCGTACATTTAAGTTAAGTACCTGTTAGAGATTCTGAGTACCGGATCACAAATTTCTGTAAACTCAGAGCAACTTGCTTCACATTCGCTTTACAATGTTGGTGGTGGGTTCAGTTTCTTTATTTGACAATGTGGCTTGCGGTCGTCATTTCCATAATTTTCCTGTGCCAAAATTTGGGAAAATCTTATCTGGATAATTGTCTAATTTGCGACCTTATCCTATACCATCTGGTTTCTAGCATGCGGGTGTAAACTGGGCACTATGTGCCCATCGAGTAATAATGTAATAAAATGCAAATTTTGGTTTTCCCCATGTAAGATCTTTGAGTGGATATTGAATTAGTATGGATTGCAGTTTATGGATTGGGGTGGGAGGCAAATATTTCATATAAATTGAAGTATTTTTGTACGCAAGATTATTTGAAATAAACTACGGAAATCTTTGGACGCTGCTTTACAACATTACGACCATCTGAAGTTTTTGTAGTATTTGAGAAAAGCATTCACACGGCGCGGCGATCCAGGCTATATAACCAACGGCAAAAGTCAATGGTTGTCGCTTCCATTTACACCAATCGTGGTTTAGGAAAATTCAAAGTTTAGGTTTATCAGACGAATTCCGAAGTAGGAAGATGACTGCGTCATACATTTGGATTACCAAACCATTAACGTATTTGCATCCTGATGAAGTAGGCGATTGTTCTGCCTCAGATTTGTTTGCCGAAAAACCAATTCATGCAGAGATTGACAAATACGCCGATCATTTGTTGAGGACATACATTAGAAGACAATGCTCCTTTTCCTCCATCTATGTAGGCTGCTTGCAATTCCATCGATCATTAATACCACAATCACAAATGCATGCGAAACGTTTCATTCGAATCATTTTATTCAACACATCCATCTATTTATATTTTGATCGAAAAACCTAAGGAATAGATGTTAGAAGTTTTTCAATATTGCATGTTTCGAATGTGCATGAAAAACCGTAGACGACTGGTTTCGTCCTTTTGGGACTCATCAGTATAAAATCTCGTAGTACACAACATCTGGATTTAGTTCTATAATTCAATGCCTGGCGGGGTATTTGCCCGAGGAGTAGTTATTCGAACGGTCCAGTACCACTCATTTCAAATAGACTAATGATGAAATAGAAAATTACTATGCGTACTACCAATAAGTATAAAAATTATTTTATTGACCGGTTTCAAGATTCACAAACGATCTCATCATCAGAAATGGTAAATAAAATGAGATCGTTTGTGAATCTTGAAACCGGTCAATAAAATAATTTTTATACTTATTGGTAGTACGCATAGTAATTTTCTATTTCATCATGGATTTCTACCAAATAGTCAAGACAGAAAATATTAACTACATATCAAATAGACTAGGGAAAGTTAAAGTCACTCACACAAAAACAAAAATTGAGAACTCTAAGAGAACAGTGGAACAATGTCACGGTTACACATTGTGAAGTGTGTATCATTTCATTCGTTAGTGTAATAATGCGTAGCCTTTTTACTATATCTAAATTTAGGAATTTTCTGATTTTGATTTTGTATTTTGTTTTTAATTTTTTGTGTGCTGTTTGATAATTGTTTACCGTTGCCTCTTAATTGTCAATTTTTTTGTTTTTAATCTATTTTTTTAAAGGTTTATGTTGACTGGTGCTTTTGATCTACTCATTGTAAACAGTCTATTTTTCGTGGTAGTCAGAAGTCAAGTGCATTTAAGATGGCGAAAAGTTAGTTTTGCTTTTGTTTTAATAAACCAATATTCTGTGTAATTTGGTGTCTTTTTTACGGTCCTTCGAGTGGAGTTTTGGTGTAACAAACATTGGTCCTAACGAGCCGGATGTGGTGAAAAAAATTTCGTGAAAATTGTGTCGTGTAACCGTGTAAAAATGGATCAAAAAGTTGGGTTAATGAACAAAAGAAAAGGTGTGATTTTGCGGGTAGATGGAATTCTACAGGTGGCTCAAACAGCCAAAGAAGATGAAACAAAGCTTTTAGACTTTCAAGTGCGTTTTGAAAGTTTACATGAGTTGGTGAATCTGTTCCAGGCTTATCATGATGAAATTTTGTTGTTGTGTACTGAAGTCAATGAATTGGATGCTCAACACAAGATACAATTGGAATTTGACAGCATGCAGTACTCAGTAAAAATGATTTACCGAGAATTAAACCCCCCAGTTGCATCCAGTGATCATAACAGTGTTGATGATGATCGTTCTTCAAATCGGTCGAGTGCAAGTGGTGTAGAGAGAAGGTATTCTTCCAGCGTTAAACTACCAAAATTGAATTTACCTAAATTTGATGGTACTCCCCAGAATTGGCCTACCTTTTATGACCTCTTCAGATCCACCATTCACGATAACGTAAGTTTAACGAATGTTGAAAAATTCCAGTATTTAATAACTTGTTTAACAAAGGAAGTGTTGCCTCAAATTAAGCATATACCTTTAACCAATGAGAATTATACCATAGTGTTCGATAAACTGGTATCTACATATCAGAGTCACCGGTTGTTACTAACCACATATTGGCAAGCCTTACTTAATGCTCCAAAAGTGAATGCTAACTCAGTGGCATCTCTCAAGAGTTTGTTGTCAGTTTTCACAGAAAACTTAGCTGCGTTGGAAGTGAACGAAGAACGTGATTTGTGGGATTTTACGAAACTTAACTTATTACATAAAATAGATTCGACTACAAAGAATTTGTTTGAAAGGGAATTTAACGACGCAGAGATTCCAACTTACAAGAATTTGCAGGGCTTTTTAGAAAAGCAACTCCAAGCAATGGAGAAATCAGCCCTTACAACAGGACAGATTTCAAATCCTGCCAAGGGATCGAGTGGACAGATTGCAAATCCTGCCAAGGGATCAAGTGGGATAGCAAAAAGTGATGTGAAGAGACCAGCAACGTCATCGTTTCTGACGAGTACTCGTTCAACTGAGTGTATCAAATGCAAGAAAGACCATTCACTCATCAGGTGTGATGAATTTCTCCAGTTATCCCCGTGGGATCGCCATACATTTGTGAAAATGGAGAGATTGTGTTTCAATTGTTTAGCCAGTTCGCATTCTGTGAACCATTGTCGATCAAACTTTGCTTGTCGTGTGTGCAATGGGCGTCATCACACGCTCATACATTTTAATGAAGGGAACATTTCGAAGGAGGATTCTTCAACTTCAGATCAGCGAAAGAGTGAAATACCCAAGAATGATGTTCGTATCAAGGTGCAAGAAGAAAATTGTGTGAGTGCTCTAACCAACACTGTACCTGTCACACATACAGTGTTATTGGCAACGGCTATGGTTCAAATTTGTGGCAGAGAGTGTAGAGCTCTCTTGGACGCAGGGAGTCAAGCCAGTTTTATTAGCAAAAATTGTGCGTTTGCGCTTGGACTGCAAAGATCATCCAAATCAATCCCCATTCAGGGATTGAATCAAATGCAAACTATGTCAGACTTGGGTACTGTGAATTGTGAAGTGCATCCTTGCTATGGACTATATCCCAGATATAAAGTAAAGTGGAAATGATCGTCGTCCCAAGTGTGTGTGGCCCAATTCCCTCAGTGTCTGTAAATGCTCTGCAATGGAATTATCTAAAGGGCCTTCGTTTGGCAGATAGGAGTTGCACTCAATCAGGAGACATTGATTGGGGGCAGATGTATTTGGACAATTAATTCGACCAGGAATAAAACGGGGGTCTTCCCCAGGTGATCCACAGGCTATAAATACAGTATTTGGTTGGGTATTAATGGGCAAAGTTGATGTGTGTTCATTGGGGTCAAGTGTCAAAGCTTTCCATACTCTTGCTGAATTGGATGTGTCTCTTAAGAGGTTCTGGGAGTTGGAAGAGGTGCCCAAGTGTGTACAGTTGAGTTCAGAAGATTCTCTGTGTGAGGGGATATTCCAGAGGAATTGTCATCGAAAGGAGTCGGGCAGATATTGTGTATCTTTGCCTTTTCGGGAAGAAGAAGTTGAGCTTGGTGAGTCATTCAGTATGACAGTTCGTAGATTTCATTCTTTAGAGTTACAGTTAAAACGAGAACCTGCTCTTTATGATCAGTATAAAGAGTTTATGTCAGATTACTTGAATCAAGGCCACATGTCTGTGATTCCTAGTTCTGAACGTGGTGTAGGAAAATACTACCTCCCTCATCATTGCGTGGTGAAACCAGACAGCACTAGCACTAAATTACGTGTGGTATTTAATGCTTCTGCGAAAACTTCAAATGGTGTTTCCTTGAATGACGTTTTATTCACAGGCCCAAAGTTACAAAAGGACATTTCTTCAGTGTTGCTTATGTTTCGTATGCACAACATAGTATTTACAGCTGATGTACGCCAGATGTATCGGCAAATCTTAATAGTCGATCGCCATCGTGATTACCAGAGAATTGTGTGGAGGTTCTCAGCCGATCAGCCGCTTGATGAGTATCGCTTAAATACTGTGACGTATGGTATAAATTCTAGTCCCTATCTTGCAATACGCACATTACTTCGTTTGGCGGAAGATTGTTCTTCTAAATATCCATGAGCGACCCAGGTGTTGCAAAGAGACGTGTACGTGGATGATGTGGTGACTGGCGCAGAAACATTGAGTGAAGCCCAGAAAATTCAAAAGGACTTGATCACCGCCTTGGGTGAAAGTGGGGTTGAACTACGAAAGTGGACCAGTAATCATGAAGAGTTGCTCGCTGGAGTTTCAGAAGACTGTCAACAATTTTCTCATGATTTTCGTCAACCTGGTGAACTTTCCACTAAAGTTCTGGGTCTCCAGTGGTCCCCTATTAATGATTCGTTCTCGTATAAAGTACAGTCAATTCAGGGTGGGTGCAGCAAACGCACCATCCTGTCGGAATTAGCAAGAATTTACGATCCCCTTGGGTTTCTTGCCCCCCTAACGTTGTTTGCGAAAATTATTATGCAACAGTTGTGGACTTTAGGCGTAGGGTGGGACGAAGAGCTCCCGTTAGAAGTGCTTCAACGGTGGAATAGTTTTCGGTTACAGTTAGCCGACATCTCCTTATCAATTCGTATTCCCCGTAGGGTAGTGGCCCTTAATTTGGGTCCAATTCAAGTGCATGGCTTTTGTGATGCGTCCGAACGTGGGCTTGGAGCGGTAGTATATTTTCGTCAAATGTTTTCGGACAATTCAATTGATGTGAACTTTGTGTGTGCAAAATCGAAAGTCGCTCCGTTGAAAGTTGTGTCGCTTCCGCGCTTAGAACTATGCGCTGCTGTATTACTGGCAGATTTGGTGGACTATGTAATTTCGGTTTACAAAAGTTACATAGCCTTTGCAGACATATTTGCATGGTCAGATTCTACTGTGGCATTGTCCTGGATCCGTTCGGAATCTCATAGGTGGAAATGTTTTGTGGCGAACCGCGTGAGTCATATTCAGGAAAAAATTCCCCCTAGTGGTTGGCGTCACATTAGTGGTGCTGAGAACCCAGCAGACTGTGCGTCTCGTGGACTTCTTCCGAGTGATTTAGTGGTACATCCTTTATGGTTGGCAGGCCCTTGCTGGCTTAGCCGTCCCATATCAGCGTGGCCGGTGGAAATACCAAATTGTGGTGCTGTGTCGGACATTGAAGTAGAAAATCGAAATGTTGTTTGTACCGTCGCCACGCTACCTTCGGATTGGATAACAGTGATATTAAACCGGCATTCATCTCTACGGAAAATTACGGGTATCGTCGCCTATTGTCAAAGGTTTATACACAATACAAAGACTGATCGTGAAAATCGTGAATTGGGACCCCTATGTGAACGTGACTTGTTTCGTGCTCTTCAAATAATTGTGCGCTCCGTGCAACATGAAGTTTTCTCGCAAGAAATTCGCCAGATAGCTCGCGGGCAGTTGTGTTCGAAACCGTTTCAAAAACTAGCGCCCTTCCTGGATGAAATGGGAGTTCTTAGGGTGGGCGGACGTCTTCGTCACTCGGAACTGACATTTGATGTTAGACATCCCATGCTTCTACCAAGTCGTCGTCCCCTGACTGAGTTGATAATCCGTGATGTGCATCATAAGAATCTCCATCCGGGACCCCGTGCTTTACAGTACTTACTGTTACAATCGTTTTGGATTTTATCGGCTCGCCGTGCAATAAATCATGTTTTATCACAATGTTATCGATGTTTTCGTATGCGTCCTCGCCCTCTAACTCCTATGAAGGGTAACCTACCCCCTTCTCGAGTGTGTCAAGCTAAGGTTTTTTCTAATACTGGTATCGATTTTGCTGGCCCTTTTTCGGTCACCATGGGCAAATATCGTGGTGCAAAATCTAGTAAAGCGTACGTCTGTATTTTCGTGTGTTTCGCTGTGAAAGCAGTTCATCTAGAACTAGTTTCAAATCTCTCGTCAGAAGCATTTTTGGCCGCTTTTCGTAGGTTCATTGCCAGAAGAGGACGATGTAGTAATATCTACAGTGACTGTGGAACAAACTTTGTGGGTGCGAACCGACTCTTACTCTCATATTCGCGTGAGGCCACGGCTTCTCTTGCCATTAAGTGGAACTTTAATCCTCCGTCTGCTCCTCATTTTGGCGGGTTGTGGGAGGCTGGCGTGAAGTCGGTGAAGACACATTTGCAACGTGTCGTTGGTGAGCAAGTTCTAACGTACGAAGAACTTGCTAGAGTGTTGGCGCAGATTGAGGCAGTGCTGAATTCGCGACCATTGTGTGACTCAAGTTCGGATCCCCATGATCTCTTAGCCTTAACGCCGGGACATTTTCTGACTTTGGAGCCGTTAACTTCTCCCCCTGATAAAAATGTATCCTCGCGACCGTTAAATCGCCTTAAGCGGTGGCGACTCGTGCAACAAATGCATCAGTGTTTTTGGCGCAGGTGGAGCCAGGAATACTTACACACCTTGCAACAGCGTTCAAAGTGGACTGCACCTATTCCCGAATTGAAAGTTGGAACGTTAGTGGTGATTAAAGATGATAGTTCCCTTCCATTACAATGGCCGCTAGCTCGTGTCTTACAGTTATATCCAGGTCGTGATGGAATCGTCCGCGTCGCGCAAGTGCGTACGTCTAAAGGTGTATTCGATAGACCGCTAGTGAAACTATGTCCTTTACCCTCTACTTAATTTGAGAAGTTTGTTGATTTGTTCTTTCAGATAGACTATTTGTTGTTTATTCTGTGTGTTTTCAATGTTGTATTTAGCGTTAGGAAAAATAAGTATATTTTTGGTGGACGGTATGTTTACCGTTGCCTCTTAATTGTCAATTTTTTTGTTTTTAATCTATTTTTTTTAAAGGTTTATGTTGACTGGTGCTTTTGATCTACTCATTGTAAACAGTCTATTTTTCGTGGTAGTCAGAAGTCAAGTGCATTTAAGATGGCGAAAAGTTAGTTTTGCTTTTGTGTTAATAAACCAATATTCTGTGTAATTTGGTGTCTTTTTTACGGTCCTTCGAGTGGAGTTTTGGTGTAACAAACAATAATATTAAATTCAAATAGAGTTTACATATAGGTACGCTTTTCAGGTGCATTTTTGACTGTGACTAAATTCAAGGGCGTAGCCAGAATTTGGAGTAGGGGGGGGGGGGCAAAGTAACTTGCAAGCAATCCATTTTTAATAAAAACGATTTTTTTGGTTTATTTTTTAAATTTTTATAGGCGATTTGCTCTGGCCAGGGGGGGGCACGTGCCCCCCCCTGCCCTCCCCTGGCTACGCCCTTGACCAAATTACCTACAGCATAGGGCTTTTCATTATATGCAGCATCCAAACTTTGTGTTTTTGGTGATTGAAACTGCGAGTGGGTAGGCCAAGCTATCGCTTGGGATTACGATTTTATCCATTTCCCAAACCCTGCCTACAATGGGGAATATCGAAGTTGGGTTGGTGACTATGTGAGGACTTGTTCCACCTGTGTGGATAAAAATATTTAAGAGGCAAGATTCGAAATGGAAAAATGTATTGAATGTTAGAAGTTTTTTCAATATTGCATGTTTTGAATGTGCATGGAAAACCGTAGACCACTGGTTTCGTCCTTTTTGGGACTCATCAGTATGGTGCTTTGCCCTACACACTCGAACTATGCAATATTGCTTGCTGCATATGTATACTGGGTGGGGATTTAGTGTGTAATCGGCTCATATTTCTGGCACTATTTAAGATATCAAAATGAAATTTTGCACGTGGGAACCACATGGAGCATTTCCTAAAATTATTTATGTATATACAGGATGTTCGCATTGTAAGTACCAGACCAAAGTTCTATTTCTTTAAGTGGAAACCCTACGTGTCCTTGCATAATATGGATTCCCCATAAAATTCCATGAAAATTGATATACTACATGATGTGGTATTGACTAAGGAATGTTGAGATATTGGCATTTTTGTGCCATTATGAAACTAAATTTATGACGCTACTGACGCAAACTAACCGAAGCCACCTAAAATTTCTTTATTGAAATAGGTTCACACACTTGCTGTATTTTTGAAATCTATAAATAATTTTATCATAATGCTATGCTTGAGAAAATGCAGGGTGGTTAAGTTATGCAAAACAAAATTTTTCTCAAAAATTTCAAATGGAACACGCTTGGTGTAAGTATTAGCAAGAGCTAATTCTTTTGCCGAATTATGGGGCGGTTATGAGAGGTACTGGACCGTTCGAACAACTACTCCTCGTGGTATTTGCCCGAGGAGTAAGTAGTTGTTCGAACGGTCCACACTGAGAAAAAAGTGTTGTTAGTAATATCATAAAAGTTGGATGCAATACAACATGTTGTTGCTATATATGCGCCAGCTACAACGGATTGTATACATTACAACAACAATTCTGTAATAACTTTATGAGAAAGAATACGACACAAAACATATAAACATGTCCCTTGTGAAGTTCGCGCATACAAGGCAGTTGTTGTAATAATTAATAGTTGAAATAGTATACGATATTGCAGCTGTTCCGAAATTGTTACGGGATGTGTTTTCTATCATACAGTTAAATTCAATCTATACTTACCGTTTTTACAGTTCTGCATAACATATTAGTTCCATTCTTAATATTCCATTCTTAATATCTTTGTAGATCGGCTTCTTATACTTTACCTTTTCTTATTTTGTTAACTCAAATATCTGTGTATTGACAAGTTACCAAGAATTAAGAGATAATTGAAAATATTTATGTACAATTATTCTGGAAGGTATGAAAAAAATCATGTTGAAAATATAGAACTGCTTTATTTGTTTTAAAAAAATGCAACCTACATAATCATTAACAAATGAGTGAAAAATTAAAATTTGTATAGTATGTACAAACATTAACGAGTACTAAGGAAAATTATATTCTATCTTGGACTACTTCAATATTTTTAAAACAGAGCACGGTACTTAATACAGGGTCTTTCAATTTAAACATACATTAGACATTTCATCTGAAAATTTGCTTATGTCTAAGAAGAAGAATTCTAGGTTGATTTAGATCTTACCATTCGGTATTTCTGTAAAAAAATAAGATGCTATGAAATGATATCCCTTAGGAAAACCCCATTTTAATCAACCCTATCTAAATTTACGCGGAGAATTCAAAAATGTCATAAAAATATAGCATTCTATTTAAAATTACTATAGGTAATATTAGAATTAATTTTCTGGAATTTAATAAAGATTTGCACACATTGTAGATGTTTTGGCAGAATGTATGTAAAAATTTCAATATTGTTGTTGCTCTATTTAGGTACTTATAGTTTTTTTATAGGGATGTGGAATACAATAGCGTTTACCTTTCTGGTGGACACCCTGTATAGCAAAAAAACATGCATTAATGGTATTAGGCAATGTTAACTTTGTGTTAATTATTAATTGTTAGTAAAACACATTTAAGCTTCAGAAATGTCCTCTTTTACAGTCTTTCATGCACAACCTACGGTAATTTACTTTAAGACTTGTGTTAAATTCAATGTAATAAAGAGAAAAGTGATAGTGCAATATGATAAACGTGAAAAATAATATACAGGTACCTAATTGATGCTGCAAGGATGCATCAGCTAAAACAAAAGCAAATTTTACTTACTGATAAAGACGAAGACAGGTAGGTACCAAATCTTGAAATCCACAAAGGTCTAACATGTCTTCCATTTTTAATAACAATAAACTGCAATTGAATTCAGTATTTACACACACACTAACAGTTCTTCTGCACTTTTGATGAGACGGAAATTTTGCAAGTTAAAACTAGAGAACAACCGTTTGATAGTTATGATGTCTTGCGCAGGTGCGAGCCACCAGTTTCGACCAATCATAAACGAAAAGTAGTTAAATTACAACGTCGTTGTTGTAATGCTTACAATTTGAGCAGTATATTATTTACAAAGTCATGAACGATATTACTTAATGTTTGTCGTATGTCTTGCCTGAAATTTAAAGGTATGTATATCGCAAGTAAATGTAATCCATATACGAATGAGTCTTAATGATAATAACTCTTTAAGGAAATTTGTTTTTCCATAGTACCTATCTTATGCAAGTAATTTGGCGTATGCAAGAATATTCTATTTCAGATTTCTGATACACCCTCCGTTTTCGCAATGAGTAAATGTATTCGAAAATGAAAATGTGTTCACTGATACGGTATCTCAAATACAATTTAAGTGTAATATAAAAAACATTTCATATTGTAAGCAGCGTATAAATATTGCATATGAGAGAACATAAAAATGTTATACTATACAAAAAGTTCCCAGCAACTGCATTTTGTATAAATATTTTGTAAAATTTCTCTCAGTGCAGTACCACTCAAATGTATTGAATGTTTCCAGATCTTACATCATTTATTTGTTAGGTCTTTACATTGCAGAAAAATTCGAATAGATCATTTTTCTTCGTTTCCTTTTAAAAAATTGATTGATTTTCACCGCTATACTTACATATTAAAAACCTTCGTGATTGAAATTATGTTGCTTAACATTCCCGTATTTGAAACAAGAGCCAGGCACGCCTTCGGGATTCAGCTTCACAATTTTATGAGGGATATCACTGGGAACTAACATTTGTAATTTTCTGCCTTTCAAACACCCTCCTTATTTGGTATTGCGCTATTTACTTACGAATATTCTAGAAGTTCTGACAGTGACATTCGTCCGAAAAACTAAGAACAGCTGATTGTCAGTGTACTTCTACGCATGCGCACTAACGAAATGAAAAGGTCTATTAAAATTACATGTAGGTTAGTGCCCAGTTTGCATCCGCCCGTTTTGACTTACTCCAAACTAAACTAACTAGAAAACTCCTGAAACGAACCCCTTCTCTTGTCCAGTCTAATGATCGTGGCATTGCCATTTTAGTAAAGTGCCAAGAATTGTCAGATATACGTAAATAAATAAATGTTGACCAGGAGACTATCTGTCAAATAAAACCGTAAACATTGGGTCATATTATGTTGGCTTTGCTTTTGATAGTCAGGTTCATGCTGTAACTTATACAAGAGGACCTCTAGGTTTTGAGTAACAAAAGCAATTTGTATTAAAAAAAACATGTTATCGATCAAACCTTCAGAAGGTCGAGTATATTTAGAATAACACCCCCGAATCATTCAGAATGTATTCCCACAGCAGCGCACAGGTACTTACATATTTTATGTGCTTTCTGTAAATATGCTGTATTGCGTAGCAAAAATGAATTTTGTTCTGCTTATTACGTCTGAAGCCTTATTACCATTATAAAATTAATTTTTAAATTTTAACTGGGTTTAGAATCACGTACGTAGTTTTCTTTTGTAAAGTTTGTGTAAGTTACTTTTTACCTTTTTTTCTGTGGGAGTTTGGATGCCGTCTTGAGTTTTTCAATTAAATGAACGTCTTTTTGCAATTTTCATTGTTCATTGTGTAATTATTTGTTGCAGAAAACGAAGATGTGTAGGAGGTCCTGTCTCCGGAAATTTAAATGTCTGGAAACGTTTTCATTTAAATAATACTGTCTGCGGCATAAAAATACCAGCATATAATATTCAAATAGCTGCCTTTGCCGTGCAGATCTGCATGCCATAAAGTTTAGATATGATTAGCAACTTGGTGGGCGTGGGTGGTGCTGTGAAGGCATTGCATTGTTTCTGACCCCCATCGATTGTTTTCAGTCGTGACTGTTTCTCCAATGACGTTTTGTGATGCCAATGATCTTCAGATGACTTCGGCGATATGAGCGGCTGTCACACAATGCCCATAAATTATTTTCGCATTGGTCATTTATATATTTTAAGGTCGATGGTTTATGGTTATTTTGTCTTCGGTTGCATGGAGCTATTGTTATTTTTTAAATTGCATGTGTTCTCCTGCAGAATAGCAATCAGGCGATTATTTTGAATTATTTATTAAGTTTTAAGATTTATTCGCTAGTTTAGTATTCGAGTAATGATGCTATTTTTCAACACTATCATATAAACTTGATGCAAAGCCCTCGCCGCCGGCGCTAGGTCATTAAGCAGGGTAATTCTGAAAGTCGTATTTTCTGTTCTAAAGCTTGTACTTACTTACCTAATTACTACCAAACAAAAAACAGGCAAACCTTTAGCCATTTCTGAATCAGTTCGATTTTTTCCCCAAAGCAGAATATCCTATATTTTCAACTAGGTATGTATTTTCGAATACTAATCTTATTTACTTTTTCTCATTCACTTTTACCGCCTATACCTAGCACTTCGCGAACTAATCCTTCCCGTCTCCGAAGGTGACCTACCATCCAATCTCTACTATTCTTGTTGTTCGATCTAATATGTAATGAATTTGTATAGTATTGTGTTGCTCACATTCATGTTTTGTTGTTTATTTGTCTTGACGAGATATAAATAAGAATTTGACAGAAGAAAAAATTATGTAAAAATTGAATTGATGGTCAATAAAAATCCTCGAAAATAATCAACAGTAATTTGACGAGTACTTTTTATTTTGTCGGATAAATTTCTGTTTTGAACGAAATTTTGTTGCTAGGCAATTTGACGAATAAAACTGACAGCCAGTAAGAGCGCGAAGGCTGTCCAAGAAAACGCCCTTGACGAAGACATAGCTGAGGGCGATCGTGACGAGTTCGAAAATAAATATTTCGAAACAATTACTCGGGCACAAGAAATTTTATTTAAAAAAATCAGACAACTACACAAGTGTCAAATTCTGCTACATCTTCCTCACGCCGATCTGTTTCGAGCTCAGACCATAGCTCCAACGCAAAGCTACCTTCCCTTCGGCTGCCTAAATTTGCAGGTAGGTACCTACAGCGAGCGGCAGTGCTTTCACCATTCATTTCAAGGTCTTGTTCACAATAACCAGTCCTTGGCAAATATCGAAATATTTTACTATTTACAAGCATCTCTGAGGGGAGATGCAGCTCACGTGATTGCCTCTCTACCCCTTTCAGAAGCAAATTATGACACTACTTGGGAACTGCTGAGGGCAAGGTATGAAAATAAAAAAGCTATTATCGAAGATCATATTAAAGAAATATTCCAATTAGAAACTATCAGAAAAGGGCCATACATCTCGAACTCGTTAGCGATCTCACCAGTGACGGCTTCTTAAGCGTCTTAAAACGTTTCGTATCGCGTCGTGGTCTTTGTTCAGATATCTATTCCGATAATGGCACGAACTTTATTGGAGCTAATAACTAGCTCAAGGCTATACAAAATTTAGTTGAATCATCTTCTTGTCAGAATTATTTGAATAAATGTCAAATTCAGTGGTATTTCATTCCCGCAAGATCACCTCATTTTGGTGGCCTGTGGGAAGCGGGGATAAAATCCGCTAAGCAGCATCTAAAAAAGATTCTCTCTAACAATTCGCTGACATTTGAGGAATTTTACACCCTAATTACACAAGTGGAGGCTGTCTTAAACTCTCGACCACTAGTACCTTTATCCTCTGACCCTAATGACCTGGAAGTCCTCACTCCCGCACACTTCCTCATCAGCCAACAATTAACCGTCATTCCTGAAAGAAATCTAATCGACTCCCCTGCACAATATGGCCGACGATATCGGCATATTCAACAAATGTCTCAACATTTTTGGAAACGTTGGACTCAAGATTATCTGCATCATTTGCAACAGCGCACAAAATGGAAATTGAAAAAGGATCCAAAAATTCAACTAGGTTCCTTGGTGCTTCTTAGAGACAATAATTTGCCTTCATTCCACTGGCCCAAGGGACGAATTGTTGAGCTGCATCCAGGGTTAGACGGGATAGTGCGTGCAAGTGTAAAAGCTCGAAGTGGTGTGATAAAAAGATCAATACTTAAATTATGTTTATTGCCAGTTGTTTAAGTTTTATTGTATTGTTTTCACCATTTAATTTTGAAAGGCCAGCCTTTCAAGGGCGGCGGCATGTTCGTTCTAATCTGTAATGAATTTGTATATTATTGTGTTGCTCACATTCATGTTTTGTTGTTTGGTTGTCTTGACGAGATATAAATAAGAATTTCACAGAAGAAAAAATTATGTAAAAATTGAATTGATTGTCAATAAAAATCCTCGAAAATAATCACGTTTAATACCACAAAAAACTCGTCGGTGTACGAATAAAATAAAAATAAAAATAAAAGATGATTCATTCTGGAATATATACAGACTTGCTCTCTTTTGGTAAAAGTGACAATATTTTCCCAAGTTGAGAGGTTCTCATGTGAGAAACTGATGTAGATAGGTATCTACATTAATTTATCGATCACGATTTGAAATTACATTTCAATCCTCCAAACTAAGTTTAAAAATAGGATGTATTTGGAAATTGACTTCAAAACAGTTTCCTTTCCCCGTCGTTTTTGATTGCTATATATCGAACAGACATTGAAGTTAAAATTCATGTTTGCACGCAATGGCAATATTCACATAATACTCAAATTCTTTTGCGAAAGTAATACCTGCCATTTAAAATGTGCAAATCGATCTCAATGAATATGTACATTGCGTTGCAAATGTATACAGAAACCGCAGAACATTGCGAATGCTTCTATGCCAGTTTAGCTGGGGTAACTTATTATGTTCCTATGTCTTAAAATACAAAAAGATTCTAATTCAATGCACTTGCCCGTGGGGTAGTTGCTTGAATCGTTATTCGGTATCATGTTTCATAACGTCGCATCGCATCGTACGTCTAGCAAATCTATTACTAAAATTAAAAAGCTAGAAGTTACGTTTCCCAAATATTTCTTCTTGAAAAGAAAGATTTATGAAGTACGTGTAGACGATTCTTCACTGACAGCGTACCAACGTGGTACTTATCCAAAGAATATTGTTGGGCATTAATAATGCCATAGATCAACTTGCAATAAAGACCTGTCCAACACAATTCTTGTTGCGCTTAAATAGTGTTTTAGAAGTAAGCGCACGTTATTATTTATAATTATGCCTTTGTGATAAACGTCTAAAAGGCAAAGTACTCGATGTCTGGCGCAGGTAATACTAATAATAATAATACTGTGAATACAACAAACATTCTTTTTATAGCTAGATATGTATATCCTGGAGGCGTGACAATATTTTCTATGAGAATGTTCGTTGCGAGATAATTTCATGGGTTATTAGCATTTTTATGTGCAGAAGAAGCTCTACAGTCCCTAGACATTTGTTGTGTATTGTAACTTTTGTAAAATAAAATAAATAAAAATAAAAGTGGAGTTCCCTGTTGAAGTCGAATTATTCTAATTCAAGTTCGTTCTGTAACAGCACGTTGTAAGCACTGCATTACTGCGAAACTGTGATTGGATTTACCCCTGAGAGATCCCGTAAAGAAATAAACACAATCAAATTTTTCGTAATTTTCACTTTTTCGATGAAACTATATTGGGATGACAATTAAAACTTGATAAAACAAATTTAATGAACTTCCCTTGGTTAGCTAGAGGAGAGGTTTGAAAACGACGGCGATAAAATGGGTCACGTTTTCTAGCTATACTTATTTGAAGTCCTTCGCCTCGCACCAGATGTTTGTGTGCACCCTTCGGGCGCAACACCAGGGATCTCCGTATCACATCATTTTCTGTTCAATCATGAACTTATTTAAGAACGCCACTGATTTCATTGGAAAATTACTTACTTTTTGTATCTGTATTAGTACACTGGCGAGCATAAAATTAGGGTCACTTTGAAAATTGCCAATTTTTCTAAGAATTCAAAATATTAAATTTAATTAATTCTTGGAGGCAATAACACTTGCATTTCTGAGAACTGTTATAAGCTTTTTGTGGTTTCTTTTGCACAACAAAGATTCAATATTTCCAATTTCTAGGAAATGCTTACAGGTGCGCTACTTGGAAGCTTATTTCTCGGGTCTATTTTTCAATTTCCTTCATTTATTCACTAACTTTCCTGTGTATAACTTGACGGTCGAAAAGTGTAGTCTTCGTTTATTTCCTTATAATGGCTTTAAATCCTGTCACGGCGGCCAGAATTATAGCGCTGCTGCAAGATGGTCGGGGGCAACGTGTAACGGCAAGAACGGTTGGTGTAAGTCTTTCTACAGTTCAGCGGGTATCCCAACGATTTCAGGAAACTGGTAGGCTGACGAGAAGACCAGGATCAGGGAGGAAAAGAACCACCACGCCAAGGGATGACCGTTTTCTTGTGTCCATGGCTTTACGAAATCGGACTGTTACGGCAGTTTCGCTTCGAAATCTCCTCCAAGAAGTCAGAAATGTTAACATTAGCGAATGGACAGCTAGGAGGCGACTTCGTTCTGCTGGATTATCTTGTCGGAGAATGGCTACGGGTCCTCCACTTCTCCGTCGCCATAGAATTGCAAGACTGAACTTTGCTCGAGATCACTTGGGATGGACAAATGACGATTGGGGGAGGTATTATTCTCCGACGAGTGGCGTTTCTGTTTAAATGGGTCGGATGGACGTCGGCGGGTATGGCGAAGACCCGGAGAAAGGTATGCCCAGGCTTGTATTGATGAGCGACTTTCATTTGGTGAAGGCTCAGTTATGGTGTGGGGAGGAATTTCTTCAGACGCACGTACCGAATTAGTGTTTATCGGCAATGGATCCCTAACTGCGCAGGTACGTAACGGAAGTTGTAGAAAATCATGTCATGCCTTTTATGACGGTTCTGGGAGAAAATGCAGCTTTTATGCATGATAACGCTCGACCCCACGTGGCAAGGATTGTTAGCGGTTATTTGGATGAGGTTCAAATTACGCGATTTGATTGGCCAGCACGGAGTCCCGACTTGAACCCTATAGAGCATGTGTGGGATGAGCTAGGACAACGTGTACGAAGTCATACGCCGTCTCCCACCAACGCACAGGATCTTAGGGAGCTCCTACTACAGGAGTGGAATAACATCCCCCAAAATATGATCCGTAATTTAATTGAGAGCATGCCACGTCGCCTCGAGGCTGTCATAAATGCACGGGGAGGAAACACTCGTTATTAGGGGTCAAAATTTTAACAGTTCCTTGTTTTATTCCAACATTTTTCTCACTACACATTTTTAAGACAATTTTGTTAAAATTTGCTTCTTTACGAATTTTCAACAAAAACATTAGAAAATGAAACGTTTTCTTTTTAAAACATTCCTGTTTAGAGATATGTATACAACGAAATCCATTTACAATAATAAAATATAATAAATAACCAGAAAAGTTGAATTTTTGAAGTGACCCTAATTTTATGCTCGCCAGTGTATATTACGTAACGAGCATGGAAGTAACAAATTTCATACGAGCGTGAAATTTTATGCACGAGGCGTAGCCGAGTGCAGAAATCACGCGAGTTTATAGGAAATACACTTTCCATCGAGTTATGTACTATTTTTACCACGACTCCTTAAGAACACAAATTTATTCATAAAACAGTAACTTTATTTTTAAGGATTTGTTGTCTATGTTAATAAATGTCAAAATTTCCAAGTAGCCTACTAACTTACCATGAGCATAATCTATATATATATATAAATTTTAAGTTTCCAAATTTTGTGAAATTTCTGGCGAATATTTTAATAAATAAGCGTGTAATATTCTTTGTTTGACGTTTCGCCCCTGATTGAGGGCTTTGTCAAAAATCTTTATTTAGAAGTATAAATATAAAAAGTATAACAGATGTAAGTTGAAAATTTTTGACAAAATTTTTTGTAAACAGTCAAACTTATATGGTAACTATGTATGTTAAAAAATATAAAATTTCAGCACTTTTGATTTTGCAAAACATGTAAAAACTGTGAAAAAACGTATATTGGACAATCTAAAAACCATTTAAAAACCAAACTCAAACAACACAAATATAAAAACAGTAATTCAGCGATAAGTAAACACATGAAAAACAATAATCATACCTTTGAATTCAATGATACCAAAATTTTAGGAACAAGAAAAGAATTTGAAATCTCGACTGTTTTTAGAAATGATCTACATAAAAAAAGAACAAAACTCTATTAATGATAGAACTGATATACAAAATTTAAGTCAAATTTACTGTAATATAATAAAATAATCATACTCTCTGCTACTTCCGTATTAAACGACGGTATTGTTAAATTAAATAAACTACATTTTTATCTTTCATAAATTAGAATGTTTTGCAAAATCAAAAGTGCTGAAATTTTATATTTTTTAACATAGTTACCATATAAGTTTTGACTGTTTACAAAAAATCTTGTCAAAAATTTTCAACTTACATCTGTTATTGCCAGGCGCTTTTTAGGCGGCTGAATCGGTTTAGGCCGCTGAAATTTTCTAATTTTAGGCGGTTACTGCGCCATTTTTTCAGCTGCTTAATTTTTAAATGAGCTTATTTATTAAAATATTCGCCAGAAATTTCACAAAATTTGGAAACTTAAAGTTTTTGGAACTGGCACAAATTAAAGAAGAATTTATATATGTATATAAAACACAAAAATGTTTCTACCTACCTACCTACCTACCTACCTACCTACCTACCTACCTACCTACCTACCTACCTACCTACCTACCTACCTACCTACCTACCTACCTACCTACCTACCTACCTACCTACCTACCTACCTACCTACCTACCTACCTACCTACCTACCTACCTACCTACCTACCTACCTACCTATGTCCGTTATAGACTCCGAAACGGCTGGACCGATGTTGATGAAATTTTCAGGCAATCTTCAGATTAGCCCAGCGGGTGTTCCTGTGAAGTTTGGTAGCGATCGGATCAACAGAATTTTTTTATACGTTTATGTTTATGTGAAGCCGAGGCGGGTCGCTATAATTTATAAAGTGACAATTGACAGCAAACGTTATTCGCAGTTTATCAAATTTCAAACGATTTTACCACAATTATTTCTTCTGAGGCAGTAACGCGCCGGGTACCAGCTAGTATTGTAATAATTCCTAGCGGCTCATGAATGACACGTTGATTCGTTCTCTTGCCCACCAATTCATAAATCACCAGTAGTTCGTACCTAAAATATTTAGGTCTTCCACGGAGTAGCCATTAAAATGTTCAACTGCCGTACCTTTTAAGAGATTTTTCTGATAAAAAAAATATTAGATTTAAAAGAGACTCGACAGAATATTTATTCAGTAAACGTCAAAATCTCAAAGCTGACTACAAAATTTGAATGCGGTGCGATTTTCAAAAATTACTTCACGGTTTTGAGTTTAGCGCACGGGCAACGCAATTGTCAAGTTTCCGGCCTACTATGCTGTATGCCGCTTTCTTAGGGGGTCGTGGGAAAAAATACTCACATATAGGTATCTATTTTTTCCCAACGTTTAAGACTGTTTAAATGCCTAACTGAATCATGGGGACCACACATTTTTGCACGAGTTTATTACGAAATTTCCAATTTTCTATATCTTTGTCTGTGATTGTTTCTATTTGATTAATGTAAAAATCGAATGTTGAGCTATAACTTGAAAACAAAAGACAATAGCCAAATTTGGTTTTCAGTACCTCTCGAAAAAATAGATCTAGGATGGGTGGTCCACTTTTCTATAACTGCTATAGTTAGAGAGTAATTTTGTCCACCCTATACGTTCCTCTGTCTGCCACCTGGGAAGACGTCCGAGCTATAAGCGAAGAGTAATATATGTAGGTAGTTACTATTATAGAAAAATGAATAACAAAGTTATTTAAAACTTTTCATTAATTTTGGAAGGTATAATTATATGTTTGAAACCTATCATTTCGGTAGGTTATTGCAAAACAGGGGTCAACGATTCAACTTCTTTATAAAGAACGTATACTCTTGCATCTTCCCACTCTTATTTCCAAAATCGTAATACGTACAGGTTAACTCTCAAGGGACAAAGAACTAAATGCCAATGACTCGCCAAACATTTTAAGCCAAACTTGCCGAATATCCACTGTTGAATTAAGGATTATTTTAATCCAAACAATCTAGAGGCTTATAAAGCAGCATAGCAAATGAAGCAAATTAAAAGGGTTTATTAATTCTGGAATATAGCGACTGTAATCTCCAACATACACCTACAGTAAAACAGTAATTCGGTCTTGCTATCCCCTGATACCCAACGGAAATCTGAATAATCATTCCTACACAGGGTTGCTGAACTTAATTCTTAGAATATCTAATTCATATTCAGGCTAATTCGATCTGTGTGAATGTCCGATTTAATTTGCGGAAGAACCTTAAGTTCCACGGTAAAAATCCGAACACTTAACGAATACAACGAGTTCTAAAATTAACGGAAATTCGTAGAAATTGAAGGTTCGGTCTTTTACCTTCACCTTTCATCCCTGTTTCCGCCTCTAGTATGTCGTGAACTAATTCTTCCTGCCCCAGGAGGTGTCGTTCAATCCCATCTCCTATTTAGTTGTGTTTTCCCATCATAGCACCACATTTCATTAGCTTGTACTTTTTCTGTCCCTTTTCCCTATCGTCCACTTTTCGCATCCGCATAATGTCGCGCTCCATACGAACCTTTCCACATTTCCCATTCTCGAGCAAATAGGTATAAACTACATCTTCAGAATATGCGTTAGCCTTAGTGCGCACTGTATCTGTTATAAAACAGAACACATAGCTGGAATTGATAACGCTAATTAATCATAATTATGTATTCAATTTAGCTTCCTTCGCAAGCTTCTGAACAACAACAACAAGCGAGTCGAAAGTAAAACTGAACGTCTTTTCGAATTCGCATTATTCAGGCGTGTCCTTAAATACGTAGGAAGATTTAATTTCGTTTTTATCCATGAATTGCTCGTTCCTACGCGAAATTCCCTCTATCTGCGTGACGTCAAATGCGTGTAGGTGCTCGAGCAGAAAGTCCTGCCTCTCCATCTATCTCGTCTTTTCTTCTTCAATACGCTCATTAAAATTAAATCCATAAATGACTTAATGATTTACGAGTCTAATTTATTGCTATTGAAATGGAAACTGCTTCAATTTGCTGAATGTGTGGGTTGCATGTGCTGCTTTTTATGGAATGTAGAATAGTATAATTTCCTTTTCTAAAGTCTATTTCAGGTTTATTGTCCATGTCAAGGTCTAGTGTGAAATCGAAGATGAACGGTTATCTTTACGGGTCTATAAAAACTGCAGAAAAGGGACGAAGTTTCGGCTCAATTCCGAAACGATCTTTTGTATATTTTTATTTTAAGTACCTACATATTATTTTATTGCAAACGTGGGCTCTAATTTACGAGTGAAAGAGCAGCTAAATGGCTTCTTACGTAAATTGAAATTGAATGTTTTGCACTCTTACCAACGGATAAACCGTATTTTTACTTCTAAATTGCAATGCAGTAGTAAGTATTACCATTCATTTTCTATTATGTTATTCGTTGATAAAGAAGTATGGACACTTCAACATAACCTATAACGAAACATTCGGGTCTATGGAATTTTTTAACAATCAGTGTCGCGTTGCTTAAATTGTACCGGTCAGCAGTTGCCTATGCTATAATATTGTACCGGTACAATTTGAGACCCTTATGGCATCATCTGTAATATAGGATGAATTCTGCGAATACAAAAAAGAAGCATGGGCAATGGAAGGAGGAAGACATGAAAAGGGGCTTTCTATCATATCGAAGCCGCAATGATGGATATTTTATGGAGTTACTATAGCCGATGTCCGCAAAGTTGCTTATAAGTTTGCCGATAAAAATGAAATGAAACATAATTTCAATAAAGTTGTCGGAAAGAAAAAAGAAGTTAAGCGAAAATTAGACGATGAAGAAATAGGGCTTTCAAAATCTACATAGAATCTATTAGGAAAAAACCAAGATGGAAAGGGGAAGATTGTTAAGACAAACGTGTAACACTGGTTTTACCTTGAGTGCGACTACGTACCAAATTTATCAAAGATTATAAATGGAAATTGATGCTAAAGAATTTAAATTTGTTTTGTTATGTGAGTATTTGAGTATGTTTCGTTTTTTACGTTAATAAGTCGTAAAAAACGTGTTCCTTTTTTTGTACTTTCCGCATGCGGTACAATTTAGGAAACCATTTGGTACATTTTAAGCAACCGGTATCCTAAAACGTTCCATTTGTAGAGGCCGTATTAATTTCATTTTTTTTACCTTTTAAATCGATTATTAAAATTACCTACCAAAATATTAACAGCTGAAGTACAACATACCACAGTAAGTATACAGGGTGGCTCATTAGTGCGGGGACGGTCTATATCTCTTGAACCATCAGAATGAAATTTTGCAAGTGCTTAGGAAACCCTATGCCGCATATTGTAAAATTATTTTGGTGCATACAGGTCTTCAAATTTTGCGTAACAAACCAAAGTTATATTTTTTTAAATGGAAACCCAAAATTTTGTTTACATATTCACGTTCCCCACAAAATTTCATGGAAAACGATATACCACATTATGGGGTTTCCAGCAGGGGATGTTAAGATATTGCCATTTTAGTGCTAATCTGGACCCATCTTTGTGGCACTACTAACGCCTACTTACCGAAGCTGTCTACGATTTCTTTATCGAACTAGATTCACAGACTATTCTATTTGCAAATTCTGTTAATACCTTTGATACAGTACTTTGTATTATACAGGGTGGTCAACATACGCATAATTGAATTTTTCTCAAGAATTTCAAATGGAATACCCTGTATATTAATTGCACATTTAATAGCCAGTTTACTAAGCTCTTAATTGATGCAGGCATTGACAGGTCTGCGGCTGACAGTTTCTACGGAAATTAAAATTGAAACTTAAAAATTTTCGATTTCACTATTATTTTTTAGAATTTTATTCCGATTTCCCCATTTAACTTAAATTCGGACCTGTCCCGTTTTAAATCGATTTAGTTAGGTAACTTTGTTGCGTATTTTGAATTCCTTGTTTTGAAATTTCGAGTTTTCGAGTTGCTTCAGGACAGATAAAAAAATGGTTAAAAGTAGATACAAATTATTAATAAGCTAAATATGACTTTGTAGAGGAAATGTAATTTAAACGAAAAACTGGATGGAGAACAAATTTATAATGTAAATAATGTTTATTAACAGTGCCATTTTTATGGAAAGTAATTCGAAAACATTGCTTTCCCGATATAACTCTTTTATTCTCACTTTTTATAGAAGAATTTTGTAGTCAAAATGCAAATCGCGTTGAAATTATGTTACCTGTGATAAATAAAACAGCTCCAACTCGCATCTGTCATAGTTTGAAGGATTTTCAGCATTTTCTTAATTTTTTTATTTAATTTTAATTCATTTATTTAATTTCAATAAACTTGTTCTCGCTGTAGTTTTTTCTTTAAATTACACGTTTCCCACTAATGATAAAAGCCAAATTTATATCATTAATAATTTCTACTGTCTTTAAAATATGTATTTATCTGTTCTAGTAGAGTCAACGTGAAAGTTTATCTTGATGTTCGCTGTACATTGAAAGGTAAAAATGTATCGAGTACGTTTTCGGATGCTATTTGGGGTGTATAACGACCCCCTAAATTCGTCTGGCGATATCGATGTCCAACACACCCCCAGGGGGTAAAAACTGAAAAAACGAGGAATTTAGAATATTTAATTTGCTATCCTGCAGTAAAAAACTTTTTCTGTTCAGTCAAGTAATAAGGGAGTAATAACTAATTTCCGTCCAAAGTTTAACATTAGACGAACGGAAGAATATTTACTAAAATCGCTTGTAGCTCCATTATTATTCGTGTTTCGATTTCTGACAAAATTGAGAAATGCCTATATCGCGATAACTTTTTAACGACACAAGATATCGAAAAAATTCAAAAAGTAAATGTTGTAGTCTGATGCTTTTGCAAGGCAAGGGTTTTTGAAAATTTGAAATCTAACAATAAATAAGGAAGATATTGCCAATTTACTTCAGGGATGTAAAAGCCACCGCCGCGAAGCGCGCACTCTGTCTCTACTTTCGCCCGTTTCGCATCTCATTCTGACGGACTCCACCGTGCCCCACCATGGCCCGCAAGCCTCGTAGTATCGTACTCGCCCATACCCGGCGTCTGCATTGCTTGTATTGGGGAATGGTGATTAATTAATTATCAATTCATTTCGTGCTATTTTCATTTTCGTGAATTTGGCATCTTCAAGTGTTACAACAGACGATGAACTATTACATAAATTTAAGCTAAAAACAAAACAATTAAGGCGTGATGATAACAAATGAGCAATATGCAAAAAAGGCAGAAAACTGGAGGAATCTACTCTAAAAACTATGAAAACCATTAAAAGATCGGTGAAAATGAGACTTGATGTGCAAACTTACAATAAAGACCTGAGAGTGCTTAGTGATAAAATAAATAATTCGTTAAGTTAAGGTGCGGCACAGGAACTGTTACTCCTCGTTTACAAGCCTGAAAAACATTTCCACGGCAATGAAATTAAAAGCACAAAGTAGTCAATGTATAGGAAATAAAGATGTAGGTAACCGAATCAACGACAGACAGAAAGCCAAAAAATTGCGATTCCACAAGCCGAATGTTAATATTAATTTATGTGTTTCCTGTAAAAAATTGAAGAAGGGTAAATCTTTGAGCCAGGTGTCGACAACGAATTTCAGTAATAAACGTTAATTATAACCTTTTTAAAAAATTAACACATTAGATTTAATTGCTGCTGAAGTCAAATTCCATAGTTATTGTTTCGCGGTAGAGTGGAAAATATATAGTAGCAAATCTGAATCTAAGGTAGCTTCAGTGGATGACTGTGCAAGTAAAAACGATAAAGGGAGTGAGACCTCGCAAAAATTGTTGGGGAAATGAAGGAAGAGGACCTACTTACGACCGATATGCGCTAATGCGTTAGCTTGAATCCGCAGTATTTCATGAGAAAACTGAAAATGATTATGTCGTTTTTGTCAAATCTTATAAAAGTAATGAAGCTACTGTACAAAGAATTACAAAATATGTAATATTTATAACGAAGTTGAAATGCTTAAAGAATCAGCGGAATTCTATTATATACTTTTCCTTTGGATATGCCTTGCTTTATTTCCCCAACAGTTTTTTGCCAGGTCTCAGGCCCTTTATCGTTTGACTTGCACAGTCATCCATAGAAGCTAATTTAGATTCAGATTTGCTACTATATTTTTCCACTCTACCGCGAAACAATTACTAGATATGGTATTTGACTTCAGCAGCGATTAAATCTAATGTGTTACTTTTTTAAAAAGGCTATAATTAACGGTAGCTATGTCGAGAAGTTTATTACTGAAATTCGTTGTCGACACCTGGCTCACAGATTTACCCTTCTTCAATTTTTGGCAGGAAACACATAAATTGATATTAAAATTCGGCTTATGGTATCGCAATTTATTGGCTTTATGTCTGTCATTGTTTCGGTTACCTACCTACATCTTTATTTCCTATACTCTTTGCTTTTAATTTTTCATTGCCGTGGAAATGTTTTTCACGCTTGTAAACGAGGAGTAACAGTTCCTGTGCCGCACCTTAACTAAACGAATTATTTATTTTATCACTGAGCACTCTCAGGTCTTTATTGTAAGTTTGCACATCAAGTCGCATTTTCACCGATCTTTTAATGGTTTTCATAGTTTTTAGAGTAGATTCCTCCAGTTTTCCGCCTTTTTTTGCATATTGCTCATTTGTTATCATCACGCCTTAATTGTTTTGTTTTTAGCTTAAATTTATGTAATAGTTCATCGTCTGTTGTAACACTTGAAGATGCCAAATTCACGAAAATGAAAATAGCACGAAATTAATTGATAATTAATTAATCACCATTCCCCAACCCAAGCAATGCAGACGCCGGGTATGGGCGAGTACGATACTACGAGGCTTGCAGGCCATGGTGGGGCACGGAGGTGTCCGTCAGAATGAGATGGGAAACGGGCGAAAGTAGAGACAGAGTGCGCGCTTCGCGGCGGCGGCTTTTACATCCCTGGAGTAAATTGGCAATATCTTCCTTATTTATTGTTCGATTTCAAAATTTCAAAAACCCTTGCCTTGCAAAAGCATCAGACTACAACATTTACTTTTTGAATTTTTTCGATATCTTGTGTCGTTAAAAAGTTATCGCGGTGTAGGCATTTCTCAATTTTGTCAGAAATCGAAACACGAATAATAATGGAGCTACAAGCGATTTTAGTAAATATTCTTCTGTTCGTCTAATGTTAAACTTTGGACGGAAATTAGTTATTACTCCCTTATTACTTGACGGAACAGAAAAACTTTTTTACTGCTGGATAGCAAATTAAATATTCTAAATTCCTCGTTTTTTCAGTTTTTACCCCCTGGGGATGTGTTGGACATCGATATCGCCAGACGAATTTAGGGGGTCGTTATACACCCCAAATAGCATCCGAAAACGTACTCGATACATTTTTACCTTTCAATGTACAGCGAACATGATTTCTAGACGAGTTTTTCAAGCGCGCGAACTCTACTATTCTGATTTCTGCAACAACTCCAAATTTGAGAAGAAGAAATTGAAAACACACAAAAAGTACGTAACTAAATTGAGTTGGAGAGTGAGTGGCTCAAATTTAAGTTTTCTTGGTTCTGGTAGACATTGCGATTTCGAGCTATTTTTATTCTTTTTGCTATATTTGTTTACAATAATATCTACTAATTCTCGGTAAGAATATCTTGAAAACTACCCGTTTTAGGCATACGAGGGTAGACGTAATAAAAATTAAATCGATTTTACCTTCAAGAAGTAATTTTGCAATGGGACTTTTTGTGTCAGTGTAAATTCCGAGGTAAATTCTATTGGCTTAGTTTTGCGCAGAAACCAAATTTAAACTTTTTTTTTGGTTTTGGGTGAAAAAAATAGTTGAAATCCGAATAAAATTGTAAAAAATAATAGTGAAATTGAAAATTTGTAAGTTTCAACCGTAATTTCTGTAGAAACTGTCAGTCGCAGACCTGGAAATGCCTGTATCAATCAGAAACTTAGTAAACTGGCTATTAAATGTGCAATTAGTATATAGGGTATTCCATTTGAAATTCTTGAGAAAAATTCAATTATGCGTATGTTTATCACCCTGTATAATGTAAAGCACTGTGACAAAGGTATTATCAGAATTTGCAAATAGAATAGTCTGTGAATCTAGTTCGATAAAGAAATCTTTGACAGCTTCTGTAAGTAGGCGTCAGTAGTGCCACAAAGATGAGTCCAGATTGACACTAAAATTGCAATATCTTAACATCCCCTGCTCGAAACCCATTAATGTGGTATATCGTAACTTTGGTTTGTTACGCAAAATGTGAAGACCCTGTATACACCAAAATAATTTTATAAGATGCAGCATGGGATTTCCTAAGCACCTGCAAAATTTCTTTTTGATGCCTTGAATGGTTCAAGAGATATAGACCGTCCCCGCACTAAGGAGCAACCCTGTATATTGCCAGGTTTACGAAAAGTTTTGGAAAGTGGTATTCATTTTACACTTGTATAAAAATGTGGTACAATATAGGCACCTTTCTCTATGTTTGCTTGGTTCGACAGCTGACTGACGCTCGACCTGTACTTTTATGAATTCTACACTGATCTGACTAGTCAGTACTCTTTTATAATTTTCTTAATCAGTCCTCACAAAAATCGTCTGAAAATTATTCACGTGCTTAGTACAGGAAAAATGATAATCAAATATAAATAAACTTAATGTCAATTTAACACGAAAATTACTGGGGTTCTTTTATAGGAGGCGCAGAACCCGTTTCGTTTTAAAATAATTAATTGTAAACAAGCCTGACACAAATTTCAAAATTGAATTCATAAGGGCAGGGCAAGTATTCGTGATTCACAATACAGCTAATTTTAATATTTGATTCAAAGGGCGGAGCAGGGTATATAGAAATCTATGTCATATTCTTAAGCCTGGATCTGATTTATTACAAAATCTGGTACGCAAGAGAAATCGTAAGGGAGAAAATAATGTTTTGAAAGCTAAAAAAATAAGTGGGTACATGAAATAATGCATGTGCTAAAAATTAGGAAAACCGATAAACTTTTCGTGTGAGGAAAACATGTTGTTATAATTGATGTTAAAATAGAAATTTTTTAAGATTTTGCCATATACCTTCACATTATTTTTAAATAAACAAGGAACTCTGCACTCAGTTTGCTATCTTCCTACAGCCAGTGTTAACGAGTGTCTAAAAACGCACGTAATTAGTAACTTTATGTACTTTCCTTTGTTGATATTGCCCGCACGTAATGAATAATTCAAGAATTAAACAAACAAAAATACTCTCAAGTATGTACACACTTGTAAAAAACTTATTTAACATGTTAATCTATTTTACTCACGATCTTCAATACATCGAAGATGGCTTATGTACAATGCCGACTGCTCTGTCACTTTCGACTTCAATAACATTTGTACAATTTGGTTTTCCTGGAATAGGAATAGAGTAATTGGTTATGTACGTGCCTATCCGTATTTATTTTCTCGTTTAAAAACATTCGTTTATATTCCTAGATCAGAGTATAAACTTTTTATTCAGGGCCGTAGCTAGGATAATGCGATGACGTCATAGCACAAAAAGTGTTGTCGGAAGGTGCATTTAAAAACTAAAATTGACGTGTTTCAGGATACTAACGAACAAAATTGTGAATTTTGTTTGGAACCTTACCACCACTCTGTAGTACATACTTATTAAAAAATCTATGTGTAAAATAAAGCCAACTTCGCAAAGATGCAACCGGGGGAGACATTGAAAATGACGAAGCAGACTGTAACCCTCGTTCGTTCGGAATATTTCCGCATACGCGATAGCCTGTTAATTCATAAAACACCTGCGCTGATTTATAACAACTGCATTTCTGTTATGGCATTCTCTCACATTTGCGACGCTAGGCGGTCCAACTCTGAATGAAGGTTACTCAGACTGAGCGTCCTAGCCAGTCGCTTTACTTTAACCGCTACCGCTAGCGATTCCGTAAGTGAGTCGTAGGTATATTTTATAGAACTCTCTTATATATACAGAAGGAAAGTCGATATTATTTGTATTTGCAATTCCTCGACGAAATTCTGAAACTTGTACCGGCATTGCATGCGAGAGCATCGTAATTCGATACCGAAAGATCCTGTAGGACACAGTTATTCAAACGTGATCAGGAAGTTGAAGGGTAAACTTCATACATCTATTAACTTATTGAACATAAGAGGCTGTGGATAGCCATTCTTGGGTGCGGTACATACGTTCCTACACGCAAATTATCGGAATCCCTGTCGTTCCCGCTATTTTAATTATCCGTGTTAAAGTTCATGAATCTAATGCGAGCAATTTGCAAAAAGTTCAATGAAATAATCTTGCAATTTTCGCTGGGTAGATATTAATTGACTTGTTATTAAGAGAATGCGTTCTATTAAAGCGAGTATACGTGTTTACCACCTACATTCCTACATAGTTCTGGTACCATACCTACATGGTACTGTTTCGCACTAGACACGCAGAGCTGGTGAGAATAGTTTTGGAAAATAAAAGAAATCGAACGGCTCAATATGCCTTCTCATAAAGTTTTTATTATTTTAGGAAACGTTTCAGCAAATAATCACGTGTAGTGGGCAGTAATTAAAAAGGTCGGTGATTTTTATCTTTTTTAATTATTTTAGGTGCTGAAAGTTCATATTGCAAAACGAGAAATTTGAAATGAATGTTGCAAATTTATGTATTTGTATAGGCATTAGAACATGAGAATTGCGTAAACCAGATAAATACATTTGAATACGAATGATTATGGGTGGGTGCGTGTATTGTACAGGGTGGGCAAAATTGCTTGTTAGTATCGGGCAGTTATGTAATTATAGCAGTTATAGAAAAATGGACCACCCGTCTTCGATCTCTTTTCAAGGGGAACTCAGTGCCGGAAATCAAATTTGGCTATCGTCTTTGTTTTCAATTTATAGCTCAAATTAACAAGGTATTAAGAGGTTCTTCAGGCACTTCTATGAGTAGAAACGGTCTTAACCATTTTAAAAAAAATTAAATTTCAAGTTATGGCAAAGTTGTATTTGATATCTTGGAATGCAAGTTGAAGCTGAAAGTAGTGTAAATATATTTAAAAAAACATAAATTCAAGCCTTATGAAGTATGAAGAGGCGTAATTTATGAGCTGCTAGTAACGGACATCAATTTGAACATTTACTTCGAAGTTTTCAGTAACAAAAATTATTATTAGTTTACTTTATTGACTGTTGAAATGTTATTTGCTTCTTTAGTTTAATTTTGTTTCTTGTCGAGGCCTTTCTCTTGGTTTGCTATATATGACCCATAATTGATCAGCGCTTCTTTTAACCTGTCAAAAATACTTTAATGAGGTTGTCTTTTTCTGGCTAGCGGTAACAACTTGTTTCGGATGCGGTTTCTAAGTTGCTATTACTCTGAATTGTTTTTAAAGTTCGCAACTAGGGCTGTCAGATGTTATCGATATATCGTTTTATATCGATATTATCGATAATATCGGTAAGCGATATTGAAAAAAAATCGATATATTGATATTTTCGATAATATCGATACCCGTATCGATATTTCTATACTTAATATCGATATTTTCGATACTTCGGTAATATAGATATTTTCGATATTTCGATAATATCGATATTTCGATAATCTCGAATATATCGATATTATCGTAATTTCCGACATTCGATATTTTTTTCTAAATACTTGCAGCCCTATTCGCGACATACTAGGTCGGAAATAAGAATAAAAAGAGGTAGGTGTAGGCCCAGATCAGACTACTGCTCTCAAGAAGTAGGCGATGTAGGATGTTCTAGTTTTAGGGAAATGCGTAGGTTAGCTCAGGATAGGAAATGATGGAGGTACTCGTCCAACCAGCCTTCGTACTTTGAACTTTATGATGATGATGATGATGAAGCCATCTGTAGTAGTTTTCATAAAAATGAATGAAAATGGAAAATCGGCCCCACATACATACTCGTATTATATACAGGATGATTCAAATTCGAGGGCAGGATTTGGTGCTCATTATTATGCCATTGAGAAATCAGATCTATCTCAAACGGTATAGGAGATATGGCCGAAAAACAAGTGAATGCTCCTTTCGTTTTTGCCGTGTAGTTCTACCATGACCTCGTATCAGAACGATATGGATACATTACAGCAGTTTTTTGTACTCTGTCCGAACATTCTCATGGATTTACTGAAAACATTTCATTTAGATCAACTTAATTTTTCTTATGGGCGCCATTTTTGTCTTGCACTTTACTGAAAGGAGCTTATTTTTCTGATTTCATTGATATACAACTTGTCCAGTTAGGGTAAGCCGATAATCCCCAGGAATGAATAGTACAGTACAGTATAGTACAGTATAGTACAGGACGATAGGAGCATGATGGGACTAAATACTGAGCTAACTTGTCTACTCCCATTTTCACGCGCTTTAATAGACTGTTAAACTTCATTTAAAGCGAGCAACAGGTGTGGCACAGTGCAAAAATGCGCAAGGAGTATTTGTTCGAATTCAAACGGCTCCTTTTTCTTTTTTCTTCTAAAGTTTATTGTAATTTACAGAATTTTGCATGCGATTAAACCTGTGAAAAACACTAAAAAGTTTTGTTTTATTGAAATGACCATATAATGATTTAAGAAAAATGCCCTACACACATTTAATAAATGAAAACTCTAAACTCCGACGGCGGGCGTTGGCACGGCAGTCAGCTTTTGTCCGCGACAACGCGCGCATGGCGCGACATATGACTCACGTTTAACACACTTTTTCTGACTTACTATGCATTTTATGAAAAAATACTCAAAACAAAAAAACATCCCCATTTTATGCGCTACAATTTACTCGTTTATAGTATAAGTATATCTTCAAAAATAAAAAAGTTACCCCGATACACACTTTTTCGCTGTAAATAAAACAAAAGTGGCAACTCTTCCTCGAATATTTATTAATTTTTCAGTCAAGTTTATTGTAATTTACAGAATTTTGCATGCGATGTGTTGTGTACGGTGTTCCGTCAGGAAAGATACTTTTTTAAGGAAATTGCGATTATTAATGAAAACAAGGGAATAATAGCACGCTAAAACGTTGGATATCTCTGCATTGGGATATAAATAAACACCAAGCATCCTGTGTTTCAAAATTTGCGTACGGTACCTACACACGCACAATTGACTTCAGATTCAGAGGTTGCTGGAAGTCGTAATCCAAACGTTTTCGGTATTATAAAATATTAAATTTATGGACGATTAATATAAGTGTGGAAATTATATTACTTGCGTCTGTTAATGCCTGTAAAGTTTTATTTAAGTATTCTCAATTTGGTCATCATGTAGTATCTTTACGACCTTAATCTTCATGTTCCAATAAAAAAATATTATTTTAACACATACAAATTTATTCCGTATTGTTTGTGGGCGATGTTGAACTATTAGATGTATGATCTTTCTGGAGGAAGGAGTGTTGGCTATAATGTTTTATTATCTTCCAGAGCTCCATTTTATTGAACACGTGTAGATATTTTTTTGGTTGAACTTGAAACACCTGGCTTGTATACCGGTAGATAACGGATAGTGTGATCTCGTTTGGAACAAATGATCGTACTTCATTAAAGTGATCTTTGAAAAACTTCCATTCGGATCATAAAATCGGTGTCATGGATTGATCAGATGCCGACTCGTGTGGTAGTGTGTCCGAACATGAACGATGCACAAGGGTGCTCAATCCAGATGGTTCAGCATTGGCTGAGAACTGGTTAGACACCGGTCATCAAATCAATTTTTCGTAGACTAAAGTTCTAGCCCGAACATTAAATTTCTATACCTAACAGGAAGCTTAGGGAGCCAATCGAAATCATCAGACACCCCCTCATTGTCAATCGTAACAGTGGCTTTTACCTTCAAAGCACCTGTCACCTTTCACGCTAACCACTCATCGAAATCATTCCCTGTTGACTGACCATAGTTCGGGTATACCTACCTAAGTAAGCCATCAGATCCTCGTCCTGTTAATTCAGTGCCTGCTCCGCAGCCCTGAAGATGCACTTAGAAGATGATTACCATATTCAGCAATACAATATTACGTTAATTAAAGCAAAAGAAAACACAAACGACTATTAAAATATACGGCCATTTCTATTGTCCCCGATCAGTCGCATTTTTCTCTTTCCGTGCTTTCCGACCCGTAAAGTAGTATAAAATTTTTGACAGCGCCTGTATACCTATACTGGATTCCTAAACAATGGGTTCGAGAAAGTTGAGGATGGAAATACCCAGAAATTCCCGCCCATTCTTAACTGCACTTAATTTTTTTGAGAGTTCATTTGCATGACTGACAAGACGCAGATGAGAAGCTGTCTCCAGCGTTTTTCTTTGTGTACGAGATTAGGCAACGTACTCGTAGATATATGCGAATAAATTCTGTTGGCGTTGTTGCTAGTTAACTTGGTCAAGTAATGTGGGCAGAGTACGGACAAAAACGAGATAATATACATGAGATTATTACAGTTAGACGCGACAGATTTTTATCATAACCTTTATTAAGTTCTATTACTCATTCAAAATATAATGACATGCTCCTGACGTATCTAGAATTTAATAAGTTTGATGAACATCTTTCTCTATGGTTAATTAGCGATAATTATTTTAATTCATTGCTCTAACTGACAGGCAAATAAACATTTAGAATTTATTGTTGCATTCATAACTAGTGCAGACAAACCGGTAATGATTATTAAGAAATTATAATGCAGTTATGTGCAATTAACGTAGGTTGCCATATTTGCTTGCAGAAATAAAACAGAGATTTCTAATTTGTGTTGGTTGGGCGTCACGCATTCATCATCATAAAGTTCTCAGTCAGAAGACTGGTTGGGCGCGCGTACCTCCATCCTTTCCTCTCCTGAGCTAACCTACTCATTCCTCTAAAAGTAGAACATCCTACATCCCCAACTATTTGAGAGCAGCTCAAAATGAGAACCATTTTGAGCAAAAATTCATTTAATAAGTCTGTGTAAATTGGGTATTTTATCGCAAATACTTTGAATTGTTATTATTAGTATTGCTAGTTGATTCATGTTTTCCACGAGGTTTTTCACGATTTTGATTAAATTTTACATACTTACCTAGTGTTAAATAAATTCCTGACCGATTACAAATATTTCAGTTTATATTGAAAACGCTGCATCTTATCGACTTGTAACAAGAGGGTTTGTTTCAAGCATAATTAGATGCTCTTCTGTATTTTTGAATAAATATTGAAAATTACCAATTTATTGGTTAATATCTTTTTCAATTAAAATACCCATAGGTACCCTTCCATCTACGCCACTGGAAACATTGAACGGTAGATTTCTATGTTGAACCACCTGTACTCAAGTATGTACTAAGTCTTTTGTCGCAATATCAGAATTTTCGTTCAAACAGTTATTTTTATAATAAGAAAAAGGTAAAGGAAAATGTGTATTTCAACACCCTGTATCTCACAAATGAGGCATTCTAAGACCTGTGTTTATAGAAACTTTTTTTCTTGAAATAAGATCTTCTATTAACTGCTAAAGTCCTGCTACAAAAAACTGACTCACCCTGTATAAGTTTAAAACTAGAGGTGTTTCACTCCCTTCCGGATATCTTCTTCTCTTCGTTCCTGCTCAAATTCTATAATTGCCGTTTGTTCTTTGCAGAGATTATATGCATCTGTCCATATATGTATTTCATAATTCGAACATCTTCCCCCATTTTAGACTATCGAAGGCTTTATCTAAATCTACAACCTATATGGATACTCTTTCCCTTTTCGATTGTTTTTCTATAATTACTCGTAAGGATAGAATGATCTCGCGCGTTCCTTTACTTCGTCTAAATCCGAACTGATCTTCTAATGTTTCTTCCACCCTTTTCTCCATCATTCACTGCAAAATTCTAGTAAACATTTTTGTCGCGTAGGAAGTTAAACTGATGGTTCTAAAATTTTCACACCTATCCGCGCCTTTCCTTGTTGACAAAGCGACTATGATATTCCGTTTGTAATCTTCTGGAATCTCACCTGTCTGATATATACAACTAAATAAACGCTCTCGTACCTCTTGACCTGCACAATTTAAAATTTCTGCTTGCATTCCGTCTGCACCTGGTTCTCTACTTTCTAATGCTAGCTCAGACTCTTCTCTTATTATAGGACAGTATAAATTAAAATATTAAAAATTATGGAATTTACCGTACCTAGCTCATCATTCTGTTCTACATCTAAACTTCTCGATCTTCAACACAGCTCTTGCACTTGTTTGTAAATTTGGGACATCAAGATAACAACTAAAACCAATTTTGTTTTCAAACAAAATCCCAATAAATTTTTTCCCATACGTTGCAAACTTTGTGGTCACTGTAACAGAGTGTTATAATAAAAAGCATTTACACACTTTAGGAACTAGTAGTAGAGATCAAAAAGAGAAAAGTCATGGGTTCTTGAACTAAAAAAAATTGAAAGTTTAAACACAATCTGCACACCTTGTTCAGCTGAATTTGACAAGGGTGGTTGGCTGTATAGAGGGGGTGATTTTTTCCGATTCTTGGAGAATTTCGTTTAGTATATCGTCAGATCAAAAACATCAAAATAAATGGTCGTTTTTAAAATTTTTATACTCATCTTTCTGTAAATAAATACATAGTTAGAGTAATGAAAACATAAATGGATACGAAAGTTCGAAATTCAGGAAGATGTTCTTGCCGACTTTTTTCACGATGCACCACACTATAATAACCAACATGGTCACCTTTGAAAATGACCAAGACACGCCGATAATTTTTTCAGAGATTTCGATTCACAATGTGAGCAGACTCTTTGCAATTTGAAATTTGTTGCTCATTAGAAACTCTTGCATTCGAATGTTTCTCTCATCACATAAAATGGAGTGGGAGGAAGCGCTGAAAACTGTTGAGAATTTATCCTATAGTTATATTAGATTTTGTTGTTTTCTACTAATCTCTGTTCTACCCCACTCTCTGCTCTCCAATATGCACAAAGGTTTTTATTTACACCTTTTGTATAACATACTTAGCTATATTTCTTTTTTTCGTCCTTCCCCCTTCTCTGTCCTAAACCAAGACTTGTTTTTGTCTTACTGTGACTGAAACAGAATATTAAATTAAACAAGCGATCAATCAATAAAATTACAGAAATGTCTTACATGAACCACAGGAGCAATTGTCGAATCGATGCGTGTTGCTATACACTCGCAAATATGAAAAGAAGTATATATAAACTTGGAGGGAAATTTGAATTTAAAATTACTACTACTGAACAAGGGAAACACACTGACGCCGGGGCAGCATCATTCCGATGGTGGTGACATTGCGAAAAATGACACTGTGCCATCACTACACCTTCACTGAATTGATATATCGTTGATTGATGGTTTACCGTTTGTGGGTAGCTGTTGGTGTAATATCCCCAATATTGCCAGTATTCATTGGACGTATACTAGACGGTGGAAAATGTTGCTATAAGGATACCACCCTTGGCAGCTCTAAACCGTCTGCTGGACAGTGGTAGCGAGTTTGCTGGAAAATGACAGAGTGGTTCATCAAATCGACACTTATATGGCCCCGTTCTACTTATTACCCCTAAAGAATGTATTCAAACAGTTAAATTGAGAAAATTTTGGCATCAACATCAACAACATCTTGTTGGCAGCAACTTCAAAATCTGTCACACTTGTATCATCTGTTCGTCAGATTTATTACAAGCCGAACTGATATCTACTAATTAATGTTTCCTATCTTGGGCATATTTTAATTGAATATTTTCATTGTATCTATTTAATTATTTATCTGGAACGATCTGTATAAATTAAACCATCATTGTAATCCTAATGACCGTACACGATATGGCCCACCTGCCTTTGGAATCATTCCACGCATTTATTTAGCATCAGGTTATGTCATTAATTCTGTCTAAAGCTTTCACGGTGAATAAGCTTTAAATGTGGGTATTGTTATAGTTAAATGTTCATTCAGATTTTCTTGGTCATTGTTCAAGTAAATTATGCAATGGCACCGTGACACTGTATATGATTACTAATGATGTTCTTTGATTAAGATATGAAGTTAAATTAATTAAGGATGGACCTTACATAGAATATCGAACGTTAATTTTATTTCTTGAATTTTAATTTTCAAATAGGTAGACATTTTCTGGAAATTTATTTTTTAAGAATTCTTGGAAACTGAATGTAAAATTAAAAGTTTTGATTCAACCTTATTTGTGACTACAATCCTTTAAATTGATTAGATTTTATTAATTTACTGCCTACTCGTCCTTTAGTAGTAAATGAACTAACGAACGATCGCATTTCCAACTTTCTCGTTTATACGGACTTGGAAACGAAAACTCATTTTAAGGTTAAAGCCTTGAAAGTTTAAAAATAATTTTGAATGTAGTAGACAAGCATACACTTAGTTATTGTGGTTTTACGGAAAGATGTGGTTTCAATTCTTCGGTAGTATAGTGGTAAGTATCCCCGCCTGTCACGCGGGAGACCGGGGTTCGATTCCCCGCCGGAGAGACAACTTTTTTTATCTTGGATTAATATGAAAATTGCCATTAATCATCTTCTAACTTTTGGAAAAATGATAAAATCTTATTCATTATTTTAAGTTGGACTGTTTGGAACTGTTTCGTTGAACGAATAAATAATTATTATACAGGGTGATTCAGATCGGGCGGGCCAAATTAAAATGGGTGCTAGTGGAACTCCAAATAAGACGAAAAGTTTATATGAACATATGTTCTAAAGTGACTACTAACAAAGATACAGGGTGTAAAAGTTTTAATATTTTTTTAAATATCGTATTGTAATAATTGATTTGTTTTCTCGTTCTTCTTGTTAGTTTTATTGTGTTATTCTTAATAAACTATTTTTTTCAATTTTGACTTTCCTTGCATATCGGTGAAGCCATTATTGCATTATTGAAAATTTCAGTGCATGATGTGCACGATTTCACAAAAAGCTATTTCATTCAAAAACTAAGCATTTTACGAAAAATTTTGAAGATATTAATTTCTTTCCAAATTGAACGTAGATTTCAAATACATTAATATCACCTGCATTTGCCAGTGGCGTAACATTGGATTGGGGAAACAAATAAACGGCCTACCCCGTAGCAACGCTACTGATGGGACTAGCAGAGCAAATTTTTTGGAAAATTAGAACTTGGCAAATGAAAACGACACCTTAAATTTCAACTCAATAACTTTCCTAGTTACTAAGATAATAAAAAAATATTTAAAAAATATTAAAACTTTTACACCCTGTATCTTTGTTAGTAGTCACTTTAGAACATATTATGTCCGTATAAACTTTTCGTCTTATTTGGAGTTCCTCTAGCACCCATTTTAATTTGGCACGCCCGTTCTGAATCACCCTGTATAATATGTATATAATTGTACTTAGAGGAAAACTTAACTTCAATACTCATCATAAGGTTCTCAGTCCGAAGACTGGTTGGACGCGTACCTCCATTCTTTTCTATCCTGAGCTAACCTACGCATTTCCCCAAAAGTAGAACATCCTACATCCCTAACTATTTGAGAGCAGTAGTCTAATCTAGGCCTACCCCTACCTCTTTTTATTCCTATCTCTGACTCTAGTATGTCACGAACTATTCCTTCGTGTCTTAGAAGGTGTCCTACCATCCTATCTCTCCTACTCTTTATTGTTTTCCATACCTTTCTCTTTTCCCCAACTCTTTTTAATACTTCCCTATTGCTAACCTTATCTATCCACGGTATCTTCATCATGCGTCTGTAGCACCACATTTCAAACGCTTCTACTCTTTTTCTATCCGCTTCTCCTATTGTCCAAGTTTCGCACCCGTATAATGCCGTACTCCATACATACGACGTTAAGAGTCTCTTCCTAGTCTCTATATTAACCGTTCTCGAGCATAACAGTTGTTTCTTTTTGTTAAACGCAACTCGGCCCTGCGCCATTCTTTGTTTTATATCTTTAGTGCTCCTACCGTCTTGAGTTATTTTACTTCCTAAGTAGCAGAAATCCGCGACCTCCTCTATCTTCTCATTTCCAATTTGTATTTCCATTTTAGTTCTATTTTCACATCCCCTACATACCAAAATTTTAGTTTTCTTTTTATTGATTTTCATGCCGAAGCCCTGTGTCAAAACTGCTTCCATTTCATTCAAAGCCGCTCCTAATTCTTCTTTGCTAGATGCTAACACTGCTATATCATCCGCAAATCTGAGCATGTTAATAGTTTGGCCCTGTACATTGATCCCTGAGGCTGTTCTTTCCTTAACAATATTAATCGCATCTTCGATATATAAGTTGAAAACTAGAGGTGACAATGCACATCCCTGTCTCACTCCCTTCCGGATATCTACTTCCCTTTGTTCCTGCTCACATTCTATAACTGCCTTTTGCTCTTTGTAGAGATTATGTATTATTCTTCTGTTCCTGTATTTCATCCCTACCTTTCTCAGCACTTCGAACATCTTCCCCCATTTTACGTTGTCGAAGGCTTTTTCTAAATCTACAAATCCTATATAGACGCTCTTTCTCTTTTCTATCGTTTTTTCTATAATTACTCGTAAAGCTAGAATGGCCTCGCGCGTTCCTCTATTTCGTCTAAATCCGAACTGATCTTCTCCTAATATTTCTTCCGCCTTTTTCTCCATCCTTCTTTGCACAATTCTAGTTAAAATTTTTGACGCATGGGAAGTTAAACTGATAGTTCTAAAATTTTCGCATCTATCCGCGCCTTTTCTTTTTGGCAAAGCTACTATGATGTTCCGTTTGTAATCTTCTGGAATCTCGCCTGTCAGGTATATGCGACTAACTAATTTAAATAAACGATCTGTTACCTCTTGACCTGCGCACTTTAAGATTTCTACCTGCAAGCCATCTATACCTGGTGCTTTATTATTCCTTAAACTTTTTAGTGCTATCTCAAACTCTTCTCTCATTATAGGACTCCCTAGGTTATCCCCCTCTACACTGCTTTCGCTTTCTAATATATCTTGCACTTCCTGTCCCGCATATAAGTTTCCTAAATATTCTTTCCACCTATCTGCCTTCTCCCCACTTCCGATTAGGATATCTCCTGCCTCATTTCTAATGTTTTTGGTACTAGATCCAATTTCTCTAAAATTTCTCCTGATTATTTTATATGCTTCATCAGTCTTTCCTACTTCGAACTTATCTTCCACTTCTTTGCATTTATTATCGATCCATTGCTCTTTCGCTTTCCTACATTTCCGAATAATTTCCCACTTGATCGCCTTATATCTTTGTTTCCCTATTTCATCTAACCTATTTTTATATTTTCGCCTTTCCTCTATTAGACTCACGATATGTTTTGTTATCCAGGGTTTCCTACTTTCATTCTGTTTATGACCCAAAATATCCCTAGCTGAGGAAACTAAACTATTTTTAATGCAATTCCATTCTGCCTCTATGTCCCTAACAATATTTCCACCCGTGCCCTTTAGTGCTTCGTTTGTCTTTTTCTCGAACTTATTGCGCATATCATCATCTTTTAGTTTCTCTGGGTCAAGATACCTTCTTCCGCTTCTTTTTTTCAAAATCTTAAATTTAAGATTGGCTTTCATAACGACTATGTTGTGATCACTATCTATATCTGCTCCTGGATAACTTCTACAATCCCTAACTTGATTTCTAAATCTTTGCCTAACGAGAATGTAATCTATTTGATATCTCCCTAAGTCTCCTGGCATCTTCCACGTATAGCATCTCCTAACATGATGGTGAAATAGAGTGTTCGCGACCGTTAAGTTATGTTTATCGCAGAACTCTATCAGTCTAACTCCCCTATCGTTCCTATTGCCTAATCCAAAGGGGCCAACTATTCCGCCCTCTCGCCCTGTGCCTACGACTGCATTGAAATCTCCTGTAATTATTAAATTTTCGTGCCCTCTCACAAAATCTAGCACATATTCAATATCACTATAAACTGCCTCTACGGCCTCGTCACTGTAGTTAGAAGTGGGCATATATACCTGTATTATTACTGTTTTTACAGGTTTCGAATCTAACCTAACCATAACTACCCTGTCACTTTGCTGTAAGAAATTTTCTACACTCTGTCCTACTTTTTTCCGCATAACAATTCCTACTCCCGAATTTCCTCCTACAGATCCTGTGTGTATTACTCTAAAATCTCCGCTCCAGAAGTCTCCAGCTTCTGGCCATCGCACTTCACTGATACCTACTACGTCTAATGCTAACCTATCCATCTCAATTTTCAAATTCTCTAACTTCCCTACTTGTTTCATGCTTCTAACATTCCACGCTCCGACTCGTGAGATGTTACACTTATCATTTCTGATGACTCCCCCCGAAGCAGTCCCCGCCCGGAGATCCGACTGTGGGACTATTTTACCTCCGGAATATTTTACTCCAGAAGGTGCCATCATCATAAATTAAAGTACGCTGTACTAGGGATAAAATAATGTGGTGGTTTCCCGTTGCCTTCCACATCGCAGTAGTGTGTATCACAGTGCCATACCGACCCTCACGATCTCTGCCACTATGATTACTGAAAGAGCTGCTGCCCCCTTCCAGGGACTTGATTTAGTCTGGCTTCTCAAATAAAAACCCCTCCAATATGGTTAAACCTATGGTTCGGCTCTTTATATCATTGAAGCGCGCAAGCCATCCCACCCGTCCCAGTATTACTAGAACTGCGTCAAGGTACAAGTCCTTTGGGAAGGAACTTCAATACTATTAAAACCAATAAAAAAATTCAATTTTTTCAACTAAATTTTTAGCTAAGTAAGAAAGAATACTTGCTCCACATTGCTGGGGATTTTAAATAAATTGTTTCACCATAACGTGCAATACCCGAGGCAGTACCTATAATTTGGTATTAAGTACATAATGTATTATTTTTTGACTAACCAAGGCAATTTTTATTTCACTAACACTTTTATAATCTATTATTGCTTCATAAAAATTAATGTCTTTTTTCCATTATGCACTTAACAAAAACCCGCCTATGTTTACTCGAGATTGTTCATTAAGATTATATGAAAAATCATGTGGAAGCTAATATCTGTTTACTTATCGAAACTGCTAAAAAAGGGAGACACGTTGAAATTGAATTTTCCGCCGATTATTCACAGTGAATCTTAATAAAATCTATAAAACCCGGAGCTTTAAAATATTCAAACCCGTTAGCGTGAAAATAAAGCAAGAATCACAATGAGTTCCGTTAGTTATAATTTTAAATAAAATTACCTGCGTCGGGTATGCCAAAGTAATAGTAAAAAGACGCTCTATCTGGTCCAGTGACTTGTAACAAATGAATAACACTCAGAATTACGTAACAGCCATTTAAAAAATGTCTTGAGATTTATTTCCTAGAGTACCTACAACACCTGCATAAATTTTGTGATGGTTCAAGATGAAAAATGTTGAGGATGTTCGGTGGAAGTTACAGTTTGCCAGTTAGTCTACTTTGGACAAATTTGTATGACAGTCACGACAATCATTTGAATATTTTTATTATTTAGAGGAACTAAAATGATTTGTTGTATCTAAGGCGAAGTTTAGAAATAAATTGCACAATGGATTTTTTTATGACTAACAGAAGAACTAAAAATAAAAAGTGAATTAATTATGAAGATGGGGTAAATGTGACAATAAGACAGAGTTTTGATAAAATTAGTCCTATTTTCACGCCCACTACATACCAAAATTTTGGTCTTCTTTTTGTTGATCTTTTGTTCGTCCTACCTACCCTGTGTTTTTAATATTGATAAATAATTTGTCTCCCTGATTTCAGAACTACATAACTTTCTTATGTTTAAGCGGTTTTCAGACAACTGGGAGATAACTACATACATGCTTGGGTGTGGTTTCGCTCCATAGTAATGCTGTTACTGCAGTTTCAAATGATTAACGCTTTCTTTATCTTGTTTTAGTCATTTATCCTCCATTCATTTGAACCAAACTGCTTATTGTGTATGTTAATACAAAAGGAAAATGCAAGTGGTTTGTAAAAGATACTGTTATAACTTTCTCTAACAATGAATCATTAATGACTCGTTTTCTGATTTTAGTTCTAAAAATCTGAAATTAAATGTGGAGATTCGGTCATGCAAAATTCCCACAGCAGATGTATCTATGGTAGGTTCGTTATATCTAAAACCGCCGGAATTGCATTTCCTATATTTTCGTATTTTCTGTAGTAATACAATAAGTAGTGGTCTGGAATTGTCGGAAGCTGTTGCGTTGCTTAGTAGCCACGAATGTAAATTTGACAGAAAAGATCAAGAGCGCGTAGCGCGAGTGATCTGTCAAATTTACACGAGTGCTTAGTAAAACAACAGCTTGAGTAAAATTATCTAAAAATTCCAGACCACGAATTATTGTATTTAACAAGATTATTTTTTGAATCGAAGAAAGGTATTTCAAAACGAAATTTTATTTCAATTAATTCACATACACAGAAATGTGTTGGGAATATTTGACGTTTGGCAGGTACTAAAGTAACTAGATTATATATTATAAATGCACCTACAAATTCGCAACTATGGCAACTTATCAACAAGCAAAATTATCGAAAAAATTACCGAAATAATACACGCTTCTAGACCCAAATGAAATGTTCCTATTGGTCAATTTGACGATGAAAAAAAATAATCACTAAAATTTCTATAAAATAGGTTAAAAATGCATCAATTTTCCCTCGTATTCGTATATCACTATACTGACTCAAAGCGATTGTTTCTTTTTACATTGACAGCTTGATTAATAGGTAAGTTTTGCAAAAAACGCATTAACATATCAAATTGCGTTACACTTGATGTAACGCTGCTAGTTTGAAAAACATGGATATTAATTCTGCACTTTGTTGTCATTATAAGTAGAAAACTAGTTAATAATAAGAACTCTTACCAAGACAAGACCTAACTAAAATTAGACCAAATCGGATGTGGTTTCCGTAATTATGATAGAAAGTGGATTTAGACTGACGGTACTGTAGTGTAAAAATAAAACTAAATGCAATTTTCTCAAATGATAGAAATACATGTAAATTTAAATTCTCTGGCACTGTTCACTGTTTACGTTGGTATGGCGCAGAGAAAAGTGTGGGAGACTAAGAAATTTTTTTGATGGAGAAGGCTATGACTGCCCTGCGGCCCTGCCCATAATATGACTTTTACTAGTTCTGATACTAGCAATACCGGGCAAGTAGGGAGTATGCTAATTACGAGCAAGTACTAGTATAAATCATCCTTTAGAATAAAATTTACTATCTTTCGAACTCTTTCATTTGAGACATGAATACATAATTGATAGTCCTATAGAGCAAGATCTGATGGATAAGGAGAATGTTCAAGTATATACCTAACTAGAATCCTGGTTTACGAATTGGATTCTTTGCAGTTAAAGAAACTTTTTCGGATTGTTTTTCCATAGTTTTTTTAACGCAGAGTTGAATGATGCTATATCAATATACTTTATCTTATGTAAGAAATGGAAATAGTGCCCCAAAATATTTCTTAAAACGGACCTGGACGTGGTTAAAGGTTGCGACCAACGTAGATCAAATGACCAACGCTGTGTGGAACTGCTATTTCTCTTAATGCTGTGGTAACAACATAGTAAGCAGTCAACGGCATTCTTATAAGTCACGACTACCGTTCTTCATCGACAAACTTTTCTAGTATGATTTTCGTCAAGCCTACGTATTAATGAGTTTGTTCAGTGGTCCAAAGGGAAACTGAAAAAGTCATATATGTTTTTATTAACCGATACAGAGAGCCAAATATAATTTCCCTTGGCTATACCACTTTCTTCCAACGCCAAATTCCAAATTTCCAAGTTTCTTTGCAAGTTCTGTTCGCTACTTGCCATTATTACGACGACATCGGCAAATGCACCCTCAGATACGTCAACTCTCTGCATTTTTGTATGCCCTTTCCTGAACATCCTACAATTATGTCATTCATAAATACAGTGAACAGAACAGGGCTTAGTGCCTCTCCCTTTCTAAGTCCCTTCTTCGACATAATTGGTAATATCACATAAAACACCAATAACTTACGCGGTTGACGAAATTTTAAGTGAACATGGGCATGAGGTTCTGTTTTTTGTCGATGTACATACTTAATGCAGATGATTGCAAGACGTCAGACGCAACTTAATAAGAGTGCCTTTGCCTTTAGATATAAAACCCCCTCGCATTTCATATAGGTCAGTCTTATTTGCCTTAATATTTCATTTGTGCCTCGTGAGGGCCAACGCAATACGTTTTAAGTGGTATTCCCAGTGGTCAGTGATTTACGTCCGTATATTCTTATTATTTTCCTTTGAAATAGGTTAACTTCTACTTTAATTGGGGACAATGAAGAAAATCAGAAACTGTTATTTTTATGTGAGTTGCGTGGTTTAACCGATTCTAGAAACAAGTAAAATCTACCCGAACAGAAAATTAGTAAATGATGTATGCTTTGTTTTATTCATCGTTATAACATTACCGACACGTACCTCCTCCCCAACCTTTCCTTTCCTGAACTAACCTATTTATTCCTATTTTCATATAGTCCACGTCTCGCACCCGAATATTGTGTGCTCCGTACGTCCGTTTTTAAGAGCTTCTTCAGGATTTTTACTGTTTACGAGCATAATAATTGTGTTTTATTGGTAAACGTAACTCGGCCCTGCGATCTTCTTTGATACGCCCCTTTTGTTCCTACATATACCATCGCTAGTTATTTGACTTCCGGTTTGATTTTGGTTCTAATTGTATTAATCTTCAAACCCTAGGCTTCTGTAAAAACTGCTTCCATTTCGTTCAGACATTTAAAAAAACATACCCAGTGAATTTGAAGACATGCCTACAGCATTGTACAGCTGTCCCAATTTGTTATGCATCTTCGGGCAGTAAATAACATTACGACATACGAGCAAAGACAATAATTATACAAAACGCTGGAGATAATAATGAAATTCATGCAGCCTTATAGTACTTGTATTGTATTGTTTTATATTTTTATGGACTTAAACTTCCTGAGTGCAGTGCATGCATAACATACAACTTTTACACGCAGTACGCTAGTTAAAGTCGACTTGATTGATTCAGCATACACAAGACCCATTATGTTGGAATGTTTGATTTCTAGCCCTTGGCGTATTAACGTTCATTACTTTACGAATTCTATTTACTCTTACTTATTTCTTATATAATTTTCTTGTTCTAGGTACAACGCGTTCCGGATGCTTTCGTTCTCATGCAAGTAACATTGTTTTGTTTGCTGCACTTTGATTAAAGTTAAACAGTTCATGGGAACTTTGTAAGTGTTTTTCGCGAGTTACACAATTAATCATTCTAAACTAGATTTTAATGATTATCCGCAAGTGTCGCGGGAGAGAACAATCTTTTCCTAATCCATAACAAGTTGCGCATTGTCGCTACCACCTAGAATATTGAAGCAATTTAGAAATTATATAATCATACTATGTTTCAGTGTTCCCGCATTCGGCTACCACGCCCCTGAATTTATTTTTTGCGTTTCTCCCCGAAATGGATTCCTCTTTTCTGTGAAATATTCCCAAACGGGGTTCTCTTTCTCCCAGATATTCTTAATTTTGTTTTTCAGTTAGGTACAGTGTTAAACACACAACAAACTAGTGCAATACTAACACAGAACTTCGTCACATACAAGATACAACTGTTAGGTTCTAAGTGGAAGATTTTTGGGCAATATTCGTTCAACAACTATAAACCAATGAGTGATACTAGATCGTTTGAACACCTCCACGATTTTTTATTTTTTTTTCATCATTATTTTTGCCAACTCTGGATCATGATAATTCTTCTGTAGAGTTTTGACTTGATCCATCGACGACTAACATTTTTTCTTCGATGCATTTATTTTAAAACAGTCTTCTTTACTTTCTGTTGCACTTCAATTCTCTTCAAGAGTTCTGCCATTGCATCCTCCTTGGCTTGTAGAGCATTGTCTTGAAATTGCAGACTTTCCTTGTTGTTACCTACTTTATGGTATGTAACAGTTCCTTGATAACTGATAGATTCCATCATCATTTCTGGTATAGGTAATCCCTTCCAATCGTATCGAATTTCTCATACTTTAAATATTTAACAAAAAAGTGATTTTTCAAATACAGCATCTTTTCCTGTTTACCAACTCGGCATCTACGTTGTTGTAACAAAAATCAGATGGGCAATTTCTTGCTCAGACATCGTTCTCGAGGCATCTGTAAACACTAAAAACATTTTTATTTTCTACGTTGAACCACATGAAATACTCAATAGACTGTAGAAGGGAAACTGCACTGGCCACGGTACTTTAATCATGCCCACTTACCAGCCTTGAAATTTTGCCCAAATTATTTTTTCTCAGTGAAACACAAAGTGGTTTTTTTAAGTAAAAGGTGAATAAACTATGCCAAGGGAATATTGTGCAGCAATTGATATTTTACTTTTTGGTCATCAGATTCTTATTTTCTAACACTGGATTTTATAAGAACATATGCAATACAAAATAATAAACAAGGTAGCTTCAAAGTTCCAGATGACGGAGACACCTAGCTACAAAAAAATGTAAGTTGGTGTATATCCACCGGCATTGTATGTCAACCGCTTCGATGAACGCATGGCTAGCGTGGCCGCTTGGTTATCAGATGAATTTCAAGATGGACCCCACACCCTGTGAAGTTTTTTGTTATGTTGTTTCCGTATTATGTTTTTGAACAAATAATAATCTGCTTCAACTCTCGTCAGTTCCCTACTACAAGTTCAGGTGGACGGTAAACTACTTTATTCATTCCGCATGTAGTGATGAAGAAGAGGTCCCTAGACTGCCGATGTACATGTATGTATTTATCAAAAGTGAAATAAGTTTTTCTTCAAATTTCAAGAGTCTGAAGGTTGTCTTACCGGATTGACTTGCTAGCATTCCACTTACACAAGAGAAGTTTTATGGTATCAAACAAGAGTACTTAATTTACGTCCTTTATTGAATTTTATGACATGCCGTAACAATGCTAACTGATGTCACTTTCCTTTGATCATCCCAAATTAGACGGACTTTATTTAATCAAAATTACTTTAATTGCCTTGGAGGAGTCGTTATTTTTATAGATAAATGAAACCACTTAATCAAACGTTTAATTTCATTTGAAATGTAATTTATATAGCTTTGTTGGTGAAATACTGTTTGGGGAACTCCATTATTTCTTTAATGACACGAGGTCAAGTAGAGCTATACTTACAATTTTAAAGTAATGACCTATCAAACTTTATTGGTGTTTTGGAGTTATTGATGTGCATTGCTGTAAGCGAAAGTGTCTGAATTGTGCTTTGAGTGCGGTATTACGAGTACCACTTGTTTCTTTTATGCAACTGATAGCACCACAACGATTTTTAAATTACAGTCTTCATCTCGTCGGGTCATCAATCTTCAGACTGGTTTACTCTACGATTCTCTTGGCATACTGGATATGCCTCGGAGATTGCAGCTTGAAACCTTCAAAGTAGTAGAAAAGGGGTTTCAGATAGTATGTTGTAAGAATTATTCGCAAAGAAATTGTTATTGTTTTATTTAAGAAGTTTTTCAATTTTACAGGCAGCCAGCCGTGAATGATTTGGACGAGTGATTACCGTGGGGTAACTGAAAAGTGATTACGTGTTTCCGCGTGTTTTGAGGGTAGACGCTGTTGATAGGATTAACGTTGCGGACGGGTGATATGTGATTTCGTAGATTTCCTAAATTTCCTCTTGCATAGATTTGATATTTGGGCTAGAACTTCAGTCGGGGAGAAATTTGATAACCGGTACCCAATCTGTGCTCTGCTGCTCTGCCAGTGTCGAACTAGATGAATTATCCCTTCGGATGTAACGTCTACGTCGTAATCAGGAGAGTTGACGACCGGTATTTTTTGAGAAGGAGACGCATCGACGTAACGGTTATCGTGTATGGGTTTCCTATAAACCGACTGACCAAGACTTCCATCAAAGCAACGACTCATTACAGAAGGGATTTTCATCAACTTCCATATACTTCCATACGTCGTCGTCGTCTTGATGGAAGTCTTGAACACTCGTTCTATAGGAAACCCATAAGCATCAGTCATTACCTCAATACCTTAATCCTGTCTCAAAAAATCTCAGAGATTTTGGTCAATAACAATGACAATCCCTTTGACATTAGACTGGATCTCCAAAAACGTTATTTCTCCCAGGGTTAAACAGGCGATACCGCACAGCCATCTCATATCTACCCTCCATTGATGTAACTGATCTATAATAAAATCTTGAGTTGCATATTTTTGATAGTGAATAGTAATTAGGATATCTACGATTCATATAATGGCTTTCTTCATTTATTGACTTTTCTGCAAATAGACAACATTAATTTCTCGCTGGAAAGAACGAGGATATACTCGACAATTAACAATAACATTGAAAGTATTCAATTTCAGCATGTGAAACTTTAAAAGGAATATGTTGAGGCCGTTACATCTAACAGCCTTACTTTTTCTATGTAAACAATCAATTAACAACTGTTAAATTATTCAATATCAATACCGTACCTTCTGAAGGACCATCGTATCCTCACTATCAAGTAAAACAAACACATTATCGGTCAAAGTCACGGAAATGCAGTAGACCGCCGAGTATAATAACAGCTGACAATCAGCGAGAACAAATGATTGCGGATCAACATGGCTCGTGGGCCATATAACCTCACTTTGTACAGTTACCGTTACTGATTACCGTTCAATATTCCACTACTATTAATTTCTCAGGAAGTGCACGATCCGGGGTTATAAAGACGCAAAGAGCTTTTATAGAGTTCGCAGTCTTTGATAATGGCATTACTTAGGCATTTGGATATTCCCTATTCATTCATAGAGTTCAAAACGGAACGACTACCATTATGATCTTATATTTCATTCAACTAATGTAATGCTAATACAATTATGGTATCAATTTATGTGCACATGCAATCTTTTAACACTGTAATTTCATTGTCAGGACAGAGACAATTACTGCTCTTTTGATTTGCGTGTGCGCTGAGTTACATTTTAAAATATGTAGCTACGTAACTTTGTTGAAGTAAATAAATATGAGATGTGTGTATTATAGTTATAAAGAGTGGATGGCGATTTGCGCAATTCTTTTCTGTGTTGGTAATGTTGTTAGTTTGTGTGCAAGCCGTTAAGTTATGTGCTAAAGAACTCTGCACCCCAAACGAGGCAGGTGTTCGATGCCAGTCAAGCTTAGGTTTATGATTAAATATGATAGCTGTTCAATTAGCCCTAATTAATTACCGGGCCAATTCCAATTTACTTACTAGAATCTATATAAACCCAGTTATTACGATGGCACACTAGCGGTTGGTAAATCTCAAGTATTTATTAATTACAAGGGCGGTCAGCGTTTAATCTCATAAGCCCGATCGTCTTCGGTGTCACCCCGAGAAGTAATGCAAGGCAATGCTCCAATCTCTAAATGATGCGCTGGTCCTTTTGTGGAGCACGCAATCTGGAGGGAGACGGGCTTGGCGGTGGGGTGCCGCTATGCACCATGACCGTAGCTGATTTGTCGATTAAAGCGAACGGGGAAAATGCCTGTTTATTTATTAGAATAATTCTTGGATTTTCTTTTGCATCGTTGCACGTTCTAATATGGAAAAGTAACTAAATCTAGTGGATAAGCAGCCGGTAGGCCCGAAAAATGTTATCGATATAAATATCGATATTAATGTACAAAAGTAATATCGATATGTTTATTAAAATAGAAGCTGCAGGATTTAATACTATTTTTTTTCTAAAATTTTTGCCTTGATAATATTGGACAAGTTTTTTACCATGTAGTTCTTCATTATTCACGATCCCCACAAAATTTCATGGAAAACGATATACCACATTATGGGGTTTCCAGCAGGGGATGTTAAGATATTGCCATTTTAGTGCCAATCTGGACCCATTTTTGTGGCACTACTGACGCCTACTTACCGAAGCTGTCTACGATTTCTTTATCGAACTATTCACAGACTATTCTATTTGCAAATTCTGTTAATACCTTTGCTACAGTACTTTGTATTATACAGGGTGGTCAACATACGAGTAATGTAATTTCAAATGGAACACCCTGTATATTAATTGCACATTAATAGCCAGTTTACTAAGCTCTTAATTGATGCAGGCATTGCCAGGTCTGCGGCTGACAGTTTCTACCGAAATTAAAATTGAAACTTAAAAATTTTCAATTTCACTGTTATTTTTTACAATTTTATTCGAATTTCTCTATTTAACTTAAATTCGGACAACATTTTCCGTTTTAAATCGATTTAGTTAGGTAACTTTGTTGCGTATTTTGAATTCCTTGTTTTGAAATTTCGAGTTGCTTCAGGACAGATAAATGGTTAAAAGTAGATACAAATTATTAATAAGCTAAATATGACTTCGTAGAGGATATGTAATTTAAACGAAAAGCTGGACGGAGAACAAATTTATAATGTAAATAATGTTTATTAACAGTGCCATTTTTATGGAAAGTATTTCGAAAACATTACTTTCCCGAGATAACTGTTTTATTCTCATTTTTTATAGAAGAATCATATTTTGTAGTCAAAATGCAAATCGCGTTGAAATCATGTTACCTGTGATGAACAAAACAGCTCCAACTCGCATCTGTCATAGTTTGAAGGATTTTCTGCATTTTCTTAATTTTTTTATTTAATTTTAATTTATTTATTTAATTTCAATAAATTTGTTCTCGCTGTAGTTTTTTATTTAAATTACAACATTTCCCACTAATGATAAAAGCCAAATTTATCTCATTGATAATTTCTAGAGACTTTAAAATATTTATCTGTTCTGACTTCCGCAACAACCCCAAATTTGAGAAGAAGAAATTGAAAACACACAAGGAAAGTACGTAACTAAATTGATTTAGAGAGTGAGTGGCTCAAATTTAGGTTTTCTTGGTTCTGGTAGACATTGCGATTTCGAGCTATTTTTATTCTTTTTGCTATATTTGTTCACAATAATACCGTTGATTGATTCCTTCAATCAACGATAATACTAATTCTCGGTAAGAATACCTTGAAAGCTACCCGTTTTAGGCATACGCGGGTAGACTTACTAAAAATTAAATCGATTTTACCTTCAAGAAGTAATTTTGCAATGAGACTTTTTGGGTCAGTGTAAATTCTATTGGCTTAGTTTTGCGCAGAAACCAACAAATTTTTTGTTTTGGGTGAAAAAATGGGTGAAATCCGAATAAAATTGTAAAATTGGAAATTTCTAAGCTTCAATCTTAATTTCTGTAGAAACTGTCAGTCGCAGACCTGGCAATGCCTGTATCAATCAGAAGCTTAGTAAACTGGCTATTAAATGTGCTTTTAATATAATATAATATAATCTAGTTCGATAAAGACCTCTTTAACAGTTTCTGTAAGTAGGTGTCAGTAGTGCCACAAAGATGGGTCCAGATAGACACTAAAATGGCAATATCTTAACATCCCCTGCTCGAAACCCATTAATGTGGTGTATCGTTTTCCATGAAATTTGTGGGGAATGTGAATATAAAAAAATTGGCGGTTTCCATTTCAAAAAATATAACTTTGGTTTGTTACGCAAAATGTGAAGACCCTGTATACACCAAAATAATTTTATAAGATGCAGCATGGGATTTCCTAAGCACTTGCAAAATTTCATTTTGATGCCTTGAATGGTTCAAGAGATATAGACCGTCCCCGCACTAATGTGCCACCCTGTATAATTCCTCCAAAATTTTAGAATGATGGTGGTTGTAGCACGCAGGTACGTGCTTCTTACTCAACTTGCGCCTGTAACCTTCGTGTTATGGTAACATTGAGTTACATCCTACATCTTGTTAATGTAGGAGACATAAATTTATTATTCTAATTATTAATTGTATATGCAAACACTTCCATTAATTTAATGTTATTTCACTATAAGTTAGGTAATGTATCATGTTGAATTCGAGCATAAGAACTTCATGCACTATGCTGGAGACGTTAATGTAGGTGTTCCCCCATTGACATCGTACTTTTATATTACTGAACAAATATGGTGTTATGGATAGGTACATCATAATGTAATGTTATATATGTTGTATCGGAATTATATTTATGGGAGTCTCAACGACTCATTTTAGTGCATACCTATCTGTTGTGCAGTCTTAACGCGTGGACAAGGGCACTTAAGACGTAAATACATTTTTAAGTTCGTTTATGGATGAAAACCGTTTGATGCAGTTACATTAGTTTCCATAATTCTGCAATGGGTCACTGATGCACCACAATAATTGATTTGTAAGTAAAATGATAGTTGTAGCAACTAGCCAGCAGGAACTAGATCGACAATCGAAAAACCTTTCAACAAATCTGTCAAATAAGCAGATAATATTAAGAACGTCAATGAACCACTGGAAGGCCTATTGATCTACTGGACTGTGGTTGAAATAAAGTTCTCGCAGAAAATGAGATGGAAATATGCAGCAAAGGCCAAAGCAATAAATACTGAGATAACTGGAAAAAATTGAATAATTAGATAACTGAATATACCAATGACTTCCGCAAGTCGGCCCATGCTTGTCAAAATATTTGTAAATAGCAAATTGAAGATTCCATCTGAAATATTTTATACCCATCGATGAAACCCACGGTCAATTTCTCTCTGACATTTAGAATATACTGACAATAAAATTGATGCTATTATTTGATTGGCATATACAGATTCCTGCTTGCCAATTTCTTTCCCGCCATGGGTCATTACCAAATTGGAACACATCGATAACGAATGCAGATTATTTCGAAATTACAGGTATTAAAGTGTTTGCGGAATAATATTGTGCTCATAAAAAATATCGAATTGCTTCTCGGCGTGTTCTTTACGATTTGATGTGTCTTGTTATGCAAAGAATTATGGTTTCGGTTTAACAAGGTGCGTTACATCACTTAAAATAGTAAATTATCCGTGAAAGTGAAAATAAAACAGGATTTTTTAATGCCAATAAATTCAGACTGATGCCAGCGGGATAAAATAAGATTTTATGCAGCAGCGGCTCGTGAAGAAGGACTGGGTACTCTTGAACAATTGACGAACCGCCACCGATAAATAAACCACAAATTTTAAACCGCGTTAAACCAAAATATGCATATGAACATTTATGATATATTTTTATGAACTTATGTACATATTTAAATGCTATAAAACCAACAATTACAACTTATTAACACATTTTTTGCGACACTGCCATCTATTTCCATTTCCAAGACACTTTTCTGATGGTTTATCATAAAACCATTGATCCACTTTGCCTATAAAAACATCGCTCAGCATGTCTTCAAGAGAGAATGTTGTATTTGATTAATTCACATTTTATGCTCATTTTCATTTAATCAAATCCTTGCGTTGGTTGGTTGCTTATCCGTGCAAATTTTAAGACATCCATGCACCAAGAGATTCAGATTATTAACCACTTGGATTTCTCCGGAGCGAATAAGTTTTGCGGGCATCGATGACGAACTTAGTGGATTTTCCAAGCATAAGTTACTACAAAGTGCAACGTGGTTGAATAGTGGAAGAGCGCCACTACAACAACTATTCTGGTGCCTTTTTCAAAATTTACCCCAGTAAAAACTTTAAACTCGAAACCATTAGATCACGTATTGCCGTTCTCAAATTACAAAAACAACTGTAATCGCAATTTTTTGTAAGCTGAGTAGCACGCACTTTAAAGGAGATTAATATCCCCACGCCTTTCGATATCCCATCATGAGTCAGCTATACCTACCTGCGCTCATTGCAATTTTTGAGCGTTGAGTATGTACAAGTGCTCTTCGTTTTCTGTAGTGCCACCTTTGATACTTCTGGGAGGTAAATCGGCAGAAAATACTGAACCGGGAGTTCACCCAGATGTCGCTTAATCTCCACTTTCTTTACCAAAGGAAGTTCGAAGAGCTACTCTCGAGGCACACCCGTCTCTTAAGAACTGTATTCCTCGCCAGCATTCGGAGATCAATCCTCAAATAAAATCGTACCTCAAAGCAGCGGTGTTGAAACAGGATGGATATTTTGTTAAGCTAAAACTCCAGTTGGCGGCAGTTATAAGTGTTTTAGCACAGTTTTTCGATCAGCTAGATGCTGAAGTCAGAACTAGCGCATCGACAGAGACGCAGTCGGAGTTGGGAAAGCTGGGAGATCGCTTGATAATCCTGCCAGATGCTTTTTACTCATTGTTTCTACACAGACACCATCTGATTCTTCCCTTCTTGAATGTTACGGAGAAGACCGTTTTTGAGAAATGCTCCATTAATTGTTTTCTATTTGGTAACAAATTTACAGAACTCCCGAAACCTCCAAAGAGGCTAAGAAGTTCGGAGCGTCGATAAAGGAAAGGGCTAAGCTTCCTCTAATCAGCGTGGAATCTGCCTTGCTGCAGGCTGCGAGCCCTTCCTCAGGTAGCAGGGTTTCTTTTGCACCTCCCACACGATCGTCTTTAAACTACCGGCCCCAGCCCAAAAAGGTTCGCCACAGAAGAGAAGGAGAACATTCTTTAAACATCTATAGTTATTTTTGTAATTTGAGAACGGCAATACCGAGGGCAATACGTAAGTAATATAATTAAAAGATCAATTGACTTACCTACTGTAAGGAAGGATTACAAACCTGATTTTGTTTAAATTTCTTGCGCATCGCCGATTTTTCTTTAATAATTCCATTAATGTTAATAGTATAGGAGGTGATGTAAGTAATGTGAAACGGATTTCCTTAATGCTGAATCATCTTGCTGAAGAGGCTGAGAGTGTCATTAGCAGCAATTTTTGCTAAATATTGTTTTTTCTTTTAATTATGTACTTGATGGGCATTCAGTGAACACAACATAATGGGTAATTATGTACTACAAACATGCAGAGAAATTTTAATTTTTTCTCACATATTAAGACATTTACTTACAGAAGCACTTCCTGTCGTATTAGGGTGTATCGGGATACATTTATACCAATGCACAAGATGTTACTAAAACTCTCTGCAATAAAAGTGAGTGAGAATTATCTATAATAAAACAACAATAGGGAGGTTCGGAGAAAAATAAGATATCTATTTTTGGCATGAAAATGACAGAAAATTGTTATTGTAATTGATTTACGTCGAATTTTTTTTTCTAAAAAATTTTTTTGCGGCCTAATAAGCGAAAGAAATTAGCTTATCACGCCCGCGTGCTAGTTCGCTTTGTTATTGGTTTGACGTCAGAGATTCGTAAGGCGCTCCTCCCACTTCTCTTGAATGCCCGCGAAGCGGTAGGTACCTATCTCGTAACATACTTATTGGGACTATTTCGAGCCTGAATTTTTAAAGTAAGGTGTCAAGGAAACATAAAACAAAGACAACATAATCGATATAATGATGCAACAAGGGTATCACAAGTCCGATTCACATAATTTGCCATATTTATGTAGTAGGTAGGTAAATGTCCCAGTAAATGTGGAAATGGAGTGTGATGCTTGCATCTAACCCCAATTTCATTCAACCTCAAAACAGTAGTGTAAAGGCAGACCGGTATAAGTAAAACAAAGTCAACAATAAATTATTAACTGTACATGCCTTTTATAATTCAGTATAAGTAGGTATGTAGATTGTAGATACCTGCTTATTTCTGTTTGTAAGATAGGTACCTACCTATATTCTCTAATACAATACAATACATATGTACCTACTCATTTATGTAGGTATGTATACCTAAGTGATTGACAAGTTATCAAGTTAACAGTTTTATAACGGATTGGAATTAAAAAAAAAAACGGAAACAAATACAACTCACGCGAATCAAAAAACTACGCTACGTAGGTACTAGGTACTTGTTTAACAAAAAGAAACAACTGCTATATTCTGGAACGGTTAATGTAGAAACTCGGAAGAGACTCTTAAAGACGCATGTATGGAGTACGAAATTATACCTATGGGTGCGAAACTTGGACAATGGGAGAAGCGAATTGAAAAGGAGTAGAAGCGTTTGAAATGTGATGCTACAGACGAGTGTTGAAGATACCGTGGATAGACAAGTTAGCAATAAGGAGGAATTAGAAAGAGTTGGGGAAAAGAGAAAAGTATGGAAGACAATAAAGAATAGGGGATAGGATCGTAGGATGGTAGGACACCTTCTGAGACACAAAGGAATAGTTCGCGACATACTAGAGTCAGAGATAGGAATAAAGAGGTAGAGGTTGGAGCAGATTAGACTACTGCTCTCAAATAGTTGGGGATGTAGAATATTCTACTGTTACGGAAATGCGTAGGCTAGCTCAGGGAAAGGATGGAGGTACGCGTCCTACCAGTCTTCAAAAGAGAACTTTATGATGACGTACTATTTAATTATTATTGTAAAATAGTTAATAAAATTTCCTTTTTTAGTTCAGGGAGGGAACGCTACGGCGATTCAGTATTTGGCTCCGTCATGCTCCTAGCATCCTGTTTCAAATTATGCTAACCGTAACACGTTACCAAGTACCAAGGGGTCCGAGAAAACTGTCGATAAATTACATTATGTTCGATTTTATTTAGAGTGGCTGCAATGGGGCAGCCGATGATTTTATAAACTTTTGCAATGATAAACTAACTCGCGAAAATATCGATAATGCTGACCGATTTTCCTTCTGGCTCCAACGAACCACTTTTTCCGTTTTATTGGTGTGCTGTACGATGTATTAGTCTGGGTACAAAACAGAAAACACCAGTTAGAACCAGTTAATAATATTTAACAATTTAACTACACATGCCTATGCATAATACTTATGGGACTGCTGCGCGCTGAAGCTGGGACTTGTACGTTATACTAAGTTCTGACGTCACGCGGTCCAATCTCGCTGCAAGGTACGATTTCTAGCCTCGCACCGACGGAAAACTTTGCAACGGCTTCACAGGCGAAGGAATTTTTTTTAACAAAAATTAACAACATAACTGCCTTCAGTATAATGAACTATCAATTTTAATGAAATTTGAAAATTACCGAACCTGCCTATTCCATTATACATTGTTGTTTGTTGTCTTGCACACCAATTGGTCGTTCTGCTGTTTCTACAGTTAAATCCTTCTCCATTCGCGTGTTCCAGCAGCCCAAAACCAAGAATTCCTCCCTTCTGTTACCTCTCACTTTCATCCGCCAAAATTTGTGCTCTAGCTGTACAAGCTGCAGCTCTGGTAACTAGATTTTAACTAGTACTTGAACTGAACTGGCACTGAACATACACCTGCAGATCATGAACATAGTTTTCTATTGCGAATATCGCTGAATGTCTTCCGATAGATTGCAATAATCTGTGACTTAAAAAACATCTATCAGTAGGTACTTATATTTATGTTTATGCAGCTAAACAACTATCAGGTACTATTAGTCATCGAGCGCAAGAATGAATCGAACGCATCTCAGAACTCAGGAGTAAATCAAAGTAATATCTCATGTTCATGATTGTAATTAACACATGTAAACGTGAGAAGATGGGAAACGTGAGCACGGTGCGTGAATATACACCCACTTTACCGTACCATGTTGGATTATTATTACGACCCAAGGAACACCCATAGGTGTTAACGAGGTATTCTGGAAGAGGATATAAGATGGTGATGACGATAGTTCATTACCGGCTATGAGGTACGAGCTTTTTTGTATATGTCAACGTTTCTAATTAGTTATTCTTCCATATGTAATAAAAGGTTTAATTTTATTTGCTTGAGAAAACATTTGTCTTTTATGTGTCACCGACACTTCCTGACATTAATTAATTAACTTATACACTTAATAGTACCTAAATGGCGCTTGCAAAAATGTAATGTAAGCATACACAGGGTGTCTGAAGAAGAATATTTATTTCTACTGTTTGACGGCATGCGTCGCTTAAGACTAACGAGGTTATTTTATTTCGTTCATTGAGCTCAAAGATATCTGCTCCCACAGACCACACCAGATGCAACACCCCATATTGTTAATAATTATATAATTTCAAAATACAAGCTCCTTAATGGTAAAATATCGAACCTACTGGAAATGCATATTATACCGGGTGGGGATTTAGTGTGTAATCGGCTCATATCTCTGGAACTATTTAAGATATCAAAATGAAATTTTGCACGATTGTGGGGAACCACATGGAGCATTTCCCAAAATTATTTAGGTATATACAGGATGTTTACATTCTGAGTACCAGACCAAAGTTATATTTCTTTAAATGGAAACCCTACGTGTCCTTGCATAATATGGATTCCCCATAAAATTCCATGAAAATTGATATATTACATGATGTGGTTTTAACTAAGGAATTTTGAGATATTGACATTTTTGTGCCATTATGGACCCAAATTTATGACGCTACTGACGCATACTAACCAAAGCCACCTAAAATTTCTTTATTGAAATAGGTTCACATACTGCTGTATTTTTGAAATCTATAAATAATTTTATCATAATACTTGAGATAATACAGGGTGGTTAAGTTATGCGAAACTGAATTTTTCTCAAAAATTTCAAATGGAACACCATGTATATTATTTGTACAATTGATGATCATTTTACTAAGCTTTTTATTGATGTGGATATTGTCAAGTCTACCAGTAAAAGTTTCGACAGAATGTACAATTGAATTATAAAAATGTAGAGTTTCGTTAATATTTTACATTATTTTTGACGATCTCCCCTATTTTGTCACCCAAAACTCCAAAAAAGGTCTGCATTTTGTTTCTATAAAATATTTAGCAAATGAAGTTTACATTAACACATGAAATCCCATTGCAAGATTATTTCTTAAAGATAATATTTTCTTCCATGGCACTCCTTGTTTGAACATTATACCCGACTTTAAAAAGAGATTATACATTTAAGAATATAACTATCAAGAAACAATTTTACAATAAGATTTATTGTCTTTATATTGATACCAATTTGCAAATACAAAATATAAACATTATTGTGAGTTTTGAGCAACATAATAGGGGGAATTCGCCAAAAAGAGTATAAACTAATAATGAAATTCAAAAATTTTGATGTTCGATCGTAATATCTGCCGAAACTATCCGTAGTAGACCTGACAATACCTACATAAATTAAAAGCTTAGTTAGCTGACTGTCAGTTGTGCAAATAATATACATGGTATTCCATTTGAAATTTTTGAGAAAAATTCCGTTTTGCATAACTTAACCACCTTGTATAATCCTAAGTATTATGTTGAAAGTATTTATAGATTTCACAAATACAGCAGTGTGTAAACCATTTTCAATAAAAAATAATTAGGCGGCTTTGGTCAGTAGACGTCAGTAGCGTCATAAATTTGGGACCATAATGACACAAAAATATCAATATCTTAACAGTCCTTACTCAAAACCACATCATGTAGTATATCAATTTTCATGAAATTTTATGGGGAATCAAAATCACGCAAATACTTGTGAGGTTTCCATTTAAAGAAATAGAACTTTGGTCTGGTACTCAGAATGTAAACATCCTGTATATACATAAATAATTTTACCAAATGCTCCATGTCGTTCCCCACACACGTGTAAAATTTCATTTTGATATCTTAAGCAGTACCAGAGATATGAACCGATTACACACTAAATCCCCACCCGGTATACAATAATAAATGACAGAATATATTCAGAATATGGTAGACAGAGAGTTTTCTTTTCTAGTGCTGTGAAGACGGCGAAACTGTTTAGTCGCACATCAGCAGCAAATTTCGGTCTTGCGAAATATTTTCTTTTCAGCAACGATAATTAATTACGGAACATAGATTTTTAATGGCGTTTAAAATTCTTCCGTATAAGAATTACCGACACAGTGATGCATTTACTTAAATGATTAATGGTGCCAATTTGAGTGGCTCTGATAGATTAATACATTGGCTTATTTATCTGCATCTGACTTGGCCCATTATAAATGACGGTGTTAAACGACTGTTTGCAAAGTAACTTGGATATTTAAGAAATTATGAGGCCCCGTATTAATTTGTAATCCATCAATTCCTTTGAGTCCGTGCAGGGTTGCCAACTTTTTAAAACGGCAAAACCGTACTCGCGTTCTGAAATTACCGTACTTTATTTTCCAGGACCGTACCTTCGGATTTCCGGGGTTTAGTAAAATTGTCCACGCATGATCAATATAATTTGTCAATATAAAATTTACCAATTATGTCATTTTATTAATTTTGCGTTTCATATCAAAAGTTCTTATGTAGAAATCAAGGAATCTAAAATATGATGGCATGTTGACAACATGTAAGTACGAGTATTAACAGTAAATTCCGGTTTTTATTTATATTTATTGCACTTTAACTACAAAAATGAAGAGAACATTGCAGGTTAGTGTTATAGAAACTAATAACATGTACATATATACCGGGTGTCAACGAGAGCATGTAACATCCCGCCATTTGTTTACTTTTTGAAATACATTTTGGCAATCCTTTGTAAGTATTATACTCCTAAATCCTCATATTTTTATCATATTTGACATATCTAATTACTTCCGGTTAAACCGGAAGTGATATCAACTTTATTATGTTAAATAGCAATACATCATTTTTCTTAAATAGTTCGATAGGCCTTTTTATTCTCTTGACAATTAACAACTAACAGACTGTTTTAATGTCCATGGAAAAATATTCGAATTTGAAGCAGTACATCCTTTATTTTTTTTTAAAAATAAGGTCAACATAGTTGTTTTAAGTGTTTTGAAAAATGGAATTTAAATTAATAATTGATCATTGAATTGCACTTTTTATGCACTAATTGTGTGGACAATAAACTGAAGTTCGAAAAACAAGATATTAGCACCTTGCTATTCAGAATTTCAGGAAAAACTCGGTTTCAAAAACTATTTGAAATTTTGAAATTTTAAATATTCGTTTTTGAAACCGAGTTTTTCTTGAAATTCTAAATAGCAAGGTGCTAAAATTTTTCTTGTTTTCCGAACTTCAGTTTATTGTCCTCATAATTAGTGCATAAAAAGTGCAATACAATGATCAATTACTAATTTAAATTCCATTTTTCAAAACACTTAAAACGACTATTTTAACCTTATTTTTTAAAAAAATAAAGGATGTACTGCCTCAAATTCGAAATTTTTTCCATGGTCATTAAAATAGTCTGTTAGAATTAATAGTTTCATTCAATAAAACGTTTAAAATTAGGCTCGTATCGTCAAATTCACAGCCAACGTGACTTTTTCATTTAACGCCCTCTGACGTCAAAAATATAAAGTTCTTGGGTATGTATGATACATGGTTGTCAAGAGAATAAAAAGGCCTATCGAACTATCTAAAAAAAATGATATATTGCTATTTAACATAATAAAGTTGATGTCACTTCCGGTTTAACCGGAAGTAATTAGATATGTCAAATATGATAAAAATATGAGGTTTTATGAGTATAATACTTACAGCGGATAGCTAAAGTGTATTTCAAAAAGTAAACAAATGGAGGGATGTTACATGCTCTCGTTGACACCCGGTATATTTTATCAAGGCGAAACACTACAAATTAGGAAAACTGGTACCTAAACTACATAGAAAGAGTATAAAATCCCGCAAATTCTTGAACCTAGTAACTATGCGCATTTTTGATTGGTCGCTACAGACGTGTAGCAGATTGCAGATTATTCTGATTGGTAACAAACAGAGACGTGGTTATAAACACGGCTTTTGGTAGCACAGTATTGTGGAAACTGGGAAACAGAATAACGATAAGTTCAAATGGGAAGAGTGGACACGCGACAAAAATATGAGATTTTCATACGTAGAAGTGAGATGCAAGTACTATCGCTTCCCTAAGCACTATAAAATTTACTAGAAGTGAGATGCAAGATTAAGTTTCCATACGAGTTCTATCTCTAATGTGACGCAGGTATTTACTTGGATGATATATAAAGCATAATGTATAGAAATTGGATATATGTATTTCAAGTTAAAATAACAAATTTATTATGGAATGTGACAATTCCCTAAATTACCGTACTTTTTGAGTACGGTCCGAGGTTCGGACCGTATACCGTAATTTAGACCAGAAGACCGTAAAAGTACGGTCAGAACCGTACCATTGGCAACACTGAGTCCGTGTTACAGATTTACAGTTGCCTGACTTAAAACGCTAAAAGCTCAGTGTGTTTACAAGAATATAAGGCACTCTCGTAAATACAAAAAAATGCTGCCGACTTCAATTATTCTTCAATAGTCAACTAATAGTCGGGGAGCAAGGTGCTCTAATTCGACAACCTATACGACTCGAACACACACAAGAAAATTAAGCTGATTCTTATGTAAAATGATTTGCCGGATTCGAATTTTGAGGTCGCGAAAAGATCAGATATTGCGAAAATGCCGGAAAATCGATTTTTCGTAAAATTTCCCAAAATCAATTTTCGACCATTTTTAATACTTTTCTTGTTGTATTTCAGCAACGAAAAGAGTTAGAGACCTGTTTTTTTCGTGAAATATACACTGAAGTTTGCTGATAATCACAGTTTACTCATGTTGCCTCTACAATTTTCCAATTTTGTGAAAAAAAAAATGTTTTCTTGCTAGACCACAAATTTGTGTAATGCATTTTTCATGTACCAGGTAAGTAATCTTATTTTTCGGAATTAACATATTCATATGCGACACCAAATACGGACAAAGGCTCGAAATAATTTTTGGTGAAGAAACCAAACATTAATATTGTTGTTGAAAAAAGTTACAGCGAATTAAACACAAATAATTTGTGTGTGCTAGTCACGCTGAGCCGTGTATTAGTGGATTAGGTACAGGCGTACAAACGCTGCATTAATATTGAGAACATTTGTATTTTTTATTCAGAAAAATTGCATTTCCCTCTCACATAACCATGATATTATACATTGCACATTAGATTTCATGCATGCACATCGAAAAGAACAATTAAATTTTTACATTTACAGAACTGTAACACAATACGTATAGAGTTTAGAACGATTTGTGAATTTTATTGGCACAATAACGTCATTTTCCTCGTACCATCCATATTCTAGGATGTATGGGATATTTGGGGGTATTTGCCAAGCCTCGACACATAGCCGCACGTCTCCAATGGGCACGGGAACATAGGGGCTGGCTTTTATCCCAGTGGCGCAATATCATTTTTCTGATGAGACAAAAATTGGGTTAGTGAGTGATTATCGAGGTTAAAGGGTCTGGAGGGGACCGGGACGACAAGAAAGACTTACTTTTGCTAGAGAAGTTGTTCCTTATCAAGGCGGAACAGTAATGTTTGGGGGAGGGTATAATGTATGGTCGCCGCACTCCACTTATTCAAGTGCCGCAAACCTCTCCAACGAAATGGGAGAGAATTTCGTTTTTATGGACTATAGCGCCACACCCCACCGCACAAAAAGGGTTGCCAATTTGCTACAGTTAGGGAATATTCAGAGAATGAATTGGCCAGCAAACTCACCTGACAAGAATCCTTATGAAAACGTGTGGGATATGCTAAAAAGGACCATTTTAAATAGAGATAACCCCCCTTTCACCCTTCAGGAGCTAATTGTTGCTGCTGAAAAAAAGGAAGCCAATAATGTGTTAATGTTTTGCTCGAGAACAGAGGAGGACATACTGGTTATTGACATTTTGACATCTTCGTTTTTCACATTTTCTTAAATTTAATTCCTGACCTTGTACTCCTTCCATGAAAATAACCTTACATGTGATGAAGCATTGCAATAAAATGTAGAATTGTAGAGTTGAATCCACATATTTGTTAAAATTATTTTTGTTTACGTTTCAAATTAATTCAGGGGCCAAGAGTTTTGGCTATGTGTGTATTATCAAGGATAAGAGCGCGCGAACCCTTATGTCCCTACCTATCAGCGCCGAGATCAGCGCGGCTAGCGCCCACAAATTATTTGTGTTTAACTCGCTGTAACTTCTTTCAGAAACAATATTAGTGTTTCGTTTCTTCACCAAAAATAATTTCGAGCCTTTGTCCGTATTCGGTCTCACATATGATACCTATGTTAATTCCGAAAAATAAGATTACCCGCTACATGAAAAATACATTACACAAATTTGTGGTCTAGCAAGAAAACATTTTTTTCCCATAAAATTGGAAAATTGTAGAGGCAACGTGAGTACACTGTGATGACCAGCACACCACAGTGTGTATTCCACGAAAATTCAACAAGAAAAGTATTAAAAATGGTCGAAAATTGATTTAGGGAAATTTTACGAAAAATCGATTTTTCCGATTCCCGATCTTTTCGCGATCTCAAAATTCGAATCCGGCAGGTCATTTTACATAAGAATCAGATTAATTTTTGTGTGTGTTCGAGTTGTATAGAGGATGTTTATAAAACGCATCTTTCAGGCGGTCTGCTCCCCGATATCTAAATGTATGAGGAATGCGTCTTGGTGTATTTGCTCGCACTTTGAAGAAGTTTTTAGGCCAAACCCGACGCAGAAGGCTGGCGTCCTGAACTGTAGTGGAAGGTTGTTAGCAAATATAGAAATATTGATATTTATGTTTTTACTTAAATTAAGAGTATTATTACTTAAAAGATGACCTTGGAACATTGATAATTGCTAGAGTTATTTTGCCAAACAATGTGAGAGTACATAGCGAATTTTCGATTGTTTCTCTAAATCGACTTCTTCCTTTTTGCGTTAAACTGGCCATTTGCAAGATTTATTTTCTGATAATATACGAGGGTATGGCCGAGGGTATGGCCTCTTTTCCAGTATTCTCTGAAAGAAGACACAGAACGTATGAAATGAAAGACAATAGCAATATTTCGAAGAAATAACATAAAACTAGACAAAGTATAGTTTCGCTTGTTTGTTGTTACAGTATTTCTGAACGATAGTCACGCATTACACCTCGGCGATAAGAACATGACTCTTCAAGCACAGACACAATAACAAAAGAAACGTTTCAACGGAAAAAGTAACAAACACCAGGGGTTAATCTGACACTCGGAAACTCCCTTGACCCCCTGTTCTTGTAATTCAGTACACTGTACCTGATCATTTGACGTTTCTTATCTAGATACAGTTAGATACCAACAACAAAGCGTGGCTTATCGCAAAAACTGTCCAACATAGACGAATGATTTTTGCAAAATAATAAATTTTATACCTTGCGCTGAAGGCATGTAACACATAAATAAGAACTGCATGCGGTTTGTCATTCCGTTTGATTGAAACGCTTAATTATATCGAGCACAAACCATATATTTTAAAGACCATTCTCGATTAAACTTGTCCGATACAGTTAGAACTGCATCGTGTTCGGTGTTCTATGAGTTATGTTATTACACAGGATGGAACCTTCTCTTTTCTGCTATCCAGATACCCGTTAATTTAATGGATGCAGCTGATTTTCTTTGAAATTTGTCTTAAATTGCCACTATTCAATAGCCAATTACTCATTGAAGATGCTGTCCTTTCTTGGTCTTGATGGGAATTCTACTTCATTATAGCAGTGCAAACAGTTGCGCCTTTAAATATGCTTCTCGTAAATGAAATTCATTAGAGCCCTCTTACTTATTGTACAGGGTGTGTATAAATTGGCGAAGAACTACACGTGACGATGTTGGTCATAAAATTCTGGATCAAAACTCTTTATTTAAGTGCCAAATTGACTAATTTTTTGTAAGAAACTAATTCAATTTATAACTAAATTATCAGATCGACGTGTTCGTAAATACTTCATTCGACAGTAAAACCGGTCTGAAGTCTAAATTATGTCTGTAGACAATGTTTTTGCAATATTTCGGGATTTCTAACTGTGTTTTCCTAAAATGTGTGTTGTAAATGCCATTCTAATTGTACCGGTTTCAAAGGAAGTGAACCGTAACAGTGAAATCTGAACTATTTTTAAAATGTCTGTTGTGGTAGTTGTTTATACTTATTTTTAAAAGGCCGCTATACAGGATATTAAAACAGGATCATATTACAATTCAGTACCATCGATCAATTAGTTATTAATTAATATCATTAGATCAACCTGCTAGTTAAATGCTCAAGGCCCGCAAAAGTCCGTTTATCGACAGTGACTGGGGAGACTTTTCATCTTAAATAACTGCCCTGAATGGTAATAAAAGTGTACCAAATTTTCTGGTGCACTGTATTAAATAATTATGGTCTACGAATTCTTTGAAAAACATGTTTTTACACAGCTATGTTAATAAATAATAAGTAATTTTTGGCATGTGACTTTTAAGATGATAATATCATGAACGTATGATATTGATGAAAGAGGAAAATTCTAAACTAAGCAAGGTAATTTCAATTTCTTCTGTGTAATAGAGAATTAAAAATCAATAGGCTTTCTCATAATATGAGTAGGTAACATTTTGTAAACTGAAGGTGCGAAGGTGCAGTGGAAAATACCAATTCTGTATATCAGTTCGGTTGTTTACGAATTATTACTAAAAATGTGATTGATGGTGCCTTGTTGGAGGGTTGGACGAAATAAAAAAAACACTTGTCGTTACGTTAAAAATGACATGCTGCCCTATTAATACGAAGGTTTTCATTTTCAATATATTTTTACTCAACTTGCGTTTCTTGAACCTAAAACACAATGTTTCGCCTTGGTTCAAGGACAAACGAGACAAGTGTGTTATTGGAAAATACATTTAATGATTTATTTGGTATTGTTCGAGGAGATATTAGCGATTTGCAACAGACTTAGCGTGCTGAGTCTTCTGCCGGCGAAGTTCAGTAATGCGATACGCGAAGTAGACACAGTTTCAGGTATTATACGTGGGCATTTCAGTAATATTGTCCCTGACGTAGAAGGCGTTTATTTAAATATTTTTCGCTTTCGTTGGTGTATGTGATGTCATAAGCTGCTGAACAGAGCGGTTATCAAATATCATTATATCACTTCATTATGGCTATGATACAAGTACTGGGTGAATCTTCATATTAGGTGGTGAAGAACTGAACCAGTAATTTTAAACTTGGCAGATAGACCTCTGAGCAAGCTCCAGGTGCTGGACGTCCGAAAACTGCTGTTTCCAAAGGAATCATTGATTTGGTCTCGGATTTGGCCCATGACATGGTCCTGCCGCAAGATAGACGAATCACTGTGAAATTCTTAGCAAAAACTTGTGGCTTTCCAATAGGCAGCGTTGAAACCATTTTACACGAAGAATTAGGTCTCAAAAAGGTGACTGCACGATGGGTACCGAAAATGTTGATGACAGAACAAAAGCGCTTTCCACAGGTCGCTTGGGGGACGAACTTGGCCATCATCATAAACCGAGATCCTGAAAGCTTCCTGGCATGATTCGTTACTGTGGAGGAAACCTGAAGAGCATGGAATGGAGGGTTCACCATCCCTTCGAAAGTTTCGTGTAACAGCATCTGCGGCCGGTTTTCTGGGATGCAGAGAGAGGTATCCGTGTAGACTTTCTTCCACGTGGTCCCACTATAACTGGGCAATATTATGCTGCATTAATTACCAAATTGCGTGATTCCATCAAAGAAAAAAAAGGGGAAAACTCACGCGTGGTGTGCTGTTTCATCAAGACAATGTTCCTGTCCAGATTTAGCCAGCACTTTCATGGCACTCACTTTCGGGACGGTATAAGGCAAACATTTTTTTTCTGCGCGTGTTAATGCCCTTGACCAACGGTATACCAAGTGTGTCAACGTAGTAGGGGACTATGTTGAAAAATAAAAAAATTCCCCGTTCCAATTCGTATACTTCTTTGCCAGGGACTGCTTCGCTGGAACGAAAGAATATAAATTTGCAACTACATCTTGGGTGTATTTTCATTTAAGAAACTCTTTTTATAGGAAATTTGTACACATGTCTTACTAGAGATGGTCAAATGTCAATGGTCATCATCATCATTCGTAAGGCTTGTGTGGGAATTTTCTAAACAGGCACCTTAGATATATGCCTACTGTAAGTAGGTCAGTTTGTCATGGGACAATTTTGACGGATGAAATTTTAATACCTATTTTCTTTTATTTTCTCCCGTAATATTTTAAATTTTGTTCCCTCCTGTGCTTATCAGAAAGTGAAACGTTTGATATATTATTATTTATACACATTTTTGATTGATGGGCATATAGGTACTGTATTAAAGAAAATACTCGACTTATTGATCTTAGCTGGCCGTAAATACATTGACCTTGACCTTTGCCACCGTAAACTGCTTACATTGTTATATTGATTTATCTTTATATAGGTACAGTAAAAGTTTCCAGTTCCATTAATTTGTAACTTAAGTACTTCATATTTTGTATTGCTTATCGCTTTTGTTTCTTTTCATATAGAACTCATTTTCCAGATATTTCCAGATACTTCACAATGAAGGAATAAATTACTAATTTTTATTTTCGAAAAACACTCTTGGAAATTTCCATTACATCTTTCCTTTTATTGTCTATTTTTGATTTAATGTGCTCTTACCGAGTTATTCTACGACAAAAGTCTCGATAAGGCAACTGGCAATACTTTATACTTATATATTCGTAAATCCATAGCACGGTAAACGTATAACGGCAAAGGAAAGAAATAAATATCCAGTAATAAATTAAACTTAGATAATTTAATTTTCTTGTAGGTACCAATCCTGAATTCGTTGTAAGCTATCCCATGATTTTGTAAAGAGCCTGAAATGAATAGATTACATGTGAGGGTTAAAGGAAAGTGCCTAATAAATCTGCGGAACGTAGAGCATAATTTATAACGGAAATTATCCTTTTTGGTCACTTTACGTCTCTCAAGAGTAATTGATACTCTCGGTTTCCACCTATAAGAGTGAAATTACATATTTGGTTTGCATACATTTACATACATAAAATAATAATGATGAAGTTCGACTGTGACTAATCCGTTTCGATAGAGTTTGTTTTGACAGATGTTTGGTTTTATTTTATTTTACTTGCTCTACACTCTACAGTCAATCTAGAGATCGCCACAAAAAGTTAAGGCACAACAGTGTCTTTGGGCAAACAAGTGCCATCTATGAGGGTATTTCTTAAATTATTTTGCCTGCGTTTGACTTTGTATGAAGCTGTCAACATTTTCTTGCTTACTGAATGTTTGACATTAATTTTAATTTTTATCACAAGTCATATTATGCCATTCGAGATATTGAAGTCGAGGTGATAGGGGTTTAAGAGGTTGGTTTTAGAGAAGTAAGCTATACGTCGAAATATGTTCACCTCTTATCATAAAATTACGTATCTCGGGATTTTTTCATAATTCAAAATTCGATAAAATATAAAAAATATTTTATTTGGATGCAAGGAAGCCTTCTAGGCATTCTTCATGCGGTATTTACTATAAATTATAGGTTTGCACGTGTAAGTAGATAACATGTTCTATAAGCGAATTGGACCATAGCTGCCGTTCTTTTATTCATTATTGTAAACTCTTGGCACATTTTACAGAAAACTAAAGTCTCTTGCCTGAGGGTTGAATAATTAGCGTTATTATTTCATTATGTAATTACGTAATTATACCTCCAATTAGAGAAATTATGTGACTGTCTGGAATATTTTACGTGACAGTGTACTAATTTTGTTGGAAGTGCGATCGCGCTAACCAAAAATTTACCACAATAAGAAAATGTATGATTTGACTTTGGAACAAGGTATTTTAAAAACATGAATAATTACCAATAATATGTAGAGAAATTGCATATGGTTTAAAAGAAATATACTTTTAAGGTGTTCCATTTCCACAAAACTTAAAATTGTTTTTTTCTTATTTCCAGGTATGAAGGGCCAAGGATCCTAAACTAAGCGAGCTTTACTTCTGTCTAGGTAAGGGATAAACCTTGGCATAATTTTAAAAATAGGCACTTAGTATAAAGTGGAGAATTTCTAATAAATGATCGTTTAAAACTAAAAAATATTCCATAGATATAAGTAAACAAATAAAAGCAAATATCTGGTATTATTCGTTTCACAGGAGAACGGAAAATTTCGTCATGAAAACTGCGCAGAACTAATGGCGTTAGACATCTGCTGCGGCACTAGTGGCGCACTATCTAAGTCAGACACTGTTGAAAATAAAACGCCGCAACACTGAAGCGAGAGGAAAATAGACGGTTGCTTCTTTGTTGCCTAGCAACCGCGGTACTTCCGTCATTGTCCGTTCTCCTGTGAAACGCATAATAACTTACCAGATTATAGCAATTTTGTCGATACTGCCGCAAGTGTAAAAGTACCTAGGTATCTCTTGGAGGTCGGCATAGTTCAGTTATTTTATTTCCGTGTATGCTTCAATCTTTAACAAAAGACTTTCCGGATAAATTCCGCGGGAGGATTTTCATGTTATAGTCCCGACGTGTGTAGCATAATATAGGTACATTATTTAGAGCAGTGTATCTGGTGCAGTATAATAAGCTGAAATATTTTCAGCGTTTCGTAGAGCTTTAATAAAGTTACATATTTGGGACATACACCTTTAAAATTATCTGGTTTTATGTACATCTCTTTTTTTATTCCACTGTCAAGTCGCATTTTCAAATTTAGAATTTACAGAAGTTGCAATTTAGCAGCCTTCGTTATGGTATTTAAAATGAACTTTGCTAAGTTTCGAGTATACTCAGTATAAGTCAACGCAACAATTTATAAACAATCAAAATGTAAAAATTTTCACGAAATCGAAAAAATGACAGACGTCCGTAGGCGAGGGGTAAACCGCTGGAAAAAAGTTGTACACCACAATTCCTTTTTAGCCAGAAATTCCCGAAATTCCTTGGAAATTCCCGTAATTCCTTGGAAATTCCCCGCAATTCCTTGGAAATTCCCTGCAATTCCTTGGAAATTCCCGCAATTCCTTGGAAATTCCCCGCAATTCCTTGGAAATTCCCGCAATTCCTTGTAAATTCCGGCAATTCCCTATGCACATTACATACATAAATTTACAACTTCCGCAAATAACATTCCCGATTGCATACGTACATACATCTATCGCATGCCTAATACATTCATCATCATAAAGTTCTCAGGTCGAAGACTAGTTGCACGCGTACCTCCATCCTTTCCTATCCTGAACTAGCCTACGAATTACCCTAAAAGTAGAACATCCTACATCCCCAACTATTTGAGAGCAGTAGTCCCATATGGGCCTACCCCTGCCTCTTTTTATTCTTATCTCCTACTCTAGTATGTCGCGAACTATTCTTTCGTGCCTCAGAAGGTGTCCTACCATCCTATCTCTCTTATCCTTTATTGTCTTCCATACCTTTCGCGTTGACCAACTTTTTGTAATACCTCCCTATTGCTAACCTTATCTATCCACGGTATCTTCATCATGCGCCTGTAGCACTTCAAGCGCTTCTATTCTTTTTAGATCCGCTTCTCCTATTGTCCAAGTTTCACACCCTCACAGTGCCGTAATCTCGAGCGTAATCTACAGGGTGATTCAGAACGGGCGTGCCAAATTAAAATGGGTGCTAGAAGAACTCCATATAAGACGAAAAGTTTAAATGAACATATGTTCTAAAGTGACTACTAACAAAGATACAGGGTGTAAAAGTCAATCCTTACAAAATAAATATGTAATAAAATTCGATTTTAACAAAACGATAACAAAATGGCAAGATAACACCAGTTCTTACCTTACGAAAAGGTACAAACTAAAAATTAAAATCTGCTTTAAAACAAAAAAATAACACAACTTCTTTGAAAATGGCATTCATTTACTTACTTAGAAACTACCTATGTATTTTGTAAGATTTGTACTGCTTTACTGCTTATCAATATTTATCTTATCAGATCTCTTGAGTTGGAATGGTCCACTGCTTATTAATCCAATAGGACCGTAAAAACATATTGTAACGTATTTCGTATTCCCACAATTTATTTAGTGACTTAGGTATGTACAAATATTTATAATTAAAAGTTATTTGAGAACATGTAATTTTAGAATTATTAACAATAAGCAGCGAAATAAACAAGCAACAAACAAACTACAACAAGCATTAACAATTAAATAACTACGAGCGAACAATAAATTAAACAATTAACAACTAATTACCTAACCTAAACAATCCACAATACACAAATCCAAATCTAAAAACACTGCTACAACCAATGGTTAATCACGTTCGAAAACGCCCCGGTACACTTAAAAACGCGACAACATTCGCACGCACATACCGATACCAAAACTCTAAACGAAAAGCATGTAAGAGGTAAGACATATACTCGTAGAGGTACTCGCCCGGTTCTATCGCTCTTATTCGCATCTGATTCTGAAAGCCAAGACTTCAAAAACTAACTTCAAAACTGTCCTCCCGGCTTCTTGCTACCCAATGAATAGTCCTCTTCGAACATTCGGGAACTGAAAACTACCAGAGATCGATTGTTTCATCAATCGATTTTTCTAGTCTCATAAACACACAAGTTCAACGCCATAATAAACAATTGCGGCTTGCAGACAAACAGCGTGACTCATTACCAGGAGCGTCGCTTGCGGGGCAAAAATTCGAATCAATATTTTTTCCCACCCCAAGCAACATCTTCATTTGTAGGCCATAAAAAGAGATCTAAACTGTTCAGATAAGAATTTAATTTTAAATTAATTTCCAGAATTTTCTATAATTCGTCCAATGTACCACCTTTTTTTAATATTAGACCGCGTAGTACGCCATTAACTGTTATTCAATGCACAATGCCCGCCCAATGTGAAACATAACCTAACTAACTCTACTGATCGACGAGAAACTTAATAGTGGTCCCTAACAAAAACTGGTTAAATACACAGTGTCCCACTTAACTTGATTAGTATGGGGAACTTTTAAACCGCGGTAGTTACAAGGGTGCTCAAATGGGAGAAAATGTTCCTTATTATAATTGTAATTTAGCAGTACCAAGAGAACTTCGGAAACTATTTCTGTTTCTGAGAAAATCGGGAAAAAGTGAAAATGGCCGAAATATTGTTTTTGTTCTAGAGCCCTTATTTGCTGATATTTTAATATGAAATTTTAAAGCAAGTTATGGTTGAAAATTCTCAATAGGCCGGTGGTATCAATTTTTATACAGGGTAGTTAATATTTTCTTGTTTTACTTTTTGGTAGAAGTTCATGATGAAACAAATAATTACTCCGCGAACTACCAATATATAACGTTTTATTTAAATATTTTACCGGTTTCAGGATTCACATTTCTGATGATGGGATCTTTGTGAATCCTGAAACCGGTAAAATATTTAAATAAAACGTTATATATTGGTAGTTCGCGGAGTAATTAATTGTTTCATCATTTATACAGGGTGTTTAATTTAAGCGTACCAGAGGTTAAGTATGTTTTTTTTTATGGCCGCCATATTGGTACTGGTTATATTCGAGTAGACAGTTTCAAGAGCTCTTCAACCATGTATAATAGTCAGCACAAAAACCTTTAGTTAACAATGGAAATCTAAAAATTTGTTCCTAAGATGTAACAGTCCATTAAGAATGCCACAGCTTCTCTTATCTAGTTCAATAATTGTTCAAAAAGTCCTCCGTCAGCATCTAAACAGTTTCTACATCGAGTTTTCATCGAGTTGACTGCATTGATCAAAAATTGACGAGGAAGTTCTCTAAGAGCGGCCACTACAGCTGCCCGAAGAGCATGCTGATTTTCATATTCTTGACTGTATACGTGATTTTTATGTAAATCCACGAGAAAAAATCTAGGGGTGTTAAGTCGGGGGAGCGAGCTGGCCAGTGTATTGATCCTGTATTCCCTGTATATTAAAAATACGTCGGGTGTAACTTATTACTATCATAAATGTGAAACATACTTATCCATTTCTCACCAAATAAATTGTTTAGATACTGACGAACCCTATGTGTATTGTGAGAAGGTGCACCATCCTGCTGCAACCAAACGTTCTGAACTACATTCACCTGCGATAATTAAGTTGTCTTATTTAATTGTTGTCATAATAAGCATAATGCTTTGTTTTCCATAGCTTATTAGAGAAGAGAAATGTGGCATTCTTAATGGACTGTTAATCTTAAAGGCAAATTTTTCGATTTTCATTGTTAACTAAAGGTTTTTATGCGGACTATTATACATGGTTGAAAAGCTCTTGAAACCGTCTACTCGAATATGACTAATACCAATATGGCGGCCATAAGAAAAAACAAACTTAACCTCTGGTACGCCTAAATTAAACACCCTGTATAAAAATTGATACCACCGGCCTATTGAGAATTTTCAAGCATAACTTTCTTTAAAATTTCGTATCAAAATATCAACAAATAAGGGCTCTAGAATAAAAACAATATTTCGGCCATTTTCACTTTTTCCCGATTTTCTCAGAAACAGAAATAGTTTCCGAAGTTCTCTTGGTACTGCTAAATTACAATTATAATAAGCAACATTTTTCCACATTTGAGCACCCTTGTAACTACCGCGGTTTAAAAGTTCCCCATACTAAACAAGTTAAGTGGGACACTGTGTATATTTGTCATTATTACCCGGACTAGCTAATTAACTACGTACCTAATCAACTTACCTTTCATATTTTATATTTATAAAAACACGGATTCAAAACTACACTATATGCTGCATTTAAACACACTTCTGAATGTATGGCTTAATTCGCATTCCAACTGTTTGACGCGCAAGCGCAAATCTTTCCACAACACGTGGCAATTCCTCCAAATTCCCGTCAATTCCTGACAATACCCACAAAATTCCTCGCAATTCCTCTGCAATTCCCGAAATTCCTCTGCATTTCCTGCGCAATTCCTCGGCAATTCCCGAAATTCCTCTGCAATTCCCGAAATTCCTCGGAAATTCCTCGCAATTCCTCTGCAATTCCCGAAATTCCTCGGCAATTCCTGCGCTTTGTACACCAAAATTCCTCAGCGGTTTACCCCTCATCCGTAGGCTACCAGAAAAAGCGAGGACTGTGTGAAACGTAACTAACTGCACGTCGCCAATGGTCGCCTGCCAACAAGTGCCGCGCCGCTATGACCTCATTCTTTGTTTACAAGCTTTTATTAAGTTTGGCTTGTTTGTCTGTCTGTCTGTTAGGGTAAAATGTTGCAATAGATGTTTAACTTCCCCATTTTTAAGCGGAATTGAAATTACCTAAACATGTACCTCAACTGTATCTATCACATCGATTCCCTGGATCGTAGATCCCAAAAATCAATGCATATGATGTGTTCTGGTTCATCCACTGTCCACTAGAAAATGAAAAATTTGGATGTTAAAATAAGTATGCTATGTAACAACACCGAACGCTTAAAATTTACTAAAATCGTACCTCAACTTTACACACCTATACTCTTAATATCGCCCCTGTGCATCAGAGACCGCCAAGAATCACTTCGTACGATGTTCGCTGGTTCATCCTTTTTCCAAGTAGCCCAAAATCAACGCTTCCAGTCAATCTTGTTCTTCAACCTGGATTCATCCACTGCTAGACGAATGTTCATTCTTTGTCTTTTAAAATTTTTAGGATTTGGCCCATTCGATATTGTTAGGAGAACGCCGTTCGTCGAGACTCGAGAGCCGACCGGAAAGGCCCTACTTACCTAACACTTGAGTGATTTATGAGCTTTATTTACGACTTGCGGAAGCAAGAGCACGATTTTCTTATTATAATCGATCATGCTTCCTTGAAATGGTTTCTGCAATTTAAGAACCCACAGAGTCAGTTGGCTCGTTGAATTGAGATACTGCACGAGTCCACGAGTACAACTTCATCATACGCCATCAGATAGGAAGAAAATAAGGCAATACTGATGCACTTTCGAAAAAACCTTGCCCGGAAGATTGCAAGTACTGCGTGAGGCAAGAGCAGAAAGAGCATATACACCCCATCAGATGCCATCAAACCCGGATTCAATTCGAAGAACACCTACAATCCTGAAAAGACGCCCAGCAGAAAGATAAGACCTTGGAGCCTCAGTTGCGATGGAAAGAAGCTGGTAGGAGACCGAACTGGATAGAATACTGAGCGCAATGGGATTCTCTTGTGATCGAAGATGGTCTTCTGGAGAGAATGTGGGAGGACACCGATGGAACAGAGAGAAAGCCCCAGGTTGTGGTTCGGAAGGAGAAGGTTTCAGAAGTCCTAGCAGAGGCTCGCAATGGTGTGAGTGGAGTACACTTAGTTGTCAATAAGAAGACAATGAAGGTCAGGGAGAGATACTATTGGTTGGTCTACAGGACAGACACGAAGGACTGGTTCGCGACATATGAAATCGGAGATAGGAATAAAAAGAGGTAGGGGTAGGCCCAGATTAGGGAAATGCGTAGGTTAGTTCAAGATAGGAAAGGATGGAGGTACGTTTCCAACCAGTCTTCATAGAATTTTGTTTTAGAAAAGTTTTTTATAAACTGTTAATTTGTGAATTGGTGGATTGCTTAGGATTAGTTAATTGCTTGTTTATTGTTTAATCGTGTACTGCTAGTTGTTTAATTGTTATTGCTTGTTGTTTTTGTTGCTTGTTTGTTGCTTGTTATTTCGCTGCTTATTGTTAATTATAAGTTTTGTGTCCCCAAATCATTTTTAGTTGTAAATATTTGTAAGATAGTCACTGTTAAGCGAAATACGTTTCACTATCAATATTTTCCGATTATTTGTTTGATATGATATCATCCAGCGATCCAGCCACTGACACATACGTACAGATAATATGCCGTCTCCCATCACTATTCTCCAAAGTATGTTCACCATGCCGATGCCGTTGCAATTTCGTAGTCCAGCAATTGAAGTTAACGCAGTTTCATTGACTTTTCGTTGTCACTGAACATAGAGTATCATCTCATTTCCTTGGTACCGACTGAGGTATCGACACTATTCGACCATCATCTGTTCGTCTTATACTGTTCTCCGTTCGTTCTCACTGTCCCAGCTCAAAACATCGTTACCGTTAACTTGCAATTAAAATACGAGGCACTGTAATTAACTATCATCTCAGTTTTGCTTCTGATTACTGCAGTTTTTTGAAACAGTAGATAGCATTAATCTTTGATAATAGACGACGCAGAGAGCAGGTGTTTGAATTACTAGTTAAGTATTACAATAATGAAGAAGGTTATTACAGTGAGTGTAAAACGACACTAATAGGTATATTTATAGCAGCGATTTATGCACTAATGTATTGTTGTTTATAATGTGGGCAATTTATTTGAATTAAGTTTCAAACTTCAGTAATTACATACCAAGTCAAGTTTCGCTGTTGCTGCTATTACTTAAGTTCATGTTATCCGATGTAATTGGCGCATATTGGGTAAATTGCATCTGTAGAACTTGGGATAAGCGTTGGATGAGAGATTTAATTTAAAACCCCAAGTGAAAAAAGGTCGAGTGAACGTTGAACGTGTCTCTAGTTCGTAGACGAACAATTTACTGTTTTGAAAATACAAGAATATTGGAAGTCTTGAGAAAATGTTTTAATTGAAGACAAAGATAAATGGCGTAATCATGATGGCAATTTCCAGGGAGCAACCAGCGAGTTGATTTTGTTTAAATAAACCAAAGAAGTTATTATTGCTTGGGCAAAGTCTTTGTCATATTTTGAAGTTCGGAAGACAAACTAGTTGATCCGGCCATCTCCGGGATGCAGTCAGTTCTTCGGGTTGATAATCTTCAGAGGTTCTTCTACCCTCCACCGTTCCAAGTAGCTTTTCTTTGAATAATATATCCAAAAAGATGAGTGTGTGTTGGAAGCATAATGGATGACATCCGTATTTGGACGTTTTGTACAATGTGTCGTCCATGGAATTGTCAGCATTTTCCTCCAGCTTAGCTTGGCTCTTGACAATTGAGTTTATTTTAAGGTTAACCGCAGAGGCGTTCCTACCATAAGGACATTGCGTGCAAAACACGCAGGCGGCCGAATTTGGGGGCGGCCGGGCCGGTATAGCCAACCAAAATTAAAATTAATAAAGAAACATAAATAATAACAGGAACTAACGCCGTCAATAGTTTTGCCATATACAATATACTGGCATTGCTTTGCACAACAAAAATCGAAGCCACCGTGCGCCGCGATTTGACGGCACCTTTGCGGATTGCGGCAGTGGCTTTATCAGGCGCACCGCCGCCGGTTTCAAAGATACGCCGCGAGGCGAACTACCCCAAACTAGTGAATGCAATACCGGTTTTCGGTATACCGAAAAACCGGTATACCGGGCATATTCTTGGTACCGGTATTGATAAGAAAAATACCGGTATTTCGATATTTCGGTATTTTTATTATTTATAATTTATTTTGCTTCAAGAGTTTGTAGTTTGTGTTCATTTGTTGTATTTTTCTACCTAAATTCTAAATTTGTTAACCTATTTTAAGATATTGTTATGTACTTGTTTACTTACTCGATTACACGTTCCACATATTTTATTTAAGGCTGCGGTATTCGAACACCTGAGTTCTCCTCGTTCCTGAGACTGTGTTAATACAGACGGTCCAGCTCAAAAACTGTATTAGTTATAGACATGAATGTCGGTTTAAAAGAAAGCTGAGGGTTGGTAGAATATGCCTATGCCTATGCCTATCTTATTCACCATATTTTCACTGTTAAAATAAACAAAGTTGAAAATTGGTAAATTTTAACGGAAATCTTTAGCATTATTCAAACACAAATTGTATCTTCGAATTTTAATTAACTGCCAAATAAAATATGTGAGCATACTCGCCGATGTTTTAGCTTTATTTTAAGACTATATTTGCCTAATTTCGTTATTCAAATTTTCTGTTGGACTGACTGTACCGAGTGGTTGCTAAAGCTATGTCTATTTCTGTCTTACACATGTACTACCGATCTCCTGTCCTGTCTATGCGTATCCCAACCTTAATATAAGTTGATGTTGATGTTTAACAATAAATTGTTTTGTTTTTGATTTTTTGAATGTATGACTTGTTTGTGTTAAATAGACCATTTTAAGGTAATACCGGTATAATACCGGTATTCCGGTATTTTATTTTGAAAATACCGAAATACCGGTTTTGAAATTTTAGTCCGGTATTGCATTCACTACCCCAAACCCCAGTAAAATAAAATTTAAGTCAGTTTAGTTTATACACTTCCAAGAGACAGTTCGTGAATTCAGGTTCAGCCGTTTAGCTTCGCATTTTGGAGTTTGTAAAAGGTATGTTTCTGTTTGTGTGCATCGTAACATTTTTTGAAGTGAAACTTCTTTTGTCTCGGTAGAGTAAGTTCCTGTGTTGGCAAATGCGAGCGTCACGAAAAGTGAAACGAATGGAGGGGAGCAGTCTGAGGAAACGGGCAGAGGAGAAAGGGAATATCGAACGCCCCACTCTTTAGCCACGCTTTCTCTCATGCTTCGTGCTCTTTCGACAAGATCTGTAACAACGATTGACGCAGTATTTTGTAGATATTTAGATAGACTTCAATCTCGAACTTTTGTATCCTATTTTGACTATCATAGACCTATCGTTTCAGTTTTAAATTTAAGTGAAGACATGGAAGTTGATGAATAAAAATATATTTGAAACTCAGAAATGCATACACTCCAGTCATCTGTTTACCCTCCAAATTTTTCATTCCTCTATAATAACGTTGAAGTTTCACTTCTATCGCGTGTGGCGACCACGCACCCTGTTTTTTGTACGGGGCAATACACCACTAAAGTAGCGCGTCACAAACGTCAGATTTTCATTCCAAACAAAACAATGCCATGTGCTACCTGACGTTTTAATCTAACCTGTGCAATAAAATTATAGTACTTTTCAAGTCCAACACACAAACTGAAAATAAGTTGTTTTTACTGCAAAACTTCTATAATTATAATGCAAAAATTAGCTCAAGACGTTGTAATTAAAACTGATAAACGACTAAACGTCAAATGACACGTGCTTTTGTTTAGAATGAAAATTTGACGTATAACGGAGTTACTTGTGCACTGTATTCTCTGATAACTGGAGATGACCGATAGAAAAACAAAAACATAATGAATTATGGAGAAACTCATTTTTTTTAAATTTTCGATTAGGGGCGGATTTCTTAAATGTTCACACAGGCGGCCAGAGGGCTAGGAACGCCCCTGGTTAACCCTCTAACGGCAAAACAGTGAAACAGTAATTAAACTCGACACGTGTATCGCTGGCAACACCAGCATCCTCAAGAGAACCCAGATTGTTAAGTGTGATAATCGATTTTCAGACCCTCGTATTGTCGACTGTGGCGTTCCTCAAGGTTCGGTGTTAGGACCATTACTGTTTCCAATATATACGTCTGCATTTGTTTCTGTTGTTAGATATTGCCAATACCACCTTTACGCCGATGACACTCAACTGTATTACTCATTTGCTTATGAAGATCTGGATATTGCGATTAAAAAGGTAAATGCTGATCTAAATATCTTTTCCAAAACAGCCAAGCAGCACTCTCTGATTATTAACCCATCTAAGTCTAAATTACTGTTATTTGGAAAACAACATAATGCTGAATTAAGAAAGTCAATTCTTGATGAAACCGTGATTACCTTGGATGGTGTAAGATTGGAGTTCAGTGACGATGCTAAGAATTTGGGAATCGTGATCGATACTAAACTTAAATTTACTAAATATGTTAATATTCTGATACAGAGATCTTTTCTAAATTTAAAAACTATTTATAATATCAGAAAGTATTTGAATTTCCGTTTAAAAATTAATCTTTGTGAGTTATTGGTTCTTTCGAATTTCAATTTTGCGGATTCTTTATATGGGCCATTTCTGGACGCTGCTCTGACTAGAAGAATTCAGGTAGTACAGAATTCCTGTATGCGATTAATATTTGGCATTCGCAAACGGGAGCCAATATCTCACAAACTACTTGTAATACCTTGGCTGAACATGCAGAGGCGTCGGTACTTTCACTCTGCTTGTCTCTTCCACAAACTAATTATAAATCAAAAACCTGCTTATCTCTACAGTAAAATTAGATTCAGAACTGATGTGCACAATGTTAACATTCGTCGCAGGGACTTTCTTACTATCCCAAGGCACGCGCATGTATTTTACGAAAAATGTTTTAGTTATAATGTAACAAAAATTTACAATTCTGTGCCGCTAGAGCTGAAAGCACTGCCTGTTCCTAGGTTCAAAACCAAATTGAGGGAAATTTTGCTTAAAAATGTCTCGCTGATTGGGATGTGAACGCGCCTCTCGAGATTATGATCTGTCTGAGTACTTTTTGAATGAGACATGGTTGAGGTCACATCACTTTGATGTGAGCTGAACTCCGCCTTTTCACCAGTGGGTGCTATGTATGTTCTTTTTTGTATTGCACATTGTTTCTTTTTTGTAGCTGGTGAATAAAGACGTTTATTATTATTATTATTATTATCTTGTATTAATTAGTGGTACTGGACCGTTCGAACAACTACTCCTCGGGCAAATACCCCGCCAGGCATTGAATTATAGAACTAAATCCAGATTTTTTGTACTACGAGACGTTTCAGACTGCTACCCCATCTAAGATGGCTTTGAAACAATCCTAATTTGTCTCCATGTACGTACGTGCTTTTAAGCAGGTCTTTGTTCAAATATTGCATGTTTTGAATGTGTATGGAAAACCGCAGACCAACTGGTTTCGTCCTTCTGGGACTCATCAGTACGGTGCTTTCCCCTACACACTCAAACCATGCAATTTAATTTTTAATTAAAGATTAAATTGCGAAATTTTTAATTAAAGATTAAATTGCATGGTTTGAGTGTGTAGGGGAAAGCACCGTACTGATGAGTCCCAGAAGGACGAAACCAGTTGGTCTGCGGTTTTCCATACACATTCAAAACATGCAATATTTGAACAAAGACCTGCTTAAAAGCACGTACGTACATGGAGACAAATTAGGATTGTTTCAAAGCCATCTTAGATGGGTTAGCAGTCTGAAACGTCTCGTAGTACAAAAAATCTGGATTTAGTTCTATAATTCAATGCCTGGCGGGGTATTTGCCCGAGGAGTAGTTGTTCGAACGGTCCAGTACCACTAATTAATACCAGATAATTACTCAAAGTAGTTGTCACTTGCTGATATCTGTCCAGAGCGCGGCAGCATATATAGCAAGATTAAATTGCATGGTTTGAGTGTGTAGGGGAAAGCACCGTACTGATGAGTCCCAGAAGGACGAAACCAGTTGGTCTGCGGTTTTCCATGCACATTCAAAACATGCAATATTTGAACAAATTATTATCTTCTTAATCATAATGCCTCATAATCTTTCTTGGACATTTGTTGGAATTGAAACAAATATAAATATATGTATAAATATTCTATTAATTACCACGTTCCAAATTTCCTATAGTTGCGTCCATTCAAATAGGTTTAATGATTGGACGTTCGTGATTGGAATGGATGAGTGAGCGCTTAAAACGTGACGGACGCGGAGTAGTTCCAGTCAATTAAATTTACCATTTCGCCGGTAAAAACGCCGATTCGCTGTAAATATTTCCGCATGCTCTCGCCTTTTTAAGTACTCCAAGAAAATTTGTGTATGACTGCTAATGTAGTGGGCATATTCCGCGCGAAAGTGTGTTTGATTGATTGAGTTCAATAAAAAGTCGATACATTCGAATCGGCGTTATCGTATTAAGTTGATCGTTTTTGTTAATTGATAGATACTCCGAAAATTCAAATAACTTTTCTAGACCGACCGCGAAATCGTTGTGCAGTCCGCTAATGCATAGCTAGTAAATGCACTACTCTTGGTATAACCGGAAGTTGCATTCACATTCTTATTTTAAATAGTACCCTGTATATATTTTAGCGCCATTTGATTCTACTACGAGTGCTCTTTCCAGTCATGTGTCACAGTTAATGTTTGGACTAAATATGGCGCCGAAATTACGCATATTCTTATACAGGAAGTTGGCCATGATGTTTACAACTATTACGCACTTTCGTTGAATATTATAAAATAAATCATTCTTTCAAATATGCATCATTAATACATTTTTCTAATAGACTAATGATGAACCTTTTGTATGATATAGCATTGCCAGCTTGCTTTATAAGAAGTGTACTTTCAGCGCCATATTTAGTCCAAACGTTTACGTATGACGCGTCACTGAGAGATCGAGTTCATAGGGGCGCTACTTAAAATAAGAAAGCGAATGCAACTTCCGGTTATATAGGAAGTTAATTTGGGGTGCTTTTTATACCAAAAGTGGTGTATTTACTAACCATGCAATTGGTCCAAATTTCAAGTCTTTACATTAAATAGCAAAGCGCACCCGGTATAGGTACTACATAGTTTCATCACAGTGTAATTAGCTCAGGCGTGAACACCTAAAATAGGTAACTAATCGAGCTGATAGTAAAACACGGGTACACACTTTGTTTCAAAATAACTGGTAGAATTCCTGCATCGTATCAATCCATTTAATTTTTTTTTTCAATTAATGTAGTACACGATCTCATTAATTACAATTTTTGTGGTTTCACCGACATATATCAACATCGCCAGTTATATGTAGGTAGTTCGGAATTATACTTTTACTTTTTTATGTTGATCTATAAGAGTTTATATCTATTCGATTGATTCGATTGATTCGATTGATTCGAAGCAATTTAAAGAATATAGGTTTCCTATTAACTATCTCGCAGAAAGTTTAGCAAAGATTAATTTGGAAATAAAGGAAGAGGAAGTTAGTACATAATTCAATTGTGATGGTCGCGTTTTACTTTGAGCTTTTGAATTGTTGCAAAATAAATTTGAACCTCAAAAGAAAGTAAAATTTTGAGAAAAGCTAGCAACTGTTACAAGCTATCATGTTACTTACAACTGACGTGGAACTTGAAATAATAATACAATTATCGATAATTTTCCAAAATCGTCCTTTAGTTAAACGAATACATTGTGATCTAAACTAAACGAAACTAAAAAACTTAGACAAAAGTACGAAATATTCTATCCTGTGTTTTAGCACCATATGCAAAGTATAATTACCTATGTCTAATATTGACTATCGGCAAAGTGTTCATAAAAGGACGAATATTTGCTAAATAACTGCGAATACCAGTGTTTAGTACCTTAACAGACAAGAACCGCTAATTGATGCCTCTCCAGTTTTACACATTATCTTGTTTTTGAAATTATAAACGAGCAAAATGAGTCATGAGTAGAATTTCCACCAGACTTGGTGTTGCGCTTATGCTATTAATATATTTGTTTAGTTTGTGTCATTTATCTATTCTTGGAGATTATTTCTATGACAAACATGGTGAAAGTAAAATCCCATTCTTGATTCATTAAGTCTGATCAACATATTTAAAAGATCCTCTTATAGAATATTGTTTGGTTTAGGTAGTTTAAAAACCAAGGTTCATTTTATATGTATAGATTAGTTTGAGCCTTTACGAACTTAAAATTTTGCGAAATGAAATAAAACTACATATTTTATATACAGTGTGTCCAAGGACAAGTGAAACAAGAGGTAATAATATAATACACGCAAATAAAACCGGAAGTTGAAATTTAATATTTTAACGGCCAGCCTTCCTGAAAAGGAACTAACTTCTGACATATTAGCATTTTTGAAAAATCAAAATGAAACTGCTTAGAAGGAGAAATCGAAAAGCCAAATAAAGTTTTTCCATAGAAGTTATACTTGGTTGCTAAGAAATACCGGGTGTCCGTTAAGGTTGGCGACCGGCTATATCTTAGGAACTATTCATCCTACAGCTTTCAGAAAAAAATCTTCCTATAAAAGTGGCCATGAAAACTTAATCAAAAAATATTTTTAGCTTTCAGTTTTCCCCGCTAGGGGGCACAATTTTAAAAGAAAATAGACAATCCGCATTTTCTTCGAAAATTCAAATGGAAATTTAGGAATCCTTTAGCTTTCTCAAAATCTCCTCGTAATACCCTGCAAATTAGTTTAATAACTTTTTGATCTAGCTTATGAAATAAGGAGTGGGGGAAGGAAAAAATTCACTTACACCAAAAATGCCATATCTCCGGATCACTTGAACCAATTTTAATAAATATGGTATTGTTGGAAAGGGAATCTATAGCGTAATATAAATCTTCATTTACATTTGAATTTAATTTTACGAGGGAGCCGCCAGATGGTGTTATTTCGAAACTTACGAAATTGTCAAATTTTCTCAAAAATTATAAATGGAATGGTATATTTTTTATAAGATGTTGTCATTACGCATAGAATTAAGAACAAGATGCCGCAAACCGGAAGTTTTTATCTTTATCAAAAAATGGAAGTTATCATCAAGAATATCGTTCAATCAAATCCTAATACACAGGTACCAAATTTTCTCTTTTTTTTTGAATGGAATGGTACATTTTCACAACATGCTGTTAGTACACATAACATAAAGAACAGAATGCCGCAAACCGAAAGTTCCTATCTTTTTCAAACGAGAGTTGCGATCAAAAATACTGTTTAATCATCATATCTCATTGCGTGGGTAAATTTGAGAAGAATTAAATACCTAAATGAATATCAATTTAATTTAGTAAATATTCAATTTTTCTTAAGCGCCTTGCCAAGGCTCGGGAGGCAATAACGGCATTTTCTTCATTTTGAAAAACACCGCGAGCTTGCCATACGATTCAGCAACAGAGCTAGACATTATTTAAAAAGTTATAATAAATTCTAGCGAAAAGACACTGAAATCGAATTTAAATTAACTAATAATTAATACTTAGTTAAGTTAAACTTAACAATTAGTGACAATACTATGACCAGGTATTTGTTTTTATTTTCCATGGATTGCTTTTTGATTGTAATATTTATTATAATTCTGTCTTATGAGAGATACAAGAAAGCCCTAATATTCTTTAATTTTTTTTCCTAAAATTACCCATACCCATGCAATGAAATGTGATTAAACAGCATTTTTGATCATAAGTTTCATTTGAAGAAGGATAGGAACTTGTTATGAAAATGTACCATTCCATTCAAAAATGTTTGAAAGAATTTGGTACCTTTGCGCTGAGATTTGATTAAACCATATTCTTGATGATAACTTCCGTTTGAAAAAAGATAACAACTTCCGGTTTGAGCCATTTTGTTCTCAATTCTATTTGCAATGACGCCATATTATAAAAAATATAACATTCCATTTAAAGTTTTTGAGAAAATTTGACATTTTCGCAAGTTTCGAAATAACGCCATCTAACGGCTTCCTCGTAAAATTAAATTCAAGCGTAAATGCAGATTTCTATTACGCTATAAATTCCTTTTCCAACGAGACCAAATTCATTAAAATTGGTTCAAGCAATCCGGAGACATGGCATTTTTGGTGTAAGGGAATTCTTTCCTCCTCCCAGCCCGTATTTCGTAAGTTAGATCAAAAAGTTTTTAAACTAATTTGCTGGCTATTACGATGAGATTTTGATAAAGATAAAGGATACCTACATTTCCATTTGAATTTTTGGAGAAAATGTGGATTGTCTGTTTTCTTTTAAAATTGTGCCCTCTAGCGGGGAAAATTGAAAGCTAAAAACATTTTTGATGAATTTTTATGGTGACTTTTGTAAGAAGTTTTTTTCCGAAATCTGTAGTAAGAATAGTTCCTAAGATAGCCGGTCGCCAACCTTAATCGGCCACCCGGTATATCTTAGCAACTAAGTATAACTTCTGTGGGAAAACTTTGTTTGGCTTTTCGATTTCTCCTTCTAAGCTGTTTCATTCTGAGGCTTCAAAAAGCTTGATTCAAAAATGTTTAATTTTGCAAATATACATTTTTGTATTTTCTGCGCACTGTACAAAAAAATCAAAGTTTCTCAACGTGAATCGTATTTATATAACAAGTAAAAGAAATTATAAAGAATGACTTTTTTCGAAAAACTGAAAATAAAAGTTTTAACAAGTATAGTTAAGTCCATCCGTGGACACACTGTATTTGCGGTATGTTGCCGACAGGAGGCTTATAACTGACATATCTTTATACTGTGACAGTTGCTCTGGCCAGAAGCGAAATAAGGGAATGTTTTTTATGCTTCAGTTTTTTTTATTGCCATCTGTACACACCATTTATGTGAAAATTGGAAAGAGCTACACCTAATGTGAAGATTTTAAGCATCTGCTATTACTCAATTTATTGTCAAAACGAAAAAAAAACGTCTACTTTAAAATTTACGTTTTGGCGCTTACGATATTCTGTCAAAAACCCATAGATTAGGTTATGTAAATTTAACATTAGTGTATTCAAGTTATTTTTGTGATATCTAAGTTACAAAAACAGATTGAAACATTTCAATTTAGCAACCATGGCTGATTTAATGCAAAATCAAATAAAGCTTACCTTTTCTCTTGGTCAATTAAAAAAAAGCACTGGAATACGCCACTACCGCTGCTGAAAAAGTACTGACAAAGTATCGTAAGCGACCGTCACGTGATCGAAATTTTGAGGGACTTACCATTGTTTAAACAATGGACTTACGATGTTTTGGCGGAGCTTGTGCACAAAACGGAAAATTTGGTAGCTTACCATATATTTTATTTAGAAATGTCGGTTAGAACACTCAAATTTTTTTATCTTCTCAGAAATTTTGAAATTCAAAATGTAAATATACCTTATCTGATTCTCAAAGCAAGTGGCTTCACGTTCCACAGTGCCATTGTCTGATTCTTTAGGGTTCTGTACACAGAGCGTTAAATTTTATTGGCTCGCCTTTGCTATCTCGGTTGTCGTCGAAGATAGAGAGAATGTGTTAAATAGGGCATACCATGGCATTTTTGATATTTAATTTGTATTTCTTTTGTTGAGGAAACTTCTCTTATTTTTTGTAAAAAAAAATGTAACCTAACAGGTTTTGAACAATGAACAACGTCAAATTACGCGTTGATGATTAAAATCAGATACATAATGTGGATAATAATAAGAATACATGATAATGTTGCACCAAAGAACAAGAAGGAAGTAGAATCGCTTCTCTTCTAGGTAATAAGATAGAGTACGTATTTTGTTACTTATAACTAACTGGAAGCCAAGAGATAACAAACTGCAATATGTAAATGCAAACAATATCTTGTTGCTCACAGTCAGCTAAATTGCAATAATTGTAAGACTCAAAGGATGCAGCAGTAATGTCAACTGAGGGTTGTATTTCACTTCTCATCTTTTGTCTGCACTCTGCAGTCTGCAGTAAGTACACTATTTCGCGAAGTTTTCTGTCCACGACACTCTTTATTCTGCAGATGCAAGCAAGAGCGAACTTTGACACTGAAGCCAATAAAATAGTTTAAGAGTTTTTGGATGTGGTGTCTCTTGTTTCGTAAAGGTCTTTCACTGCAGGAGGTGATTGCACCAGAAAGAGAGAAAGAACACTTCATGCAGTTGTCAATCATTTAACGTTACTTTAGAAATTTTGGGAGCTATACAGAAGTGCTTTCTTTTGGAGCAAGTGCCCGAACATTGGTGTCGGTTATGATAAAAGTGTTTTTTATGGTTATGCATTTGTTTGATATATCAAGCCATGAATTATCGATTTCAAATTATATGTATATCTACCTATGATTTGAAATCATCAGCAGTTGAATTCTTTCAATTTTGGCTGAAAGCTTGTCAGATTATGATTTGTGACTTCTAGTTTTGTGACTAGGTGGTGGTGGCTTTTAGCTTAGAATCACTTAAGGTTGATTTGCCCAAACTCTGACATTAGCATAGTTTTACGATTGTTATACTGAATTCCTTTTTTTATCGTCTGGCAGATGGGTTTTACTAGAATATCTTTCTGCGAAACAAATTATAAAAGAATCCCTAAATTAACTAGGCAGCTACTGAACCAGTAACCCGTTCTGAAGCCGGAATATTAATTTGATGCCAAATCAACGGTTAGTGTGGGTGCAATTCTTTCTGGGGAATAAAATCAATATAACCTAAAATCAGTTTCATAATAAATATACCCAAAACATTGAATTGAAATTCTTAAGTGCTTACTATTATGCTTTCTGGTGCGTAGCAATCCTGGTTATTTAATTAATTAAATAAGTATCTGCAATTACCAGTAACTTTATGAATGGTTTACTTAAAGTTAGAATTAACGTTGAATTACGACGAACCTTATGGCAAGGCAACCTATAAAAAGTTCGAGTCTAATTCTGCTAGATAATTAATGAATATGGATATACGCATATGGAAGACTCGATTTTTTACAATAAAAAATACCAAATTTGCAACGTCGTCATGGTAGCAAAAGGTAAATAACATTAATTATCGCTGTAATAGTTAGAGCTAACTTTTGCAGACTCAGTTTTGTTGTCTGTTAGCAATGTCTCCTAAAAGCTCAGCACCTGGCTGGCTGACAGTTTTTTCGTCAAGTGTCGTTCAAAACAAAAATGTATCCGGTAAAATAAAAAACCTTTCGTCTAACTACAGTCTAAAAGAAGAAAAAAACAGTGGTATAAAACTAAAAATCAATAATTCTTGTTTTAAAAGATCTCTTCTTTTCATAGAAAATCAAGGAAAGAATAAATTTACCTCTTCCGTTGATTTTATCTGTTTATTTTTGTGCAATAATTGCAACTCGTTTCGTTGCTACTGCTAAGTTTGAAGCAGTGAGAACGAAACTGAATACGATAACGCTACGTGAAGGTGTTCCTCTTTCTCATTTCACTTTCAGGTTTAATTAAAAAATGGCAACAGGAAGCCCGTTTATGTAACAATCAATAATACTCCATTTGCATAACATGTTTTATTAATTGATTGTTAGCCTTAATTCTGCTATTGCAACGATACCGCATTGGGACTAACCATCTTTTTGTCTTTTGTTACAGGTGAGAGCGAAATTCAACTAACATACGTAAGTTACCATGCGAAAATACAGCTATTCTGTCACTTTCTAAAACGTATTTGTGCCTCTCAGTTATAGTAATTATCGGAGGAATATAAATTATTTAGTCAAAGCTCCCACGCTCAGGCGGCGCGGTTTCTTACCTCTGTGTAAAAGGGGCGAGGGCTGTGCTATCAGCTGGTGGAAAATATCGCGCATGTCCCACGCTTTGCCATGTTGCCGAATGTTGCAGTGACTCCTCAAAGTTACTGGATCGGTTCCTTACTGTGAACCTGGATTGTTACACAGCATCAAATTATTCAAGTGAATCAAAATTTTAAACTTGGGAAACTTCAAGCGTACGACGTTATGGATTTCTGCAGCTATAACTTTTGCACTATAACAATTATTGTTGTATGTAAACATACTAACTATGCTAATGATTCCAAATTCTATTTGTCATCTTTACCCCTATTAACATTATGTTGGAGTTTAAAGAGTTATTCCTTTTGATGAGTAACAGATTCTATAGAGCCCCTTTCGTGAAGGAATCGTGGACTCTTAATTACTTTAGGAGCGAGGTCGCCGATGAATTAGTCAAGAGCTCTTTGGATTACAGAGTTTGGATGGTACTCCATAAGAAGGATTGTCGTCGTACTTTTTAGGCTCATATGTCCATTTAATGAGGTGGTCTAATTTAATTGTCCTAGGTTCTATTTACGGAAAGACCATTTCGGTGTTCTACAATCTTTCATGTTTCATCGCCTGCTTCACTCCTCTTTTCCATTCAGTTCTATTTTTACTATTTTTTTCCAGTTGGTAACCTCCATAACTCTCAGATCATTTGTCACTTCATCCAACCATTTTGCTTTCGGTCTTCCTCTTCCCCGGTCTCCGTTCGGTCTCCAAAGTGTCATCTTCAGTATTGCATGGTCTTCTTTGCATCTCATCTTATTCTTTGTGCTTTACTAAATCTCACCATGTCCTGGTCTTCTGCCTCTTTTATCACTTCACTGTTCGTTCTTATTCTGTATTCACTTTCACCAATGCGCTTATGACTTAATATTTTGCGGAATACTTTTCACTCAAATATTTAGCAGCTTCTCCTCTTCTAGTTTCGTCATGTTCATTACTTCTGCTGAATATGTTACCACTGGTCTTATCAGACATCTGTACACCTTCAATTAACTTTGTTCGCTTGCTAATGTTCTTGTTTGTCAATATCTTTTTGTTTGCAAAGAATGCCCAATGTCCATTTTGCACTTGCCCTTTTCCTCATAGTTGTTTATTCTTAAGTCCAGATACATCGAAATCTTTAATTTATCTTTTTAATTTTACTTTTGCTCTTGATCTCGTCGGATTAATTCATTTGGCATCCCCAATTCGATCATAATTTCTATTAGTTTATCTTTTATTACCGAGTTTCTTGAAAATCTATAAACACCAAGTGCAATTCAATATTGTTTTCATGATACTTGATGTTTATAGATCAATAGTTGATCTACCTGCTCTGAAATCTTGATGGTACTCGCTAGTTGCGTTCTTGATGTGTTTACCTACTACTTAGTGTGGCCTGCATTAGTCCTGAAAGTATTTTGTACTGACAGAAGTGTGATGCCTCCTTATAATTCCGGCTGTCATCTCTGCCCCTTTTCTTACGAATTGGCACAATTATTCCACTTCTCCATTCTTCATGCCTTTCCTCTTCCATCCATATTCTGCCAACAAGTTGTTGGAGATTCGAATATATTTGCGTGAGGTCGTGTTTCCCTTGGTAGCCCAAGGTACGTGGAGGTTATACCGCCGTGTTATACCGCTGTTTAAGAGGAGACAGCACCTTTGATTTGACTTCTAAGGTACGGTGGACCTTCTATAGAACAGCTTGCATGTGGAGTACTAAAATTAAGGGAGAACAGAAGAGTAAATGAGATATGGTAAGGAACATCAGTATCTGGCTTACGCAGACGATTTAGTATATTTATGACGAAGTCAGGAAAGAATCCAACGGTTTTAAGGAAAGTTGGTTTATATTTTAGACGCTGATGAGAAGAAAGCAAAGGGGGTGGTTATGGGAGATACCAAGTTGCAGAATAACCATGCCAAAGAATCGTATGACACATGTAAAGGAACAACTCCAAAGGAACAAACTCATACCTTTGTTTTCTAAAGAATGAATCAGAGAAATGGTAGAGCAAAAGCCGGTAAGTCGCAGAGTAAAGGATAGATAATTGAAATAGTACTGATACAATACTGAGAATGGATCGCAAAACACTCATACTCCAGAATAAAATTTAAGTAGATGGTGTGCCTAAACGAACACTAGATTCCTTTATTTAGTACGGAATGCCGTCTTCAAAAGGAATGAGCTCGGGCATGACCCCTCCACTCGGAGAAAGAATGTCTGACGATGGGGCCATTCCTTCAATCAAATGCTAGTTGTCGTCTTGAGGAATCTTGTACTGCTCTTCCTATAATGCTTCCGTAAGATGCTGCAATGTTATCAGCTGGCCACTTCAGAGCCTCAGTTCCGATGACATCGAGGTAGCATCGTAGCATCTGACAATTCTGACTCAATGTATCTTCTCCACGTTGAAACACCTCCATCTGCAGACATATCCTGTACGAGCCGCGTAAAATACAACTTGGATCAGGTTAATTAAATATAGAAATCGTTTATTGTAAAAGTGCGCTAACCTGCCTGATAGTTATTTATAAAAAGAAACCGAATGACTATCAGTATAAATAAATATCTTGCGAAAATGTCCTACTTATAATGCAGCCTCATGTTGCTACATGCAAAACAGATATCAACCACATAAATATATGCTTGTTTTTAAATATTATTACAATCTGTATCTGGTCTATAACTCAGTTATTTCCAATCATTGTTCGAAGCCGAATCTAGTGATCGGCCTTGCGTTGAGTTTTGTATAGAATGTGCATTGGCAACGTTGATTATATATTAACCATCCCCCTAGTATTCTGCTACATTCCAGTATCAGTACGGTCGGGCTGCGGCACGGCGGCGGCGTTGGTGCAGGTACAAGTCTGTTGTGCTGTGAGATTGAATTGATTTTGCTATTTTTTCGACGTTAATAACAGTCAGTTACTCTGAGGATCTTTAAAGCGTGCTATTTAACGTAGTTCGTGTTCTATGAAGTTATGTTAACCAATTGGATATTTACCAAAATAAACGCCGGTAAGTGCCAATTACCTAGTTATTTTATTTTACATATAGAATGCCCGAATATTTTTACCAAGGTGATAGGTGCCAAACTACTTTTTATCTACAAGTAAAATTGGTCAGGTACCACTTGAAAGAATATCAAGATCTTCCGCATTGTTCTGTTTGTATTGTTTGTTTTGTCACATACGTAGTTGAGTTGTTAATGTTTTGCAATGACGTTTACCCTACTATTTTTTAAGTTTTTGTTTTGGCATATCATTTTAATTTATTATGAGGATGTACTAGGGTATATTCTTAGCAGAGCTGTGTTCGGGTACCCACTCATTTTAAGTATCCGGGTCGAGGGGTTTACCACTAGTAAAATTCGTGTCCCAAGTATTGCACTATTACAAGAGTATTGCACATAATGACATAAGTATTACAATAATTACATAAGTATTACACATAATTACATAAGTATTGCACAAAATGCATAAATATTACATGGTATTACATTAGTATTACATGAGTATTACAACAAAAAACATAACTATTACATTAGCATTACACTAGTATTACATTAGTATTACATGAATTACATAACTATTACACAACTATTACAAAATTTTTACAGGTAATTCATGCATGCAGGTACTTGTAATACTTACTGGCTTTATTTATTTAAGCAGGTAATGCAGATTGTTACCTAATATAAATGATTTAAGAAAAATAAAATAAATAGATAAATAAGCATTGCTTTGGAAATAATATAATAAACTAGTTGTCAACGCATTGACAGAACAGCTTCCTAGCTACAGCCACAACTGAACTGGAGGGCGCGCGCGCGCGCGCTCCTTCTTTTCGTAATTTTTTTCTCAATTTTTTCCTTATACAACCTATTACGATTTTCGCACATCGTGTAGAGAAAAATACCCTCTATCCGATGCAATACAAAAATATATACGGTCTCATGGAAAAAAATGTTCGATGACGTCATATCTCGGCTCAAAAGTGTTTTAAAAAACACCACTCCATCAGTTTCCTATGAACCATCTCTGATATACGTATGCAAAAATTCAGCAAAATCCGTGGAGCCGTTTTCTCGTAAAAGTGCCAACAGACATACACACATACATACGGACGGAAATGTGCCACCTTTCCAAAAAGTCTTAGAATGACCTGAAACGTCCACATTTGATGAAAAAACACCATGGTCAAAAAACGACTATCACAATAGCTACCTAGCTTAGGCTACGGAGCTAATAAATGTCTAAACATTATCGCGTTAAAACTGTAGTGGGAGCCCGAGTTTAGAGTCCTATTCATAACAGACTACTTAGCTGTTATAAATTAATAATTAAAAACAAGTATTTTTAGGGACATCAAATCGCTCAAATATTATACAGGTGTCCCAAGCAAAATTAGACACCCTAAATAAGTCTCGAGTTAAAAATATTTTGAAGAATTGGGAAAACGCGTCGACCATGATTCGAAGGGGGACATATTTTGAAGTAAAACTGGCACGCTCATCTTCATCCCCTTACCAGACATGGTCAGCCCCTCTGAAATTTTATACAGCAAGGGGGTCAAGTGATAACATCCTTTGAAAAGTACTTAAATTTTTTGCATTGTTATTAAGATAATTTCAATACCTTTCAAACGGTGCATCATTTGACACCCCACTGCTATATAAAATCTCGGGGGCAGTGACCATGTCAGGTAAGGGGATGAAGATAGGTGTACCCGTTTTACTCTAAACTGTGTCCCCTTTCGAATAATCGTTGACGTGTTTTCCTGATTCTTCAAAATATTGTTGACTCAGACTCATTTGGGGTGTCTAGTTTTGCTTGAAACACCCTGTAATAAAATAGATCAGTTGTTTTAGAAACAGTAATGACAGAGCAATAAATATAATTGATATCTATCATGTTGTACTAGAGAAAATCAACTAAATGGGTAGTGAGGGATACGACACCAAAGATAACTTGGTTTCAAAAATTGAATCTTGTTCAATTAAAAAAATTCACAGCCTTCGCAATGATGCAACATTGGAAATGACAAAGCAGACTGTAATCCTTGTGCGTTTGGGATATTTCCGCATACGCGATAGTGTGTTAAATAATTATTCATAAAACACCTGCGCCGATTTATAATAACTGCATTCCTGTTGTGGCATTTGCGACGCTAGACGGTCCCACACTTAATGAAGCTTATTCAGACTGAGCAGTCTAGCGCCTGGCTACCGCTCGGGGTCTCACGCATGACGTATGTGGCATATGCAACACAATCTTTTCGGTGAATATCATATCCATTCTAAGATACTAATAACATTTTCAATGTTAAAAATACTAAAGTTTTAGTGTGAGGTCAGGTTAGGTCGTATCTACCTCTATATTTATTATTTGCGTTTTAGATGTGGGTACTTATCTATTATGTCAGCCAGATTATCAAAAATCCGTCAAATCATAAAATTATAAGTTTTTTCTTCTGATTATCAAGATATGGCGGTGGGTATGGTTAAGAGTTTTTAAATAGTAGCACCTTATCCACGAACATAATATGAACCTAATCAAAAGTGTGTTAACCTAGTGTGTGTTAAAACAGTCGTTTGAGAACGGAACGGTTTAGAATTCACCTAGGCGTTTTATAAAACAACGGAATTTACAATATGGCTGCGATATACAATATACAGGGTTGTTAATTTGAAAACTTCTCGTTCCAAATATCTCGGTGTACAAAACGCAAGAAAATTGCCGAGACACGTGAACAGTACTAGTGTGGGGGTATATTTTACATAAAAATTACACAGCACCTTTTATCTCCCATCAAAAATTTTAAATGTTCTGTGATATCTCATTTCAAAGGTCTTTGTATACATTGCCTGGTTTTAGCTTTCAAATTCGATTTTCTCGTTTCCTAGATATCAATAATACCATATTATGTTCGTGTTTATTAAAAAACTACTCGATACTTTAATTAAAGCGAGTTTTGAATCACGTCCCACGTGGTATACTCAAAATTAACATTTAAAGGCATGTACGCATATGAGCGCACATATGCTGAGTATGGCGAGAATACATGCATGTTTGTCAATGTGTACCGCAAATTCTCTCCGCGCTCGGGAAAGCCCTCACCACGCATGAAGTAAGCCATCGTTGTCGGTTTTAGGTCACCGCTCAAAAGAATCATGCGTCTGAATCTTTCTTAGTGTGGACATTGAAACTGTTGCTTTAAAACTATTTACACGCTTGCGGCGTGCCGGCTAGGAGACTGCATTTATGCCAGTTTAGTTTATATACCAACACGAGGTGAAGTGATCTAAAGAAAAATCTTTTAGATTTCATTGCTGCCTTTGAACAGCACCCCGTTTTGTAGGAGACCGTTTTCTTTTTTGTCACACTTGGCAAGAAATAAAAATGCCGCTGTTGTTGCAATGAAAGCAAATGTGTCTTGTTCGGAGGCCATCATGACATTAAATAATTTTTGTGCGTTGTTTAAACGGAGCGCCGTGAGAACGCACGCATGTGGGAAATTGTATTTGGACAACGCTCGAGAACGAACGTATGTGCATGCGTTCATTCTCATCGCATGTGCGCTCATATGTGTACGCGCCTTAACTTTTAAATAGTAACTGAACTTTATTGGCAAAACTTTATTTCTGTGTGAAAGCTTTCGCGTATTTTGCATTTCTGTCACTATCTGAAATTTATATTCATTTAACCAACAAGAATTAGAAAGAAGAAGCCTATCGAATGGTAATGGCATGCGAAAATAATCCACGACTCCCGTGAGCTTTATATTTTGTCGAGTATTTTGTAATTGCTTTTAACAATGCAATACGATGCAGACACACACCATTATAATTTGCGCGAGATCATACTTGCAAAAGTTTTGAAGGTTATGCTGCGCGCGCAACTTTTACACGATTATTGCAAGAGTATTGCATGACTATTGCATAAGTATTACACAAGTATTACATAACTATTGCATGACAATTACATAGGTATTACATGAGTATTACAACTATTACAGAACTATTACATGAATATTTCAACTATTACATTAGTATTACATAACATTACGAATATACTACATGACATTACACAGTATTACACGGTATTACAAAATCATTACATATGAGGTTGTCCCAACTATTACATGAGTGGTAAACCCCTCGATCCGGGTACCGGGTATAAATGTAATTTGATGCTTGGGATATTTTTTCGGGTCTTTCCAAGAATGAAAATACACAAGCCTGTGGTCCCAGCATTCAGGAAACGTCCACTTAAAATGCAAGGCGAGGTGGATAAATCCATCGCATGCTTACCATACATTTTTACTGTGCATTGTTAAAATGCCTAAAAAATCCTAGGTAGGTAACATAAAATAGTACCTACCTTAACTTATATAAAGGTTGCACCTCGGGTTGCACTTACTTAATTCATTACTAAACTTCGTCTGCTTTACAATGCTACTTTTAGTTGAGCTGATAGGTGTTTGAGCCTGTTTCTTAAATGTCGTTTTACACTTAGTTCCGGGTTCTATAACTTTATCAATTAGACTTGTGTAGATAGGTATCTGAAACTCGTGTAGTTAGACACCGACTGTGATACATCTGGCTGTTGTGTCATTCAGGTGGAATTCGTGGTATGGAACCACCTGCCGGGCTAGATTTCAATCGGCCCGTCTGGCTATTGACAGGTTCCAGTTCAACAGTCGTCTCTACAACTTAGAAATTAAAGAAAAGTATGAAAGTCAATATTTGGAATTACTTCCATTACTGCATTACTACTTTATTTTCACTTATTCTGCAATATCCGAAATCAATACTCTCCTATTGAGACCAATTGAGACATAAAATAAATGCTCGAGATGAAATATTTCTTCCTCTTTAACAAAGTTTCCAAAGAATTTAATTCGCAAGTGGAAAAGCTCTGGATTGTTTTTCCGAGTTTTGGAGGAGAAAATTCATAAAGTAAACAAATCAGCACTCATGAGCCAACGATTGTTTTAACTACTTTCTAGTAATGCACTCATCATGAAGTTCTCAGTCCGAAGACTGGTTAGACGCGTACCTCCATTATTTCCTCTCCTGAGCTAACCTACGCATTTCCCTAAAAGTAGAACATCCTACGTCTCCAACTATTTGAGAGCCGTAGTCTAATCTGGGCCTACCCCTCGGCCTACCTCTACCTCTCCGACTGTAGTATGTCGCTTACTATTCTTTCGTGAAAGAAGGTGTCCTACCATCCTATCCCTCCTATTCTTTATTGTCTTCCAGACCTTTCGCTTTTCCCCAACTCTTTCTAACACCTCCCTATTACTAACCTTATCTATCCATGGTACCTTCATCATGCGCCTGTAGCACCACATTTCAAACGCTTCTATTCTTTTTCGATCCGCTTCTCCTATTATTCAAGTTTCGCACCCGTACAGTGCCGTACTCCATACACCCACCCAATATGATTAAACCTATGGTTCGGCTCTTTAGATCAATGAAGCACATAAGCCATCCCACTCGTTTCAGTATTAGATACTGGAACTACGTCAAGGTACACGTCTTTTGGGATAGCACTATAAAACGAGAATCACCCTCCCTTTCCTAGTTTTTACGCAGAGTTCTCGAATGGAACAAATTTGAGTCGCCTTTTGATATTAGCTATCGTTGGTGATACTATCTCTGTACATTAGCAAGTACATTAGTAACTACCGGTATCTTCTCGTATCGTGCGTTCCTGTTTCGGGCGTTTTTGGGTTTCTACCTGTTTTCGTGCCGATTCGAGCGTCAAGAATTTACTGGGTAATTAAATAGTGCCAGTTCGTGCGTTAGGTACTTGTTGCAATAAAGGCATACAAAACGTACTGCTTTGTTTTAGTGGTTCCACGGCCCACTATTTCTGGTCTGTGGGCAAGCTCAACTCGCGAAGCGAGCTGAGCGTTTAAGTCCCCCCCCCAAAACAAAAAAAATTGAAAACAGTAGGAGCGAAATCAACATACAATTCCGCATTGAAGTCTAGTTATTAACAGCGTTGTGTTGTAAAGATAAACTGGAATTAGGGGCTTACTGCATTATCAGCAGGTCAGCGCCCGAAACGGCACTCAAACCAGGTAGAGGTTTGGGACGACGCACGAAACGGCACAAATTTCATCGACGCCCGAAACGGGAACACACGAAATGGGACTAAACCACTGTACCTACGTTTTCCAAATTAACTTAAGCTATAAATAGGTTCTATCAAAGATTAATTTGTACCCAAGGGTCAGTATAGGTAAATTTGTAGATACGAGGGTAAATATTTCAATTGAATAGAGAAGGAAGTATACATTCTCTTTCATTATCTATTCGGAACAACGTTTACTTTTTATTTCCTGATTCACTATTATCAACTTTCACACACATCCAAAAATTTTTTGCACGTTCACCTTTGACACACCTAATGATTATAATTTATGACGATTGACGAATTTTCCAAGCACTCCTCTCATATTTTATGGTATGTACGAGTCCGTATATTATATTTATTTTTGTTTTAAAATGCTCACGTTTTTATATATGTACCTACATAGATCGTAAGCCACTTATTCGTTATTAACTTTTCACTGTACACTCCTTTTCTCTTCTACTCTTCTCTGTTTTATAACATTTTCTGGTCCTTGTAGCCGAACTTCTAGCTTTCTTCTTGATGCGCTTCTACTCTTTTCTCAGGTGTGGTTTTCCACCTTAGACTCCATTATTTCATCACATAATTCGTCCAATTTGTTGCTCCTCACCTTTATGTCCTACCCAAGTCTATCTCGATTTCGATATTCTCATCTTAGCTTATCCCTGGCATAGCACGTTCTACCGCTTGCTCAGAATATGGACCCAAACATCTTCAAGAAGGAAAATGCGCTCAAAAGGGAAATCACCAGGTTAAAAGTGATGGACGAGGAAGTTGACCAAAAACGTACTGCAGTAACAAGGGAGAACAATAAATCCAGAGGGCTCAATGTTGGTTCGGAAGAGTTCCCAACGTTGAAGTCGAAGTTGAAGAAGAAGAAGAAGAGAGAAATGCGCTGAGCCAACCCAAAAACCGAAAAGCTGCTGGAAATGGCATCTTACGGGAGATGCCGAAGCAAGGTGCACTAAAATCCTTGTTCAGGAGATACCTACCAAAGGACAAGATATCACAAAACTGGGAATAGTCGTACTGATGTATAAAAAAGGAGACCCGAATGATTTGGAGAACTACTAGTCCTTTAAGCTTTCTATTACAGATATTTATGAGAATCATCGCCAATCGCTAAACATTATTGTTGCTTATTATTGTTCATCTTGTTGACTCCTGCAAGCTCCTTCAGATACTTAAAAGACACTCAACGAATCATATTCATGCATAGATTTATGTCGCAATTTTTACTTTTGGATGAGTAAGATTTGAGCATGTATTTAACTTGACCACAAGGCAACTGTTATCTGTGTATTATCCTTTCAATTTTTGCGTTGGAGTGCAACAAAAGAAGTCAAAACGTAAAAAAGGTAAGTGCGCAAGGAGAAACATTAAATAGAGCCATAATGTGGATACGAACGATGCATAAACGTACCAGCGGCTATAAAATACGTCATGTTAATTCCTCGAGAGCGTTTATGCCACAATAAATACACTGAATATTCAAGTCGTTCTGTCGGAATGGCCTTCTTCTTGCTGTCTGCATGGAAGATTTGCTTTGGCGATTGTTTCTTTTATAACACAAGGTGTGCTACGAGACCGCCTTGAGACTCTTGAAATTTGTACGTTCCTCTTTATTTTATAACCACAATAATGGTCACAGAAACGTATTAGCGCCTACTGGGTTAATAAAGTGGGTTTCAGTAGGGTTTTACTTGATTTTAATAAGGTAGTAGGTAGTCTATTCTCGGGTACCGTCTAAATTAGCTTTTAAAGTGTTCAACAAAAAATCCCCCGAGGTTTAATTGCATATAATTACCTACTGGCTCTGATGCGCTGCTGCCGAACACCTAGGCAAATTTGGAAACTTTTTTCATGTTGATGAATCATCATGTCTACGGGATATCCACTCTAACACCACAGACAGCACAGCGTTGTCTGTGCTAACACTTCAATATCAAATGAACCGCTTACCCAGAGAGATTCCCACAAGTCTGCGTTTTGAAATTGAATGAACTAATTTTAACCTTAAGTTGGTAGTCTATGAACATAATTGAGTTTATCACTAATATGCGCACTACCGTCGACATATGCGACATATGCGACATATGACATATGCTCACTGGCTTTAATGCATTTTCGGAAAATTTCTTTCCATCTTCAGAAGACATGTACCATTAAGAGAGGTCGCCGGCTATATCTCATAAACCGTTAATCATACAGCTTTGAGAAAAAAATATTTTCAGTAAAAATGGTCCTGAAAAATCGCTGGAAATTAGTTTCGAATTTCTAAAACGACTGCTAGGGGGTGTAACATATGCGGTCAATTACAAAAATGGCTTTTTCTGAGATATTTTCCGATACAATATAATACTCCAGTTGCCAGCATCTCAAACTTCATAATTTTTGCAAACTTTTTGACCCATGTTTTTGCCCCATCTCTTGAAATGAAAGGGCGGGGAGGCGGGGTAGTGCGCAAAGTAGAAATAAACTCAATTGTAAAATTATAATCTTATTTCGTTGTATGTTGAAAGAAGTTTTGTCTTGGACCATTTCAACCCCACGTATACATGTTACTATTTCTAAGTTTTCTGAACCATTTGGCAGATTTTGTAAGCATACTATTCAGTTTCGTACAACTTCGTAGTTGTCTTCATTTTCGACTCCTGAGGGTGCTGACATTGTCAGTAAAACACGTGTCGAGCTTAATAGGTAAGTACATAAGTAGTTCAAATTGGTTTTATGCAAGTACAAAGCAGTCGCTTGTTTTCTGTCGACACTTAAGATTTCGAAGTCAATACATTTGTCAACAGATTCAGTTGCTGCCGTTTGAAAACCTTTGTGTGCTTCTGGCATGTCACTGACAGCAATGAAAACTGAGACGGTCGTCTTGTGTTTGTAAAAGGATTAATGTAGGCACTATTGGTTTACTTGCGGAGACTTCTGTGCATTCAATCTTAGAAATATTTTAGGTGATCCTAAACACATACTTCGTTTTAAATGATTTAATCTAGGATCTAGCTGGTGTTATTTTATGCTTTTCTCCATAATTTTATTTAACTTAACTAGTTTTAGTAGTTTTGGCGAGTTTTTTTCGCATGGGCTGGTGGAAATAGGCCTTGTAAGTAGCGGTATCACTTGTCAACAATTTACGAAATAGAGAATTCCGCAGAATTTTTTGAAAGTTAGTAGCACTGCGGAGTTATTGCGGAGATCCGCGTTTTCACCATGTGAAAAAATGACTGCAAAGACGAACGACGAAAGACGCATCCCAGCAAGATTGCTCGCAAGTTTGTTGAAATAATTACATTCTTTCTACGTTTTTATAATTTACATTTGACAGTTGGTTCTGCATTAGTGTTTAACTATTAAAAGTAATTTAGCAAGTGTTTAGTTTGCTTGAGCTGGACAGTGAGAGGAACTACGAACTACGAAGTGGTAGTGGGGAACCCGCTGTTATTCGAACCCGAAATCTCGTTTACAAGCGATGGTGTAGTGATTCATTAAAATGAAACTAATAATTTTATGAAGCAAATGTATTAGCCAAATGACAGCTAGAAGATAGAGATGGAACACATCGTCAGAAGAACCGTTGAAAATGTGGTGAACTCAAACCAGACAAGAAGGAAATAACTGTTGTGGAGATGAAGATCGTATTGGAAAGTGCCAATATGGGAAAAACATGACATGGAGAAGCAAGTAAACGAATGGTTACAAAGAGATATTGTAAGGTCTAGCTCGTCTGATTTTGCAAGTGCTGTTGTTCTAGTGCGCAAAAAGGGGTCTCTTATCGGTTATATGTTGATTACCGAAAATTGAATGAAAAAATCGTCAAGACCATTTTCCCTTGCCGCTAATCGACGACGTTTCAGATAAACTTGAAGGGGCTAAAGTATTCACCACGATTGATCCTAAAAATGGATTCTTCCTTGTTCCCGTGGAAGTATTAGCAATCCGGATAGCAATCACGGAAGCTTTGAACAAATTTAGGGTCTACTTGTTAGACAAGGAATTTAAAATACTCACCGATCGGGAGGCGCTTCAGAAAACTACGGAAAAAGAGGATTTAACGACGAGAGTAGCAAGGTCGGCATTGTTGCTCGAAGAATTTAATTATGAGATAGAGCATAGGAAAGGAAGAAGAATGAGACACGTCGGTGCTTAATAAACCGATATCTTGCAGTACTGGTGATGGAAAATGTTGTACTACGAAAGGTGCAGAGCGCACATCAACAAAGATTCGAGCTTGAGAGTGATAATGAAAATTCTTGGAAATGAAGCCTACGAAGATTAACCTTTTAGAAAACGAGATCCTTTATAAAGAACAGAACTGAGACAAGTTGATAGTGATACCCAAAATTATGCAGACCGAAGTCATAAGAACGGCCCACGAACTAGATCATTTTGGAGTGAAGAAAACCGAATGTTTAATTAACAAAAATAATTTTATTCCAAAGATCCACAAAACGATTGAAGAGTACATAGCGGCTTGCGTCCTTGTATTTTAGGTAAAAGAAAAGGAGGGCAACAAAAAGGCTTATAGAACCCGATCCAAAAGGCAATGCACTTTCGAATTGACTAAGAAAAATTACAAGTACATTTTATTGATGATAGACGCTTTTTCGAAGGTACTAAAGATGTTTTAGACAAATTAGCTCTACATCGCAGGCTACATTTGGTAATCCGAGGAGGATTATAACAGGCAAAGGAGGCGCATTCCGAGCTCAAGATCTTAAGGACCATTGCCAGAGTGGAAATATTGAACAAATCAAACGATCAAGCCGAGAATATGGGACAGATGGCAACTTCCGCTCTTAGACGTCTAAGTTGAGATGACCCACCCAGTTGGTATACGCATGTAACAAGGTTACAGCTCGCCATGAACTATTAACTCCACCTGCAATAGAAGTACGAATTGCAGCCCTTTTAAGCTTATGTTTGGGGATTGACATGATGGTGAGCGAAAACCAAGATTTACTGAAAATTCTAGAGGAGTATTTGAAGAAAAAGACTCGAACTAGGGAAATATTCAAAATCGGACATTGAAAAAATTCAAAAGGAGAACAGTGAAAACTACAATAAGAAAAGAATGCTGGCATCAACATATACAGTTGGTGACATTGTGGCAATAAGACGCACAGAATTTGGCACACAGAATAAGTTGTTTCCGTGATTCTTAGGACCTTAACAAGGTTGTAAAAGTAAAAGGTCGGGAGAGATACTATGTGGAGAGAGTCGGGAAAGGAGAAGGTCCCAAAATTACCTCCTCCAGTGCAGACGTTATGAAACCTTGGAAGCTGACTGTGGATGACAGACTCATCCGAGTCGGATGGAGATGGAGACTTATAAATCAACAAGAAAAATCAAATGACTGAAAGTCTGTCTCTCTGGCGTGATGGGGATACTCTGTCTGACGATAGCCTGACAGACTTTTGCTCAAAAGAACAAAACGAAATCACCATAACGAAAATTAATCGCGACGAGCCGCGAACCCCTAGCATTGTCCACTGAGCCACTGACTGTTGACGATCCCATTTAGTTCATATTTAAGTATTTAAGTTCTCGCTTTCTTGCATGCAATTCAAATCACCTGTGTTTCATCACCGTCCAACATTCTGGTAGCAAATTCAGCACTCCGCTTACTATTGGCCGGCAAAATTGAAATTGACCACTAATGGAATCACGGGTGCCAAAATGTTTAAATGCTTCCCGGAATGAAATTATAACCACGCGGAATAGAATGAAAATTGTATTCTATTTTTGTGGGATTATCAAAGGAGTACCTATCGCGCTTAAATAGGTTTCTAGATGGTACATACATAGTTTTTCGTCCAGTTCATAATTCATCGGAATGAAATTATAATCACGAAAAGCTAATTCTATTTTAGTAAAATTGTCAACGTCTTATTTCGTCTGGTTATAATTTCATTCCGTAATGGGGTATGTCGTGAATTGGGAGTGAGTAGTACCAAAAACTATGTACCATCTCGAAATATACTCGAAGGAGATTTGCTGAAATGGAATGAACTCCGCGTGGTTGTGGTTTTATTCCGCGATGGACCTTGTGGTGGATTGGGGGTTAGTAGGGCGAAAACTATATACCATCCCGAAATAAACTTAACGAGTTCCTACTTTGATAACTTACCTAAAATAGGCAGAACTTTTCATTCCATTCCGTGTGATTATTCTTTCACTCTAATAACATTAACAAATACTCAACTAACAACTCACAAAACTAGCTGCATTTATTGACTCGCTTGGAAATCGCCTAATAGGAGTGACAGACGTTGAGCTAGCCAAGGTACGTCATTGGTCGCGCACTGAATTTAACCCTAAACAACGTACTATTCAGCTGAATACGAATATTTTTGATTTGTTATGTTACTCTGTTCGGCTGCAATAATATGAAGTTCGCCAAAGTTTGTAAAGTTGAAGCAGGTATTGCAATGGACTGATGAAGTGGACCTGAAAGAACGAGCAGAATTATTTATTTAATATTCTGATTAAAATATAAATCCCATTTCCTTACCAGGAAACATGTGTAAAAGTACTTAATATTAGTATAGAATTGCTTTATTATTTAAAACTCTGGTGTAGGAAGCAGTTTATATAATATTTTCATTAGCTTTTAAATTATGTGCTCTATTTTAGGTTTCGGATAGTGTGACTTATCAAACGTTTCGGATTAACTATTATTTGAGTGGGCTAAAACTATGCCCAAAGGATTATGTAATGGCGACCATGATAAAATCAATTGAAACACATCTATTAATCAAGTTAGAAATTAAATTAGCTATTATACAACTGCGCGTCCATTTAACCGAATTCTTGTCTCTTCATATAAGTGAGTTTCTTTGTTGAGTCTGATGGAGTAGGACACCCTGCATAATAATTATAACTGGATATTGGATAAAGACGAATGCCATACGTTCGGTAATACAAATGCAGATGGCATGTCTCTGAGCAGAGAAGGTTATACCTGGGGATTACCACTCATGCAGAAAATCACGCGCTATTGCGCCACAAAGAGATCCCGGAAAAGTAATTCCTTTATCATTATCAGAAACTTTACTGAAATAAGGAAAATGTAGTTGAGACGCATCCTCAAATTATAACAAGACACTTGAAAAGGATCGAGTTATTTTCAGTATTCATGCAGAAAAAGTTCTTTTACCTGTTTTGTATAGTTGCCTTGTGCAGCAGGAAGTTGTTTTGACTTGATTGTGTCCTTTTGAGTCAGTGCTCCAGTTCTTGAGAGCTCCTGATTAATGGTTATTGAATAATTATTCATTGGGCGAATTATGTAACTACGTCGAGTCATCTAAATAAAATAAGTATGTTTATAAATCAAACTAAAATAAATAAGCCAGCGGACAATAGATAAATCAATAGACTAATAATGCAGTAATAGTATGTGAATAATTTAACTATCGAACAACTTAATTAAGCGGGTAAATCAAGTATTGTACATTGCAGCATATAAGGATACTGCTGGAGGTCTTCCTTCTTGGAACCTTGCCCGCCCACGTGTCTTGATTGTCGTCCAAACGAGACATTTGCTTGCAAAATGTTAAAATAAAAGCTACAATTTTGTTTTCCATTTCATTTTACTTGATCAAGTACCTGTTTACAATTTCTGATTAAATCCTTTGATTCCATCCTTCAATCAGTTATATAGTATCGGTATATAAATATTATTTCTAATGTCAATTCCTACTACCTCATGTGGTGTAAAATTATATTCTTTGGCAAGGTTGTTGGTACCTACTAGTAAAAAAACCTCAAAGAACCTCCCTTTTCGTGTTATCGCACATTGCTAACTATTGTTTGCAAGACATATTTTGTATATGTTACCCTTTATTAAAATACTTACCAAGCATACTTGCCTTGAGTTGATACATGTGCATAATTTCATTACGAAGATTAAAAGCATTGCAATATACGTGTAATACCTGCTATGGTCATTTGTTCACCAAGTCGTTTTGTAGGTCATGAAGTTAATGTTCTTTTTCTGAACCTATAATGATAGAATAATGACACAGGAAAGTGTAAAACAGTTATCTACAGTAGTTCGGTCATCGGACGTGATTGACAAAAACATTTCCGTGAAGATTGTTAGGTATAATAGAATGGTACACAAAAGAGGTTTTTTACACTCTGGTGTTTGTCTATAGAGATAGACTAACTGTTTTTTAGATTGAAATTGTTTCAAAAATGTCTTTATAATGTGTTTACATGTAAGTACGTGTTCTTTAACTCTCTTTAACTCTCTTAGCTCCTTATGATAGTAAAGATGGTAAAGTTTAAAAACAATTTATGTTACGTTGTTTTAGTATCCACAGACGTAGCCTCTAGGGCGTAATAAGTTAAATTTTCCAGCGTCTTTTCTATAAAAACTTTACGTTGGCTATAAAATTGCTGAAAGTTGGTGTAGGTATGTACTTCATTACTTAAATATTTTGTCGTCTATTTTTAAGAGGCAAGGTTGTAAAAGTTAATTTTTTTTTTGATGACTGCTTTTGATGACATTATTCTCAGGATAATTCGTTGATCCTGAATCCTGAATTTTGCTCTATAACTTGAATCGAAAGAGATCTAGGATATAGTTGGTCAATTTATCTACAGCTGCTACTGCAGAGTTGCCCCATACTAACAAGCAATTTTGCCCACGCTGTACATTTGACATCAGACAACAAAACCGGCGCGGCGGGCGCCTAGACTTATTTATATTAATTGCGGTTGCAGCGTTAATTAAAGTGATTTAAGTGCTAAGCTGAACCACAAGAATGAGGAAGGAACAAACAGTACAATAGGAGCTCAGATCACAAGATTGGCGGCTGAAAGTGAAAGCAACTCAAAAGGTGTCGATCGTTCAGGAATTTTATTTTGCGGCAAACGCGGGTGGTCGCGATTTGCAGCACTGACGGCTCGAGCACTATTAATAGTAGTAGAAGAGCATGATCTGCGTTCATAAACAGGAGTCACGTCAATCTATTTAACTATTATACCAAGTACCTTGCTCTTCGGTAGCGACGGGAATTGAGTTGTTAAATCCAAGAGATTTTCGCGTAGTGTAACACTGTTTACTTTAATGGATTTTTAATTTATTGCAAATAATACGAATTCATACCCGTATATTATGTTGGTTCTAGACTCTAGAGTGCCCAAATCTCTTAGGCTGTCTAGCAGCATACTGGTAGTTTTCAAATCCTTAACTATTTCGGCACATATGCAACACGGTTATCATCAGGAACATACACCTGATCATAGGGGCGAGTCATGATATTTTTTTTATATTTCTCATTAATTTTCAGAACTTCTCGAATGTCCATTGTACATAGTCCCAATTTTACTGCTTAGTAACCGACAGATAGTAAATTAACTTCGACTCAGGTTTCCTTCGTTATTCGATAGACTTTTTTGCACAAAAGCTTTTGAAGTTTTGCTGACATCTTCCTTTTATTCTCCGCTTTTTACTCATTTCTTTGAAGCTGATGATATCTTCTTGATTAAATGCTTTTGTCTCGATCTGTACAGCACATCAGTTCTTTCGCAGGCAATTTAAGTTCAACAAGGTGGAACTACTGCTAACTCCAAAGAAACGTGAAAGGATTTTACTGCCCCAACTGCAGAGTGGATAGTGTAAATTTGAAGTTCGAGTAAACTTTTATTTTGTACCAAAGTGGATAGGACAAGTGTACCGACTTGCCGCTAAAAGGTGAGTAGTATTTGTCCGAGTTTATGGGCAAGAGGAGGGAAGTGCGAGAGGGGAGTCGGGCCGATTTTCCATATTTCGCGCGTAGGAAATGCGGCGCCCTCAAAATGTATCATGTCATAACTCCCTCAAAAATTGTCTTATCGAGTTGCAATTTTTTTGAAATTATTTCTTAAACTTTCAGGATGCTCACGAAATCTTTCAAATTGCAATTACATAATTACTTTTCATTCCGCTTTGCGATTTTCGAGACGTTGTCTTTTTGGTACACTGGAATTTTCACCAATCGAGGAACTATGCTCATTTTTAGAATTTGTACAAACTTCCGTTGGCAAGGTTATAGAGAAAGGATTGAATTTTATTTTACACCCAGATTAAATTCATTATCTCGCATAGAAAAAAGTTATGGCGATTTGAACACGATAATCGTTCTGAGCGCATAACTCTTGAAATCGTATACCTGTCGGTGGCAACCTTTTCCTTGCACGTTGCATAACCCGAAACACAATTAGGCACTACACAATTTCGTCCCATTTTGATATTCTCATCACACGGCGAATACTTATAAAATAAAACCAAATACGTTTGCATACATGTACAGTCTCCTAAAAATTGATGCTGTAACCGTTTCGTTATCACACGCTACTCACTTCAAGGGTTTACGTGCTCAGAACGATTATCGTGTTCAAATCGCCATAACTTTTTTTCTATGCGAGATAATGAACTGATTCTTGGTGTAAAATAAAATTCAATCCTTTCTCTATAACTTTGCCGCCGGAAGTTTGTCTAAATTCTAAAAATGAATATAATCCCTCGATAGGTGAAAATTTCACTGCATCAAAAGGACAACGTCTCGAAAATCGCAAAGCGGAATGAAAAGTAATTATGTAATTGCAATTTGAAAGACTTCGTGAGCATCCTGAAAGTTTAGGACATAACTTAAAAAAATTGCAACTCGATAAGACAATTTTTAAGAGCGTTATGACATGATACATTTTGAGCGCGCCGCATTTCCTACGCGCAAAATATGGAAAATCGGCCCGATTCCCCTCTCGCACTTCCTTTCTCCTGCCAGTAAGCTCGGACAAATACTACTCACCCTTTCCTACACTTGTCTTATCCACTTTGTTTTGTACTTTTCTAGTTATGCACCGCTAAGATTTACAAATTATAAAATCATATCTGTCGAAACTTGAACCTCAAAATGTCAAAACGAGGTAACATAATTGTGCAACCAAATTTTAATGTCGCCTTTCTAAATTATATTAACGTTAATTTATTGCTTGTTTTCAAAACAGTTCGGTTTTCAGCATTTAAAACAGAGCGTTTTGAAAAATGATCTTCTCGCTTGAACTTTGCCACAGGAGCATCCAAGCTTTAACCCCGCTTTTAATCTTCTGGAAAGTTATCGTCATTTTTCATTGCGTGCGCGACTAAACGTATTTCAGTACGATTTCCATTATTATTTCCCCGATTCTGCCTTTCAGTTACTATCGAGTGGCATGCGATATTTTATGGTTCCAAGTTTCGCTAAAATATATTGCCCTATAAAATATAATTTGGATTTTAATAATTAATATCGCTGTACTTTTTGTTGGTTCTACTGTGTTTAATAATCAGCACACTGCAAGGTTTCGACACTAAAATATTGATCTTAATAAACCCGAAAATTGACGCTCATCAAGCTCAGACCTGAATCTATAATTCAATGCCTGGCGGGGTATTTGCCCGACGAGTAGTTGTCCGAACTATCCAGTATCGCTCATTACACCTTCATAATTATTGAAGTAATTGATGCTTGCTCATGTCTGATCCAGATATACCAGTATACGTGGAAGTTATGTTGTGTGACGAAACCAGTGGTCAAAAAAATTTAAAAGCCGTTTTAGCAGGAAAGCTCGCAGGAAAGTGTATAATTACTGCTATTACTAGAATTTATGTGTCTTTACAGCTGTACTTATTTAATCCATTTTTACAGTTCTTGTTTATGTTGCATGCGGTACTTTATATTTTACTATGTAGTTCCGACTCTTATTCTAAAGCCATTTACATAAATGCGGAGATAAGCATATATACTAATGCACCCCAAGAATAGACCCAAAGAGAAATAAACCGTGTCATTGCACACAGATAACCTAATAAGATACGTACTTACATTTGCAAGTGAAAATAGACCGAGCGGTCAAACTGTTTTAAACAAAAGTTTCCTTCCCCATTATGCTGGAAAATGCAAGGGTAATTTGTGGGGATACGAAGTAGCTTGGGGTGGATTATATACCTGTGGCGTATAGCAGTGAGTGTAGAAAGGGTAGGTAACTAAAATGAATTCTGAGTATGCATTATTTGGTGGAAGTTTGAGTGCTAGTTTGATTTGGACACTAAAAGAGAGGTTTTAAAGGGCACAGGCCGGGCGTTTCCATTAACAGCAGCTGTGGGTTCTGTATAATTGCATCTTTTGTTTTATTGGAAGGATTCTCTTATCTGCTCTTAATTTACGTGTATTATTTTCTCTTTAGATATTTGATAAAGACGACAGAGATGGAGCATGTATAGACAGTATGTTCGTCGCCTGTAATTAATGCCCATGAAATGAAGGACACAAAAATAATTTTTGAATTAAATTTTCTTGAAGAGCTTGGAAGGAGAAATCGAAAAGCCAAATGAAGTTTTTTCATAGAAGTTATGGTTACTGAGATAAGGATGGGGAAATGTGTTCACGTTCGAGGGTTTCATCCGGGTTGAATAAAACTTGACTGTGTGGCAGCTCTACGCCACTGGGACACTGCTGACCCAGTTTAGCTATCAGGAATGCTTTGGTCAAGAAGCCACCGCAGCGAAATTCCTTTCATGTGTATATTTGTAAATACTATATGTGTAACTTTCGACGTAACATACAGAATTCAGATTCAGACCAGTATGTAATCCAAGACAATAAAATTATTATCCGACGCTACGTATGGTTTTTCCTTTTCGCCAATTGCAACGAAGAAATTATTATATGGTGACCGACGCATACAACCAGGAACAACGCCCATAACTATTTGATTTTATGTGGTGTTTAATTTTCGAGGTATTAACGTCGATTTTTTTTCTAAATTTTTTGTTTCATAGAAAACATTTTTTTTTGTAAAGTTGTGGGCTTTGAAGTTATTAAAGAAACAAGTTTTTGGGGGTTTATCATTTTTCGCCAATATCTCTGATAATATGAATAATTTGGCAACGCTGTAAACATATTTCGAATACGCTCCAAAAGACACAACTTTTAAGTCCAACGTGCCCCATTCCATCTGGTTACCGTTTCAGAGGTACCCATGTTGTTGCGGCTTATTTTGGGTCGGAGATAGTTGAGGGTGTAGGAGTAGGATGTTCTATTTTTAGGGAAATGCGTATGTTAGCTCAGGATAGGAAAGGATGGAGGTACGCGTCCAACCAGTCTTCGAACTGATAACTTTATGATGATGAAAATACAGAAGGATATAATCATGTTGGTTGTGCAATAATACCCTGAAAAAGGTTAGAGGATAGCGTTCGACATCAAAAGGACAGCCTTGATTGACAAGACTTATTTTTCTTCTTCCTCTATATTGTTATTCCTTATTCATCGACCTGCTGGATACCATCGCATCGTGAGACAGTTCTCCATGTCTGCAGGATCCCAGTAACCGACGTTTGGAACTGGGGTTTTTAACGAGGAGTTTATATAATGCTGTCCCGTACTTTTGGTCATTTCGGCAATTTTTGGTAATCTTTTAACAAGTTACTAAGCGATATTGCTTCCACCTTCCACTGCCCTTAAAAATCTTAACAATTTTTGAGGAATTAATTGGATTCACGCCAGGTATAACACTATTTGCAATATCAGTTTAACATTAACAGAGAACTCCAAGCGTATCTACGGGATCGTAATAAATTGCATCGTCTAGCAAATTAATGTTCCGCAATATGCCCGTCCACATTAATTAAATGTTATTTTGCCCTGGACGTAGATTATCCTGCTCTGGAGCGTCGACAGCGGCAGTAAACAGAAAAATTGGCGAATGCACAAACTGTTAAGTTAGAAATGCAGTCAAAGTAATAATTCAGTGTGCCATGGAAGTGCCCTCTCGGTCTCCTCTTCTATTGATCAGATTCAGCCGGCGTCTGATGTGTTGCTAGGCAACCCGCTGCTTTTACCATGTTGGCGTTCTTGTTATCCAGCCGTCTTTTTCCTCCGGTGACGTTCCGCGTCGGTGTGTAATCTCGATTTATTTTGTTGAAAGAATCGTCCGCGTGCTTGTCGGAATTCCTAATGATGCGTTGCAGAGACCCAGTTGAAGATTCTGCTGCATGAGAAGGGTCGTTGCCCCAGTTTTTTTCTCAGGGAATTTCAGTGACTTACATTTGCTTCCGCTGATGACGGAAGATAGATCCGTGGCAATGATTTTGTAACTGTTACAATTATAATACTATAATTTCTTATTTTTGAGTTCATCAATTTTTTAAGAAGCAATGGAAGTGCAACGCATAAAATCAGTAAAATTAGTCTACAAATTTAGAAATACGATTACATCTGCTTCATTTGGGCCACTGGAATGAGCAGTCGGTGAACCGTTGACCGGGCAGCACTATTTTTATCTGTAAATCAATAAACACTGCGTACCTAACTACTATTTTTTAAGCTGCATCATGTACCGGAATAAATTGCAATAAAACGAAACTTAAACATCTTCTTTCTCAATTTTCATATCTATTGTTCAATAAGTACATAAATAACAATTTATTCCAGCCATGTTGGCGATGGTTTTATCGTTTGTTTAACGTAAGATGAGAAGAAAATATGTTCCTTGATTGTGGGTTCATTGAATTTATGCATCTTTAAAATCATTATCTCCTTTGAAATTTTAATGGCAAACTGTCTTTTTGTACCTCTGAGCATTCGTTTTACAGATAAAATATGTGAACAAAACGATGTAGTCTATTTTACAATATCTTACGTTTATGTGTATGTATTATTCTAATAATAATAGCGAGCAATTGGCTATTGTTAGATTTCCATGTGTTATAGAGTATTTACCACTCTTCTCGTCGTTCGGATAAATATCAAACAAGTGTCGATTTTTAATAATGTGGTAATTCCAATTTACAAGTTACCCTTCACGTTGCTGCTATAGCTGTCTAACCTAAAACTACCTAAAATCTAAGAAGCAACCAACCATTTCCAAACATACAACGAATCAGCTCTAAAGATATCTATTCCACATACACAATTATTGTCCAATCAGATTCATTAGCTTATCTCCAAACACTCTTCTGCATCTTTCAACCCTTATCGCATAATAATTCTCTCATTCCCCTATTCACCCTGTACCTGTTATCTCCAACATGTCATTCTAAGAAATTTACGGCGTCTGAACGTCGCCACATCAATTTACACAACTTGCTTATTCGATTAGCTATTGGTTACCGTAGGCTGCTGTTTACCAACACAATAAATACAAACTATGCCAGTCTTTGGCATCGCACAAGCGCCAATGATCGGTATATTCGTTTTATTAGGAGATATTTGTTCTTCATGTAAGGCTTAAGGATCTAGATGTGTTTATGAAATGATACATTTTTCTTCAATTTATACACCGTAAATGCCTTGTCGAGAACAGGGGACACGACCCTGTCGATTCTGAAAACCAAATTTATCTATTATAGTTGTTATAAATAAATGCACACCGTTGGGGGCTTCTTGAATTTTATGACTAAGTTGGCTTCTTGCTTCTAATATTCTAGCAACAATGAGGTCAAAGCTTAACGCTTTTTACATTCGCCATTGCCATCCCTTTCCAGATAATCTAGACTGCTTTGCTTTTTATTTTCTTAGCGATTTTTGAGTTTTTTTTTGTTTAGCTGGTTATCCTCTTTGCTTTCTTCCTTTCCGTAGCTTCATTTTTTTGCTTGGTTCTGTTTTATGTACCTAACCAACCTTATAAACGAATATCACTGGATGCTTTTTGGACCAGATCGAGGAAAAGCCCCTCTAATCGAATTTATAACTTAAACATGATACGAATATACTAGGCATCGTACATACACTACATTAAAATTTTGACAATGTGCTGGAGTAAACTTAAAATTGACAATCCACAGCGCAACAAAATTTCGACTAGTAAAGTGGGGTTACTTTGCACCACTTTTTGTACTTCATTTTCATTTAATTGTAAAATATGCCTAAAAAATGACAACAGCAATATTGCGATGCCACAGGGCAATTGTGGAAGGGTTACATCACACCTGTCTTAAGTATGAAAATGATATTTTGTCCGAAATTTTAATTACAAGTATTTAAATTTTGGTGCAAAGTAGAATATATGTTGGGTATACTTTGCACCACTTGATTTGAGACCAGGTTTGAACACAAGAAATGTTTCTAGTGCAAAGTATTCCCATCCCATTGTAAACCTCAATCAATTTCCTTTCTCGTGGTATAAAACTTTTGCATTTGTGATTGATATCAAGCAAATTATGGTCATTTTTTAAGTGTAAGGTCCTTCATTAACTACAGAACATAAAATTTTATATAAAATCAACTTAAATTATATAAAAACGTAAGTAAACAACATTATTCTTATAATATTTAGGATGCCTTTTATGACTTTTATCTAGCTACTAAATGCATCATCATCATAAGGTTCTCAGTCCGAAGACTGGTTGGACGCGTACCTCCATTCTTTTCTATCCTGAGCTAACCTACGCATTTCCCTAAAAGTAGAACATCCTACATCCCTAACTATTTGAGAGCAGTAGTCTAATCTAGGCCTACCCCTACCTCTTTTTATTCCTATCTCTGACTCTAGTATGTCACGAACTATTCCTTCGTGTCTTAGAAGGTGTCCTACCATCCTATCTCTCCTACTCTTTATTGTTTTCCATACCTTTCGCTTTTCTCCAACTCTTTCTAATACTTCCCTATTGCTAACCTTATCTATCCACGGTATCTTCATCATCATGCAAAAAAAAATAATTCCACCATAACTTGTCACATTCAGGTACAACAAATAAGCCTCGTTTTGACATTTGCTTTGGGGGATTTATTGCACCAATTATGTTGTCCCATGTGTACCAAATTTCATCCCGTTTCTGGGGCCATTTCCAAAATTTCAGTGCCTTTACCATTGCACTAATCAGGGCACCTTCTTCATCTACACGTTATGACCCCAGGATATACGTTGTTTTCATAAGTGAACAAAACATATTCGCCTATAGTTTTCTTAATATTGTCAAGTCCAGACTCTTTAATTTTTTCAGCAGTGTCTTTCTGGAAATAATCAGAATTTAGTTTTTTGTTAAATTCAGTGTCCTCCTCCATATCATTCACTTCATCTATATCATCATCAGAATCTCCTTCTAAGTATTGGAAGCTGGTCATAAGCCTCTTCGTCGTCATCTGAGAAATCACTCACTTTTTGTTTTTTACGTGTTTTAGACGAGGGTGCCTTAGATGATGTTCCGGACACTCCAGGTGTATCAGTGGGGGCGATTTCATTGTGCGCAATGCTCTTCCCAGCTGGAACAGTTAATTTTCTTTTCCTACCTTCGTAAGGCACGATGCCACACTTTCTGAATCCCGATACCAAATTTGTGGCAGCATTTTCAGAGACTGTCCATCAATGTCTTCAATAGTGCGGGAAAATGTTGTTTTTCTAATATATTTGACCTACTCCCTATATGGGATTCCTTGTAATGAGACAAGATTTCACGCCAGGCCTTTTTCATTGGGGCGAAAAAATGCAACGTCTAAAGGTTGAGTGACGTGCGTACTATTGGGGGGAAGGCACACAAAATGAATATCATTTGCTTTACATACATCTGATACGTCGATATTTATATGTGAAGATAGATTATCGCCAATCACAACCTTTTTTCCGTCAATTTTTTTCAATGTGGGTAATAAAAGATTACTAAACCAGTCAGCGAATATAGGTGATTTGACCCACCCTGATGCAGCATTGCTATACAGCGGGTACCAGGCGGTCCATTTTCCGTCCAAGTATCCCATAAATGCTTTGACTTGTAAACTACATATGGGGGCAGCAGTTTACCGGCTGCATTTCCTGCTATCATCAAAGAAATTGAGCTTTTTGAGGAATTCATTATTCCCTCTGGGTATTTTGTGCCACGTTTGGTTAAAATTTTATTTTGGCCTGGATTGTCTGTGAGATTAGTTTCATCGTGGTTATAAATTGCTGTGGTGGCTCCTCTCACTGTTTCTTGTAGATGCTGTACATATTCACGCATTTGCTGCTCATTAAGTGCCGCTCTGCTTCTTTTAATATTACTGGCAAATCTGGCAGTTAGATCTCTATGACGACTTAAAAAGGCTTTCACCCAGTCCCTGCCAGGGAGGTTGTCCAGAAAGCGTGGTACCCTCCTCCTTTGCTTATTTAAATAAGTCCTAATTATTTGGCGGACTCGCTGATCTTAAAAATACAATAAACGAAGCACCTCTCTTCTTCTTCAGAAAATGTAGAAGGATAGCCTGGTTTGTTTTTGTGTGCTTCCTTTAATTTATAAAAAATTGTTCTTCGGGGTATTTTGTAGACATCCGCAGCTGTTCTAGTACTCATTCCAGCTCTGACCGCTTGTAAACATGCTTCCAAATTTTCCTTTGTGTAATGGGCGAACTTTCGGGAACCTGCAACCCTCTCATAGGTACCTTCTTGGCATCTTCTGGAAAAGGAGTAAAGAATAAGTAAAATAGCAAAACAAAGAGATGGTAAGTGGTGCAAAGTATACCCACTTTCATAGAAAAAGTGGGTGTATACAAACAAACTAATTTTTTGTAAATTTCCTATGTCCATTGAAAAAACGATAATGGCACATGCAATTAAGCCTGTACTTACGTGTGTCAGTCGATTAGGAGCTGCAATCCACTATGATTTTGCACGGTGACGAAAAGCACAATTTTGGAGGTTAGTTTTTCGAATGGGATTATTAACCGATCGTCGGTAAAACAGACTGCGCAATGTGTAGATAACAACTACTGTAGTGTCCTCTATCGAAAAAAGGTCAGATATGCGAGAAAGAGTGCTAAGAGTTTCCTGTATTACAAATATGATACTTTTACACCGTTGGTGCAATGTAACCCGTGATAGTGCAAAGTAACCCCACTTTACTGTTATATTTGAGCTCTTATACTGCCCTCTGACGTACCCGTCTTAAATCATCCTGAATGTCTTTGTTTTCCTTATAGTATTTCCCAGATTTTTTTATAAATTTATGGTTTTATTGTAGATAATTAATATCCCGGTATTCAACATAATGATCAGCTCGAACAACATAAAGCAATTTCAGCGACATTAAACAATATGACACCTTATTTAAATGAGTCTATCGTCGCACTATCTGGATTAATTACTGGTTAATAGGTTGCAATAAAACTATTGAACGTGACTAAGAAATGTTAAGGTAACGCTCCGTGATCAGCGCCGTTTCCCGTAATTAAAATTTCAAATTTTTCAATGCCTTATTTGTAAATACCTTGGTAATTACGTTGGTGGTATTTAAATCACTGAAATTCTATTTTAGTAACTGTGTAAAACGGTTTGCTGCAGCTATTGTGATTGTGATTGTTGGCTGAAGTAATCCATGGGTTTTGCGACCTTAGTTATGTTTACTGCAGAATCGCTTAACATGCCGAGGCTCCCGTGTACAACTCGAGCTCGAAGAATGAGAGAACTTCCATTATTTTCACACCAGGAAAGGTGAAGCTGAAGACGTCGCCACCGTGCAAATAAGGCATTAGAAAGAATTGGGGAAAAGATACATGCGTGGATGACAATAAAGAATAGGAGAGATAGGATGGTGGGTCACCTTCCGATACGCCAATGATTAGTTCGCGGCATGGTTGATTGGGTTGGAGGAATAAAGAGAGGCAAAGGTAGATCCACATTAGACTACTGTTCTCGAATAGTTGGGGACGTAGGATGTTCTACTTTTGGGCAAATACTTAGGCAAAGTCGATAAATAAAAGGGTTGCAGGTATTTCGTATAGGTGCACTCTGAAGTTGCGATAGACATATAAAGTAATACCTACTCTTACTTATACAATTGATTAATTAAAAAGGTACACTCGTAGTCAAGTAAACGCTAAAGATACTTGTCGGCTTTTAAGTTTTTGTTCAAAGTTCATCTCGGCCCTCTCCGACATAAGAAAATATTTCAGGTCACCCATTTACCCCAAATGTCGTTTTGAGGGCGAAACATATTAGAAAATATTGATCGGCAATTTTGGTAAACGTGTTCAGCTTGTGTAAATAGATAGGTACGCGGTTAACTTTTGGGGTTGTCATGGCCAGCCCGCATCGAAGGGGAAGTGGAAGAATTGCTATTAGTGTTTTGTGTAGTTATCGTTCCCTAATGTTTCCAACGCCCCCGCATTACTATTTCGGCGTATATGTTGGAGCGGATCAGATGTGTTTAAATTGTAAATAATAGCTTTTAGATTTATTGGCAAAGGGGAGAACAAATATATGTGGGAGATGATGGTGAAATAAATTCTATAGATTGTAGTACATATTGTAGGCCTTCCGGTTATTGCAGCCTCCGTCATTACGGTTATTGTCATTTTTCAAAGGCGATCACGCAGTATTAATTTTACCCGACTTGCAGCTTTTGAAGTGATTGATTACATGCAGCGTTTCAGATACATAGTGATTCAGTGGTATGCCAGAAGTATTGATTTTGACACGCAGACGTTGATCTGCTGGTTAAATTATTAATATATGTGGTTTACACTCCTGCATTATGCAATGCCTTTCGGCTAATCCTGTGTGTGCTGATGCGCCGTGCATATCGAGGACTTTTCATAGATTGAAAAATTACATCGTTTCTTAAAATTAAACAGATACAAGCTATGTACTATAACGCCTCTTCTAACAAGCATGTTGCTTAAATATTAAAATAAAAAAGTATGGAATAAGAACGACTGCCATCAGCGTTATTGTCTGGCAAAAGCGATTATAGATTTAACATTTAGATAACCCTAATTTCAATGCAAATTTCGGCTCTTGCTATATATCAGATAACTAACGATTAAATTTAATCTGATATTAAACGCCCATATCTGCTAAGTCATGCATTTTTTACAATGGACGAATAGTGAGCACGCAGAAACTATTCGGTTTGTTGCTGCAAACATTTATGTGTTGGGGGCAGGTTTACCAAACAAGTCATTGTTTTTGGCAATGGAAAGTACCTGTTACTTCTTAAATACCTATGTAAATTTAGTTCTGGTTCAATCATGAGTTAAGTTTGTGTATTCAGGCACACGCTATGGGACGTTCTGGTGTAACTTTGATGCCCAGGAGTGTATTGCTCGAAATTATGCCCATGAGGTCGATAGGTTTTAAAATAGTTATCTTTTCAGCAATTACTAGTGTGCAATATACCTCATCATCATAAGGTTCTCAGTCCGAAGACTGGTTGGACGCGTACCTCCATTCTTTTCTATCCTGAGCTAACCTACGCATTTCCCTAAAAGTAGAACATCCTACATCCCTAACTATTTGAGAGCAGTAGGCTAATCTAGGCCTACCCCTACCTCTTTTTATTCCTATCTCTGACTCTAGTATGTCGCGAACTATTCCTTCGTGTCTTAGAAGGTGTCCTACCATCCTATCTCTCCTACTCTTTATTGTTTTCCATACCTTTCGCCTTTCCCCAACTCTTTCTAATACTTCCCTATTGCTAACCTTATCTATCCACGGTATCTTCATCATGCGTCTGTAACACCACAGTTCAAACGCTTCTACTCTTTTTCTATCCGCTTCTCCTATTGTCCAAGTTTCGCACCCGTATAATGCCGTACTCCATACATACGACTTTAAGAGTCTCTTCCTAGTCTCTATATTAACCGTTCTCGAACATAACAGTTGTTTCTTTTTGTTAAACGCAACTCGTCCCTGCGCCATTCTTTGTTTTATATCTTTAGTGCTCCTACCGTCTTGGGTTATTTTACTTCCTAAGTAGCAGAAATCCGCGACCTCCTCTATCTTCCCATTTCCTATTCGTATTTCAATTTTAGTTCTATTTTCACTCCATCTACATACCAAAATTTTAGTTTTCTTTTTATTGATTTTCATGCCGTAGCCCTGTGTCAAAACTGCTTCCATTTCATTCAAAGCCGCTCCTAATTCTTCTTTGCTAGATGCTAACACTGCTATATCATCCGCAAATCTGAGCATGTTAATAGTTTGGCCCTGTACATTGATCCCTGAGGCTGTTCTTTCCTTAACAATATTAATCGCATCTTCGATATATAAGTTGAAAACTAGAGGTGACAATGCACATCCCTGTCTCACTCCCTTCCGGATATCTACTTCCCTTCGTTCCTGCTCACATTCTATAACTGCCTTTTGCTCTTTGTAGAGATTATGTATTATTCTTCTGTCCCTGTATTTCATCCCTACCTTTCTCAGCACTTCGAACATCTTCCCCCATTTTACGTTGTCGAAGGCTTTTTCTAAATCTACAAATCCTATATATACGCTCTTTCTCTTTTCTATCGTTTTTTCTATAATTACTCGTAAAGCTAGAATGGCCTCGCGCGTTCCTCTATTTCGTCTAAATCCGAACTGATCTTCTCCTAATATTTCTTCCGCCTTTTTCTCCATCCTTCTTTGCACAATTCTAGTTAAAATTTTTGACGCATGGGAAGTTAAACTGATAGTTCTAAAATTTTCGCATCTATCCGCGCCTTTCCTTTTTGGCAAAGCTACCATGATGTTCAGTTTGTAATCCTCTGGAATCTCGCCTGTCAGGTATATGCGACTAACTAATTTAAATAAACGATCCATTACCTCTTGACCTGCGCACTTTAAGATTTCTGCCTGCAAGCCATCTATACCTGGTGCTTTATTATTCCTTAAACTTTTTAGTGCTAGCTCAAACTCTTCTCTCATTATAGGACTCCTTAGGTTATCCCCTTCTACACTGCTTTCACTTTCTAATATATCTTGCACTTCCTGTCCCGCATATAAGTTTCCTAAATATTCTTTCCACCTATCTGCCTTCTCCCCGCTTTCGATTAGGATATCTCCTGCCTCATTCCTAATGCTTTTGGTACTAGATCCAATTTCTCTAAAATTTCTCCTAATTATTTTATATGCTTCATCAGTCTTTCCTATTTCGAACTTATTTTCCACTTCTTTGCACTTATCATCGATCCATCGCTCTTTCGCTTTCCTACATTTCCGAATAATTTCCCACTTGATTGCCTTATATCTTTGTTTCCCTATTTCATCTAACCTATTTTTATATTTGCGCCTTTCCTCTATTAGACTCACAATATGTTTTGTTATCCAGGGTTTCCTACTTTCATTCTGTTTATGACCCAAAATATCCCTAGCTGAGGAAACTAAACTATTTTTAATGCAATTCCATTCTTCCTCTATGTCCCTAACAATATTTTCGCCCGCGCCCTTTAGTACTTCGTTTGTCTTTTTCTCGAACTTATCGCGCGTATCATCATCTTTTAGTTTCTCTGGGTCAAGATACCTTCTTCCGCTTCGTTTTTTCAAAATCTTAAATTTAAGATTGGCCTTCATAACGACTATATTGTGATCACTATCTATATCTGCTCCTGGATAACTTCTACAATCCCTAACTTGATTTCTAAATCTTTGCCTAACAAGAATGTAATCTATTTGATATCTCCCTAGGTCTCCTGGCATCTTCCACGTGTAGCGTCTCCTAACATGATGGTGAAATAGAGTGTTCGCGACCGTTAAGTTATGTTTATCGCAGAACTCTATCAGTCTCACTCCCCTATCGTTCATATTGCCTAATCCAAAGGGACCAACTATTCCGCCCTCTCGCCCTGTGCCTACGACTGCATTGAAATCTCCTATAATTATTAAATTTTCGTGTCCTCTCACAAAATCTAGCACATGTTCAATATCACTATAAACTGCCTCTACGACCTCATCACTGTAGTTAGAAGTGGGCATATATACCTGTATTATTACTGTTTTTACAGGTTTCGAATCTAACCTAACCATAACTACCCTGTCACTTTGCTGTAAGAAATTTTCTACACTCTGCCCTACTTTTTTCCGCATAACAATTCCTACTCCCGAATTTCCTCCTACAGATCCTGTGTGTATTACTCTAAAATCTCCGCTCCAGAAGTCTCCGGCTTCTGGCCATCGCACTTCACTAATACCTACTACGTCTAATGCTAACCTATCCATCTCAATTTTCAAATTCTCTAACTTTCCTACTTGTTTCATGCTTCTAACATTCCACGCTCCGACTCGTGAGATGTTACACTTATCATTTCTGATGACTCCCCCCGAAGCAGTCCCCGCCCGGAGATCCGAATGTGGGACTATTTTACCTCCGGAATATTTTACTCCAGAAAGTGCCATCATCATAAATTCGAAGTACGCTGTACCAGGGATATAATAATGTGGTGGTTTCCTGTTGCCTTCCACATCGCAGTAGTGTGTATCACAGTGCCATACCGACCCTCACGATCTCTGCCACTATGATTACTGAAAGAGCTGCTGCCCCCTTTCAGGGACTTGATTTAGTCTGGCTTCTCAAATAAAAACCCCTCCAATATGGTTAAACATATGGTTCGGCTCTTTAGATCATTGAAGCGCGCAAGCCATCCCACCCGTCCCAGTATTACTAGAACTGCGTCAAGGTACAAGTCCTTTGGGTAGGCAATATACCTACTAAACATAATAACAAGATTGTCGTTTTCTACCATTCTATACCAAAGAGAGTCTTGTAAAGTGTACTTCAACCTTGTTTATTACCTACCTATGTCTCAAGAAATATAAAGCATAAAAATGTTTTACTAAGAAAAATGTACCTAATATTAAGTGAACGCTATAGGTATTCCAAGTAAATGATTGGATTTGCCCTCCAGCAAGAGTGCATCTGCTCTACTTCCCGCTTTCTTTGAGAATAAGACTAAATTGCACTTTGCGAAACTGATAGAGAACATGGTGCAGATACCGACATCGATATATTTCACTGGAATTAGTTTTTTGCGAAGATTGATTATACGTGAGCGTGTTGAAATTGAAAACTATGAGACCTCTTAACAATCCGTCAAGGTATAGACGTCACGCTCTTTTCAAATGACGTACAGAGTATGGAATATCAAAAATTGAAACAAAACTGGCTTCTTGCCTATACTGTTATGGGATAAGACTTTTGTGAGAAAAACTTGATAATTCCTTTTTGATGGGTCCCTTCTACAGGGTGAATCAGGAATCCTTCTATGTATTTAGTATTTTTGTTATTTGAAGAGCTACCAAATCGGTTAAATGAGAGAAAAGTTGCACTATTTTGGGGCCATCATAAACCTACTATCAAACTATCAAAATTTTCACAGCTTTCTAGATATAATTAAAAAATTAAAATTTCCGATTTTTTTCTTTTGTTGATAAGTCAACTGTGGTTTGTGCAAATGACTTGAAACTTGGAAGGCTTACATAAAAGAATGTTGTGCATCGTTTGGTGACATTGGCAGTGCAGTGCGATCTGTCATTTTTGCAGAGCGACAGTCAACTTTTTTTTTCTTTATAGCAGCCATATTCATTTCTGTCGCTGACATTAAGACAGCATTATTATGATTACAACGGTTTTTTAATTTTTTAAATCGAGCCTCAAATAAAGAAGTTACAGAGAGAAAACATGTTAGCACGTGTAATCAAGGTAGCCATGCAACAAAAGAGCTGCGGTAAGTAAAAATCTTTATCAATAAACAATTTACTTTGAGTGGAAGCCCACGTATTCCCATCTTTTCTATTTGAAGAGATAGAGATTCGGTTAAATCAGTGAATACTTGCGCAATTACTAGCAATAAATGGTGGTTCCCGAAGAGTTTAAAAAATATTTATGGAAATTTTGAAAAGGGTCAATTAGTACTTACTTGGATTAAAATAAAATCCTACATTTCTTTTATTTGTTTTATTAACTATGGAACTTTAAAGAACATAAAACAAATTAACTAAAACGAATAAACAATTTAACAAAATGCCATAAAACAACAACGCAACGTTAATTAACTCAAGTATTCAAATTGTCTACCATTATTTTATAGACATCTGTTGCAGCGGCTGGAGACACTATCAATAGCACTCCTAATTTGTCTACCTGGCAATGCTACAATGTGTGCACGAAGGGCCTCTTCCAATTCCTCAATTGTATCATACACGGTGTTGTAAATTTTCTCTTTCAAATACCTCCACAGGAAAAAGTCAAGGGGCGTGAGATCAGGCGATCTTGCCGGCCACAATATTGAACCGTTGTCCATCTCCCCGGACATTTTTGATTTAAGTATTCCCTTACAACATGAGCAGGAGCACCATCTTGTTGGAACCATTGTATTTTTCTTAGTTGCCCTATTGGTAAATTGTCGAGCTCATTTTCAATGTCGTTTTGGTTGTAAATAATTGGACCAATCACTTTATTGTCAATTATACCACACTATCGGCATGCAAGAAAAGCTGTTTTTGGGGGAGAGGGAGGCAGGAGAAGGAGGGGAAGACCAAAAAGGAAATGGATAGAAGCAGTGAAAGAGGATATAAAAGAACTGGGAATCCGGGACTGGCAGGAGAAAACACAGGATAGGAAAAAATGGAGACTTATAGTAAAGAAAATTGAAGCCATGGGCCTTTAGGGCCTGCAGCGCTGTTTTATATATACCACACCACACATAAAACCGAATTTAATTTGGGGTCGGACTTCTTGTAGAAGATTAGGATTTTCTTGACACCATAATAATCTCATTGTGCCTATTAAAAATTCCAGTTTGTAAATTTGGACTCATCTGTCCAAAGAATTTATTGATAAAGATTTTTACTTACCGCAGCTCTTTTGTTGCATGGCTACCTTGATTACATGTGCTAACATGTTTCTCTCTGTAACTTCTTTATTTGAGGTTCGATTTAAAAAATTAAAAAACTGTTGTAATCATAATAATGCTGTCTTAATGTCAGCGGCAGAAATGAATATGGCTGCCATAAAGAAAAAAAAAAGTTGACTGTCGCTCTGCAAAAATGACAGATCGCACTGCACTGCCAATGTCACCAAACGATGCACAACGTTCTTTTATGTAAGCATTCCAAGTTTCAAGTCATTTGCACAAACCACAGTTGAGTTATCAACAAAAGAAAAAAATTGAAAATTTTAATTTTTTAATTATATCTAGAAAGTTGTGAAAATTTTTGAAAGTTTGAAAGTAGGTTTAAGATGGCCCCAAAATAGTGCAACTTTTCTCTCTTTTAACCGACTTTGTAGCTCTTCAAATAACAAAAATACCAATACATAGAAGGATTCCTGATTCACCCTGTATAGCCTGCCTTCTTTAAGGGGGTGCGTGAAAGTTACAATTTAAACTCTTGATAACTCGTTATTAACCTGTCTTGACCAGCAAATAATTCGCATTCAAGTCTACATTTTTGTATAAATTAATTTTTTATTGAATTTCTGAAATACTTGAAAAATGGACGGCCTTGAGAATTTTCAAAGGCGAGTAGGGCACTCCGAACATTACGTGCCTTTTTTGTCTGAACAAAAAATGTAGGCAACTCTATTTGATGTCCTGTATTTTAAAATTCCATCTAAGGACACAACCCTGATGGCTGTAGGTGTAATATCATTCATTGTTAGTGGGTTCGATTCCTGCCAATGGCAAAACGAATCTCTTTCACTTTACACTTGCTTTTGTATCTCTTGGTGATGGTGCACGAGTGTACCTGAACGTAGTTTTGTGTGATCCCCCGACGTATGGGGGGGTGGGATCAGTAATAAGGGGGTACATAGAATGCCCTTAAGAACAACACGGCAACGGAGCGCCTTATCAGGATGAGAGGGCGAGTGGGCAAGGAGAAAATTAAAGGGAATTTCCGTGTCATGAAGACATTTTTTTTTGCGTTTGAAAAAACACAAAATCAGCATTTAAGGTATCGAAATGGGTCATTCTTGATATATTATGTGCGAATCAGTCTCGTGCTCTTAAAAAACAAGTAAATGTTTATTTGGAACAGTAAATAATAATAACATGCTCCAAGTTGTTATTGAAATATCTGTTAGTTTTTATGACATATTATCTTGTCTAGAAGTGTTCATTCATGATGGATATCAACACTTGCGCTAATTTTTGTATAATACTGGTTCCTTCTAAAAATAATAAAATTGATTGTGTACCAATTTTTGGGTGTTTCCTAGGTCTACTATTTCTTGAACTATCAATAGTTTCTTACTTAACTGTAAAGGACAATTGGCGAAAAACATTACTGAAGTGAATTATGAATGTAAGGAATGAAAGTAAATACGCAATTTTAAAAAGAACAATAGAGTCATAATTTATATTTGAGTTAATTTTGGGTATTGTTTGGAAAGAGCTGTAAATTATTTGACCTAGCCCACTGTAATAATTATAGATCCTTACCTACTTAGCAAATTGGCCAATAATTTTGAAAATTACTTAATCTGTATACAAGTATGTACATATTATTGCATAAGCCACAAGAGTTGCATAATAGTATATGTATTATTCTATGAAGCAGTTACGGTGGTTATTATCAACAAGCCATAAGCGAGCGTTTGAATTCATCCGAGTTAATTATAGTCATAATTCGAGAGTGGAATACTGAACTTTATCGGCAAGAACTCTTGAAAAGTTGCACTTTAAGGCTAGAGGTAGGGGTAGGCCCAAATCAGACTACTGCTAATGATAAGTTCAATAACTGAATGCCTAGATTTTAGTTTTGAAGTAGTACCTAGTAAAATAAGTCCAATCTTGAGTAAAAATATAAAACTTAATGAATAATTTAATAATAAAAAAAGAACCATGCTCTTATAGTTAAACTTTTCCCATACCTAAAACAAACCTTGCAAAATTGTTCTTCACATCTCATATTCATCTTTTGCAGTTCATTAACACTGCTAAATAAGCGAATTGAACTATACCAGACTTTCACAATACTGTATAATCCAAAGGTTCACGAGTTTACTGCCAAGGCAGCAGAAAAAAAATTATTTGCAATTCCTTTAGTTCCTGCAAATTACTTATGCGTATCTCTTCCATACTGAAATTTTATCATCAGCATATATTTTACGCTACAAACGTGGACTGATTCTTAAATTTTTCGTAGCCTGCCAGCGGTTCTTGTGCAAGTTTTTCTAGCTAGTTCCTCTACCATACTTCTTACGTTTTTGGTATCAGGTAACTTGACCTCATTCTATTTCCCATACTGCTGTTTCTTCCAAACCCATTACTTCTTCTGTTCTTGTTTCAGGTTTACCAGAATACTTTATAAATGATCTTCTCTAGAACTTCAAGCTTTCATTTGTCTGCTTCCATCCACCTCCTTGCTTCTGCTTCATTGCCACCAAATCTACCACAGTTCAGTTATCAATCGGACTGCAGTAGCAAATACCGACGTATATGAACATTGAAAAGACAAATTTTAGTCACTTTTGTGTGAAATGACTCACTAAAATGTTACCAACTTTGATCACTTATACAAAAAATGACTTCGTTATAATATTCTAAAGCTGACATAATTGATAGTATCTTAAATTCGTATGCATGTTAATTAATTAGAAACATGCCACGAATGCATAATTTGGAAATTCCGCCAGAGCTGTGGTTCTAAGAACCCCTACACTACCATGGTCTAGACAAGCAATTATATGCTTGAAAAATTAATGTCTCATGAAATTCAACCATCGGCTGGTCAGAAATTTATTCACACAAAAGAATGACTCCTCTAGGCTATTTCGCCAGGTTAAGTACCTAAGCTCGGACTGTCTTAAATGGAGCCAAGATTGAATGTTAACATGTATACGAGCTGATGCCGAAAGTGAATTGTTCTGAAAGTGAGCTTATTTTTGCCTTAGTTCGTTTATAACAATACCTAAACATCGTGACGTCGGGTTCTCACGAGCAGACAGGCATTGACCGAGAAGACTGCTGTACAGGTTATAGGCGATATTTTAAATGAAAGTGTACATGCTGCAGGACTTCGTTTTGGTAACAGTAAACTATTTTGCGGTAAATTATAATAGAGGATTCTTGGTACTCATGATGCAGCTCGGAGCGACGTATTCGTAAATTTACATTCTATTTCTTCAATAAAAAATAAGGAGGATATTTGTTTCAGTTTAATTAATACCTTTAGATGGTACTTCCCTGGTATTTTCCTAATGTAACATCATAAGAGTTTAGATTTTGCCGGCAAATTTTTCAATTGTAAGGAGTGACATTGCACAAAAATTACGAATCGTCAGCTGAGTAATTTTTCAACAGTGTCACGAGCACCTCCAGTCTACAATTTTGCCAGGTAAAATCTAAACTCGAATGACTATTGCACGAAAGAGACCACAAAACCCAAACATAAACTTATTGAGTAAGAAAATGGAATTGATTTGTTTATAAAGTATTAAGTATTAACAATGTCAGATGTTGACTTCCTTTATACAGGGGGGCCCATTAGTGCGGGAACGGTCTATATCTCTTGAACCATTCAAGGCATCAAAATGAAATTTTGCAAGTACTTAAGAAATCCCATGCTGCATCTTATAAAATTATTTTGGTGTATACAGGGTCTTCACATTTTGCGTAACAAACCAAAGTTAAATTTTTTTAAAATTGAAACCCCCAATTTTTTTTAATATTCACATTCCCCACAAAATTTCCTGGAAAACGATATACCACATTAATGGGTTTCGAGTAGGGGATGTTAAGATATTGTCATTTTAGTGTCGATCTGGACCCATCTTTATGGCACTACTGACGCCTACTTACAGAAGCTGTCAAAGATTTCTTTAACGAACTACACTGAGAAAAATGTACTTATGGTATTTAAAGCTACCAGTCTAGTATTGTTTTTCTTTTTCTGAAAACTATAACAAATGGTAAGGGTTGTATCTAGTAGACGCAACTGTCCCAACTACACCTTCTAAGTCATACAAATACAAATTAGTAAACTGTATTAGTAAAAAACACAACTGCATTTATATGTAATACTATGTCGTAGTTGTATAAGCCAGTATTCTAATAAAACAACGGTAACATTGTATATCGTACAACTACGGGAGCAGTTTGCAATACGATTGGTTGACTTAAATGACCAGTTTTAAAAAGTGCACATGCGCCGAGCAGACCGAGTTCTTCAAGTTTCTACTATACAATCGCAATTCTCAACCGTCGTCCGTCTGCAGTCTCCTTCGCGTTCAGCCCAACCGCCAATAACCGTTTTAGAGCAGCATTTTTTTGCTTCCAGTTTACATTTACTTGTACGGTGATTTACAATTATTTATTTGTGATACGTGATGTGAAGTGGTCTCGTCAGGGTGTTTTATTACGGTCGGTGCCCTTCATCATGGAGAAACATTTAGAAAATTGGAATCTGACTGAACTAATTCCTGTTTTTAAAGGTAGGTAAAGTGCTAGTGTGGTGCAGGGAATTCATTTAATTATTAAAAGCATGTATTTGCCGTGTGACGTTCTGATTCTGAAATTATAATTCAAAAAGCACAAGAGACCCACTTGTATTTTGTACATAACCTCAAATATTTCAAATCTAAAACCACAGATGGATCAAATTTATCTGTATTAAACTAAAAGTATTCTCCACACCATTTTTGCTTTTTGAATTACTCTGTCTGTTGTGTGTGGGTGCGTTGATGGAATACATTTTTGATTTAAATTAATTTGATGTCAAGTAAACAGAGTTGGCATTGTTTTCCTATGATTGCCAACAACAGAACATTATTGTAGCAGCAAGGATTGTAACGGATATTTCTAATTTCTTTGTTCTTATTTAGATAATTATATTAACGAAGAAACATTTAAGCTTCTAATGGAAAAAGAATGATTCCCCAAACTGGATTGCTTGTAAGGGTGCATCGAGGGGCGCTTCAGCGTTGGAAAACTGCATTATTATTTATATTAAATAGACATATTTTATTATTATTTCAGCGAAATAAATATTTATTTTATTTTAAATATGTTATACTTTTCCACCCTGCATGCAGCAACGTGGGTTTGTTTGCACCCATGCGTGCATACGTACGTGCGAGTGCGGTACGCACACCCAGCATTCCACACAGCGGATGGATCGAGAACTTTGACGTAAATTCACTATAAATTCTTAATAAATTAACCTCACGCCAAAAGACAGTGACACAGTAATTAAAGTCGACACGTGTTTCGCTGACAACTCCTGAGGATGCTGACGCAGTCAGCGAAACTCTTGTCGAGTTTAAATGCTGTGTCACTGTCTGTTGGCGTGTAGGGTTAACTTATTAAGAATTCATAGTACACACAGTATTATAATACGAACAATTGAGAGTATTTTATAATAAGAATATTGTAACTTTATACAAGAAGAAATGTTATCATTTATATCATAATAGGTACTACATAAAATGTATTGTGAACTATGCAATACAAACAAGTAGTTGTAAAATTAAAAAATACACACCCAGTGGGTATACTACATTGTAGTTGTAGATGATACAACAACTCGTAAGTGTAATATTAATAGTTATTTAGCGTAATATACAACAACGAGTATATTAATTTGTAGTTGTATTTGATATTATCTGTTGTTTTTGGCGCCTATTTAACAGCTACGAGTAGTAAAAGAAAGTGTTTTTCTTGTATATGTAACAATGCATTTTTCTCAGTGTAGCTTCACAAACTATTCTATTTGTAAGTTCTGGTAATACCTTTGTCACAGTGCTTTACATTATACAGGGTGGTAAACATACGCATAATTGAATTTTTCTGAAGAATTTCAAATGGAATAGCCTGTATATTAATTGCACATTTAATAACCAGTTTATTAAGCTTCTGATTGATACAGGCATTGCCAGGTCTGCGACTGACAGTTTCTACAGAAATTAAGATTGAAACTTACAAATTTCCAATTTCACTGTTATTTTTTACAATTTTATTCGAATTTCGCCTATTTTTCACCCAAAACCACAAAAAAAAATGTTTAAATTTGGTTTCTGCGCAAAACTAAGCCAATAGAATTTACACTGACACAAAAGTCCCATTGCAAAATTACATCTTGAAGGTAAAATCGATTGAATTTTTATTAAGTCTACCCGCGTATGCCTAAAACGGGTAGTTTTCAAGATATTCTTACCGAGAATTAGTATTATTGTGACCAAATATAGCAAAAAGAATAAAAATAACTCGAAATCGCAATATCTACCAGAATCAAGAAAACTTAAATTGGAGCCAATAAATCAATTTAGTTACGTACTTTTGTTGTGTGTTTTCAATTTCTTCTTCTCAAATTTGGAGTTGTTGCGGAAGTCAGAGCAGATAAATATTTTAAAGTCAGTAGAAATTATTAATGAGATAAATTTGGCTTTTATCATTAGTGGGAAATGTTGTAATTTAAACAAAAAACTACAGCGAGAACAAGTTTATTGAAATTAAATAAAAAAAAAAAATAAATCCTTCAAACTATGACAGATGGGAGTTGGAGCTGTTTTGTTTATCACAGGTAACATGATTTCAGCGCGATTTGCATTTTGACTGCAAAATATGATTCTTCTATAAAAAGTGAGAATAAAACAGTTATCTCGGGAAAGCAATGTTTTCGAATTACTTTCCATAAAAATGGCACTGTTAATAAACATTATTTACATTATAAATTTGTTCTCCGTCCAGCTTTTCGTTTAAATTACATTTCCTCTACAAAGTCATATTTAGCTTATTAATAATTTGTATCTACTTTTAACTCGAAATTTCAAAACAAGGAATTAAAAATACGCAACAAAGTTACCTAACTAAATCGATTTAAAACGGGACAGGTCCGAATTTAAGTTAATTGGGGAAATCCGAATAAAATTGTAAAAAATAACAGCGAAATTGAAAGTACTGTAGCAAAGGTATTAACAGAATTTGCAAATAGAATAGTCTGTGAATCTAGTTCGATAAAGAAATCGTAGACAGCTTCGGTAAGTAGAGGCGTCAGTAGTGCCACAAAGATGGGTCCAGATTGTCACTAAAATGGCAATATCTTAACACCCCCTGCTGGAAACCCCATAATGTGGTATATCGTTTTCCATGAAATTTTGTGGGGAACGTGAATATGTAAGCAAAATTGGGCGTTTCCGTTAAAAAAATATAACTTTGGTTTGTTACGCAAAATGTGAAGACCCTGTATACACCAAAATAATTTTATAATATGCGGCATAGGGTTTCCTAAGCACTTCCAAAATTTCATTCTGATGCCTTGAATGGTTCAAGAGATATAGACCGTCCCCGCACTAATGAATGGGCCACCCTGTATATGAATTCAGTTGCTAAGCACCAGCCTGGTAATCCAGGGAATGTAACAATTTTTTCCAGTGTAATTAGACGAGAGCTTTTTATTTTGCCGAATAAATTTGTGTTTTGAACGAAATTTTGCTGCCACGTCAGGCAACAAAATTGAGCTTCCAAAACAGGAATTTATCTCGACAAAATAAAAATCTCTAGTTCAATTCGGCTAGGTAATTGAATGAATATGAGAATACGCATATGAGAGACTCTATATTTAAACATTTTACAATCAAAAATACGAAATTTGCAACGTCGTCATGGTAGCAAAAGGTAAATAACATAATACTGTAGGTAATATAAGTGCTGTGATTATCACCGTTGATATCTATGTGCTGAAACCGAACTTCAGATTCAACGAGTCCGAAGGACGAGTTGAATGTGCTGTTTTGGTTTCAAGAGTGATAATCCTCGATTATTACAGTCGCCCGGCAAACGGAACAGGTACCTTGGTTCGACCCAGCTGGCTCTCATTCATTATTCATTAACATTTGAGCTCACTGTACCCAGTGAAGTTACTTTTGGCTTATCTCTTAATTCCACCGAAGGTTATATAGTCTATTAGTTCACACTATGTGTAGATAAAAAAATAATCGGAAATGTAAATACAGTAAACACATAAATTACACCACAATATATTACGTAGGTTCCGCAACCTTCCCTATCCTCCCAAGCATTTAATTGTTTCCCATAAAATCACACTGGGTCTACACTCCCATAAACTCGACGCTTGATGCCGCAATTAAAGTTTGCGACAAACATACACACTGAGTGAAATTTGAGTTTAAACGATAGGCATTGCAGTTCAGATGAAATTTCAATTCTCATAGTAAACAGCAATGGCGTATGCATAAAACATGAGCTTCCTACTAGAGTTACCTCCGCAAGTTGAAATAATATACGTACAAGACCATAAGAGATCGTATTAAACATAAATAATATCTTTGTATTTCTGTTACACGCTTCAGTAGATACACTATGTGATTTCTAGCGTGTTTAGAAACAGCAAGCTTCTGAATATGTCAGTTATTTATGTACTGACTTACATTTTGTTGCATTTTATTACTTGTGCGTGTACAATTTACAATAGAGCGTGTCGGATTAATTTGATTATTCTGTCCAATTTTGCGTTCGAATAATTTCGTTTTTCGTCTAATTTCCTAATATTTGTGTAAACGTAGTCTTTAAAAGTACAATTTTTGTTATTTTATTCCTAGTTGGACTATCACACCACTCCTTATCGGCGGCGACACACAGTGGTTCAGATTTCAAAATACCCGATCGAAATTCATATCTGGTAAATGAATTACAATTTTCAATTAAAAGTTTGTGATGTAACACTAAAAAGACATACTAATGCATTTATAATAATAATAATAACTAATAATAATAGTAACAATAATAATAATAATAATAGTAGTGGTTACGACTTTGCAACAGAAATTATTTAAGGGCTTTAGATGTAATGTATGTTGTAATATTATGTAGCAATTTAAAAAATGCACCAATCCATTGACAATAATAATAATAATAATAATAAAATACTAATAATATTACAGGCGATTTTGCATGTTACGAAATATTTGGAAGGGCTTACTTTTACTAATCATCTTCTTCTTCTTCTTCTTCTTCTTCTTCTTCAAAATCGTCATCAGAATCTTTCTTGTCTTCGTCAGAAATATTGATTAATTGGAGGACACCAACATCAGTGATCTTCTGTTTATGTTTTCCGTGTACAAATGAACTTAATTGTGGATCTGAGCTTAAAATTAATCGATGGAAAAGATCTTCATTTATTTTAATGGCACTAATTTTCCTGGTGTGGTGTTCCCTGTATCGTCGTTCGTCGCAAATCTTTATTTTTCGCTTCTTGTGCCTCTTCGGATAATTCTCCAATAGGCAAAACAGCATTTTCTATAACTGCTGCTCCGTGTAGTAAGATTTTATGGACGGAAGTGGGCATGTAGTACCACTCATACAAGCTCACAAATTTTTGGGCTGTTTCCACACAATAATTTTCAAATTTGTCTGTGTTTATTTCGTGGTTGCTATTGATTACCTAGAATTGTGCAAAGAAGGATGGAGAAAAAGGCGGAAGAAATATTAGGAGAAGATCAGTTCGGATTTAGACGAAATAGAGGAACGCGCGAGGCCATTCTAGCTTTACGAGTAATTATAGAAAAAACGATAGAAAAGAGAAAGAGCGTATATATAGGATTTGTAGATTTAGAAAAAGCCTTCGACAACGTAAAATGGGGGAAGATGTTCGAAGTGCTGAGAAAGGTAGGGATGAAATACAGGGACAGAAGAATAATACATAATCTCTACAAAGAGCAAAAGGCAGTTATAGAATGGGAGCAGGAACAAAGGGAAGTAGATATCCGGAAGGGAGTGAGACAGGGATGTGCATTGTCACCTCTAGTTTTCAACTTATATATCGAAGATGCGATTAATATTGTTAAGGAAAGAACAGCCTCAGGGATCAATGTACAGGGCCAAACTATTAACATGCTCAGATTTGCGGATGATTTAGCAGTGTTAGCATCTAGCAAAGAAGAATTAGGAGCGGCTTTGAATGAAATGGAAGCAGTTTTGACACAGGGCTTCGGCATGAAAATCAATAAAAAGAAAACTAAAATTTTGGTATGTAGGGGATGTGAAAATAGAACTAAAATGGAAATACAAATTGGAAATGAGAAGATAGAGGAGGTCGCGGATTTCTGCTACTTAGGAAGTAAAATAACTCAAGACGGTAGGAGCACTAAAGATATAAAACAAAGAATGGCGCAGGGCCGAGTTGCGTTTAACAAAAAGAAACAACTGTTATGCTGGAGAACGGTTAATATAGAGACTAGGAAGAGACTCTTAACGTCGTATGTATGGAGTACGGCATTATACGGGTGCGAAACTTGGACAATAGGAGAAGCGGATAGAAAAAGAGTAGAAGCGTTTGAAATGTGGTGCTACAGACGCATGATGAAGATACCGTGGATAGATAAGGTTAGCAATAGGGAAGTATTAGAAAGAGTTGGGGAAAAGCGAAAGGTATGGAAAACAATAAAGAGTAGGAGAGATAGGATGGTAGGACACCTTCTAAGACACGAAGGAATAGTTCGTGACATACTAGAGTCAGAGATAGGAATAAAAAGAGGTAGGGGTAGGCCTAGATTAGACTACTGCTCTCAAATAGTTAGGGATGTAGGATGTTCTACTTTTAGGGAAATGCGTAGGTTAGCTCAGGATAGAAAAGAATGGAGGTACGCGTCCAACCAGTCTTCGGACTGAGAACCTTATGATGATTGATTACCTTCAAAATTACTGAAAATCTTTTAATTAGATCTTCATCGATGCCAGTAATTTCAGACGATAATTTAGGATCAGCAAAAAATCGTCTTGCAGTATCCCCATCATTTGTGGTGCCTACACCTGCTTTAGGTACATCAACGACTAGTCCCATTCTCTGCCGAAACTTATTTTGAAGTTCGCGTTTCTTGTTTTGTAGTACTTCCCTGTTTTCTTTACATACTTTCCACACTTTTAGATCTAGTCTATAGGCCACATGAAGAAGACATTCGAAAAAACGAATATAAGCATGTAAGACTGACAATCCAAATCTTAATATTTGCGGTTGGATGGGGCAAGAACGAATTTGTTCAATATCATTTAATTGCCTCCTGTGGATGTTGAAGGTTCACTACTTATAGGAGTAGGCACACAACGGAGAACAATATCTGGGAATTTTATTTCTTCGTGAAGCCACATATCAAATTTCTGTAGAAACCGTTCATTATTTCTATTTACACTCTTCCAATTTCTGATATATGGAGCAAAAAAATTAGTTCTAGTAAAAACTATAAGTGCGTTTGTAGCAGCATCATTTCCATTTGTATGAAAAACTTCTTTCAAATAGTCTATAACACAATTTTTTCGAACTTCAATGGATAATTCGATATTTTCTAGAAACTTTTCGTGTAAAGAAAAACGCGTAATTGGACGAACCGCCATCGTTAAAACATACACAAATACACAGAATATCCACAAACTAAAGCTACACCACAACACGCAATATCAAATAACAGAGTAATTAGCCACCGAAAGTGCGAACAGCAAGAGGCGCAAATACAATGCCGGGTGAACGTGACAACGCAACCCCCTGTCGTAAGAGGGGCAAACCGATTCAAACCATTTAGGTGTTTTTGTTTACCTAAGACCCTAACTAATACTGTGTACCGAAAATTATTTTGTCCTCTTGTGTCCTCTGTTTCGTAGAATACATTTAGTGCGAAAATTAGTGGAATATGGAGGGTACATAAAGTACTGGTGAATTCAAAAGCAGGTAAAATTTCTTTGAAAAATAATACGTTCAGGTGATAGCTAAAGGTCCAAACTTTCTCGGCATATTCATTTTTTTCAAATATTTTGCAAGATAAATTCTGCACAGCCCCTAGAAAAGGTCGCATTTCAGAGAACTCAATTTTTGTTCGAAATGCATGTGTTTTATCGCACGCTTCGGGACTAATATTGTCTTTCTATGTAATTTCATTTTGCAATTATTTATTTCAGAAGTTGACCAGATACTAGAAGAACGATTGTGTGTTATGTTTAGCGTCATATAAAAAAATAAAAATTTTGATTTTCGATCGACTATTTGGGATTTTGAACCACTGTGCGACAGGGGGAAAGCCTTAACAACAGGTATATGATATGTATCATTCGGGGGTGGGTAGTCCGCCTTCGCCACCTCTTCTAGAATGGCGCTTAATAAACACAGGCAGTGGCAAAATACATACAATAAAACTGTGACTAATTACAGTGCAGAATAATTCATAAATAGAATAATCTAAATAACTTTATGAAATATCTTTCAATTAATTTTCAGTCAGTGCTCTACCTCTTATCGAAATTTCGTAATCTGACGAATTTGCATATCGATGAAAAATATAAGCCGCAGAATCAACCAAGACCACATCGCTTCTGATTCGGTGAGAACAGCATGCAAATATTCATTTAAGGTAATGCGTGTTTGTGTTGTGTATTTTCCATAATATTAAATTCAATTTTGTTACAATGTAAAGGTGCGCTTCGAGCAAGTGTTTTATAAAATAACCGTTATCAGCAATAAATGGGGTTATTTTGTGGTTATGTGTAGTATACGTAATAAGAAGAGATGGTAGAGCAACTTAATATACATACCATCTCTAGGTATAGGTGTTTCAGCTGACGCATGGTTTTCTTTCTTAGAAGTATCCTGCAAGCGTCATAATGACTTGGGCAAGGTTGTAAAGTATAGACAATATTTGTTAATTGTTTAATGATTACCGGTCACATATTTGACCTTATAAGGTCAGCGTCCAGCCGCACAGACCATTGGCAATTATAATGCCTATTATATTAGATTGTTGAACCATTATTGAACCATGCGATCTTCGATATTATGGTAGATTGTATTTGAAAACGTTGCCTCTAACATATGTTTGAGATAACCTACGGTTTTCACCTTAAAGTATAACATCCCACATCAAATCTATAATTATTTGCGAAAAGTTTAATAAATACAAACAATATATGTATGTAGCCATCCATTGTCTTATGACGGGAAACAACACAGAATCCGACACCTGTCGCAGAGCTGGTTGCTTGTGGTGGCATAAAGCGCTACATGCAAGGTCAGGCGCGAACGCAGGGGTGCGTATGTCAGTTTAGAAAATTGTCTTATGTGCTTGTACTGCCAAAAGGATCAACACGTCCTGCTTGAAATATACGCTTATGCTCGCACCTGAAATTTTATTGCGAAGGAATAAATACACAACTTAGCACCCCAAGTTGTTATGAAACAGTCGTGAACATTAACGAACGTATCCGCTTGGCTAAAATTATGCCGGTTGACGAGGAAAATTTGCACGTAGTTTGAAACGCACTCGCAACAAAGCACAACTGTTACCCTTCGCTATGTCAAGAACTTTGCTAGTCATTAGTGTAATGGGTAATGCGTGTTCAGGACCCTTGCAAAATAAAATGGCATGAGTTTCTTAACACATGCTCGTATATATATGTACGTACCTTTGCAACTTGTCCTTTTGTTTAAGGTCTCGTGTAAGGGCATAAGTAGGTTTATACTCGTACGTGCCTCATTGTTGCCACAAGAAATGGTCTCGTACTATTTTAATGAAACGCGTCTTAGGAAATTAGTCTGGTAGATTCATATTACGGATTATCATCACTTGCATGACGACCAAGTGAACGGGTAAACTCGTGCCTGGTTTGAATCCAGTTTTAACCTAATATGATCCATTTGGAAATATTTGTAAATTTAAAAACAAAAAGATTTCGTCAACTGAAGAAAAATATAATTAAAATAAAATGACAAGAAATCGTTTACAATATCTAAAAAATATGATGGCAGCATGGCAATCTTATTTCATATGATGTTAAAAAAATGGTGGATGCGCAGGACACCACTAATCAGCTGCTCCACAGATTAGAGAGTAGGTAGTGTCTTCAGAGTGCATTTACCTATTTATTTACCGATAATGCGTGTCTTGGGCAACAGCAGAAGTGAAAATACGCTTCCAACATAAACGAATGCGATACAAAAATAAATTAAGATGTCGGTAAAATTAGACAGTTTGAACAGCGTGCTTGATCTGAACAGCCTCTTACTTCCTGATTATACATTATTGATTAAATGCAGCAAGAACAGAGTAGGTGTTGAAGTCGTGACTATAAACCATCGCAGAAGATAAATTAATTTTAATATGGGTTCTTTAAAGCCGCTAACGGGATTCAAGTTCAAACAGTAGCTACTTGCGCGGCACGTACATTCTCTCGGTAGTAATCCTCTAGCATTTCGGTACACTCCCTTTTCTCGCTTTTTCTTAGGTGGCTGACGCCAAGTTTGCGCAAGGGGCGTTGTGTACGCAATAAAGTGTATAAACTCTAGTGATGCAACGGGTAGACAAAACTAGGTTTCTTTAGTTCCCAAATGAAGTCCCGGAAATAACCTATTGAAATAAAATAGTGATTTTAAAGTATGATTACTGGATTTCCTAATAATGGGGATTACAATAACAAAGACTCAAATTAGCTAACTTACTCACTAATGACGATTCAGTATTCACCAATGAGATAGCAGAGAATAATTTACATTATAAAACAACTAGAACAAGGTCTCTCTGAGATCTCACTGCCCGAAAACCTAAGTGAAGTCGTCATTGTCTAAGAACTTAACCCTTTATTCGCTTTTGACTATCTAACGAAACGAACTAGGCAACCCAACGTGCATTTCTCAAGCTAGGTTATGCAACCAAACATACACCAGTTGAGTAGACTGCGATTCCTTTCAATACATAATATAAATTACTGTATTTTATCAGTTTCCATGATTCGTAAAACAAAAACTGCTTTTCATTAGGTATTGATTTCTGGAGGATGCAGTAGTGTCTGCAGTCGCCCCATTCCAGTTTATACACTTTGGTTCGCATCCAATGCAGAGGAGTATTCATCACGCGGTAATTTACTTTTAGTGCTTAATGACTAGGGTGAAGAGGATGAGTAGAGAGTTTGCATACGGATATCAAAACATTTGATTTATTCATTAAAAGGGGACAGGGGCTCTAGACCTCTATTCATACTTCGTATAAACAAAAGGTTCGGAGCGTGAATCGAAAATTATTCCACATGATATACGGGCTGTAAATAATAAACGAGTCGTAATCATAACTGTGAATACAGGTAGTGAAATTGTTACTTTGTGGTACAGAGTTCTGGTAATTCTGTGGTTTAATACATGCTCTAAATCGTCTTCGCGTAGCATTTGTAACTCGTTCCTCTATTGTGGCTTCATTCTCTGTAGAAGTGGAATGCACCAGCTGCTTCAGATGCTCCCAGAGGTAGGATAATCCGTGTGGTCAAGGAGTAAACCCTTCTCGACCAACGCAAATCCTTGGAACGTATGATTCAAAAAATGGTGTGTTACACTGCAATTAAAATGAGCAGATACCCTGTCGTGCCTAAACCAGAAGTATTGGTAAAAAATGCGGGTAAGTTTGTCCAGCTAGTCAATAACGACAAGGTAAACGACGGTCAAGAAATGCTAAATTTAGTCGATTTTCTGCATTTCTTTGTCTTAGGCCACTGACAGTCTGGCTGGAAGGTTTGCCTCAGAGAGACTGTGCACTACTTGTAAATGGCAAACGACGGCCAGGAAATGCATTTTCATGGCCCTTCCGTGCATAAAATGTGTCAGCCATTTTGTACATTTCAAAACAAATCGTTCAGCGTTTTAAGTTGTGAAGTTTGATTAATTTTTGCCTTGGCTTACTATAAAACATGGTTGCGCATCTTTTGGGGACCACTGGTAGTGATCTCTGTGGCGTCAGTAAGTGCAATTCTGCATTGTCTTGCAGCAAACTAAATTTCCTGAAATTGTCGCTTTCAGTAGAGAAAAATGCGGCAAAATTTTCATACCAAATTTCTGTACCTTCAGCAGTAGACAGAACTAAAACAATTTATGCAGGTATCCTTCGTCGAAAAACACTAATAAACTAATTTTTATCTCCAAAATGGTGCGTCCAAGAGACGCTTTTTATGCAGAATTAATTAGGCTCTAAGAAAAGATATAAATTTTGCAAAAATTCAGGTGCGTACCATTTTTCAGCTATAGAAAACATTTTTACAAGTAAAAGCATCATTTGGTGACACACTGATGTATGCAAAAATTATCTCAATATCTCAACGGGTTTTCGAGAAATTAAAAATAAACCATTTAAAAATATTAAACATGCTGTATCTCGCAAAAGAAACCTTTTTAGAACTCATGTTTATATGTACTTATTTTCATATTTGTAGATGTAGAATCTGCCCTTATAATTTTTTAACGTCTTTCTGTAATACCCTGTATATTAAGATGAGATTTGTTCAACAACAGGTACCTACAGACAAATCTTTATTTTGGAGCTTCTTCTTTGACTATGACTAATTTAGCCAGATTCGTACTCTTTTTTGGTTCTTTTCCTTCACTTCTTTTATTGAATTTCAGCTGGTAGGTCTTACGACCCTAAATTTTTATGTTTTTAACTTTGGCACCACTACTATTTCTTGCCGCATGTTGTTTGGCAACAAATTAAAATCTATCTATCTATAAGAAGCCACTGTGTAGGCGAAACAATTGTCATGTTTAATTAATAATAAATTTACGAAAACCTAGACAATCTTGTCTCAATTAAATTAGTGATTATGAATTTTCGTCAAGTAAAGGCAGAAGCCATCAAATATTATTATTTACATCATAAATATGTATCATACATTTATTCTGTGACATGTCTGTATTGCAGATCAATAAATTTCAATTTCAAAATATGTAGATACCCTGAAAGCAAAAATTGCAGAGAGTGGAAACAAGTTATTTCGCATAAAATGCACGATTCGCCAAGTCTTATATTGGCTATGCATACAGCATGCTTCTGGGTAGCCCAAAAATTATGACCATGAAAAATAATTGAATAGAATTGCTCGTAATAAGCGGTAAGCAGATAACCAAAATCTACAGCTTTTAAGTACCCTTAAACTGTAAAAGATTACTTTACTTTTAGATATTAATTTTTGATTCTTAAGTTGTTTTAGTTAAAGTAAAAATTGATTATTTTGTTTTCTTGTGAAGAGCAAGAGAAAGAAAACCGAGTAGAAAACATTGTTTGATTGATAAGGTTTCTTGGTAGAGCCCCTCCTTTTGAACAAGTTACGAGCCACTACTGGGTACGATCTAATGCTCAGTTGATTTCTAGCCATGCGTTCATCGAGGGACTTGCCGAATTCTTCTGAACTTCGATGATAGTAGTTTTAGTATTTTGATCAATCAGAATAGTTAAGAAATCTTATTAGAAAATGTGATTGCTATTTGGGTAGAGAGTTTTTTTACCTGTACAGAGTGAATGAGCTCTATTTTCTACAACGAAAACGATGCCTGGGTTGTAGACTTGTACAGAATTTTTGAAAAATTTATTACACTGAGACCGTCAGTCTAAGACTAAGTACAGGGAAACAACAGAATTCGGAATTCACCTTGTGCATCAGCGCAACGGTAATAAGAAATACGTGTCGAGTTTCTTTTTTTTATTTTCCCTCATTCGGTGTATGGGGTGAACAACCCTATGTTTTACATGCAACCCTTGGCAAATTAATCTTAACATGCATAAAATATGATGGGTAGTCAGCATTAAGAAACTTCCACTGAAGAAATAGATGAGGTTAAGCCCTATTCTATTCCTTGGGAGAAAATAGTGCCAAGTTTAATTTCTTTTGATAATCTGCAAAGGAAATGTTTAAATATAAGTAAGCAAGCACTACTCCGTATTCCTAAAACCGTTATTGTAGATTTCAGTATACATTAATCTTAGTTACTTTACATGACAATATCGTTTTTAGCGAGCCTCAACCTTTCCACTTCTTTGCTAAAAATTGATTTCCGGCCATGAATAATATCACCACATATCTGAACGCCATACCGTCTGCGAGCATTTATAAAAGTTTTGCAAAAGCGTTTTGGGCAGTGTAAATATCTGATCATCAATATATTCTGGCAGGCTTTCAGGGAATTTTGTATGAAAACTCATCAGTTCGTAAACTTCTTTCGCGGTATTTTCTATAATCCAACGTCCGATCGGTTGGGCGAATAAATCACCTATACCGTTATAATCACTCGATTCAATTATTAGAACGTGCACCACCTTCATATTGTTTTGTAACTTCCAGAGGAATTATAATTAAATTTTGCAATATAAACCGAAAACTGAATTTTCGGAATTAATAAATTGGAGCAAATCAGGTCATGGTTTTTGTTCGTACGAACCTCTAATTCGTTGCTGTTAATTGAGTTTCAACGTTGGGATTGTCAGTTTTGCTAATTTATATTTACAGGGAGAGAAGTTTTAATTCTAACTACGTTTTCAACCAGTTCTGTTGTTTAATCAATTTATGGTAATATATATCGATTTTCACTTTAGTCGCTGGCTTTATTTACCCCTACAACTAATTTGAAGTATTTACAGTTCATAAAACGTTTTCCAGCAGATTTTAATTTAAGCAGTTACGGGAAAAATAGTGACGTAACATTGGGATACCTCCATCCTTTCCTATCCTGAGCTAACCTACGCATTTCCCTAAAAGTAGAAAATCTTACGTCGCCAACTATTATAGAGCAGTAGACTTATCTGGGCCTACCCCTATCTATTTTTATTCATATCTCCGACTCTAGTATGTAGCGAACTATTCCATACCAAAATTTTCGGTCTAGGACGTTCTGGCGCGACCGATTTGACGCGGCCGATTTGGCGCGGCCGTACTGGCGCGGATCCGTTACGGCGCAGACCTCTTCGGGCGCAAAGCCTATCGGGCGCAGGTAAATTCTGACCCTAGGACGTTTTGGCGCAAATAATTGAAAATATATAAGTTAGATCCAAGGCACTTTATAGCTTTTTTTAACGTTGATATTTCGGTGGCATGAGCCAATGCCTTCGTGAGATACGAAGGCATTGCATGAGCGCAACGAGTACTGAGGTAGAGGAATCTAAGATTGATTTTTATGCGAATTTCATTATCAAACTGTTGTTATATATATATGTAGATACCTGAAAAAGCAATGAAACACACATTATATCATTTAAAACAAAAATTTTATTAAAACGTAATTCAATTAACATATTTTATTCACAATCGGTTAGTAATAAGTCAATTGCCAACTTTTAAAAAGTTTGCAAGTAGGTTATTCCTGACTTCTACTTGCCGACCGGGTTGGAAAATTTTCCACCCTTGGGTGGAAAATTTTCCAACCTGAGAAATCAGTGCCTATATGATTTTATACTTAAGTATGTATTATGTAATAAACTTGGAATAAAATTTCATACAGTTTTTTCTGCGGTCTCGGGGAGTTCTGCTTGAGTGTATTGTGTACTCCAACTGACTGGCAGATATATTTTACCACCAGAAATGCTCTTTCATATTCAGTTATTTTATTGTCAAAAAAACGATGCTTGTCAGTTTAATAATTAATAAAAATACAAATGTCAATTTCACTGCCTACCAAGAATTATCGAAAGTGCATTGCTTAAATTTACTTCAATATGATGTGTAATATTGACATAATTAATAATTGTCAATTTCACAGCCTGCCAAGAGCTATCGAAAGTGCAATGTTTAAAATAATATGAAATATTTATTCCTTAATAATTGTTCATTAAAACTAATGATTGTGAATAAAATAGTATACATACCTCGCTGGAAAATTTCATTACAGCCTCGCGCTATAGATGACCAAGGCGCGAAGCGCCGCGGTCATCTATCTAGCCCTCGGCTGTAATGAAACATTTTCCACCTCGGTACGTAATATACTATTATTACAAATATTACATACACATTTTTACAAAAATAATACATTTCTACTAGGCATCCATATTATAATTGTAAGCTAAGCCTCTTAAATATTCTACCACCCCTATATTATTGAAATTCTCTACAATATTCTTAATCCTTCTATCACATTCAACGTATTTTCTAAGTTTTCTAGGAGGTGCATGTCCCGCTATTAATTGTTCTATATACATATTTCTTGTTACCTGTACCTTTTTCAGTATATCAATAAATGACCAAATTGTTGGGTGATCCATTGATAATTCCGTTTGAAGCCTTCTGTGAGAAACTTCGGCAAAATTATTGGTTCTGTGAATGTCGTTGGTAACCCTTTCATAAACAGACCATAAAGTTGGTGGAAACATAGGTGGTCTTCGCCCACCTCCACGTCTGTTTGGTCGCCCCACATAAAAATCTTCGAACCAATCGAGCATTGGCAACAATTCTGGCGGCATTTCTTCTGTGAGATTCACTAGCGCCTCATCGAGATTTTCGATTGGTACAAAAGCCAACGAAGTTATCATTTTTGCCATGTTGGCAAAATCTGGCTCATTCTGATATCTGCCCAAAACATTAAGTTCAGAAAGGTGCTTTTTAAAATTCTTGACTAAGTGAAAAAAACAGCCTTGCATTTGAACTTCTTGAAATTTTTCTTTGAAAGCATTTATTGCAGCCAATTCAAAATCACAGGAAATTCGCTGTGGATTTAAGCCTGCTTCTAATTCTAGCAGCATATCTAAGAGGCGCCTGTATGTTCCAGTCTGTTTATTTGGCAGTAAGGCATATATTATTGGATGAATCCCTCCTAATTTTTCTGCTAGAATAACGTATACTTGGTAGAATAGTGGAGGAGTAGAACGAAAAGTTCCATCGATGAACCAGTGTTTGGATTCACGTAAAATCTGGAAAAATAACAATACATATTATTTTCTTTCAAAATTACATCCATGTACTTACAGTGCGCGGCAAAAGTTCGGCATAAATTTTAAATAGCAACAGAGTTCAAATGACGCATATTTTTAAAGTGTTTTCAATTGCCTATTTAACGGTAACCTTAATTTTGGAATCTATGGATTTAAGAAAAAAGCGGCGCCCGAGAATTATTTCTTGTTTTGAAATAATAGACTTCCAATAAATTTCAGAAAAAATCGTCGGCACGTCGATTTTTGTTGAAAATCTTTGATCTTTTGATATAAAGTAAACCCTTTTATTATCAGCAGTGGTGGCGTGAGTGGGGGCATCTCAATAATTTTAAATATCAACCAAAAGGAACAAAGTAGCCCAATCCGCGCATTTTTGACGTGTTCGAGGATTTTTCATGAAATTTTTTTTTTACAAAGAAAATGAATTTATGTTGAACTTTTGCCGCGCCCTGTATATCGAAAACATTCGGATAATGAACGTTGATCTGTCCCAAATCAGAAATAATGTTGTAAATAATTAAATTAAATTAATTTTATTTACATAATTATTTGAAATAGTAAAGGATAAATTAGCAGTCGAACGTACCTTTAAATTCTCGCGTCTTCCAAAAATTAAAATTCTTGTTGGGCTTGCTCCGCTATCTGCTAGAAGAAAATCTTCTTCCCATAATGGTTTTGTATTTTTGTGGAATTTCTAGTTCTTCCCGGCTCCGTGGAACGGGTGGTGCTCCATTTACTTGATTTCTCTGCTTTCTGATCATTTTCTTTAATGCTGTTTGCACGGGCAATGCAGCTAAAACACTTCTTGGCACATTTTTACCGTCAGAACTCAAAACATGATTGATAATTTGAGCAGGCGTTTCCATTGTAGACGTGGCTCTTTCTTTGATTTTAGTTTTGATCTTGAGAACTTCCACAGTGGCAGCTGAACTATCATGTGTGTGATGGTTTATACTTTTTACTATAGTGCCATCTTGTGTATGTATTCTCACACGACAACCTTCCCCCTTTCTATCGCAACGCCAAAACTTTTTTGTTCGAAGTGCTGAGAAAGGTAGGGATGAAATACAGGGACAGAAGAATAATACATAATCTCTACAAAGAGCAAAAGGCAGTTATAGAATGTGAGCAGGAACGAAGGGAAGTAGATATCCGGAAGGGAGTGAGACAGGGATGTGCATTGTCACCTCTAGTTTTCAACTTATATATCGAAGATGCGATTAATATTGTTAAGGAAAGAACAGCCTCAGGGATCAATGTACAGGGCCAAACTATTAACATGCTCAGATTTGCGGATGATATAGCAGTGTTAGCATCTAGCAAAGAAGAATTAGGAGCGGCTTTGAATGAAATGGAAGCAGTTTTGACACAGGGCTACGGCATGAAAATCAATAAAAAGAAAACTAAAATTTTGGTATGTAGATGGGGTGAAAATAGAACTAAAATTGAAATACGAATAGGAAATGAGAAGATAGAGGAGGTCGCGGATTTCTGCTACTTAGGAAGTAAAATAACCCAAGACGGTAGGAGCACTAAAGATATAAAACAAAGAACGGCGCAGGGACGAGTTGCATTTAACAAAAAGAAACAACTGTTATGTTCGAGAACGGTTAATATAGAGACTAGGAAGAGACTCTTAAAGTCGTATGTATGGAGTACGGCATTATACGGGTGCGAAACTTGGACAATAGGAGAAGCGGATAGAAAAAGAGTAGAAGCATTTGAACTGTGGTGTTACAGACGCATGATGAAGATACCGTGGATAGATAAGGTTAGCAATAGGGAAGTATTAGAAAGAGTTGGGGAAAGGCGAAAGGTATGGAAAACAATAAAGAGTAGGAGAGATAGGATGGTAGGACACCTTCTAAGACACGAAGGAATAGTTCGCGACATACTAGAGTCAGAGATAGGAATAAAAAGAGGTAGGGGTAGGCCTAGATTAGACTACTGCTCTCAAATAGTTAGGGATGTAGGATGTTCTACTTTTAGGGAAATGCGTAGGTTAGCTCAGGATAGAAAAGAATGGAGGTACGCGTCCAACCAGTCTTCGGACTGAGAACCTTATGATGATGATGACGCACTATTTCTATCAAATACATACAAAAATCCATTTTCGAAAAACTTCTCGCGCCCCTGTTTACTTTTAATTTGCACTTCCATTTTTAACACCGTATAAAAGTTTTTGATAATAATTATGGGATTTCGAACCGTCTCGAACTCACAGGACAAAATCACAAGACTGACTGCCTTTTTCTAAAATTGTCGAAACCAGCGGTGAAATATAAAGGTATACCCTAAACTGAATACAAAATAAATATAGCCCCCTTTAAGGTAGATTAGACTAGTTATATGAGGTAAGAAAATTTACCTGGTATTCCACGAAACTGCAAAAAGGGGGAGACATGGGCGCTTCCAGCGTTTTGGTTTTATGGGTTTTCCCCGAGGGTTGTAAATAACTATTTTCAATACAACAATAACACTTCTTGTGCATTACATTAGCACGGCGACAAGACGTTTCATGTCCAGGTATATTTTGTGATTTCAATATTATTTATATTTGGTAATAGTAAAAATAATTTGTTCCCTGAACTTTTTTCAACGACCTTACTACTCTCTACATTTGTACGTTTTCCACAAACCAACGTTCACCACCACGCATGTGTTATAATGCAGGGGATACTAGCTGTAGAAAAACACGTATTGTTCAAACAGGCTGTTATACAGGGTGATTCAGAAATGGTGAATCAAACGAAAATGGTAGATTCCCCATGCGAAAATAAGACAAAGAGTCTAATATATCCCTGTCCGAAGTTGTACCCCTAAAGAGATATAGCCCTCCAAAGTATCCCCTTAAATTTCGCTAAAAATTAGTTTCTCAGAAACTATATGACTTACAAGGTTCCAATTTGGTACACAATTTAAAAACTTTATAAACCACAACTGATGTGAAGTAGAAGTTAATTGAAGTAATGCAAGGTGTTTGTTCGGGGTGGGTCGCCCCTAAAATTTCTTAAAACTATTTAATCCATTAATTAATTCGAAAAAGTTTTGCGGCATTTCATGCAAAATTTCATTTTCAAACTTTTTTTACTCCTAGTACTTTTCACTAAAATGAATAGTTTTTGAGAAAAACGAAAATTACTTAATTGATATTTATTAAAAACTCTGTAATACTCTGTAAAACTCTGTAATACTCTGTACTACTCGTTATTTAAAAATATTAAAATTTATTAAAAATTGCCTCTTTATCATAGCCTACTAGTGAACGTTTCGATTAATTTTTAAGTAAAATAATTCAAATCTTACTTTAGTTATTTTCGTTTTTCTCAAAAACTACTCATTTTAGTGAAAAGTACTAGGAGTAAAAAAAGTTTGAAAATGAAATTCTGCATGAAATGCCATAAAATTTTTTCAAATTAATTAATGGATTAAATAGTTCAATGAAATTTTAAGGGTGACCTACCCCGAATAAACACCTTGCGTTACTTCAATTAACTTCAACTTCACATCAGTTATGGTTTATAAAGTTCCTAAATTGTGTACCAAATTGGAACCTTGTAAGTCGTATAGTTTCTGAGAAATTAATTTTTATCTAAATTTAAGGGGATACCTTGGAGGGCTATATCTCCTCAGGGGTACAACTTCGGACAGGGGTATATTAGACTCTTTGTCTTATTTTCGCATGGGGAATCTACTATTTTCGTTTGATTCACCATTTCTGAATCACCCTGTATATACATACGGTGACTATAATTTTTCAAGGAAAAAAGAGCAGGGGAAATAATAACAATAATAATAATAATACATAGAGACGCGCGCTCCTGCGGCATCACAATGTGGCACGGTGAATTGCACCTAAATCCTGAATTTCGATCCAGATCAAGGTTACATTTGTAATTTGTAATTTTTTGATATCCGACCGTCGGCGAATTAATAGAGTTTGTGGTTTGGTATTCTCGGGCTGGGTGGGGTTGACTCCCGTAGAGGTTGTTTTGTTTTTCTTATGTTTCTACACTATCTTTTTTTACTAAAAATGCGTGTGTCTGGTGCCCCGTCAGGTAAGGGGTCTGTTTAAAATGCGTTCGTTCCCAAATAGAAGCGCGCACGAGCAAATGTGACCTTCATCTGGATCGAACGGGATTTAGGTGCACCTGGCACGGTGGCATTCGTGGCGCCCACTCATGATTGCTCTGCATACAAACGAACGTGCAGTAGCGTGGAAGATTTGGTATTTTTATTATTAGGTGGCATCGGAAAACAAAAAGCGATTATTTAATATGGCTGCCTGATTACTTAATTAAAAAAGTACATTTTAACGTACTTTACCTTCCATTAAGGACTGTAGGACATAGTTCCCAAAGAAAGTACTGTCCTACTAAAATAAGTACATAATATGGTCACCATATATATATACTTACATAATAGTAGCCGCTCGCTCGAACGAAAACTTTGTTGGAGCCTCGTTTGGTCTTGCTGCATTAAAAATCGATAAATTGTAAACTTTAATGGAAAATAAATTCGTAAATTTATAAATTTTATAATCTCTAAATAACTAAAGAAGTAAACAATATATTTGCGCCAGAAGATCCCCGCGCCAGAACGTACCTGCGCCAGGTATGCTTTGCGCTCGAAGCGGTCTGCGTCGCAACCGACCCACGCCAGTACGGCCGCGTCAACTCGGCCACGCCAAATGGGTTGCGCCAGAACGGGCCATTTCGCAAAATTTTGTTTTTCATTGCGTGACCCTCTGTGAAAACTGCTTCCATTTCATTCAGTCATTCCTAATTCTTCTTTGCTGGATGCTAACACTGTTATATCATTAACGAATCTGAGCATGTTAGTAGTTTGGCCCAGTATATTAATCCCTGCAAACAGAGGCCCTATTCAATAATGGCAAAACGTGTAGTCTTTTGCATTTTGACCTGCACACTTTAAAATTTTTGTCTGCAATCTCTCTACACCTGATGCTTTATCGTTTTTTAAACTTTAGTCATATGATCAACACTTTTTATTTACGTACTATCTACAATCACGTATAAATTATTTCACTAGGTAGGTATGCGTGCAGGCCACTGTATCTCGCATCTCTGTTTATAGCAGTACTTTTATAAGACAAGATCTTTTAAAAACTTACTTGTATATTATCATATTCCACGCAAATTAATCATTAGGTAATTTAAATTTCATCGCTAAAATTATTTTTTGTACGAACAGTCGGTATTATACTCTTAACCCGTTATTTAATTTTGGATTCTTCGTCGGCGGTAGATACGTTTTTAAGTGCACGTGAACCATACCAGCATGTGAATCTGTACGTTTTAACAGTTACTTTCTCACGTTGTTACGTCAAGTTACATCTTATCTTGTTAATGAAGTGCTTTTGGTCTTTTGATGGCTCAGTTATCGAATAGAGTCTGCAATGCAAGAATGAAATTATATCGAAAGTCTCTGGAATATAGTTTGAGCAATTTATTCATACTCTTTTGGGATAAACGTATTCAATTGTATACCGGGTGTCCCATTAAGATTGGCTGCCGACCGTGTCTTGGAAATTATATTATTAGGTACTATAACTTTAGGAAGATTTTTCAAGTTTACAAAAAAAAAATATCTTTTAATTTTGCCGCCAGGAGGCGCAGTTTAAGAGAATTTAGATATTTAGAGTTTTCTCGGTCGTTGTTTGTACGTTCTTGCATTTCTCCGCAAAATATTCTAATAAAATAATCTAACAAAACTATATTTTTCAGTTCCATATAAGCAGAAAAAATTATCTATTCAATGGTACCATTGGTTTGATGTTACGTATCCTAAAATGGGGAGCAGGAATTGAAAGAAAACATAATTCCAATATTAAATCACTATATTCCGACTTGAGCTATGTGTCCCGCAGAACACGATATAGAATAGGGGTAATGATCCTTAGGCCATGTTTTCTCATTTTTATTCTATGTATTGAATTTTCAACTTGGAGCTCAATGAAAATATTTTAGAAGCAAACAATCATTGCCGTGCATGGTACAAGGCGATGTAGTAGTCTCAAACAATCTCTTTTATTTCGTGTTTTATAACAACCTATTCATTGAACTACCAGTTTTCTACTTTTTACGACTCCTTTGAGATGCTACGACCTTTTTAGTTCTAAGCTGTAAGAATGTTGTAAGACATAAAAATCGACGTTTACTACCAAGTAATCAATGGAAATGTGATACAGAAGCTGCTTTGTTCATATGGCTCTCGAAGTCCCTTCATATGTTATAAAATTTAAATTGGTTACTCTCAAAATCTTGGTAGGTCCACCTGCTAGCTAGCAAAAATGGACTTGGCGTGTTTTCGTCTTAAAAATTTAAAGTCTTTAAAACTCTGCTGGACATGCCATAATGTGAGGCTTGATAAGTAAAACCTAAAACCTTCAAGGCGGGTCTTCACTTTTTACGATAAAAATTCCTGAAATATGTTTATGAGGCACAAGATGGGGCAAACAGCAGTTATGCGGAAAAAACACCTTATCTATTGTCACCTTTTTATTATTATTATTATTTTAAATTTGTTAAATGACTTAATTTCTGGTACTCACATTTTGTTTAGCCTGTTTACGTCTATCTGTCAATTTATTCAAACTTCAATATTGTGCGAGCTGTGTCTACGGTCTCGTTGCAGTCAAGCGGTTTAATAATTCGCGTTGCGCCTGCGCAGTTGTAATTCAGAAAGTTACTTTATTATTTGCGTCTTCTTAGGAGTATTCTGGCCAGCGCTATTTCGTAGATTAGGTATTACGTATTAAATATACTTTGATATTTATACATATTTAGTTGCCTGTTAATCTTTTATTTTATGAAATTATACTGCTCCGTATACTTATTCTGGCGTTTTGTCCGTAATATTAATCTATGCTTTGTGCTCAATTAGAGATTGTTGAGTATTGCGATTTCATCTCTAAGAGGGGCAACAATCTCTTGACGCCCTCTGACATCTGTGGTTTTGCTGTGAACCCAGCCGTCTTCACTGGGTCTAACCGTGGTTTTGTGTCTCCCTTAGCGTCCATTTGTGGAATTATTGAATTTGTGCGACACCGTGCATCTTTCAATTTTAAGTAATGATATGCATGTATCTATTATTTTATTCAATAAAGCGTGAGATTGCTTCTCATGAATTAAGAGTATTGTGTGTAGAATGCGTGACGCACAGATAAATGTTACGTATTCCCTTATTAATTACTTACATGAAGTTCGGTTGTTAAGATTGTAATAATAGCCTGCGTTATCTTTTACGGTATTTGCTACTACTGCAGATAACGCTACTATTTCCAGTCAGTGTTTTCTGATCACCTGCGATGGCAGCTTTTAATTTCGCTTGGAACGCGTTGGCGTTCGTCTTCCATTAAATTGTGTGTTCGCTCTTGTGCTTGTGTGTTGTTCGAAAAATGCGAAGAATTCGTAGAAACTGGAGAAGGTGTTCCATAAGTTGGGATTATCAGTCGAAATCTTCTACGTGTCTGTACGTATTGTAAGTGATTTTACTAGTTTTCACACGACCGCAATTTGGTGCGACTCTCGGTGTTAGTCCAGAAACTATTCATTCAGAATTAACCCGATTTCGGTCACATTCACAATGCACTACGTCCTATCCTTGCAAAGTTGCTAGAAAAAAACTCAATAGATATTTGTAAAATATTCAACATTTTCCGACACCAGAACATTTTTAAATTAAAGTCGGTGAAGAATTAAGAGCCGAAAATTTGGTTTTGTGGACCTTTGCAAAACGAATTTTCTTGTAACCCCATCTTAAAAAGTCGTGTTTTCAATAAATTCGTCCTTTTATGCGCTGTGAGCGATGTACTAAATATGTTGTAAATCTGTTCTGAAAATTGATTCCAATCAATCAGAATCGATCAAACAGACGAATTGCATTTTGTTTTTCTTTCAATGAAAATGATAAATACTCAAACAATTGGTAGGTAGATAAGCAAGCACTAAGCACTATGTAGTTGCTATTCTGGAAATGTAATGAATTCTTAGAAATAATTGTCCTCTTATTTGAAGTGTTCGGTACTTGTGGCGTCACGATGTTCCTACTTATTTTGATTGAGCCATCAGTGCTGAATTAAGTATAATAAAATGTAACATTTTTATCTGTTTTACGGCTATGGTGTATACCGGGTGGGGATTTAGTGTGAAATCGGTTCATATCTCTGGTACTTTTTAAGATGTCAAAATGAAATTTTACACGTATATGGGAAACGACATAGAGCATCTCGTAAAATTATTTATGTATATACAGGATGTTCACATTCTGAGTACCAGTCCAAAGTTCTATCTCTTTCAATGGAAACCCCACAAGTATTTGCGTGATTTCGATTCCCCATAAAATTTCATGAAAATTGATATATTACATGATGTGGTTTTGAGTAAGGACTGTTAAGATATTGACATTTTTGTGTCATTATGGTCCCAAATTTATGACGCTACTGGCGTCTACTGACCAAAGCCACCTAATTATTTTTTACTGAAAGGGGTTTACACACTACTGTATTTGTGAAATCTATAAATACTTTCACCATAATACTTAGGATTATACAAGGTGGTTAAGTTATGCAAAAGGGAATTTTTCTCAAAAATTTCAAAAATAGAATACCATGTACATATATTATTTGCACAGCTGATGGTCAGTTAACTAAGCTTTTAATTGATGTAGATATTGCCAGTTCTACGTACTACTGATAGTTTCTGCAGATATTACGATTGAACTTCAAAATTTTTGAATTTCATTATTAGTTTATACTCTTTTTGGCGAATTTCCCCTATTCTGTTGCTCAAAACTCACAATAATGTTTATATTTTGTATTTGCAAATTGGTATCAGTATAAAGACAATAAATCTTATTGTAAAATTGTTTCTTGATGGTTAAATTCTTAAATGTATTATGTCTTTTTAAAGACGGGTATAATGTTCAAACAAGGAGTGCCATGGAAGAAAATATTATCTTTAAGAAATAATCTTGCAATGGTATTTCTTGTGTTAATGTAAACTTAATTTGCTAAATATTTTATAGAAACAAAATGCAGACCTTTTTTGGAGTTTTGGGTGACAAAATAGGGGAGATCGTCAAAAATAATGTAAAATAATAACGAAACTACATTTTTATAATTCAATTGTACATTCTGTCGAAACTTTTACGGGTAGACTTGACAATATCCACATCAATAAAAAGCTTAGTAAAATGACCATCAATTATACAAATAATATACATGGTGTTACATTTGAAATTTTTGAGAAAAATTCTGTTTCGCATAACTTAACCACATACAGGTATTATCTCAAGTATTATGATAAAATTATTTATAGATTTCAAAAATAGAGCAGTGTGTGAACCTATTTCAATAAAGAAATTTTAGGTGGCTTTGGTTAGTATGCGTCAGCAGCGTCATAAGTGTGGGTCCATAATGGCACAAAAATGTCAATATCTCAAAATTCCTTAGTCAAAACCACATCATGTAGTATATCAATTTTAATGGAATTTTATGGGGAATCCATATTATGCAAGGACACGTGAAATAGAACTTTGATCTGGTACTTAGAATGTGAACACCCTGTGGTTCCCCACATTCGTGCAAAATTCCATTTTGATATCTTATTCTTAACTAGTTCCAGAGATATGCGCCGATTACACACTAAATCCCCACTCGGTATACGCACAATCCTAATCGATTATTCAGCCTACAGATCAACCCAGTCCTAGCGCTTGAATGAGTTTAGAGGAGCGCAAACTGGCAAACAACTCGCCGTCCGGTTCGCTTCAAGATGTAAAAATGCTAGTAAATCCTCAGCCCTACCGTACCTACTTCGTTCGAAGTTCCATTGTTGTTTTATAACGTACGATTGGGGCGACCCGGTCTGAAATATATGAAGAATGGTATACGATAAAGTCTTATCTCGAATGCTGATGTATAACATAGGTAGCAGCCAACAGTTAGAACCATTCCCAGTATACATGCAGATATAAACATTTATGTATGTATGTAGTCGAATTAATCAAAGGCTGAACATGTGAAAGTACTAAGTGGCGCTTTTCGTGAGGGCCGGTAGTTCGCGTATATCAAACTTTAAATTGTTTAGTAATTTTGCCACTAACATAGCGTGTATCAGGAAATTTAATTACTGGCGGTCAGGCATAGAGCACAACATGCATTATGTATGTTGCATGTCCCGCGAGCAACAGTTCTTCTGTTAATAAACTCTTAATGTCGGAAGCTTATACCTAAATGGTACTTCAGTTTACTCGTTTCGCGGCCGAAACGTATAAATTACGTTTGATTTAATGTTATGCGTGGGTATTACTCTACATGGTTAGCTTTTTGTAGGTTAGGGGAATTCTAGAATGGCTTACGTCTTGAAACTTTGATCTGGTCTATACTGGTGCACGTACCTAAATTTCAAAAGGAAAATGTAACAAAAATTAAGGGTGGAGTTTTTTTAGTACAGCATTCTAAGCCAAGAACTTGTTGGAGGTGCACGTTATAAGTCCATGTTTTTGTCAATGATTGTGTACGTATATTTTATATTTACAAAATTGCTGCTATCAAATGTTGCGTGATAGATATGTATCTTCATCTGATTTTGACAATGACAATTTAATTAAGTACAAACACTTTATTCACAATGGGCAGGATTGCTAAATGGGATACATAATAATATCCTACACAGGTGACAAGCGAAAAGTAACAATTACAACATCTGAAGCAGTTCAAGAACGCCTTGTTTCGACTTTATTTTAATGACCAGTCGGGTTCGGTGGGTGATTGAGGTTCTGTATACATTTTTAACTGTCAATTTGGATATGTTTTAATTGTTTGTGCTTGTCTTGAGCGAATTGCATGCTAGGAGTAATAGCTTAATAGCTTGATAGCGAGATAGATGATGGTTGCGGTCGGAAACAAATAATTCTTAATAAAATTTTGTTTGTAGTTATGTTTTTCACGCTAACAAGGAGTGGATGGTAGAGCGGGGGGTGATTTATTTTACTGCCCTGAATCCACTCCTTGGGGTTTTTCCTTTTTTTATATACAGCTTTTAACTGGATCCATTATTTAACAAATAAATACTTCGCGAACTACCAATATATAACGTTTTATTTAAATATTTTACCGGTTTCAGGATTCACAAGGATCCCATCATCAGAAATGTACGAAAAATTGTAAACAAATTATTATGACAGTTGACAAGGAAACTAGAATTGACAAAACAATACAAATAATGATATCCATGAAAAAAGATAACTAGATAACTGAATTTCATAATAATTTGTTTACAATTTTTCGTACATTTCTGATGATGGGATCCTTGTGAATCCTGAAACCGGTAAAATATTTAAATAAAACGTTATATATTGGTAGTTCGCGAAGTATTTATTTGTTAAATCATGAACTTCTACCAAAAAGTAAAACAAGAAGATATTAACTACATGGATCCATTATATTTTGTATTACTTAATTTTGTATCAATTGATTGTGAATTTGTGTAATTATGAACTTTGTGGAGAGGAGAAATAAATTCTATTATTATTATTATTATTTTTCTTTTCTCGTCCTCTTCTACAAGCCTCTCCTTCTCATTGGTCTCCCTTAAACCTCATTTCAATATCATTCAGAATCTGTCTCTTCCACTCCTCGCATACGATCCATTTTCACTTTATTCTAAACTTTGTCCCTGTCTCTACAGTTTGAAAACTTCCAGATGAAACATTAATATTCGCATCTGCTAATTGCCCCACTTTCAATTTCAACTTATTACTTATTTTGCTTGACTTGCCTTTAACCTGGCAGAAGACTGCTGTTTGAGTGAAAAAGATGCTATGTATTATTCATAGATTGTAACGGAGAAGTTGTAAAATCCTCATATAAAAAGCAGCAGTTCCATTGGGAGGCCAAGTTGAGATGTTTTCATTTTGTTATACCGTGTGACAAACTTCCATGTGTACATGGGGAAATAACATGGGCAATTACATTTTTGGGGATTCCTGCTCCCCATGTGTAGTTACAGTGGTAGTAAAGGTAGCAATCGAAAGAATATTTTTTTCTGCGTATGAGGATATCAAAAACTCTGCAATTTTCCAGTTTATTAAAGGATTAAAAGTAAAAATTACACTAATAATTTTCAAATCAAAACACGGATATTCATCAGATTACCTATGACAATTTAATTTATTCTAATCAAAGACTCCCTTGATTCTAATTTCTAATTCGTCTGAACTGTCAACATTATTTATCGACAATTTAAAATTTGGGTTTCAAAATGAACAAAAATATTTATTCAGTTGAAGAAAAGGTTTTCATTGTGAAAACATTTTACGGCGGCAATAGTCTGCGGGTAGTCCGTGACTTATTTTCTGTAAAATGCAATAACAGTCCTATTCCTTCGGTAACAACAATAAAAAATTTAGTTAAGAAATTTGAAGATACTGGGAATCTTTCATTGAAAGAAGGTAATTTTTACTAATAAATTTACTTGGTTTTTATTTAGATAATTCTGATTCGCTTATTATTATTACCTAGTTGCTAATCCTTTATTGTTCGCTAACTTAAATTTTACTGGGATTATGAGAAATTTAACAAGTGATAACGTGGAGTCAAACAAAACTAAAATTAATCTTATCATTTATTTTTTTAGTCGTTCCAAGAAATCTAAATGTTGAGGTAGAGGAAATGGTAATAGGCCTGATAACTGGTAGTCGAACATCTAGTTTAAGGTCTATTGCCCTAGAATGTAATGTTTCAAGAGAAACTGTCCGTAACATATTAAAAAAAAACAAATATCATCCCTTTAAATTCCAATGTCACCAAGAGTTACTTCCTTTTGACGAAGAGTCAAGGCAAACTTTCTGTGAAGAAATGCAAGAACGGGCTAATCGGGATCGCAGCTTCCTCTCATCAATTTGTTTTACCGATGAGTATACCTTCACTTTAAATCAAGAGCCAAATTCACAAAACGTTAGGCATTGGGCCCAGGAAAATCCCAAAATAAATCTAGCCACTACAACGCAATACCCTCAAAAAATCAATATTTGGTCAGGCATTTTTAATAATCGCATTATAGGACCATTTGAAATACAGGGAAATTTAAATTCAGAAGCTTATTTAGATCTTTTAATTAACCATATTGGCCTTGCATTAGAAGAAGTTGCACATGACGGATGCCCAGCACATTTTGGAGCAGAAGTGAGGGTATTATGAAATGGAATATATCCAGAGAGCTGGATTGGTCGAGGTGGTGCTATAAACTGGCCAGCTAGATCTCCCGATTTGGCACCGTGTGACTTTTTCTTGTGGGGTCAGTTAAAAAATAAGATATGTAAAACTCGTCACCCAAATATTGATTCTTTAAGGAATGTTATTTTTGCGGAATGCAACTTAATAAACGATCGGCAACTTGCGAATGTGAGAAATTCTTTCTGTAATAGGCTGGGATACTGTCTGATACAGAATGGGGGTTTATTTGAATATTTGTTATAGTTATTTTTCTTTTTTTATGTTACTTTAATTTCATTGTATATTAATAAGTTTTTGTCCTTACCTAGATATGAAATAAATAAGTTTTAAATTGCCAGATTACAAAATTCATTAGAGCAAAATAAACAAATGTTGCCGCTTGTTAAATTTTTCATAATTGCAGTAAAATTAAAGTAATTTAATTTTTATTATTTCATTTTACTGCTTTAATATTTTCCTAAAAACTTTTTAATATGTTAGACGACACCTACAATTTACCCTAAACTATGGACCAGCATTCACCAACGAAACATCCACACCAGTAATCAATTAATTGTCAACTATAGGTAATGACAATAATAATGTGAATGAGAATTATCTAAATAAAAAAAACAAGTTTATGTGTTAGTAAAAATTAACTTCTTTCGATGAAAGATTCCCAGCCTTCAAATTTCTTACTAAATTATTTGTTGTTATACCCAAGGAATAGGAGGGTTATTGAATTTTACAGAAAATGAGGCACGGACTACGCGCAATCTATTGCCGCCGTAACATATTTTCACAATGAAAACCTTTTCTTGAACTGAATAAATATTTTTGTTCATTTTTAAATGTTGACAGTTCAGAAAATCCATAAAAATCAAAGACGTCCGTGATTAGAATAAATTAAGTTGTCATGGATAATCTGATAAATTTCTGTGTTTTAGTTAGAAAATTATTAATGTAATTTTTGCTTTTAATGCTTTAATAAATTGGAAAGTTGTAGAGTTTTTGATATCCTCATACAAAGAAAAAAATAATCTTTCGATTTCTACCTTTACCCCCACTGTAACTACACATGGGGAGCAGGAATCCCCAAAAATGTAATTGCCCATGTTATTTCCCCATGTACACATGGAAGTTTGTCACACGGTATAATTCTGTAGGGATACGCAAAGAGTGATATAGTGTATCACCAAATGTATTACTAAAATGCGCCTGAGTATCGAATCTCAAAGGAAAAATCCGACTTTGTATCTGTATATGAATTGATGACGCTTCAACAAAGATTTGAATGATCAATTCGGTGTCGAACACGAGGCATTTGGATGCATGCGAAAGTATGAATCTCATAATAAATTTGACATTATCCGTTATCCAGGGCGTACAGCAGTTTGCCTTGCGTCTTTTAGAAGCACGAAGAGGAGCATGAAGATTAGAAATACTTCTCGTTGTCTCCCATCGCAGTATGGAACTCTTTATGCTTTAAGTTTGCTCAACTACACTTGACTGACTTTTTAGTAATTGATACCTACTTACACTTAAATAAATTTAACTACATTCTACTTCTAGCCTAGGTGCTGAAGTATCCATTATCCGACACTGAGAAAAGTTAAAAAAATAATTTTCTTCTTTTTGCTGAAAATGAAAACCGAGAACAATGATTATTAATATTACTTTCCGTGAAATGGAGTCGGTGTCGGCTTATCGGTACCGCGAAACAACGCTTCTTCCAAAAGTTGTTATATAGTAAAAATTTATAAACATTCATATTATGATAATATGATTAGTGAGTCATAAAACCGCAACAATAAACTTTTGTATGAGCCGCGACTGTCGCAGTGTGAATCGAGCTTCTGAACCAGAGTAGTTACGGCGTGAAAATTAACAAAGTGATTTTTCTTCTAGATGTGAAGAGATAGCAGCCCTTATGGGGGAGGAGGGGGAGCGCGGCCCCGAGGAGGGCTATCTGTTGGTACGCGTACACGTACCCGAACTGAACGTTCAGAAGTGCCTACAGTTTCCTCGGGACCAACTAGTTTGGGATGTAAAACAGCAATGTCTTGCCGCGCTACCCAAGGTCAGTACTATTTTTTTTAAATTTTTGTTAAACACTTTTGGGTAGAAAGAAGTTTGGAAACAGTTGTCGGAAGCTACGAAAAGTAACCGAATTAATACTATTTAGATTTTGACTTCCCAAATAGCAGAAACCTGAGACTTCTGCTTCCGATTTGGCTTTTCGTTTTGGCCCTAATAGGTATTTTATTTTCGGTTCCGTACTATCAAGATTTTGGTTACATTCTTAGTCATCTTTGTACAGTTTGGTCCTCTGTCAAAACTGCCAAGTCTAGATGATTAATAGAGAATTAATTCAAAGTAATAGTTAATAAAAAACACCAAAGGAAAATAGTTGTTGCTTCCTGTAGCTCTTTTATTTCCTAAATTATCCTTCTGATTTTGGAAATCATCAAGGCTGGGGCACTCTATTTACAGCTACTCTAAATAATTCAGTGGAGTCACAGTTTAACTATTATTTCTCCTAGGCAACACACCCGCTTCTTCCTCAGCTTTGCCTTGCCTAATCCCCCATACTGCATACTTCAATATTTACTCATGAGTGTTGTGGATATTTGTGGAATTCTGAGTGGTAAGTTCAGACAACTTCAAGAATAACTAGCAATTTATTGAAAATGAATAAGCGATTAAAACGAATACAGTTTCGCCTCTCGCGACCGTCTACATACTACTACCATAACATGAATCAGCAAGCAAGCTTAACGATAAGCATTGGTTTATAAACATTCTGCGAATGCAATACAATATTTCATCTGTTAGTATTTGTTTTTCTTAATTAAATATAGATCACAACACTCTCCCTAAAAACATACTGACAGATAACAACAATACAAAACCTATTTATTAGTTGTTAAACCAAGTTTCCCTTTCAAATAATCAAACTTTTGACGTGACAGTGGTTTAGTCATAACATCAGCAATTTGCTCATCACTTTGTACATATTCTACCTTAATCCTATTTTCTTCATACATATTACGTATAAAATTATAACGAACATCAATATGTTTAGTACGTTGATGAAACTGCCGATTCTTTATCAACTTGATCGCACTTAAATTATCAACACGTAAAACAGCTTTTTCAATTTTATTTTCACATACACCAATTTCATTAAACAAACGAATTAACCAAACCATTTCTTTCCCCGCACTTGCCGCACTTATAAATTCTGCTTCAGTTGTTGACAATGCTATACACTGCTGTCTTTTACTCTGCCAAGTAATTGCCGCATCACTGTATTTGCAGACTATTCCTGTAGTTGATTTCCTTGTGGTAGTGTCACCTGCGAAATCTGCATCGCTGTACACTTCCAAACTTCCACTTGTTCCATAAAGAAGTCCAAGATTTTCTGTATATTTGAGATATCTAAGTATACGTTTAACCAAATTGCAATGCGCTTCCGTTGGTTTTTCCAATGATCTTGATGCAACGTTGAGTGCAAATCCTATATCAGGTCTGGATATGACATGAAGATACATGAGATTTCCTACTATTTCACGATAAGGAAAATCTCTGGCTAACTCATTAGAACCGTTGGAATTCCAGCCAGGTTCTATTGGAATTGACACAGACTTTGCTTCTTTCATTCCAAACTTCGCCAGAATTTTATGAACATAATTTCTTTGATTAATAAAAATTGAGCCATCAGACTTCTGCTCGATTTCCATACCAAGAAAACTGTTTACTTGTGTTACGATTTTTGCCTCAAACTTGCTTTGTACTTGTTCAAGTAACTCATCAGCATCTTCGGCTTTAGAAGCAACTATTAACCCATCGTCAACATATAACAAAAGAAATAATTTTCTCGTTTTATCGTTAAGTATGTATAGACATGTGTCACAAGTACTCTCCCTCAAACCAAAATTCTGCAGAAATTCAGTGAATCTTCGATTCCAACATCTGGGAGCTTGTTTCAAGCCGTACAAACTTTTCAATAGCTTACAAACCTTGCTCGAAGCATTTTCAAATCCCTTTGGTTGATTCATGAAAATCTCTTCATCCAAGTTACCATACAAAAACGCGGATTTAATATCGAATTGTCTTAGAATTAATTTTTCTGATGATGCCACACTTAAGACTGCTCGAATAGTATCGTAACGTACTACTGGACTGAAGGTTTCATTGTAATCATAACCTTCCTTTTGAGAGCACCCTTTCACGACTAATCGCGCTTTATAGCGATCTATAGAGCCATCGGGGTGATATTTAATTCGGTATACCCAACGATTATCAAGCACCTTTTTACCAACCGGCTTGTCAACTAAAACCCAAGTATTATTTTTGGCTAAGGATTTCATTTCTTCTGTCATTGCACTGAGCCAATGTTCAGCCTTTTCAGAATTCATTGCATCATCGTAATCCGTTGGTTCTGTTTCAGCCGTCATGCAAATAGGAACACCATAATAATCAGGTCTCTTCAGTGTTTTCCTATCTCTCAGTTTGCGTATGTCTTCTACAACATTCGACTCGGAATTGCTGTCTGAACATTCAACATCTTCCGCTTCCTCAGCAGATTCAGAGGTACCAATTGTGTCAACTTCTGTTGTTACAGATAATGTTGATTCTTCTTTGAAAACGACATCTCTGCTTACGATGACATCATTGACATCAGGAACCCATATGCGATAAGCTTCGACTCCTTCTGTGTACCCCACAAAATAGCCTTTTTGGGATTTCTTGTCTAGCTTACGTCTCTTTTCTTTGGGTATGTGCACATAACATTCTGTCCCAAAGACCTTTAAGTTTGTGACTTTTGGTTTCTTTCCATACCACAACTCATATGGCGTTTTCTCTGATATTCTTGTTGGTCCTGTTCGATTAAGCACGTAAACCGCAGTGTTTACTGCCTCTGCCCAAAGCTTCTGTGGAAGATAGGATTTTGCGTATAAAATAGAACGAGCAGCTTCCACTACTGTTCTATTTTCTCTTTCAATTACTCCGTTTTGTTCTGGTGTATACGGGGCAGTTACAATATGTTTAGTTCCAATCTCACTCAAGAACATGCGAACATCATTGTTTACATACTCTTTGCCTCCGTCAGTTTGCAGCTCTTTAATTTGATGCCCAAACTTTGTGTGTACTTCGTTGCAAAATGATTTCAATTTGTCTTTTACCTCCGACTTTTCTCGAATGAAGTAAACAGCTCTAAACTTGCTAAAATCATCCTTAAATAGTACAAAGTATCGTTTCTTACCAACTGATTCCACGCTCATCGGACCACATACATCAGAATGCACCAATTCCCTAGGAGCATTTGTAGTATCTTCTGTTCTTTGACTGAAACTTCTTCGATGTTGCTTCCCATAAACACAACCATCACAAAATGTATTGTCCGAGGTCACTTCAGTTCCCATTAATTTTAAAAACGATTGCACATGTTTTTTATTTTGGTGAGCTAACCGTTCGTGCCACAACTGTAGCGAACCGATTTTATTAGCAGCAGCAGAATAAACAATTTTATTTGTATGCACAACCCGAACGCGAAGTTGATACAAATTATTGAGCTCTACTCCTGTAGCAACAATTTTATCATTCTTCATAAACACACAATGCTTGCCATTGTTGTTAATACAAAAATCAAGGCCCTTGCTAGCCGCTACTTTTACCGAAAACAAATTGTGAGTCATATCCGGAGCATACAGCACGTCGTAAATTACACCGGGTAGCCACGTCGTTTCACCATACGTTTCGACTTTAAGGTTCCCGCGACCAAACGCCGATATCTGCTGACCGTTTCCGACTCTTATCATCACGGGTTTTGAAAACTCGCTAAATTCCATGAACCAATCACGCCTATTGGTTATATGGTCAGATGCACCTGAGTCGATTAACCAAATGTCTCTGGTTACTATTACGTCAGCACTTCCTACAAACGCCTGTTGTTCACTCGATGAATCGTCACCGGATTTACCACTTTTTGGTTGGTACACGTTTTTCGGACAGTTTTTCAGAATGTGGTCTTTCGAACCGCACTTATAACAACCACGACAATTTTCGCGAACATGGTTTTTCCTTCCGCAATTTAAACAACCAGCCTTTTTCTTAAAATTCGGAACTTTCTTGCCCAATTTTAGTTTCGAAAACAATGCGACTGTTGATTCCTCATTTTCAGTTACCTGCTTTTGAAGGCGTAACTCTTCAGTCATGAGTCTCGTTGTTAGATTGTCGATGGTTCGTTTACCTGGATCAGTCGAGTCCCATGCGCTGTGAAAATGATTAAATTTTGATGGCAACGTCGACAAAATTCTGGTAAGAAGCATGGATTCTGGAATTTGTTCACCCAACATTTTCATTTTATTGGCCAACTGCTCCAACTTAGAGATGTGTTGAGCTACATTTCCAGCAGGATCCCAGCGGAATTCAAAGAACTGCTTCTGAACGAGAGAGAGGCTCTCATCCGACTTCATATCATAGATACTGTGCAACTTTTTCCACATTTCTTCTGCGGTTTCACAACTCATTAAGAATTGTAGTGGCTTCGAGTCCACAGTGGTTACTATGAGTTTCTTCGCAAGTCGATCAGCCTTTGTCCATCTCTTCAGTTTTTGTTCATACTGCTCATCACCAACTTCAGGTTTCTTAACTGTGCCATCACACACGTCACGAGCATCTTCACTTTCCAATAAAGTTCGCATGACAAATTGCCATTGCGGCCAGTTATCAGCGTCTCGAAGTTTCTCTACTTTGAGTTTATCAACCTCCATTTTGTTGATAACGCGTTAAAACAATTTTAATGCACTAAACAACTTTTTTAGTCACACTCTAACTTGAATTAACCGTTCAAAGTCAACAATGAACTTAACAACCCACCTGCGACACCTGGGCACATAACCTGTTGTGGATATTTGTGGAATTCTGAGTGGTAAGTTCAGACAACTTCAAGAATAACTAGCAATTTATTGAAAATGAATAAGCGATTAAAACGAATACAGTTTCGCCTCTCGCGACCGTCTACATACTACTACCATAACATGAATCAGCAAGCAAGCTTAACGATAAGCATTGGTTTATAAACATTCTGCGAATGCAATACAATATTTCATCTGTTAGTATTTGTTTTTCTTAATTAAATATAGATCACAACAATGAGGAACGTTAACATACTCGATTGTCTGTTGGATAATTTTGTAGGTATGTTCGAATTTTATTTTACCGTCAAGTCAGGCAAACATCAATCCCCCGACAGCCACAGGAGAAATGATATGGCATTACTAGCTTGTTGATAATTTCAACCCTTTTTGTTTTAATTATTTAATCATCGCCGTGTGATGGGAAAATTGAAGTGTATTAAAATTCAACGCCCAGAGGAACGCACGGATCGAAATCAATAATCAATTTTGCAAGCCAACATTCGTTTATTTTCGTTAATTACCTCGATAGCTGTTCTCGTCAGGTTTGCAGGGTACTGTGCGGAGATTGATTACATTACTTCTTAATGTTAATAAGCTCGTGCAATAGAAGTTGTGTCATTAATATTCGTTAAACTTTAAAGTCTGACACAATCCTGTGAAGTACTCTTGATTATAAGTTAGTTAGAAATGGTAAAGTGGCTTTAGAATCACTTGTAAAAAATCAGTATAATTACGTAATTGGTAATGTCAAATTAATTATGCCGTTCGACTGTACGACTTTGGTTGATTGGTATGTTCTGAGATTTCGAAAATTTTTGCACTCGTTTTTGCACTAGTACATAGGCAGAAATTTTATATTTTGTACAATGTCAGCATAAATTTATGTTCCAAACATTAATAGAATCCGAATTTGCATCGCTTCCACCATCTTTTCGTCCGAGTTGAATTTCTTGTCTGCCATGTGATGTACCTACCTAAGACCTAACTCCCAAAAAGATTATAGTCACAGAGCGATGTCGGGATAGGTGAGGGAAATTTTCATCGTAACTTATCTGTTTCCTTTCTGGGACTACTGATGCATCCAAGATTCGCCTACGTTCATTATTCTTACCAAAAAGCGTCTCATCCAATTTAAAAACGCCGAAGAAGTTCTTTGTTAAACTGAGATTGTTTTTGCACGTGCTGTTCAAACAGGTCCTTCCTAGACCTAGTTCTCAGTTCTAAGACTGGTTGGACGCATACCTCCATCCTTTCCTATCCTGAGCTAACCTGCGCATTTCCTCAAAAGTTGAACATCCTACATCCCTAACTATTTGAGAGCAGTAGTCTAATCTGGGCCTACCCCTACCCTTTTTATTCCTACCTCTGACTCTAGTATGACGCGAACTATTCGTTCGTGTTTTAGAAGGTGTCCTACTATCTTATCATCCTATCTCTCCTATTCTTTATTAATTGTCTTCCACACCTTTCCTTTTAAGAGTTCCCGAGCATAACGGTTTTTTCTTTTTGTTAAATGCAACTCGACCCTTGGCTAATCTTTGTTTTATATCTTTAGTGCTCCTACCATATCGAGTTATTTGACTTCCTAAATAGCAGAAATCGGCGACTCTATATATATTCTCATTTCTTATTTGTATTTTAGTTTTACCTCTATTTTCACACCCTTTACATACCAACATTTTGGTTTTCTTTTTATTGATTTTCATGCCGTAGCCCTCTGTCACAACTGCTTCCATTCCATTCAAAGCCATTCGTAATTCTTCTTTGCTGGATGCTAACACTGCTATATCATCCGCGAATCTGAGCATGCTAATAGTTTGACCCTCTACCTACATTCATCCCTGAGGCTGTTCTGTCCTTAACAATATTAATCGCATCTTTTTTTAAACATAGCCACTTCGCTTCTTGAGCTACTTAAATGGAACATATAGTGGTGAGTGGGAGTTGCCTCTCATATTTAAACATCGTTCCAGTGTGGGTGCAGGATTCTTGTTACTGCTGGCAGCCGAATTCCAGAAAGCTGAAAGCAGCATTGTTAATAGTGACCCAACAATGTGTGGCAGACCGAACCGGGCACAGATCTATCTGAAAAGTGCAATTGCCCTTCAGGATATTCGAACCCGGGACTTCGCAGTCAGAAGCTAGTTCTCTTACCACTGAGCTACCCTGTCATTTATATGCCTATCTTCGATATACAGTGTGTTCAACGAGGAATGGGACAGTGCAATATCTTGGAAACGGGTGAAGATTTTAAAATTATAAAAATGTTTTAATAAACCTCAGTCAGGGGGACATATTTTGTGGCAAAAAAATAGAATTCCATCCATCATATTGCTAGGTGGCGCTATCTGACTTTAATTTTTTAAATGGAATGACATACTTTTGGTCACGTTTTTGGATTCTATAACATATTTGTGATAACTTTTATTAAAACTTCTACCAACCTATGTCTTTTAGTTTCCGAGAAAAAAATTGTTTTCAAAATTTTAAGACGAAAACATGTTTTCAAGAAATCGCATTGACGCTTGAGTGGATAGAGATAAATGAATACATTTTATATTAAGTGATAGAGAAAATACTGTCTTTTTCCACAAAAATACTGATATTCGATTTTTTTATACGTGGTGCTTCCAATAGTTACCTTCACTTACGTTAAACTAACACATTTTATTTGAGTGGTACTGGACCGTTCGAACAACTACTCCTCGGGCAAATACCCCGCCAGGCATTGAATTATAGAACTAAATCCAGATTTTATGTACTGCGAGATCCATACTGAATGCTACCCCAAACATATCGTTGGGCTTGGAACATCCCTAGATCTCTACGTACTTTCCTGAAAAACTTCTAACATTTTATTTATTTTATTGCCATTAAAACAATTTAAGCAAAATTAAAAAATATCGAAATTAAAATAAGCCTACAAATTAAATTAAATGTTCAAACGTTTCTCCATTATTTTTCAACACATTTTTCATACCTCTTAATTAATGTAGCACTAGTTACCGCGTTCAACGTTTCACGTGATATGCTCGCACATAATTATAAAAATTGAAACTGTACAAAAGATATTCAGAACTGAAATCTCAATTGTGAGAAACTTCAATAGACATTTGTTTTCATGGCATGCTAAATTTTTGTTAAATTCTTGATGCATGGTTCTTTCAATGACTGCGAGAACTTGACTACTTTTTGAATGTATTTACAGCGTTGTTGAATTATTTTGGCGTTATCTGCATTATGTTTGTGAAAAAAACATATTTTGTCTGTCATTTCGTAAAATATTTGTTAATTTATCTCTATGCACTCAAGTGTCAATGCGATTTCTTAAAAACATGTTTTCGTCTTGAAATTTTGAAAATCATTTTTTTCTTGGAAGCTAAAAGACAGGTTGGTAGAAGTTTTAATAAAAGTTATCACAAATATGTTATAGAATCCAAAAATTCGACCAAAAGTATGTCATTCCATTTAAAAAATTAAAGTCAGATAGATGGAATTCTATTTTTTTGCCACAAAATATGTCCCCCTGACTGAGGTTTATTAAAACATTTTCACAATTTTAAAATTTTCACCCTTTTCCGAGATATTGCACTGTCCCATTCCTCATTGAACACACTGTATAAATTGAAAACTAGAGGTGGCAACGCACATCCCTGTCTCACTCCCTTCCGGATATGATGTTGTGGGTCCTTGTATCACCCCAAATTAATAAAGGTACTATTTAATATATTAAGAGATTTTTGAATAGGATAAGATCTCGGATACAATTCCTTTATATGGAGCAATAAGTTTTGGGCTTCATACGTTCGTACCTCCAGATTTCAACTCCGCCCTTTCTTTGGATCAATTTGAAGTGGCCCTGTTTTCTTGGGTCAGAATCTTATCTTGTATATCTTATAGAGGATGCCTATTTTATATTTTCCATGTCTTCTCATTTTAGATGGTACGATCTGACATTGGGCCAAATTTTCTCTACAAAATCTACAAGGATTGGTTTCACGAAGATTGAGCCTGCCTCATACCGCATTAGTACAATTGGCATTGTCCGAAATCTGCTTGTTCCTCAGTTATCTTAACCACTTTATGACCAATGTGGTGTCGCAACAATTTTCGAGTGACATAAGAGCAGTGAGATGGATGGAAATTATTTCCATCTGATGGATGGAAATTATTTCACTAGCCCTCGTCGTTCTCATACTGAATATTCAAAAATTAGCATCTGTGTTAGATAGCCCGGAGTGTTTGTGTCTAGCAAATATTTGGTTCCGGCGGAAGCTTAAGAGATTTTGTCGAAGCGCTGTTGCTATGTGCTGAAGTTGTAATTAATTGTTGATGTTGTAAGTTTTGTTTAACCTTCTTAATGCAAATGTATATTTTCTTGGTTGCATCAAAGTTTATGATATAAAACAAAAAAGATGAAGCCTGAAAGTATCAGCCGTTTCCAAACTTCTACGTATTTTAACAAAATTATATTTATTCTTACGTTTGCTTCTGCAGTGTAACAAACATTCACCTGGAAGTTTTTAATAAACATTCCCAATTGGAAAATTTCTGCACTGTGCTTTTAATATTATTTCTGTTTCGTAAAAGTGTGGTAGGTTCTTTAGTAAAGTGGTTTTTCGCGTTAGTTACGAAATTCCCCATACATGGGTACAGATAATTTATGCAAGAGTTCATGTCGATAACGTCCATGCACAAACGCCTAGCTAAACTATAATTCCAGATAATTACATTTCCCAACTGTAAAAATTCATTGCATATGTAATAGTTTTGTAACGTAGGTATTTGTTTAACAGAACGCTGTGTCTATTATGCGTTTCACGAGAGAACGGACAGTGACGTAGCGTGTGTACAAACAAGTGCTCCTGGACGTACCGCGGTTGCTAGGTAACAAAGGCGCGACCGTCCATTTTCCTCTCGCTTCAGTGTCGGACGATCGTGCGCAGTTTTGATGACGAAGTTTTCCGTTCTCTTGTGAAACAATTAATACACTTTCTTTCGAGTATTTTGGTAGTTCCGTTATCGCATATAGAAACTGTGCAGATGCCAACGAAAGTAATAATTTTGTTGTTTATTTATATTTTATTGTAATTGATATGTACTTTTAATTGTTTTTATTTTGTCGATGGTTGCTTCTTTCACGCGAAGGTGGCCACATGGTTTAGGGTAGGTATTAATGTAGTATGCACCACTTTTTTGTTAGAGAATGGAAGTTGCCTGTGTGATTATTTGCATGGCTAAAAGCTAAAAGTTTCGTGGTTTGTTAATGGCTAGTGTGCATTTTATGTTACTTAACGAGGGATTGCTTCGTCAATTTTCTTCAAATTTCATGATAGGGTCTCAGTTTTTGTTCAGCAATTAAACCTTAAGGAATTGCTTTATTTGCTTCATTTTAATTGTGTACATCCGATTATAATGAGCATGGTTCTTGTTCAAATAACCAAAATATGTATCAAGATGTTATTTCTCGCCCTTTATTGCGTTTTTGGTAGGTATCCGTTTTATCAGTTTGGAAGTTCGAAACAAATATAACAGTGTTAATCTGTTGAATTATTTTATCAAATAAAAGTGCCGTAAATAATAATTTATTGTACTTTGTTATTATCCTTCGAGAGGGCAATTTAAATTCTCTTTGATGTTTTAAATTGAAAGATCAATCAGATACAGACCTAAAACATGCCTAAAAATATTTTCCGTTGAAGGCAAACATCTTTTTTTTAATTAGAACAATTTTTTGTTGCTTAACTTCAAAGGCAGTATACTATCTCAGAGTGAATTCAGCAAGTTCCTACTAATTAATACATTAGGAAGGTGTGAGATAATCGATATATAATCCCAATTAAATTTCGTTTTATTAATTACCTTGTAGGTATTTCAGTATTACTTGGATAGCAATATAACTGCAATAAATTTTGCTTATGTCGTTGCTGATATACTTAAGGTGGTAGGAGATCTACATAATGTTAAATCTTACCGACACGATCACAGCCTTAGTAATTTACGGTTAAAAGTAAATGCAAGTAATTAAGGAAGTGATTATTTTTATGATTACATTACAGTTTGTTAAAGAACTGAAAGTCAGATTCGTAAAAGTTTGTTGTATGCTCGGCGCTTCTCGCCTCGTGATACAATCTTGGCTATACATAATTTAGTAGTAGGTATGTATTGTCAATAATTATTTTCCTTTTTATTTGAAATATTTTCAGCATGCAGTGATGTAGAGTAGCTATACTGAAATAGAAATTTGAATTGAGACGAACGTAATAAATTTATATTTCAAATTGCTATGTAGATACACGTATAAGAAGGGTTCAACAAAACCTGTCCCAAACAAACAACTTTTATTAATTTATTGACATCAATCAATAATAATTACCCCCTACTATGAGACTAGCATCCCACTGAGTTACTAGGTGATGGAGTCCATTTATAAAGCATTACAAGAACTAACTGCCTTCTTTGGTGGTCTAGAGATAGACCTTATGCGTTGGATCATTGTTTACCTATGACCCCCAAAATTCAGATTTTCAAAACGTTTTCTCTGAACATCTGTTAACAAACCATCGGCAATGTTTATTAGATTTATTTATTCAGAAGTTGAAAGATTATTATTTCCCTTAGCAATAATTGTGGTCCGAGGAGAACGATTTTTGGACATTTTCGGTCCGAACTACGGGACTGTCGGAATCCGTTTTCAAAATTACTCTGCACCACACGATTTAATCGGTATGAAAAACTACCTCTAATTTGAAGGTTCCGTATCTCGACCGTAATCTGACCCAACCCAGTCTATGGATACACAATAAAAATGTTTTGAGTTCCTTATCACTACGTTTTTAGATGCATATTTATAAATAAATTACTAATTCCCCAAGTTTCTAAGTAAAAAATGTGAGGACAGTAATGCATTGGACCAGTTTTTGTTGTTTCTATCGTTTAATGGATTTAAATTTCACTTAAAAAGGTGTTATTACTTAGACAGTGAATGTGAGAAACGTAACAACACGTTTGAAACAATAATTAAATAATTTTTCAGATGTTTACATTCGTGAAAGTTGTTGGTATTTGTGTGTTAACTAATTTGAAAAACCTATAAATACGAATTTACTCTTAAAAGCATTTGCCAAAAATACTAATTGGATTTGTGCATTCAAGCAGAACCTTGACATATACTTTTGTGAGTATATTTAACATTCAATTCCAACAATAAATTATGTAGAATTAGCGCAGTTCCTTGCGGGTGTTAATTAAAATTATTCGTTTTACAAAAGTACTTGCTAATTGTTTTATGATGTTTTTCTATAACATTAATACTATGCTTGCGTTTGCTATCACATAAAGTTGACAAGTTTTTATAATATAGATGCTTATTAATAGTATATTATACACGAGTTTATAATAATATGATTACAAAACTCGCTCGCTTCGCTCGCTCGTGTTGTAAACTTCATCCTCGGTAATAATAGCATCATTATAACGAGTTGTATACTGTACTTTGTCCACGACTATCAAAACAGATTCCCAGAAAGAATTTACCTTCATTTCCCTTCTCCAGTGTAAGAAAGATTCATACATATGCTCTCAGGTATAATTTTCTTGGTTTTTTGGGCAATGAATCTAATGAGGCAAGTTCTGCAGCTTCTTTTATTGCTGGTGCTGTTAAAGAAATCTCGTTTTCACTCTCACTACTCATTATATCTTCTTTTTTAGAATATGCATTTCAAATTAAAAGCAAACCATGCTGATTTGACGTTTCAATTTGAACTGACACATCGCGATCGCGGCCTACTAAATAAATGTTCCTATTGGTTTAGTGAATAATATTCATTATTCACTGCAGTGATTAATGTATCTAATTATGATTGAAGAAACACAAGTATAAAGAGTATATTGTAAGATAGTCGTGGACAAACGTTTTTTTTTTAGCTTGCCTTGTTTGTGTTTTGTGTGGGTCAAATCTAGTAATTGAAATTTTACCCCCTTCCTGTTGACCGATTGATCTGAAATTTGGTACATACAATATACAATTATGTATATTCAGTATCATTTGTAAATCCAAGATGGCCGCCGCCACAAAATGGCGGATTACCCCCTCAATATGGGTATCAAATGAAAAGGCTTGACAAGTAGAACACAGTACACTTTAGAAAAATAATAACAAAGCAACAACAAACAAAAAAAACTAAAAACTTGAAAATAAAATAAGCGAAAAATTTTTTAAGTTAAACGGTTTTATTGTAAAGAAACATAATAATGCTGCAGATAATGTACTAAAAGCAAAAAAATAATTAGGTGGGTACCAGGTACCAGTCATCACACCACTCTCCTCATCAATCTAGAGCATTGATAAGACTAAAATAAAATCATGGGGCGTAGCGTAACCTGAGTAAATATGTAAATGATCGATCTGCGATGTTGTCTATTGAGAAGATGCATCCAAAGCATACCTATAATGATATGAGCGGTTGACTGTAGATAATATAAATAGACTCGCCCCACGATTTTATTTTAGTCTGATCAATGCTCTAGTCTAGATTGATGAGGAGAGTAGTAGGTACCTGGTACCTACCTAATTATTTTTTAGCTTTTAGTACATTATCTGCATCATTATTATGTTTCTTTACAATTACTTAATTTTTTTTTACTTATTTTTAATAAATTGAAAAGATATTGAATATTAATGCACTTTCCCAGCTTGAAGGGAAAACTTTTTAAATTTATCCTATATCTTGAGAAAATCTCTTGTGAGTAAGAATTTACAGAAACTGTAATTTAGCAACCTTAATCCAAAATGGACTTTGCTAATTTTCATGTATACTCAGTATAAATCAACGGAACAATTTGTAAACAATGAAAATGTTAAAATTTATACGAAATCGAAACAATGGTAGGCGTCTGCACACTACAAAAAACAAAACTGGAATGAAACAGCGAGGACTCCGTGAAACGTGACTGATTGCATGTCGCCAATGGCTGTCTGCCAACAAATAATAAATAATAATAATAATAATAAAGACTTTATTGCTGAAATTACATAAGAAAAAAAAATAACTTAAAATATCAAATTCAGCAAAGGGCGAAGTTCAGCTGAACATTCGTGAATGTCCCGCTGCTCTACTTAACCCTTAAAATACAAAATAAATTCGAGAGAAAAAGCGACACGCGCTGAACCCACAAAGGACAACAATAAACTCACATGGATATACATACATAAATTTCGGTCAAAACAGCAAAGGTAAAAAAAAATCATAATGAGATATGAAACAAAACAAATTCTAAGTTTAAGGTAATATATTAATAACAAATTAACTCAATTTAGTCAAGGCAAACAAAAAAAAACGTGGAAATCAAAATGAAAATGAAAACAAACCAGCAAAAAACTATAAACAGAAATGAAATAGAAATGAAACAGAGCCATGGCAAAATATGAGAGCCATAAAATCATCACCCAAAAACTTGAAACTGCTCAGCGAAAAGATCACGACGAAGTGTACTCTTAAATGTGATAAACTGTCGAGACTGTAATAAGTATTTATTGACATATTTATTGAAAACTTTTGAAACACAATATGAGAACGATCTTTCAAAAACAGATGTACAGTGACACGGTGGCGTAATCAGACCCTTAAATCGAATGTTAATATTGTGGACATCAGTTCTAAATTGAATTTTGTTGTACAAATAAGGCGGAGTTCTTAACTGAACTATTTTGTAGTACGCACATGCCGAGTGATGTAGTCGTCGGTTAGACATATTCAACCAGTTCAAATCATGCAATTTATGCGATATATGTTGGCGCCTTGTAATACCAAAAATTAACCGCATACATGCGTTTTGTATCATCTGGATTCTATGTGAATCCGCAAAAGTAAGGCAAGGGCCATAAACCACATCACAAAAATTGAAATGAGATAGGACAATAGAATTACACAATTTAATCTTTATTTTTTGATTTAATATTGATCTGTTCATGTAAATAATTTTTAAATTTACATAAGCTCTTTGGATACATTTGGATATGTGTTGACTAAACCTTAAATTATCATCCATTATTAATCCCAAGTTACGAACCTGATGTACAAGCGGCAAAGGAGAAGCACCTAAATTTATTTTAATTTTATTTATTAACTTAGACCGCAACTTGTTCCTCCCGAACACCATAAAAGAAGATTTATTTGGGTTAATGTTGAGGCAGTGCTTACGGGCCATTTCGGTTAACATGTTCAAATCTGTGTTAATTCTATCCATAGAAGTATAGAAAGAGTCCTCCGGAAAAGAGTAATAGAGCTGAGTGTCGTCAGCATACATGTGACAGGAACAGAATTTAAGACACGGTTGCATTTGAGAAGTATATACTGAATATAGTAATGGACCCAAAATAGATCCCTGCGGGACACCAGTATTTAGTTGCTTGGAATTCGACAATTTATCCGAGACTTTAACAATTTGTGATCTATCCATTATAAAATGTTTAATTAAAGTAATGGCTGCAGGGCCAAATCCGCAAGAATTCAAGACGCTCAGCAACAAACTATGACTGATGGTATCAAATGCCTTCGAATAATCCAGAAGAACGAGAACAGTGAGTTTATTTTGATCAATTGCTGTGAGTATATCATCAGTTACCTGCAGTAGTGCTGTAGAACAACTATACCCAGCTCTAAACCCTGACTGCGTTTCAGGCAGCAATGAATGGAGAGCAAGGTACTTTCTCATTTGGCAATCCATTATTTTCTCTAATATTTTTGATAAAGCAGGTAGCACACTAATAGGACGCAAATCTTTAAAATCAGTTGGTCTGGCTATTTTAGGTAATGGATATACTAACGCTGTTTTCCAACAAGTAGGAAAAACACTTTCTTTTAAACAGAAATTTACAATGTGAACTAGTACAGGCAAAATCTGAGGACAACACAGTTTAATGAATTTAATATTGAAATTATCTGTTCCAACAGCATTTGAGGAAATTTTAAACAATATATTTGACACAGTTTCTTCCGAAACTAACTCGAAGACAAATTGATCCTGTTTGTTAATACGAGAATTACTATTATAAAAATTTATCAAGTCATTATCTGGATGTAAGTTTGTATTAACAGAGTCTATGAAAAAATTATTTATTCTTTCAGGTTCCCGTAATTCTTGCGGAATTATGAATTTTGGCTTACTATAGACTTTCATCAATTTTAAATCTTTCCACATGGTCTTAGAGTTTCCCATCTTCAAACTATGCTCAAAGTAAGCCTTTTTTTCCAACCGAACTGTTTTTGTTGTTAAATTTCTTATATCTTTGTAATAGTTCCAGTGTTCAATTTTACTAGTTTGCTTATATTTGGTCAACGCTTTATCACGCAGTGACATCATAAATTTTAAATTCTCTGTCAACCAAGGACACGGCGGCTTAGAAAATCGTTTACATTTCTCTGGAAAATTATTATTCAATAGATCAATCAATATTCGATTAAGAAGATCAAGTTTATTATCGATCGTATCCAAACGATAAAGATTATGCCATACTATTGAATCTAATTGTAAAGTGAAAGCTGCAGCTTCAAAATGTGCAAAGTCTCGGTATACAATTTGTCTGGGGCCAACTTTATCATATTTTAAAACTAGATTGCAAAAAATGAGATTGTGGTCGGACGAGTGATACCCATCTTTAACACCCGATTGTTCTATTCTAGATTTGTTGCTAGTTAAAATCAAATCTAATAACGTAGCTGTAGAAGCTGTAATACGAGTAGGTTCTGCAATGATTTGGGTGAGGCCATGCATATCCAGCAGATCAAGAAATTTATTGCAGGTGTTGTTAAAACTTAGTAAATCTATATTAAAATCACCAACAACCAGCAGTTCATTACAAAAAGGTAAAACCTGTGAGACAGAACTCTCAAAGCAACTAAAGAAATTAGGAATGTCAGTTTTAGGGGGTCTATAAATAACACCGATTGCAACATTACATTTAGGAAAAGAGAGAACAACCCAAAGTTGCTCAGTATTCTCATTTATGGTCGACTCTTTAATAATTCTATAATGTATATTACTTTTTATGTACAAACCAACGCCTCCCCCACGGCTCCTTTTTCTGTCATTTCTTAAAAACGTATAATTTTGAATGTCCACAACATTGCAGGGCAAGTCCGACGACAGCCATGTCTCACTAACCGCGAAGACATCGTAATCAGCTGACAGAATCAAATCACGAAATTCAATAAAATTTCCGCACAATGATCTAACGTTTAAATGCGCTAGTCTTAACAAACCCATCTAATAGGTAATGATGTGTGACGCCACAGATAAAAGGATTCTAAATATTTGAAAATATATTGCCACGGCTCAAAAAATACAAAAAAAAAATCTGAAATTGGCAAAAAGAAACATAAGTAAAAGAATATACTAGCTGCTATAAATAACATAAACAAAAAATGCAATACTTCCGAGAGCAGCACAAAAATATCGAAATTTCCAATCATTATAAATTCATCTCGTAAAATGCCAACTTCCAATACACATTTAATGAACATCAAGAAAGTCCCTGACTGACGTCACCGCATAAACCCTGCTCCCATCGGTTGCTCGCATAAAAATTTTACCATTCCTAGTCCATAAGTACTTCAAATTATTAGCCAGTTTGTACTCCTTTGCCTTGGCATACAACTGTCTATTAACTCTAGTCAAAGATTCATTCACGTATATTGGAGAATTCCTGTCCCCCGTCAAGCTGGACAAGCACTCCGGAAGATCTCCAACAGTCAAATTTCGCTTCACCTTACGACACTGCAAAAACTGGTTCTTATCAAATCGTCGAACGAATTTCACTATTATACCAGGATTAGCGGCATTATTAGCGGTTCACAAGTTTTCACACGTTTTCACAAGTTTTTATTAAGTTTGACATGTTTGTCTGCCTGTTAATCCTCTCTCTTCAACTAACCCAAAATCAATTTTGGATGTTACAAAAGTGTGCGATATAATAGCACCGTATTGCGCCCTGAACGCATTTTCCTATACATACGCGTTAAATCTTATCCGGACTGAAAGCAGTGTTCAGAAGACGTAGAATAACGACGCAATTTACGAACAATGTCTCGGATAGAATATCACCATAATAAAGCACCCGTAACAATGACTACCCTTAGAGGCAAACACAAAAACTCATTAATCTTAGATCTGAAAAAGATTAATTTATAATTATTACCGGCCTCGGGTCGCAGTTTCATATTATTCCTAAACAACAAAGATAAATAATTAATAAAATGCGGCAAATATCAATTTGGTGCGGCACTCTCACAAATTAAGCCGCCTCAACACCACGGGCGACTTTTGACTCCGCCGTAAAGTGATAAAGAACAAAGTAAATCCTAATCTTAAAATCCCTGGAAGTCACATTAGTAAGAGAATTGTTTTTATTAATGTTTATTAATGGCATTGATTTTGCTAGTGTGTTTTGTATTGATTACCCAATTTTCACTGCCATATAATATTGTGGGAATTACAATAGCATTGTATACCCTCAATTATATATCATTTTATTTAATGCATGGTATAACCTTCCCGACTTTCTTGTTTTATTAATTTTGTCCATGTCCTCCTTACCATCGTTTGTTATAACACTTCCAAGATACTCGAATACTGATACTGTTTCCAGTGGAATATCGTTACATTTTATTTTTTATATTTTTCCTTCTCGTTCAAAACCACGGCTTTTCTTTTATCCGCGTTCACCTCCATTTTTTATATCTATTACGTTTATCCATATGTTCATCAGTTTCTGCATTTTATTTTTAACAGGTTGCAGATTCTGATAGCCAATCACTGTTTGCAATGACCAAGCTTTTTCTCTTGCTGTTGTAAGTAACTTATCCATTAATATTATAAATAATAGAGGCCCCAAATGGTCTCCCTGCTTCACTCTTTTTTTTCTATATCAAATTCTTTCGATTTTTCCCCATTTAATTGTTCCAATCCCTTTACTTTCTTATATATTATGCTTCTCACCAATTTTGGATGTATTTCTATCTCTTTAAAATTTAACAGATAGTTCCCCTGTCCACCGAATCAAAAAATGCTGCCTTTAGATATATAAATGTTATTATGAGTCCTTCGTTATCCATTATTTTCCTTTCCGCAATGTTTTTAGTGCGAAAATAAGCCATTTGTCTGTCTATTACTCTATTGGGTCTATACGCTACCTGTTCGTCATCTATTATTATGTCTATGAAATCCCTGAATCTTCCTTCTATAATTTTCGTGTATAATTTGAAACTTGTTGATCGGCATATTTCTCTATAGTTCTCACATTTCTCAGTTCCCCTTGTCGATGGGCATTGTTATGTTCTTTTCCCAGCAGGATGGTATTTTTTCTGTTTTCCATTCCTCCAGACATATTTTCCAGAATCAGCTTATTTCCTCTTTTCTCAGAAATCTAATCATTTTTGAAGCAATCCCATATTCACCTCCTGCTTTTCCCATTTTGATACCCTTTATCACTTTTGTCAGTTCCTTCTCCGTTATACTTTCCATTTGATCCTTCTGGTCTAGTTGGGGTTCAGTAGTTCTTCTTCCCCTTCGTGATATGTTTTTTGGAATTTAGCTCTGTAGTAGTCCACCACCCCCTTAGTTTTAGTTTTTAATTTGTCGAACTAGTCTCTTACTCCCAGAATTTATTTTCTATTTCCTCCTTTTAACACTCTTATTCTTCCCCAACAATTTGTGTATAGTTTCCAGTATGTACTTCTTTTCCGAACTCTTTCTTCTTGCCTTTCTCACTGCTATTTTTGCTTACGTCCTCCTTATCTTATACTCCTCCATGTCTTCTATTCTTCTTGTTTCAAGATATCTTTGCCATGCTTGTTTCTTGTTTCCTATTTCTGTCTTTACTTCTTCGTTCTACTTCTTCGTTCCACCAACTTGGTCGTTTCTTATTTTTATTACACTTTCTTCTCCCACATATTTCTATTGTTTTGCCAATAACCTTATTCTTGAATGTCCTCCAACGTTCCTCTAAAGTCCATCTCAGCTTTGTTGATTCCAGCATCTCAAGTTCTTTATCTCCTCTATGTACCTTTCCTGTACTTTTTCTTTTGAAATTCTTGAATTTTAATTTTATATCAATCTCTTCCTTCTTCCTCTTCCGCCACATTTTCCTTTAAATTCGTAGTTACCATTCGGTGTTGTGTTCCAAATTCCGGTTCCGTTCTTATCATGACATTTTGTATTTTGTGTTCTAAGTCAATTGTGTAAGTTATATAGTCAATTAGGCTTCTTGCTTTTTCTCCTCAGCAACAAAGGTATACTGGTCTTCAATATCTTATTCCTGAAACGTATTCCCAATGAACAGTTTATTTATTTGGCAAAGCTCTAACATTTTATATCCATTTCTACTTATCTTCCTTTCGCTGGGTGGGCCCATTATTCCCATGCCTCTGCTGATCTCATTTCCAATCCTTGCATTCCAATCTTCCATAACTATTATAGAGTTGTGCTCTTCCCTTGTTTTGTCCATTGTCCTTTGCAGCTCCAAATAAAATTCCTCTATTTTAGCATCTCCTGTTCCCTCTTCTGATCCGTATCTGTATAATAAATTGCAGTCTTTTCTTCTGAATCTAGGTGAACTACTATTACTCTAGACGAGGTTGCCTGGCACTTTGTAATCTTTTTGGCGAGATCCTCACTCGCCAAAATTCAGAAAAGTAAAATTCTCATCCATCCATTCTATACATCTTGTATATTATTGTGGATTCATTTAAATTGCTAGTAATAACTAACAAAATAATTTAAATGGTATGAAAGAAATTGTTTATCGCAAACAATTCTCATTTCTACTCTGGCATTGATTATTTATTTACAGACAGACAATAAAAGATTTATGTCGATTACATAAATTGAAGGTCGCATGTTTGTATCGACCGTCCAGCACTATAATATTTGATATAAAACTTTAATATTTACGTCCAATACTTAAATTGTTCAAAGTTCAACGCGGAAAGCTATAGTCGTAATTCATTATTTTAATGGAAACCATTAATGGTATTGTTGAAGTAAATAGAAAAAGAAAGCGTCGAGAAACTGCCTTTCCAAGCTTTGCAGAAGGTGTAAATATTTAGTGCCGAAACAGTTATTGCAGCTTATCTTTTCTCAAGTATTTCCAGTTGTTTGAAATCCCCCAAGCCAGCGGTGTTCGTTAGAAAACCATAAACCACGTGAAACAGCCAGTAGTTTAAACAAAAGTCCACGTTATAACTCGCTAAGGTACATAAACAACTTTCATCTTTTAGAATATTAATTTAAGATAATATGGAGAATCTTCCGAGTGTGTTGTACTTCTTTGTCGTGAGTCAGACGATGGGTGGGTGACCTTAGGTGTCTTCGGGGGGATTCCTCCATGGGTCAACGGTCATCTGCCCCATGGCACCCTAGCGATTTCTTGCGAGTCAGTGGCGTGCACAATGCACAAAGAACAGCTTACAGTCACAAATCATTTGCACGTGATTGCATTTCGTGGAGAGATAAAACGGGTACGAATGTGCTGCAGGGTTGAGGGATTTAAACTTCGGTTTGCGATTATTCTTACTACCATTCAATAAGGGAACCGTTTCTTTTCCTTACATAAAAGTGATGGGGCAATGCACGGTACTGCAATATAATTATCCAAGCAGTAATATTGTACTTTACACTCCCCATTCTCGGGTATTTTTGAGTGCTATTCATAGGTCTAGGAATACTAATAACTTACAGGAGCATCGTGGAGGACATGCAGGGCGACCGAGGCTTCATCCTTACCACGTTCAACGGGTTCAAGCTTTGAAGCTAGAGGACTTTCCGCGTAAAGTCGAGTTTTGTAACAATTCCCTAACCAATGGATCGGTCGTGGAGGACATACCGCGTGGCCGCCAAGATCACCGAATCTAGACCTGTTGATTTTTTTTGTGAGAGTACAGCAGTAGAAAGTTAAGCATAATTTTAATTGTAATTAAAAGCAAATATTAGCAATCTCAATTTATTTACTTTCCTCCGACATACAATGTATCTATTTAGCATATTTTACAAAGGTCCCTTTGTAAGTTATTATTTTCACGGATGTTATATGAATGTTTAATACCTGCAAATATAATAAAAATATAAATAAGTACATACTTCAGGATTAATTAACTTGTTCCGTGTACATTGACCAAGATGTTTAAGTGTTCTCAAGTGTTTACATTCCATTGTGCGGTCCTTTGGTTGTTACCTTTCAAAAGTTACCAGTGTTGATTATTTTTAAATTAAAAATAAGCATTTTCAACTCGTACAGGATACATTGTATGTTTATTTTGCAGGACAACGTTGCAGTCAAAATACTCATACGATCAATGAATTCAGTTCTTGTCACGGTAATTAATAATTAATACATGAATGTATACCAGTAGTGATGCCAGTTGTACCTTCTGAGAAACCCCCTTTTGCATACAAAAAGCTAAGTAAATTGGGATAGAAATTAGTAGTGGTATTTACTTTTTTATGGTACAAGAGATACTTTCGTCACAGCGATGAAATGTCAACAAAAGAGTAAATTTTTCCGCAAGTGCCAGTCCCATACTTTAATAATCAAATCACTGTTGTATCAAGAAATTTGCTCACAAATAAAGCTTCCAAGAATCACTACTTGGACACTCTTGGAATATTGTTGCGATTAAAAACATGTTTTCTATGATTTCTATCTAATCGTAACATTGATATAGATCTTAGAGTAAATAACTAAGAAATCGTTGCTTCAAAGCTGTCACGTATTTTTTTCTGTTCTAATAACTAAAATAAACGGTATATAGGAGACAAACAGCCTAGTGGACACAAGAAATCGAAGAGCAAGCGAAGTTAAAGTAGAAAGCGTGAAAAAACATTTAAGTTTCAGATCAGAAGAAAATTATGCTATTCAAAGAGCAAAGGAAAAGGGCGAAAGAAATTATTTTGGCAGCTAAATAGAAATCATGGAGAGACTTTGCTGAGAAGATGGAGGCAGATAGTAAAGGGAACTAGAAATTCTTCTGAACGCCAAAGAACCGTAAGACGAGAAGAATAGATCAACCAATAATGATTAAAGACAGGTCAGGGAAAACTTTAATCTAGGAAGACGATGTAATGAATAGATGGAAACAATATTTCGAAGAGTTATTGAACACCACGGAAGTAGATCAAGTAGGACTAGATGGGACTGAGGAAGACAACATAATTTTAACACGAAATGATAACGAGGAAGGAAAAACCATGCTGGAACTGGAAGAAGCAATGCGGAAGATAAAATAATGAAATTTTATCACGCCCTACGGAAAATTTTTATCAATACATAGGGATGCGTACTATCTAAGTGTCCGAAAAGTAAAATGCGGGTGGCAGAAATGAAGTTTTCGAGAAGAGTTCGCGGTATTACGATAAAATAAGAAATGAAGAAATAAGAGAAAAACTGGAAATATAAATAGACTCGATTTTTACTTTCATCGAGCAAGGACTACTTGCCTGGCGGGGACTTCTTCAAGGAATAGGCTGTGATAGAACCGCCAAGTAGGTATGGGAAGCTAGGGGAACACCAAGGGACACTTGGGACTGGGTAGTTGGAAGTATCTTAAAGAGTAGGGGTGTAAAGTGGAATGAAGCGAACAGACAGCGATCAGGAAAGAATGGTGCATATTCGTCTATGGATGAAGATTTAGAAATTCACCCTACACCAGATGATGTGTATACGAAAGAAAATAGGAAGCATGATGAAGTTGAAAATGAAATAGAAGGAAGAAAAGGTATTCGGGAGACAACACCTACTTTGCCACAAGTAGCTTTCTACTTCCTAACGAAGAAAGAGAAGAATAATGGGTTAACCGTTGAGCAAAAATGTATTTGAGGGATCCAGTGACCCATGAATTATTGAAAGACTGAGGGGCAGTATTTATGGAGAACGTGGAAAATATTGCAATGCGTAAACACTGAAAGCCTGAAACGCAACTGGAGGAAAAATATACGGGGGTTATTAATATGTGGAAGTCCAAAAGTGGTAAGAAATGGAAAATATCACTAAGTTTTAAGTTACATCGATGATGCTGTTCCGACTGTTCGTCGCAATGATAAACAGTCTCAAAAGGTAGGAGTAACTATTATTCTTATATTAGTTATAATGTTTCATCTAATGCCAACCGCGGAATCAATTAATGTTATTATTTAAATTGTACGTATCAGTACGGATGTTGACAGTAAAGAATTATTGAAGACCTGGTGCCTGATGTAGGAGAATTGATTAAAGAAATAATGATGGACCTGAGAGTCAGCTCCAGTTTATGAATCTTAGGAATTCCGTAGTATTTAGGAACAACGCTTATTCTGGCATATTAAGACAATTTATTATAAAAGAGGTTGTTTATTACTGGTGCTGCTACTGGTATTTTGCCTATAATGATGAATTCATAATCATAAGGTTTTCAGTCCGAAGACTGGTTGGACGCGTACCTCCATCCTTTTCTATTCTGAGCTAACTTACGCATTTCCCTAAAAGTAGAACACCATACATCCCTAACTATTTGAGAGCACGAATCTAATCCAGGCCTACCCCTACCTCTTTTTATTCCTATATCTGACTCTAGTATGTCGCGAACTATTCCTTCGTGTCTTAGAAGGTGTCCTACCATCCTACCATCCTATCTCTCCTATTCTTTATTGTCTTCCATACCTTTCGCTTTTCCCCGACTCTTTCTAATACTTCCCTATTGCTAACCCTATCTATACACGGTATCTTCATCATGCGTCTGTAGAACTACATTTTAAACGCTTCTACTCTTTTTCGATTCGCTTTTCCTATTGTCCAAGTTTCGCACCCGTATAAAGGCCTTCTCAAACCGACGCGGAACAGCGGGAGGGGGAGCGGTAGCGAAAATCACGCTACTGATGCGAGACGCGGGAAATTAACAAGTATTTACACCAGAACGAAACATTTCGTCATTTTAGACGTGCCTTTATTACTACCGGTTTGTGTAACCTAATTTTTGACATTAAAAAGTATGTTCTTTTCAGATGATGAGGAAGAAGCTCTTCTGTTACTGGCAGTAGCAGACGACCAAAGCAGGTTTTATTTTATTGTCAAACTAATTTGGTCCCATACTTTTTTCTTTTTTCGCATATTTTTATATTCGGTATTAGATAAATCGAAAAAATCGGATAATTCTGGACAGTTTTTATTAATTTTTATGTCTCCATGATAGCACGTGTATAATAGAAGCGGGAACTCCGCGGTAGCGAATAAAAATGCTGCAAGCAGCGAACTGTAAACAAGACGCTGCAGTCCCGCGCGGGCTTTAGCGGGAAGTTGCTTCGGTGTGCATGGTACGATATAACGCCATATGTTTCTATCCCGCGACGCTCCCGCTCTCGCTTCCGCTCCCGCTATCCCGCGTCGGTTTGAGAAGGCCTTAATGCCGTACTCCATACATACGACTTTAAGAGTCTCTTCCGAGTTTCTACGTTAACCGTTCCCGAACATAACAGTTGTTTCTTTTCGTTAAACGCAACTCGACACTGCGCTATTCTTTGTTTTGTTTCTTTAGTGCATCTCGAGTTATTTTACTTCCTAAATAGCAGAAATCCGCGACCTCCTCTATCTTCTCATTTCCTATTTGTACCTATTTCAATTTTAGTTCTATTTTCACTCCCTCTACATACAAAAATTTTAGTTTTCTTTTTATTGATTTTCATGCCGTAGCCCTGTGTCAAAACTGCTTCCATTTCATTCAAAGCCGCTCCTAATTCTTCTTTGCTAGATGGTAACACTGCTATATCATTCGCAAATCTGAGCATGTTAATAGTTTGACCCTGTACATTAATCCCTGAGGCTGTTCTGTCCTTAACAATATTAATCGCATCTTCGATATACAGTACAGACTCGATAATCCGGATCAATAAAAACATGGGCGATCCGGATTATTGAAAAATCTGGATTATTAATCCGCGGATTACTTCCGCGTTAGTTAACTCGGAATTAAATAGGAAGGGATTAATTCCGTGTTAGTTAACTCGGAATTAAATAGGAGGGGATTACTTCCGTGTTAGTTAACTCGGAATTAAATAGGAGGGGATTACTTCCGCGTTAGTTAACCCGGAATTAAATAGGAGGGGATTAATTCCGCGTTAGTTAACTCGGAATTAAATAGGAGGGGATTAATTCCGCGTTAGTTAACTCGGAATTAAATATGAGGGGATTAATTCCGTGTTAGTTAACTCGGAATTAAATAGGAGGGGATTAATTCCGTGTTAGTTAACTCGGAATTAATTGTGGATCGGTACTAGCAAATAAAAAGTTGATAAATGGCCTTTCTACGCCTTCCTAAAGAAGCCTCCTCGGCATCCATAAGCTGCAAGGAAGTGTGCGGATTGCCGGCATTTTTATTTTCACCCTTTGATACCCTCGCCGCCACTCCCAGTTGACCAAAATCAACTTGTACCAGTGGAGTAGCCAGCATTAAATCGGAAAAAGAATTTAAAATGTATTTTTGTACAATCAGGTCAAAAATGTACTAGATTCATACATTTCGTCGCCCTCCTCACGTACTGGCGTAACTGACAATTTTGTGAAAATTGAGTTACGTTGTATATATGCATATCTCTAGTGTCTGCACCACCTCACGAAAGTGGCGTAACTGCAACACCAATCTACATAAAAAAGACAACCCGTAGGTTATGTTACTGTGTTTAATGCAGTCCTACAAGTGTAAGCGGATTAAGTTTTTTGTTCTCCTGAAAAATTTACCAATTGTCAGTTACGCCAGTACGTGAGAAGGGCGACGATTTGTACTAGCTGTGGCAACGCTGATTCGGGTTCGCCGCCGAACGCCTGATTTGGCAAGTATTTGGGGATTGGTTAGAAAAACACCTTAGGACAGGGTGACGCGCCCGCAAAGCGTTTAAAAGGTGCGTTAGAGGCGCATTCGGATTACCGAAACTGAAATTATCCGGATTACAAAGTATGCAATGCAATCAAGGAACTATCCGGATTACTGAATAATCCGGACTATTAAGGATCCGGATTAATGAGTCTGTACTGTATAAGTTGAAAACTAGAGGTGACAATGCACATCCCTGTCTCAGTCCCTTCCGGATATCTACTTCTCTTCGTTCCTGCTCAAATTCTATAACTGCCTTTTGCTCTTTGTAGAGATTATGTATTATTCTTCTGTTCCTATATTTCATCCCTACCTTTCTGAGCACTTCGAACACCTTCCCCCATTTTACGTTGTCGAAGGCTTTTTCTAAATCTACAAATCCTATATAGCCGCTCTTTCCCTTCCTTCCATAATTTCCCACTTGATCGCCTTATATCTTTTTTCCTTCTTTCATCTAACCTATTTTTATATTTTCGCCTTTCCTCTATTAGACTCACAATATGTTTTGTTATCCAGGGTTTCCTACTTTCATTCTGTTTATGACCCAAAATATGTCTAGCTGCGAAATATAAACTATTTTTGATGGAAGAGGCGTTCTCCGGAAATAGGGCCTAACTACCAAAACGGGGTTTTGAGAAATCTCGAACTTATCGCGTGTATCCATCATCTTTTATTTTGTCTAGGTTAAGAGATACCTTCTTCCGCTTCGTTTTTTCAAAATCTTAAATTTAAGATTGGCCTTCATAACGACTATGTTGTGATCACTATCTATATCTGCTCCTGGATAACTTCTACAGTCACTAACTTGATTTCTAAATCTTTGCCTAACGAGAATGTAATCTATTTGATATCTATTTGCTATCTAATTGATAGTACTTCTGAATTTTGTGCCGATTTTAGAAGTTTTTTTATTTTATACGCTAATAAAATTATGTACCTAATTACATTGATAATTGTGACACAACTTGTCGACTGCCTCAAAAACCCTTTCATACGGTTTCCTGTTGTGCTGTCATGTAGTATTTTACGTACGCACTTTGTTATTGCTTTAATTTTGATAAACAAGTTTCTCTCGAACTATTAACAGTTATTGGTGTAAATAGGATACATCCTTTCGGAATTAACATCCTCTACATCCACTTTTACATCTAACCGGAGGGCTCACTTTCAACTAGCAATAACGCCGTATTAAAGTACCAGGATTCATTACTTAAATTGCTCTGCTGCAATAATACAGCCGGGAGATGGTATACAATACTATTGAATTTGGTCCAGTCGTAATGCCGTAATTGTAGGAAATTTTTTTAGTTTTTATTTTGCCGTTGAATAGGCACTGCAAAATATAGAGGAAACACAGGATTGCAATTTCTTTGTTCACATCTAGTTTGTTAAAAAATTGTGAAAAAATTGATGAAGAATATTTATTACTCGACCCTCCTTCAAAACAAACAGAAACCTTTTAATTTTTCTCCTCGATAGCACTTCATAAATCCCGAGAAAGCCTTTGTATAAATAACGTTGAATCTTATATCGACACTTAAAGCTCGGTTTTCAAAGCATCCGAGTATACGAGAATTACTTTAATAAATTCCGGATTTATTAACACAATTTCCAACACAAGCACCTTAAGGTGTCTATTTCGCATAAATCCCATTCAGAATTGCTTCTTCGTGTGAAATATACTTCTGCCATCCACACAACTGTGAGCTTTAAATACGTACCAGCGTATAGCGCTTTAGTGTAGTGTTTGTGCGTGATTCCAACTGATTGAGATCTCTGTTTATTCGAAACTTACTGTAGGACTTAACAGTATAGTCTGCAAGTTTATGTACGTTTGCTTACTGGAGTTGGAAAGAAATATCCTATTCCAATATTTCCACCTATAAGGAATGCCAATAAAGTGGTATCCATTTAGTTTGCAGTTGCCATGACTTCCATCAAGGCTCTAACCTTCACGATTATTGTCTAAACCGAATAAACATGTTATCAAGAAACGATTATAATAGTTTTTATTACTAACCAAACGTTTAGTGGACAGAAATAAGAGAATATGTAATTGATGATTGAGTCGGGTTATTTGAGTTACAAAATTGACACGGATTCAGTGCAAAAATAAAACAAAGGTAGTAGAGACCCCGCCTAGGAAACGAATTTACTAGATAGTTGCGGAGCAGCCGTTAGGTCGTGAATTACTGTCGCGGTTCCACCCACGCAGCGAACCATAAAAGAAGTAACAAAATTATTATTTTTCTGATAAATTGTGTGGTGCTAGGATTCAAAGAAGTAACAAGTTCGCGTTACTCTAATATTAGGTTTCGCATTTTTTGTCAAAAAAAAACTTGTGTGTGTGTGTCAGCTCCGACGCGCGACTGGAGTTTACTCCTTACGAACGATTATTTTAACTTCAATAACTTGATAAATAATTTTCTAGTAAGTCCATTTCTAGTTTGATTAAAAATTATGAAACGTTTAATTATGCATCTTTACTCATAGAAATCAATCGCCGTTTATTCAAAATAACGATAAAAGTAAAAAAAGAAAACTAACCGCTATTGGATTTGAACCTCCGTATGCTCCGGATTCAATATCGGCGGCGAGCGATTGAACTCACTAATCCATTGCGACATGGCTGTCGTATTCTTTACACTAGTATTTAAACGAAGTTGATTCCCACGCGATATATTTTTGGAAATATTTTTGATATTTTTTGTTAACTTTGAGAAATATTGCACAAAAACGTTCTCTAGTGCACATTGTATGTGTCCTCATACTCGGAATATCCTTAAAACACTTTGGGGACATAGAAATCGCAATTTTCAAATTTCCCGTGTTAAACAGGATGCTTCAGGATTCCCGGGACTCACGGTAAACAATTAATCAAACATACATACACTAAATAAAAGACATAGCTGTTCGTATGTTCAATTTATATAATTCGTTAACATGAATTATACCCTTACCAATTAACCGCATCCATGTGTTTTTCGGATTCTTCTTCATTATCACTGGAATAGGTTTTTTCCATATCTGTCAGTATTTTTTTAACTTCAATCACTTGATAATTTTCTTTATTGTACAGAAATATACGTATCCATAGATACACATATAATTTCAATGTGAAAGGTGCGTTGCGCAGAGGAACGTTTAACGCCTCACTTTTAGTTAACGCTGTTAACGCGAAATGTAACACTTGATTTTACTACTCATAAAATTTCCGTACCGCGGGCTATAACTGAAAATAGATTCTTAAGGAGTAAACTCCAATAATTGTTATTTTGCTTACGTGCAAGGGCAACAAAACAAACAAACAAACAAACAAACAAACAAACAAACAAACAAACAAACAAACAAACAAAAGTGTATTTCTTCGTTTTTTGACTGTTTGTAAAACTTGTAAAAGATCGATTAATTTTAGGTAATAAATTGAATAAGTGGTTTTGATAAGTCATTGAAGCACTTAATGCAGTTAACTGGTAACAGGAGATGCGCTTTCAATATTTTAATGGTAGTAGACTTCGTTTATCTGCTTGACTTCCTCTACGATTTAATTAAAATTGATGTAATTTTATATAATGCACGTTATAATTACCAGCGATCTCCGCTGTCATCGAAGCCATTTCTTAATGAAAATATAGGAACATGCAGTCGCACAAATTAAACCACACTTTGCGGATAAAGTTGATGTAAACGTTTACACTGCTTCCCATTAACGTACAATTTACATCGTAATATCGTAATTATCGTAATTGGCATATGTCATAGATTTATATATTTTTTTATTTTTAATAATGCAGGTTACTTGGTTTATTGTTTTAATTACTATAATAACACAAAATGTCACGGGTAATCTGGCAAAAATGTCTTTTATTTGCAGTGGTATTAAACTGCTACTGCAGGTAATACTATCATTACAAATGCTTTAATATGTCCGTGAATAATTACAGAAATTACTTCCTTTAGGCTACTTTATCTAATAATAAGTATTTTAACGTTCATTTGAGTTGAAGATTTTATCTATCATTAATATTTGTAACTCAATAATTTGTAAATAAACTGCTTAAAGGTTATTAAAGAATTTTCAATAAAGCGTTAATAAGAAAATACAAATAATTATATAATATACAGTATGCCTCTTAAAGTTTGAAATAAAATTCATAAAATTAGAAGCAATGTTTTTGTAGAAAATTCTGGGCCACGTCAATTTTTATTTTCAAAATAACATCTGTACGTGTTATTTTAAATCCCTTGTCATTAACCCCCTAGGCCCTAACAACCCCAACTTTAAAATATGCAATCAAATGTATCCACATTCTTATTTTACTATACATGATATTCAGACAGAATAAAAGTTACATTTTGTACAACAACTCTTCAAAATGACTACCATTTACAACTTCACAGTGACCTATTCAGTCCTGGACAGTATTTCCAGAAGAACTAATCATGTCAGATGGAATTTTATGAACCACCTTCCTTACCGTAATTTTCAGGTATCCCTTAAGTAATGGGGTTATATCGGGATATCTTGGGGGCCATTCGGCTGCTCCTTGTGTGCCTATCCGTTTATTTGGAAACGTCTTGTTCAAAAATCTTCTGAAATTTGCAGAATAATGTGCAGGAACATCTTGTTTGAACCAAACACGCTCAAGGACCAAACCTTTTTTTTGTTGCGTTCAGCACGAAGAATCCTTCAAGACAGTGTATCACTCGGGGTATCTTTCCATTTTAAAGTTGGGGTTGTTAGGGCTTAGAGGGTTGAAGATGAGGGGTTGAAAATAATTTCTACAGGTGTTGCTTTGAAAATAAAAATCGACGTGTTCGACGATTTTCCACAAAAACAATCGTTTTTTCCAAACTTTGTATTAGGGGCATACGAAATATTTCGTTGTCCCTTAAAATAAAACTAAGTAAATCAGAACTTTTCGTACACAACCACTCCCCTCGTCATCGTCAGTAAGAATAAAAAGTACAAAATTATCACTTTTCATTTCAAATAAATCTTATTACCACTCGACGACACCGACGATGGAATTGTTAACTGCGTTTACGAGAGTTGTTGGCATCGAGGGTGGAAAGTTTTTAGGGGGAACTTCTAGACAGTTACCTAGACAACAGGAAATCAAATTGAATGTCCCGGAAGACGTATGTTATTGACGGAATTTAGCGTCTGAGGATTTCTCTTTCCACTTCTCTCGGTTGTGAGGTTGATGGAGATATTTGCTTTTATGGTTATAAAGATAATTAAAAAACTATAGGTATTGGCAGATTGTAGTTTTAAGAGAAAATTTAGGAGAGCGTGAGGCGCATGAGGCGAGTTAACGCGGTCCGGCGCATCCACCATTTGCGTGTATGCTTTCTGTATTTAGATTGGTGCGATTTCTTCCAAGATTTTTATCATTATGATAACCGAATTGTTTTTTAAGTTCTCAAGTTTTTGTTTCACAGAAGAAGGTATTTTCATAATCAAAGGTCGTAGGAGATATTGTGTTATATTGGGATAGGCCTCATTTCTGCAAGACTACGATTAGGCAATTAACGTAACATATAGATTTAATTGAATCTTGCTTTTCTCACGTCTTGTGAGCATCCAGCTCACATTATTTTGAATTTCGAGATGAACCTATATCATAAAAAAACTTGGTAATGTACCTGACCTGAGCTACTTTCTTGAGTATAATAGAAAGCTGAAACCAGAATTTGGATATCGTTTTAATAACAACTGAAAACAAACAAAACAAACAAAAACAAGAAAAACAACAAACAACAAAATTATAGGAACTGCTCAAGTTAATTTCCATGTTTTTCGACACATAATCTACATCTTTTAGTTAATAGATTGATGGCATTAATTAAAAAAATAGGATGGGCTTGCAAATATCGGAAACCTGCATGTGTTGCCTCTGCTTGTTATATCTGCGTATGTATATTTTTTCCTTTTAAAAATGCCCAAACAAAAGAGTCTAATATACTCAGATCCGGTGATCTTGCAGGCCACAATATAGGTCCATTTGTACCCAACCATCTACCCGGAAAATTATTTTCTAAATAATTTCTAACTATTGCAGAATTGTGTGCAGGGGCACCATCTTGTTGGAAATATACCCTGTTTATGTTTATTAACGGAACATTTTCCATTATCGCCTCTGCGTTAATATTGAATAAATTCAGAATAGATTCAGAGACGAATATTGAAAACTTTTTACTCAGGGTGAGATGGATGACAGAAGGAAAATAGGACGCTTTTCAGTGAGTTATATCGACCATACCAAGTATCATTGACTGAAATGATGCGAATATCAGAACTGGCCTATACTAATAGGGTACTAGTATGTGCATAACCAGTTATCTGTGGAACACTCACAATCTAACATACCTACCATAGTTATTCATTAAGAAATCATTTGATTTGTTTGCTGTTTTGATTTTCTGTTTTAATTGCATGAAAATTGAGCACAATCGCATCTCACCGCAATTATAGTTGGTGTCTTTTACATTATCCAGTTCGGTGAATAGATTCTTCCGCTTTCGCGCACGTAATACAATGCTATAAAAATAGCGTGCGCTTATATTCTTTTGTGTACATTAAGAATTTAAGAAGAGGACTAATTAAGTTTATTTTTGCCGCAGGAACTGAAGGAAAGTTTCAATTATGGATTGTTCAGTCCACCGGAAAATGGCAGAGCGGGAAAGTTCCTTGACGAGGAGCGCCGTCTGGGGGATTATCCTTTCAATGGCCGCGTGGGGTACCTTGAGGTAAGGAACAAAGTTGTCTAAGGCGTATTAATAAGTTAAGTGTTTGATTCGAGGGTTATATTTGGACAAATGAATGATTTGCTGAAATGATGAAATGAACCCAAAATTATTAAAATGTTAAAATGATACACCCTGTTTACATGATCTCTCAATTAAAGCTTATCCGTCTAACTAAATCTTTTGTTTGTATTGTAACGTATTTCGTTATTTCGTTTATACACAATTTATTTACAGTGACTTTAATATGTACAAATATTTACAATGATTAACAAAAGTGATTTGAGAATATGGAATTAACAAAATGAACAATAACAGCGAAATATACAAGCACCAAACAAACAACAACAAGCAAGCAATTACAATTAAACAACTAACAGAAAACACTTGAACAGTTAATTACCTAAACTACACAATCCTCAGTACAAAAATCAAGAGTTCAAACTTCTCTAAAAACACTCGGTACACACAACGGTTAATCGCGTACGAAAACGCCCCGGTACCCTCATTTTTTAGTTTTAGTTTAGTTTTATGAATAGGCTTGCATGGAAGATCAAGCTCTGGGAATACTGTGTTATTCTCAGATGCCTGAATGCTCGCCTTTTAGCACCAGAGTTTTTATTTTCATTTTGTCAATTATAATTATGTGCACTTGTGTATTGGGTGTTAATAAATTTATTATTATTATTATTATAACTAAATTCACGTTCGTACCGACACCAGACACTACAATCGCATGTAAACACTTCGCATATTATAACGCCCGCGCAACGGCACAACTGTCGCATTACTATCTCGAACTAAAACTTCAAACTGTAAGACTTCAAAAACTGAAAACTCGGCTTCTTGCTTTCCAATTTATACTTTCGTAGAAGATTCTTAGTAGATTCTGGAGCTGCAAACTCTCGAATGTTCCATAGACAGACTTTTTCTAGTCTTCGTAGTTTCGAGACTCATAAACATACATCAAGGTCAGCGCCGTAATAAAAACAACTGTGCTTGCAGCGTGAGTCACAACTAGGGACGTCGCTGGCGGGGCAAAAGTTCGCATCAGTATGACGTTACTTCCAATTTGATGTGGCAGCCTTGCTACCGTTCATTTTTATGAAAATTTTCGTGTAAATCCTTCCCCATTGTTTTTTTTCTGAGATGTTTCCTCATGCAGGACACTAGTGATGTCGGGCAGACGTGATCAGCCAAGGAATAAGAGATTTATGAAAGTCAATAAAATGTCTTGGGTCAGTTGTCGAATTGTTTTTCCCAAATTTCTTATTCAAGGTCTTCGAGGTACAATGATTTTTAGAAGATATTATTTATTTATTTGTAAGTTTTAGAACCCCTTTTAAGCCTTATTAGCGTTAAATTCGAACCCTTATAATAGGTTTCGACGAAGCTAATCTCACAATTAACCATTTTTTAAACGGTTTTATTTAGCTTGCCTTGTGTGTTTGTTTGTTTGGGTCAAATCTAGTACATAATTGAAATTTAACCCCCTTCCTGTTGACCGATTGATCTGAAATTTGGTACACACCTTTAGTTGTGATGACAATACAATTATGTATATTCAGTATCATTGTAAATCCAAGATGGCCGCCGCCACAAAATGACGGATTAGATATTTTCCAACCCCCTCAATATGTGTATCAAATGAAAGGGCTTAACTAGTAGAATACAGTACACCATGAAAAAATCCAAGATGGCCGCCACCACAAAAGTTCGGATTGCTTTTTTTTCAATCCCCTCAATATGGGTATCAAATGAAAGGGCTTGACAAGTAGAATACAGTATACTTTAGAAAAATAATAACAAAACAAAAACAAACAAAAAAAAACTAAAAACTTGAAAATAAAATAAGTAAAAAACATTTTTAAGTTAAACAGTTTTATTGTAAAGAAACATAATAATGATGCAGATAATGTACTAAAAGCTAAAAAATAATTAGGTATGTACCAGGTACCAGTCGTCACACAACTCTCCTCATCAATCTAGAGCATTGATCAGACTAAAATAAAATCGTGGGGCGAGTCGAATTTATGTTATCTACAGTCAACCGCTCATATCATAGGTATGCTTTGGATGCATCTTCTCAATAGACAACATCGCAGAACGATCATTTACATATTTACTTAGGTTACGCTACGCCCCACGATTTTATTTTAGTCTGATCAATGCTCTAGATGTCTAGATTGATGAGGAGAGTGGTGTGATGACTGATACCTGGTAGGTACCTACCTAATTATTTTTTAGCTTTTAGTACATTATCTGCATCATTATTATGTTTCTTTACAATAATACCGTTTAACTTAAAAATGTTTTTTTACTTATTTTATTTAAAACATGCTGGTTCTCTAATCTTCCGATTTTTTTCTGTATGGACGACTTTCTGGAGAGCTTCGTTCTGTTCTTTGTACATTTCTTTAAAACATGCGATCAATTTTTGTGGACTGATTGTAGCCGCTTGTAGTATTGATTTAAAGCTTCTGCATGAGAAGTTTCTTGAGCGTTCTCTGAACCGGCGTTCTTTGTACAGTAATTCCTTCGAATTTATAACTTGTGGCATATGCTATAAACAAGCAAGCTGTGTTTCCAGCAACTTTGGAGACCGGAGACCGAGTTTTCTGCTGCCAGCGATGCAATCTGTTAGCGTAATTTGCGGTTTCATTTCTTGTGCCAGTTGAAAACTAAAATTACACTCATAACCTTTACTTATAAAAATACTCCTTAAATACATTCAGTGAACCAATCGTGCTAAACATTCTAATTTCATTCGTCCAATCAGATGGATGCTACAGTTACAAAACAGCCCCCTGTACGGAATGTGACACCCTAATTAAAATTCCAATTTGTCAAATCTTGGACTTGTACTCGGCACACTCGAACTGTCAAGTTCGAAGAAATACGGCGTCTAAGCGTCGCCACAGACCAGATACTCGACCATCTCACAATCAAAAACATCCCTTACAAACAGCCACACATGCGCATATTATATCCAACGTTTTTGGTTGGAAATCCGTTATAATTATTTTATTAGGAATAATTAGAATAACTTTGTATAACGGATATATGCAATGCTGTATTTTTTTGATTGACACTAAAATTCACGATGCTAGTAATAATTTAATCTAGCTTTTTACTATCTGTTTCCATTGTAGTTTATATGAGATGCTCGTCGTAAGAGATTCACGATATGTGAGCAATCACGTTAGTACCATACAATTTTATAGCGTCTGCAGAAAGGATACTACTCGTATAATTAAAATATATAGACGTCATTAAGGAGTGACATATGACTATCAAATTGGAATTCATATATGATTATCGTGATACTACCAATCTGTTATAATGTAATAATTTCTAATTTACAACCCGTGTTTATGTTCGTTTATATTAAATTTCATTTTATCTTTCTGTCATAAATGGCTTTGGAATACAGTTACTTAAGTGCGTGTAATGTTTGTTTCGTATACCATAGATACCATACCATAGCTACCATAGATAACTAGATAGACAATTTATGAAGAAATGTATATTTGCAAGTCTGATGCCTTCTCATATTGTTCGCTTTAGTTTCCAAAAATAATTTCTTGAGAACATACATATTTGCGAAATTCCTGAATTTAAAGTACACTTTACGTGCCTGACGACTAATTTCAATATTTAATTAGTCCTAAATTTGACCATGACTTTGCGTAAAGAATCGAGTCTATTTGTATAATATTTTAGGTGTGCCATCAACTTGTTTGAATACAATGCTTCATAAAACATTAAATTTTATGTGGTTGTTTGTCATAAACAAATAGTTTTGTGACAAATGAAATACAGATTCTTCTTTGACTTGGTCGTTAAGTATGTTTGCATTTTAATATACCAGAATGGGCAAAAACAATATAATATATAAAAGTCGACGAATTACACCACAAGCCACAAAAAGCATAAACGAGGGGTTAATCACCTGTGAAAATTTGTACACGGACTGCCTAAACTGCTCCAATCTGCCAGTACTGACGCGCCGCGACTGGCGATGCCGTTCTGACTGCCCTGACTTCCGACAGAACTGCCCATACTGCCGTGATTTCCGACAGAACTGCCGCGAATGCCGACAAGACTGCCGCGGCTATAGGACTATGGAGAATTGAAATTTACCAAAAATAGTTATTGAAAAAGTTGAAAGTTTGACTTCCGCTTTGGTAATCTGAGCTGGCATCAGTTTTCGTTTTTTAGGATAAAGATAAAACATCTTCGTCATATTCTAATTCTTTGGTTTCCTTTTCGTTTTCACCATGACGGTTTTCCTCATTTGTTTTAGTGAGTAGTGCCTCTTTATTTGTATTAATTCCTGCTTTTTTATTTGTTTTTTTTCTCGATTTTCTTATTTATCGCCTCTATTCCGTGTGGTAATTTATTTTTTTCATTTTTCCTCTCACTTTTTTGAGTACTAACACGCGTCATGCCTTTAACCCTCAATAGTCTGTCCGACGACAGTCTCTCAATTTTTTCGCTGAAAAACCAGCACGGTGACGATTTTCGGACAGTTACTGTTTTATATTTCAATTTGACTGTGAGATGTGGAGAAAACGATGGTTTAGTTGCATTGCGGTTGGAGATTGCCCTACACTTCTTATTTAAATATTGCATGTTTTGAATGTGGAAAATGGTAAATCGCAATACAACTGGTTTCGTCCTTCTAGGACTCATCATTGAAATATTTCGAAAGGCAAAGTTAGACTAGCCTGAAAACTATATTAATATACACATCACTAATAGAAGTTAGGGTATTCCATTTGATAGAAGATTTTTTTAACATTTTTACACAGTATTTAAAATTATACCTCTTGTAAAACACCGTTTCACTCTATACAGGGTGTCCCCGATAAGCCTCGACAACATTGCTATCTCACTTATCTTTAAAGTTTAAAGATAGAAACACGGTTAAATGATGAGAAAGTTTTACAATTTGGAGCCTTTTAATATGCCCTCATAAAAATCGACTTCCCTCTGTTGGTTTCCTAGATATTTGAAAAAAATGAAAAATTTGCAATTTGTTTTTTTGTTAATAACTTCGTTATTTACTAACATTTTGATGATTTGTAAAAACAAGTTTAAATGGTTGTTTAACCCGCATATTTTACAGTAGGTACTCTAAAATTGTCTTCGACGTTTCATACACTTGCAGTCATCATCAGGTTTACTTTTCCTTATGGACGCCATATTGGATTGTTATATCATTAAATAGCTTATTTTTTGCTGAGTATAGCAACCTATAAGACAAACGAAAATAACTTATTTTATTGTCGCAGAATTTCAAAATGTGCACCTTCATTCTCGATGCAAATTTGGGCTCGTCGTAGTAGCGTTCCGCGTCTTTGTACGACTTATTTTTAGGCCTTCAATAACTTCATCAAATTGAAATCGTAAATCGTGCAAGTTATTGTAAGTACCTTAATTCAAGATTTTAGAAGTAGACTGACTGTTTTGTAAATAAAGAAAATATGCATTGGGAAGACACCATCTTTAAAACTCCAAAAAATTTAACTTATTTCTAATTTAATTCCTTCATTGTGAAGATTTTCTTCCACACATTCCTATTGTTTAAAAAGTTCATATTTTGTAAAATTACATCTTCCTAAAAAAATCTGTTTTTCAAGGCCACCTAAATTGTTGTCCAAAATAATATAATTCTATTTTCTAAAACTATTTGTGCTGGAATTATATCCATTTGTTATAGGTTGCTATTCTCAGCAAGGAATAACTATTTAATGACATAACAATCCAATATGGTGTCCATAAGAAAAATAAACCTGATGATGACTGTAAGTGTATGAAACGTCGGAGACAATTTTAGAATACTGTAAAATATGCTGGTTAAACAACCATTTAAACCTGCTTTTACAAATCATAAAAATGTTCCTAAATAACGAAGTTATTAACAAAAAAAACAAATTGCAGTTGTTTTCCTTTTTTTAAATATTTAGGAAACCAACACGGCAAAGTCTATTTTTGCGAGGGCATATTAAAGAGCTCCAAATTGTAAAACTTTTTCCCCATTTAAACGTGTTTTTATCTTTAAAGGTAAGTGAGATAGTAATGTTGTCGAGGCTTATCTGGGACACCCTGTATAGGTTATTTTGGAATATATTGTCCAACTTTAATCGAACAATTTACAATTACACTTTCTAGAATTCAAAATGTCATACCCTCAATTGCTCCAAAGTTTGATCTTTAATCATTTGTATTTCTTCATCCGTAGATTCTATGTGTTCCGGCCTGTTGTCCATAGTCAGTATAGAAAAGTTTCAAACGTTTGTCTCTCTTTTTAACACCAACATCCACTTTTTTGCTTTTCTGACATCCTCTTGCTTTTTTTGTTGCTCAATGTACATTTTCGTAAATCTGCTACGGGAACAGAATTTGCTCTATTGTGCAGGAGATAGCAAGATAACAATACCCCTTCATACAAAGCAACTGTGTAGCGTAAAAAATTATTTTTTACCCCTATTATCGCACCTCAGAGTTGGTCCGACACTTTTGATACACCATATAGACAAAGTTAATAGATAACAAAATTTGGCAAAATAGTGTAATTTTCATAAGAAATAATAATATGTTCGATGTACCATGTATGGCAATTCCATTACATTTCCAACTTGGGAAGCTTTGAGCCTTTTAGTGATCTAAAGAGCTGAAACATATTTTTCACCGTATTGCGAAACGTGGACGATGCGAGAAGCGGATAGGAGTTTGAAATAGGATGGTAGGGATGGTAGGATACCTCCTGAGGAACGAATTATTAGTTTACGACGTTAGAGTCGGAAGTACCAATAAAAAGAAGTACAGGGAGGCCCAGATTGAATTGTTTTCACAAATATTTGGGAATGCAGGGTGTTCTGCTTTTATGGCGTAAGAAATGATGGGGGTGCTCTTCCAACCAGTCTTTGAATTGAAACTATAAGATGATCTAGGTAGTGGACATTTACTCACCACTTTTACTTTTTCGAATTTTCTTGACTTCCTCGTTCATGAGGATCTCAATACGAGTTCATAAATCCTGTTCGACACAATCAGGTTATTCGTTTAAGGACAAATTGACAAGGTATTTGCTCTTCTGCGTCTATCGTTAAGGCCATCTAAAAAACTAATAGAGCTTCACTGTAATATGTAAAACTGATTTTCCGTCTCTGGCGTATAAATTAATACAAATAAATCATTAAGTATTACCTTTTGCAGTAATAGGAAGGACCGCGGACTAATGAGCTTGGCAGTGTTTTACTAGTAAACTGTATAATTACAATTCATTATACGAGTGAGCAGGTAATCACACACTTACACTATCATTTCCGAGTTTCAAGCCGTTCGAACTTCGAAATCTATTCATTTGCCATTTATACGCTGGAGTTGTCTATGTAGATACTATTAATGCTTAAAATTGCGTCTTTACATCTTGGCTTCGACTCCCTAAAGCAATTACGGGTTCAGTAAAGCGCCTTAAAAATAAATTCTGCAGCTGAAGTGAGCACCCCCTTATTTATGGTTTGAAGGAAACGTTTTATGTGAATAGCAGTTTTAGATTTAGTAGATTTCAATGAAATAAATGTTATTGAAATTTAATAAGTCGGAGAGTTCAACTGTTCCATTTTGCAAAGCGGCCTGGAGAAAGTTGAACCATTTTGGCATAGCGGATGGGTCAAAATATGATCTCTGACCTCGAGAAATTCGTGTTATGTAATGCTATTAATTGGTACTGAATGAATGTAATAGAAAATCAATATCTGAATATTGATAAAACATGCCTACTTCAGATTGAAGATCAAGTTGTGATTAATTGTATCAAATGCTGTAGAGTGTAGAATAATCCAATTTAATTAAAAATGCCTATTTGCGCTTATCCTTTAATTCAAACATCTCCTGAAATATCTAATGAATGCAGTTGTGAAGTGTTGAATCCATAAAACTGAAATTTAAGAATTTCGATTCTCCTGGTTGCTGTGCCAAATTCTGAAATAGCGAAAACTTCTTCTAATTTCAGCAAATCAGAAATTTACAAAAGAATTACAAAAATAGACATCAACTTTATGATATTTGATGTTTTCATCAAACATTGATACGCACGATATGAAAGATTATTTCTGAAATCCATTTCCATTGTGTTGTCAAAAAATACCACCTGCGCTTTTTCATCAACTAAAGTTATTAATGGTTTTCTCGGATTATAGTTATCCAGATCGACTTCTATAAAATTTCGATAGAATGCTTGCCGATAACAAAAAAAAAATAAGGAATACAAAGAGGTAGCCCCAGATTAGACTACTGCTCTCGAATAGTTGGGGATGAAGGATGTTCTACTTTTAGGGAAATGCGTAGGTTAGCTCAGGATAGGAAAAGATGGAGGTACACGTCCAACCAGTCTTCGGACTGAAAACTATTTAAATTTCACCATTTTGTTTAATTTCACAGTATTACCTATCAAGTATTGTAAGATACTCATGTAAATTGAATGAAAATGACGCAATGAAAATACTGCTATATTATCGTATGGTATCGTGGTATGGTCAGTTTGATCTGCAAAAACGCACCGTACAATATGTAGAAGGTCTCGTGTTCCGGCAGCGGCAGGTAATCGCTTCACAGATTAATATGGCCAGTGCTTGTACAACCGTGTCATGTAATTTAAATGGACATCATAAACGAGAGTTTTTGCAGACCATCGTTTTGTGTTTCTCTCAGATGCAATCACTTTTTGCCAATGAAATTAAATAGGTATAGAATTTCCTGCAAAGCTGAGCTTACTTGGGCGGTATTCAACATCTTAAAATGAATGAAATGTAGTTAAATCGTAGTAAATCTTCTAATGTTTGGTTTATTGATGATTAATTATTTGAAGTTTTGAAAGTTTTTTTTTTCAAAAATCATAACTCTTAATGGGGTCGTTGCATTAAATAGAAAATCGATATAATTTTGATAGAACTAAGTAACTAGGTGTTTATTGGCACTCTGGGTTACATTTATTTACTCACCAATAGCCCAAAATTTAAACAATGGCGATTTTAGCACGAAGCGCCCCTTCCGAGAATTAAATAGAAACACGTGCTGCCCCGGTTACGTCATTAACTTAGAAGCGCTTGTGATTGGCCATCTGAATTGGTGATTTGATAACAAGGAAGCTAACGTTACGTGGAGTTTGGGCCGGTAAAGTAGGGAGCAATAATGTTCGAAATAATCAGAATTTGACATTTGGAAATTTATTATTTTTATTTGTATTGGGTGTATAAATAGTTCTTTGTCGTTTATTTATGTGTTTTTATTCCTATTTATTGTGTCAATTAGTATATTTGTGTACGGAAATTAAAGCCAATTCCGACGATTTACCTACCAGTAGTTAGTAGTGAAATGATTGACATTTGACAATTATTGTTTATCCAATTTGGACTATTTCAGTGCTGAAATGAAAAACGTTAAAACGAAACGGTGAGTGCATCATTAATTTGGGAACTAGACAAACTGAAAAACAACACTGGACACTATCTGTCAAACGACTAGACAGTTTATGTGTTTACGTTTGACGCGTTTGAGAAACAACGGTTGTACGGTTGTACTTTACGGCTAATATCGACAATTCTCTGCATTGCCCCGGATACGTCATCATTTAAAAGACTTAAAGGGCCAGCGTCTTAACTTTAATGCTGGTTTAGATGCCTAAAATGTTGGCTGTGAGAAAAAATACGGGTCAAATATTTTACGAGAATCTTCGAGAAAATATGATTTTTAAAAATTGTGTAACGACCCCATTAAGAGAGTTAAATCGGTTAGTTTCTGAAACTGGCGACCTGCTTAGTTCTTGTCCTCAAAAATCCAGAAATGTTTTTCCCTCAACAACGCAAAATTTAATTTGTCTAGAAATGAAACAGATTATGACCAATATCAATAGAGATTCAGAACATAAAATCTGTATCTTTTTCTTTTTCTTGCTCCGATTAGTATAATAAGTTTACGAACTGAATATTATTAAAGTTAATTGATCGGAACAGCAATTCAATTTAACCACTGAGAAATTGTAGATGGAATGTTTGTCTTACTATTCTGAAATTGTTTTTTTTAATTTATTAAATGGTACCTACTAAATGTTGCTTCAAAATCGAGTAAATATGTGCACAGAATTAAGTTGAAAGTTTTTTTTTGTATTGACTTTGTGTGCTTTCATACAAATTTGTTTTGCTACCTTTGAATCTTCAGCAGCGAATATTAAATTACAGTTACATAATTACTAATGGGTATACAGAAATATTCATAACAAACATTATCCACTGAATACTTGTAATCTAACCTGTTGTGTGTCTACTAAGAAATTGTTTGCGTCATGAATATACATATTAAATTTCTTAATGTTTTCTTATTAGCAAAATATCAGCACTTTTTCCTGCACAGAATCAAGAATTTAGAAATTTAACATACACTAATGTATACGAATTTATTTTATCACAGTATTTCCTTGACATTTTGCAGTAATAAATTATATTTTTCTCAACTTTTCAGTTGAAGTACAAGAGAAGAGTCTACAAGATGATATCTGTGGACGAAAAACAACTCAAGAGGTATCACACGCGTGCCAACTTAAGAAAATTTCTGGATTGTGTTACCAATGCTCAAATAGAAAGGATAACGAAAATGTGCTCGAACGGTTTAGATCCAAATTTTCACTGCCAGGAATCAGGCGGTAAGCAATACAAAACGTAATTTAAAAAGTATTTAGATATTGCGTGGAAATAGGGTGAATTCTAAACGTAATTTTCGGATTTCGTAGAAGTCTTCATTCACAGTCTGCCGTCAACTTGTTAAACATTTTACGATTCCTATTCTCGTTTGCCCACTTCCCTTCTAATGTTTTCAGTGCTTTCAGTACCCAGTTCTTCAAAAGTAGCTCCTTCATAATTACCCACATTTTCACTCGTACCTTTTTCAAAATTGGATTTAATTACCTCTTCTATCCAACGTAATTATTGTTCCAATAATAATTATAAATAAATGTGTTTCTAACCTTGAGTGACAGAAGTTATTTGACCTGGATTAGATTACGTAAAGTGTTAATAGATTATTTCTGAAGGCAGTAGACCAGAGACAGTCAGTAATTATACATTTAATGGTCAATAATTGTTTTTAAAATAATGTTGATGAAACTGAAAGTATTTCATTGAAAGAGTCGTTAAATGATTTAAAATAAACTATGCCAGTACAGTCTCTAAAGGTATAAGATGAAAAAAGTTACCATTTAGCAACAAAGTAGAAAAGAATGTTCCGACCTGTTCTTCCTTCTGTTGCTGGCATTACCGTAGATGATTAGTCTATTCTATGGCAATACTGATGCTTAAATCTTAACATCGATAAACTTAATTTAAAATCAAAAAAATTTTAGAAAGTGGGAGTCACAAAGAAATGTATTACCAAAATCGGGTCTCTTAAGGTAATAATAGATTTAACTAAACTAAAAAAAAACCCTTAAAAGAATAATAGAACTATAAGTCAAATAACTAGCCAGGAAAACAAGAAAGCGGGACTTACCAAAATTCCAATTATTGGAGGTTTGAATATCTATTTTACGCAATATTACGCCACTGAGAAATAAGCCCTTTTTTAAGGCATCGAGGAATCTTCCAACTACTATAAAGATTTCCGATATTAACTAACCTTTTGGCAAAATCCGGACAAATTCCGGGGACATAAAACTAGTCCAAAACCAAGAGAGCTAGGTACTCATACGTGCGTATTGTAGCCTAGTCAAAATTGTACTGGCAAGTCACAACGTGTAGAAGAACAATTTCGAAGCAACCAAAAATAAGGCGTAGTTTCTAGGAAAACGGCACTAAATAGAAGAGCCATCTAACGAGGTCGATCGTTAATCCTAGCGGAGAGATCTATATTGGCTATCCCATTATAGGAAACTGCAATGACAAACCATGAAATAAGAAAAACGCGTATGCTGTTTTAACTAACAAACTCATAAGACAAATTCTGACTGTAACAAATGAGTAGTTATATCGTACATATAGTATATATCGAAAGGGTGTGTAAATTTTATGAAATAATGAGAACCCGCGACGGAGCGGTCTCTGAAAGTCACCCCGAGCATACAAATATTTGCAATTTCGCCGAAAATTTGACAGTTGGGTGTTTGAAATTAGAAGATTTCTCGGATTTTTTTGGTCGTTTTCAGACGCATCGTTTTACCCATAAAAGTTGACTGACCGAAATGAAATTTCTTTACGGACCTCATTGGAATCTCCCATAGCCCCCTCATTCGAACCGTATAGAGGGACACGTTCCAACTTGTAACCCCCTCGGGTGAGTTTGATGCGCCTATTTTAAAAATTTGCAAGGTTTCGCGTAGAAAATTATATCCCTTAGCGACTGCGTTCGAGGGGGATGATTTTCGCATATTTTCAGTCCGATGGATCGGGCGGTCGGAATCCGCTTTCAAAATTACCTGGCAACCCCCGTTTAGCCGGCATCGGCATAAAAAACTACCCGTTTGAGGGTGTCGTATCTCACTTGTCGTTCGACTTACACGTTTGGGACTCCCCCTATGATGTACAACTTTTATGGGCGGAAAAGCGGGCCATTGACTAATGAAATTTATTATGCGTTCGGTAACGCACAAGTAATGAACGTATCATTTGACACTTTCAGATAAAGATAGTTGTTAAAATGCAATGATGTTTAGAAATATTAAATCATACAGAATAACTTCCGAAACATAATTTCTGCAAGCAACATCCCACAAAACTTGCCAGTGAGCAGTTATGTTATGATTTAAGAATTTTTTATGGACAATATGAAATGTCAAAACAATAGCGACGCCATATTGCACGAAGCTAATTTCAAGCTCAAGCCAGAGCCTACTACAGTAGGCCCTGCTCGAGCCCAAGGTCGGATCTGCAGAGACGTCAGTTTTATGGCGGGATTATGCTTTTCAAATCAAAAACTAATTTTCGCGTTATTTGTGGTTTATTAAACAAATTAGGAAATACCTTATTATTTACCCAATTCTTCAGTAATAGAGAATAAAGAATCGGCCTGCTGAGAAACACGCGCACAAATGCTAAAAACAACTTCACATTTCGACGATTATGTTAAGTTAGTTATTCACCCGTTTTTTTTTAATTTAGTCCAGTGCCTGAAATCTCAAAATCCTAATAGATTACTCTCCTCAAATTTTTTGACAGTATCACAATATTTCCATTTCCTTGCTGACATGGAAGTAAAATAGCAAAAGGTGCCTTTACTAAAAAGCTGCAATTATTCCTCTCCTTTGCGTATGTAAGTTTAAGCTGAATGTACGGCGGGTTCTTCAAGAAAAAGAGGATTAAAACCACTGACTCATGGAATTAGTACCAGATTCGCGTTTGTGGCCAGATTATAAACCTTAAGCCGTTCCGGCTTTACGTAACCCTATACGTTTCGGCCGTCGTAAGCCGATCTCTTTTTCTTATAATGCGCTAATTCAGAAGAGCACTATTTTAAACTCGATTGACCATTAAGGGTTCGTGAACCTGTCTCGCCGTAAAATGTCTTCACAGATGTGCATTTTACTTCTGCTTCGGAGTGCGGCGATAAATTTGCGCCGAGCATCTCCATTTAATATTATTACACGCAACCCTATCTCAAGTAAGATAATCTAACTAAATACAGCATAAATTCTTTTTAAAGTGTTTGTAGATTATGTATGCGCCACTTTATTATTCTTGCGCTGAGCGAAGATGTCCGTCACGCAACATTCCAGGCCGCGGGCATTTCGTCTCCGCGAGACGTGCAACTTTTTCGCTCGATGCAATGCTTAGATGCCGGCAGGATTAATTATGTAATTCAAACGGCTGGTGCATCCAAAAATATTTCTAGGCGGAAGATAAATGCCAGAATATTTGCCTGTGATCTTTGACCTCACATGTATGCTTCTATTTATGTAATTAATAAGAAATAACAAGTTGATGTTGGCTAATAAGATTAGAGAATAAGCAAGTAATAAAGGTCGTGAAACCAAAGAAGCCGTATACCGGTACCCGTACAAAAAAATTGTTGTAAATGTATATATTAAGGATGAGCTTTACCGTGCGTTTACTACATGCAAAACAAGTATATTGTATAAATCTAGAAAATTACTGCATCGATTTTTACGAATCAAACATTCAGAGAAAACTTTAGCACTGTATTCGAAACACAATCTCCGCAAAAATATAATTCTGAAACATTGGTAATTTTATTTTGAATATGGTTAACTTACGTGGGCATGTTAATAATAAATCAGAGGTAGGATAACTTTCTGATACACGAATGATTAGTTTGCGGTTGTTTGGGCGGTAGGGATAAAAAGAGGCAGAGGTAGACCCAGATAAGACTTCTGTTCTCAAATAGTTGGTGACGTAGGATGTTCTACTTTTGGGCAAATGCTTGCGTAAAACCGGTATAGGAAAGGAATAGAGGTACACGTCCGACCAGTCTTCGTATTGAAAAGTTGATGATGATAACGTATTTATAATTGACTTACAGTGCATGCATTATTCTTCGATAACAGGAAAAATACTGTCTTATTTACCTTAGGTAACTCAAATATAGTAATGAGGTGCCAATAGAGAATAAAGAACGAACTCGATTTCTGAACTTTTATCGTTTGATCAAAAATGTCATATGTCGTACCTAAGGATTTTATAAACATTTTTCGTATTTTTGCTGCTAGAATGTATGAACATAGCTTAACCGTTCAAAATAAGGCTATTTGGCCAATCTTACCCATATCTAAATATGTTTCGTTAAGTCAGTATTCTGCTTAAGTATTCAGAAATATTTTGGTGGACTATATTCCTATTTCTCACAACAGATAAAGTATATTGATAGTGGACGATGTTGTTTGTTATATTGGCAATGAAGGGTGTCTCTAAAATGATTGGAAATGGCTTAAGGCTGTCGGAACGCCGACGAACAGTTACTGCGGAGGGGTATCGGAAGGGACGTAGCATTCCAAAAGTACAAAGTAGGCGGACACTGAATGCAAAAATTGCTGGGCGAGCTAGATTAGGGGGAGCATTTCGCAGCATACAGAGTAGGACTCGGAGCATTCCATTCACTTTGAGCTAGATGCTAGAACAAACACCACACCGAAGCTACAGACAAAACGCGGGGTTTATTGAATATCATAGTATAGTATTTATATTCCGACGAGTACCCGATAGAAAACAAGGAACGTTGAACCAAATTATAGGCGAGGAAACAAAACTCATCTCGGGATGCTGGTTTCCCCAAGAAAACACAGTGGGTTACTTATAAGTAAAAAAGAAAAACTAGGTAAGTATTTTTTGCGATTGACCGAAAAGTTCGTGTGGTTAGAGTTATTTTAATAGCATTTCTCTAACAAAATTTTGCAATATTTCTTAAATTAAAAATAGACTGCAAAAAACGGAAAACTCAATTTTTTGACTGCCGCAGTACCCCAGAGCTAGCCGCGCGGTGGAAAAAATAATAAACAAAAAATGGTTTACTCAGTCTAAATTTCCTTAATAATGACTTGTACCGTTATCATCTGTCAGACACGCTCAGTAAAGCCTCTTTTAGCGCTTTACGTATTGTAACTGATTTTTTTCCATAACGTCTTAATATTTGGAATAGACTTCCATGAATCTGTGTTCCAAATTCCTAAATGGTAAAAAATGTTTTGTCATGTTGAGTGTGCATCTGACTGCAACAGAAAATCCACGGTACACGCCACTCTTAATAATCAGTTCATTACTTGTTCAAATTCCAATCCTTCTGTGACAACACAAATTTTAAACTTTCCGTTTCCCGGCTAATTTCTTGTCCATCGTAATTCCGTGACATATTTTACCTGATATGACGCAGAGAACAGAAATAACGGAAGACGTAGTTGGAAGTTGACGTATATTATTTGTCTAAAAACGTTTTATACGATATTAGTCCAATCCGGTGCTTATAGGATGTGTTATGTGTTCTCATTTGGCCAATAATATGCTGTATTAATGCAATGGAAATCTCCGGTTGGCGACGGAAATCCAAAGGCAGTGTACAAGAAATCCACCAGTGATTCACTCCTCGGGAATCTGTTATACAGGTTGATCCATTTATCCATTTATGCGAAGTTATATGAGAGACCCCTCTTTGTTTTACCATTCTGTCTGTTCGTCCGTCTGTGTCTCAGTCTGTATGTCGGTTTGTCTCTCATAGTGTTCTTTTTCCTGAACAAGTGCTATACAACAATAAAATTGACGCATATGTAATGGCCCAAACTCAGACAAATCTAAATGGTTTGTTTTGTGCACATATTTAGGGCGGTTTTCATACATCGAAACATCGAAAAAGGGTCAAAAGATATTTTTTGTTTGCAAAACTAGAGCATGTGAAACATTTTTTTGGTTCTTATCTTTTTACAGTTTAGTACGACAACATGCGGGGAGTATCAATTGTGTCCCCCTGTCGCAATTGGGAACTATTTAAAGTAGAATCGTGAATTTTGGTACTTTCGTAGTCTTCACGGTTGCAACTAATTATGCAATAAATAAATTTTATCAAAATAGGTTCAGGATACGGTTTCTGATATAAGTGCTTCAGAAACTTTGCTAGCCAGTACGGAACACTTTATGTACAAAGGGAGTTGATACTAGGTGAATTATTTAAACGTGACACTCCATACATAGGTATTGCGTTTTTTAATTCTTCGATCGATTTTACTAAGTATGCATACGAAGTAAGTTGCTTCTAAACTAAACCCCATATTTTTGTGTTTCAGTTTTCTTTTAAAATTTTTGTCACACGTAGGGATGTTTCAAAAATTACATTTTGAGAATGATGAACAGATGCCCAGTTTCACAATAAGTTCAGTCTAGAATGCAACTCTTATACAATCATATAGTAAAATCGAACAGGGAAATAAAAAGTGAGATGATATTACAGGAGTTCTATTTAAGAAATCCAAGTTGTGTAGATTAGCATCTGCTGTACAGAAGAAATGAGACGCCATGTATAAGTAAAGTAATTTGAATTATGGAAATTTAAAAACAAAGAGAGTATCTATTTGGCATTTTTCTCTAAATTACACAATACAGATGAATCGCTTTTTCTGATAAATGGGATACCTGTGCACTTGCATATTCAACTCATATGTGTAACAATAATAAATTTTAGGAAGAATCGGAAATTACTTTGGAAGGTCGTCGATACGAAAAATAGGCCCTAAGAATATTACCTGAATACATACAAAAACTAGCCACGCCTGTTTCTTGAATCTGGGAAGTTTAAACATATCGCCGCTAGACACCGCCACCTCTAGGCCCCTGAAAAGGTGAATGCAGAGGTGCAGGAGCCAATTGATTACTTCATTATTATCAAAAATTTATTATATTTTTTGTGATACTGTCAAAATGAAAAGTCTAATCTATGACTACGATAATAATTTCTAAAAAAACGAAAAATGTGATAAATATTCTAGCTACAATATGTCCGATTTTCATAGATTGTGAAGTAGATTTTAAAGTTGAATTTCTGGTTTTTAATGAAAATTATTAGCGAACAGTCCTAGATCTATGTTTAATTGAAACAAGAAAAAAATAATCATTCGAATATCTTAAACCATGTTGGAATAATCCATTGGCAGCGGGAACGTTACATCCCTCAAATATTCCAAGCGTTCCGATAGCCTTTACCACAGTTTCCTAGGCTCAAAATACGGCAACTTAACCAAAGTTACCAATATCCAAATGTGGTTCAGTAAGTCAGCAGTCTGCTTTAAAATTCTGCTAGAAAGATATATTTTGCTTATAACGCTTGAATCGTTTTTGCCGATATTTGGCTGGCACTCCATAAGTATTTGAGACATCTTTTGAGTTTGGTTATTATCAATGGACCAAAAGTATACGAGGTTTGAAAGTTACGCAGATCAGAGAGCACCTCTTTCATGGCCAGGCTGATGACTTACTTTTTGGTATCTTTGTAATATGTGATATCTATTACGGATTAGACAAAAAAATAAAATCTGAGTAACTTCGCCGTGCATTGTTTATAAAAAATGTAATCTAGTAGTCTGGTTCTGTTAAAAGGCAGATGATAAAAAGAAAATTTCTTATAATATTAGTAGATCAGACTACGCATTTTTTAAAAGAAAAGCACATTGCTGTCACTCAGATTTTATGTGCTTACGCCATGGTGTTTACTAAGACACAAAAAGTTTGCAATTGAATCTATCTTTCAAAAATTTTTTGAGTTTCGACCTGATACTGAAAGCAAAATTGCTTTTTTTAATAAGAACTATGAAGTGGACTTTTGGTTGAACGAAACGCAGTTTAGTTAAATCGTCTTATTTTTGACCCAGGAATCTGTGGTTAAGGCATGTCCACTTGTATGTATGTATAAGGATGTAGCTTCTGTTTGTTGTTTGCGGGCAAACTGGTTGGACGCGTACCTACATCCTTTTCTATTCTGAGTTAAGCCACGCATTTCCCTAAAAGTAGAACATCCTGCGCCCCTAATTATATGTGAACAGCTGTCTAATTTAAGCCTACTTAGACTTCGTTTGATTCCTATCTCTGCCTCTAGTATGTCGTGAACGAATCCTTTGTATCTCAGAAGGTGTCCTACCATCCTTTCTCTCCTATTAATTCCCATTAATTCCTTGTATTTCTGTTTTCCCCGACTCAAATGCTTTCCTATCACCAATCTTTTCATCGTGCGTTTGCAGCATCGCATGAAAGCTTGTAGTTCTTTTCTAATCGCTTCTATCGTTCACATTTCCTACCCGTATAATGCTAAACTCCACATATTTTATGTATGTCAATGCTATACTTGTTAGAAAAAAAACGTATAATACAATTACATATATTTAATAAAATTGAACATGTTTACCCGTCCTAAACCTCTCAAGAATCTCAGTCTCGAGGCAAAAGAAGCCCCGTAACACTTTGCTTTAAACATATTCCAAGGCCTGTTTTCTTTACAAATATATTTTCTTTCAGAAACTCCGCTCACAATAGCGACCAAATTAAAGAAATCCGGGAAAGTTCTCATCGCATTGGTAAACGGGGGAGCTCTTCTCGATTACAGGACGCGTGATGGTTCGACCGCGATGCACCGAGCGGTCGAACATAAAAGCCTGGAGGCGATGAAGACGCTGCTGGAACTCGGGGCGTCTCCGAATTATAAGGATGGAAAAGGACTCACCCCGCTGTATCTTACGATAACGAACAATACGGATCCTCAATTCACGGAAACCCTCTTACACGATCATGCGACCATCGGTGCGCAAGATCTGCAGGGGTGGCAGGAGGTTCATCAAGTGAGTAACTTTTTGTTTTATTCAGTTCATCTAATCGGATAAAGAAATAGTAACTTTATTTTAGTAGCTATTTACGATTGTTTACAGAGGTTTGAATAATAATTAGGCAATATACAATAAACAATTTTACAGTTCACACTACTTAAACACAACAAATTAAACTCAATATCGCACTCGTTTAATAGCTCTGCCCCTTTTTTTATTTTCGTTCAAAATTCCAATTTCTGAAAACTGCCTCTTGATCTTTCGCGGTTGCTTTATACTCGTATATGCCTTTTCATGACTGGAATGCTCTATATTTATTTCGAAAGACTTGGAAAATGAGGGTTTCGATATTCCTCAATAAACAATATTAAACAATAAACACGTAAAATGTGTTGTCTGGGACACCAAAGAAAGTTTGGTCTTGGTTATGTCACGCCTCCCGGGTCGCATATTCATATCTCACGTATCGTATTGCAATCCAACGCGCGAGATATCACGTATTGCCTGCTATTCTTTTCGTAATTCGTTACTTGTAAACGCCGACAGCGGTTTCCGTGGGTAGGGAAGTATCACATAGAGTTAGTAGTTTGATGTCCATGCCATGGGCTGGGCGAGTTCGGCTCCCGTAGGGGTTAGTCTCTTTTTCTTATGTTTTTACATTATCTTTTTTTACAAAAAATGCGTGTGTCTGATCTCCGTCGGGTAAGGGGTCTGTTTCAAAAATCCAGCGCGCCAAAGCAAACTAGTGCAACTATGAATAGTTTATGCTTGAGTTCCTGATGTTGAGGGTTGTGGTTGTAATAGCTTAATTCCTTCCAAACTGTCATCAGCGTCGCCGCTGTCGTTTTCGTCCCCATCGGATGATGATGTTTGTGATTAGTCGTCTCTATCGGAAGGTCCCAAAGTGACGATAGTTTCATCTGTAACAGTTTCGATTTTTCCGTCGATTTCCAAATATTTGTCTTCAATGCCACGAACGTGTTTCACGTACGATACACAGAGAGCCGACGTTGCTCTTTCTCTTGCCTCTGATGTAAGAATCACTAGATTTGTAATCAAACTTTACCAGCACATATGCTTTTGGAATTAAATGCTCTTTCACGGGAACTAAATATTTTACTTCAACACTTGTCCATTTATTACATCTTCTTCATCTTCGTGCTACGATTTTTGCAGGAGCAATGTTTAATCTTGTTTTTTTGCGACGAACTCTTCCTGTGCTTGAATCGCATCTTTTTTCTCGAAGTATCATTTATTTCCTGGGTCGGATTATGTTTTGTATCTGGAAGTTTATTTAAAACCCTAACAGTACCTATCCATTTTTAATCCAAGTTTCAATAGCGAAGGAAAAATTTCTTTTGGTATTCCCGAAGTGGAAGTATGGCGTATTTTGTAATTCATGAGAACGACGCTCCAAGCCACTTCATGGTTTAAAAAATGCTACTTCCAGTGGTTGACATAGGTGGGTTGAATTGGGAATGAGACGAACGAAGGCAACATTGTTTTCTTCACACATCCTTAGATCACTGTCATTAAAATGAGATGCCAAATTGTCACCAAGGAGGACCTTTCGTTCCTCCAATTGTCTTTCATGCTGCAAAAATGTCGTTTGAAACCAGTCTTCAAAAGTTACATGTACGGTTGAACTGGCAGCCTTGCGAACAACAAACTTATGTATAGCAAGGTGCTCATCTGCAGACCCGCATACTCGTGTAACTTTTGGAATGGTTAACGACATTTTGGTATGTAGGGGATGTGAAAATAGAACTAAAATGGAAATACAAATTGGAAATGAGAAGATTGAGGAGGTCGCGGATTTCTGCTACTTAGGAAGTAAAATAACTCAAGACGGTAGGAGCACTAAAGATATAAAACAAAGAATGGCGCAGGGCCGAGTTGCGTTTAACAAAAAGAAACAACTGTTATGCTCGAGAACGGTTAATATAGAGACTAGGAAGAGACTCTTAACGTCGTATGTATGGAGTACGGCATTATACGGGTGCGAAACTTGGACAATAGGAGAAGCGGATAGAAAAAGAGTAGAAGCGTTTGAAATGTGGTGCTACAGACGCATGATGAAGATACCGTGGATAGATAAGGTTAGCAATAGGGAAGTATTAGAAAGAGTTGGGGAAAAGCGAAAGGTATGGAAAACAATAAAGAGTAGGAGAGATAGGATGGTAGGACACCTTCTAAGACACGAAGGAATAGTTCGTGACATACTAGAGTCAGAGATAGGAATAAAAAGAGGTAGGGGTAGGCCTAGATTAGACTACTGCTCTCAAATAGTTAGGGATGTAGGATGTTCTACTTTTAGGGAAATGCGTAGGTTAGCTCAGGATAGAAAAGAATGGAGGTACGCGTCCAACCAGTCTTCGGACTGAGAACCTTATGATGATGATGAACGACATTTTCAGGATACTTCAGTTTTGTGCCCCTTAAGAAGACGTAAAGCTAAATCTTTTCCTAGAAGGTTGTTATGAAATTTTCGCACATTGTTGCACATTTGTTGAATCTTGAAAATAACGCGTTAATCATGCGTTAGATTATGAGATTTACGCCGACTTGATCAGTGTATTTTTTCCAATAAAGGAGATAAATGATCTTTGTGGAATGTCATTAAAATTAAAAACATTTGGAGGATCTCTGGCAGAATACCAGGAGCTGAATTTTCAAGCTGCTTGTAGTTTGGTATGAGAGTTCCATGCGTTTGAAGAGTCATGTTTTTATCTTCTGCTGTCTCTCAATAATCGAAGCTTTAGTTTTAACAGGCAAATACCTTTTAAGCCGACGTTGCGCCACAAAGTGATAATCTGGGGATTTGCAAAGGTAGTATTATTTCAAGGCACTATGTATTTACTCTTCCAAAACTATTTTATTGAACAATATATCAAGCATGCGGAAAATGTGAACCTCGGGAATTTGCGGTATCTAATCCGAAGAGTTTGCTACCGTACATCAAAACAAAATTGACATCGTTGATTAAGGTTCTCTAATTTCCGATTAAATTTCGTTCTCACGTGAATTTGATGAGAAGCCCAATAAAACTGTAAGTCCACGGGGTACGGAAATTGAGTTTTAATTGGTGAAATTACACAGAAATTGAAAATTTGCTTTAAACTCAAATTTTAATTATTTATTATTGGCCGATACGAGAAAATTGATCTGGGATATGTTGTAGCAAAATAATTAATTTAGTCGCTAGTGTAGGTTCATCCACAACTACTGGTTAGTGGTTACGTTCCATAAATAGTCTTTATTAACTGATATCCTGAGGTATATAAGGGAATTTCTATAATGTATACGGTACGAGATGAAATAGTCAAGCTACACGGCAAAAACTGTAATTACTTTTTTTCGACCGTAACTCGTACACCGTTTGTGATAGAACAGATTTCTCAACTGTATATTCATGAGCACCAAATTTTGCAAAAGTGCCGAATTTAAACTTACCCTTTATCTTTTAAAATAACCGAGATCCTAATGGTTGCCATGTATATAGGTATCCGAAATTTTGTGAACAAAAATTACGATTGCCTGTCACCTCGTCTGTCACAATATAAATCAGCTCCTTAATTTTGTTACCCACTCGCCACTCATAATTTTATTTTCCGGTACGTCACAAGTACCAGCCATATCAAGTTATAATCTGCATGCATGACTTTTATATAATTGTGCACCTTTTGTTTCGCCAAAGCAATCCTCCCACGTGTAGAGTTCTGCGATAAATTAGTAATAAGCATTGAAAAAAACGCAGCTGCAACAGTAGGCATTAATCTCGATTTACCCCGTAAAAATTAGAAAATATCCAGGTTGTAAATATGTAGATCGCGCCTACTGGATTAGTGGTTTATTATTATAGGTGTATCTACATAATATGCGGTTTCGTTTATGCTTTGCTTTGTTGTGCGTTGCCTTCTGCTTTCAAAGTCTTTTAAATATTTGTTGCTCTTCAGTGTTATTTCTTGGAATACTTTAAAAAATATGTCCCATGAAAGGACATGAAACACCAATGGTATGTAATTATGTGGTCATTAGTCTTGGGTAGTAGTAACCATGCCCTGAATGCCCAAACTTCTTTGTCATAAGGTAGACGTCATTCAATGACCGACTCCTGGAATATGTATGTTTGTGTTGTTCAAAATCGGCATTTGGCTATTATAAGCATATATAAATATTGGACTTCTGGGAACATTTTCAAGAAGCAATTGTAATAAACAGCACCTTTCTTGAAATTCTAAGTTTGTGGAATATCAACTTAGTGACCTTGTCGTCATCTGTATGCACAGTTGCAAAATGGACTGTGATTTGCCCACACACAGATCGACTGGTCTTCGTCGGTGCCATGTCGCCGGTCAGATCATCGAAAGTGCGTATCCCCGACCACACCTCAACTTGCATGTGACTTGTCCTTTATGATCGTACCCAACCGAAGCAGTTGGCCGACGAGTTCACTCTTGAAATGGAGTACATACTTGGGTTTTCCCGCGCTTCTCTTCGCTGTTCTCGGTTTCCATTGAGTCATCCTTGATGTCTACCTGTCAGGGTGGTTAGCATTGGTCCACTCTTTTGGTTTTGGCAAAGCTTCTAGACATAATGGAAGTAATGAATTCAAGTTGATGAAATGGACAAAATCAGTTTGTAAAACTGAACTAGGTATGCTTTGATAGTTTTCAGTAATTGTGTCGTAACTATTCTATTTTTGATTTCGTCCAGACGGCTTTACCGAATTCTATGATCGGTTTTTTCCTGCTTAGAAAAATGTGTCTGTCCTGCCACCTGTCATCGCATCCCTCTCAATGCCATTTTTATTGAGCAATTTTTGAACTATATCCCTAATTGTCGTTCTTCCTCTGAGTGCTTCGTTTTGGAATCTGTGCCCGAGGTTTACCCGACATTGCCTACTCCATGCCTCTTTGTGAAATTCTTAGTCGATCCGCGATTTTTAATTTGTCCAATATACACCACATCGATAATGTGAACTTCAATAGAGATGTTTTCATTTCAAAATTGACTCTTGTCGTGGGGCATGTTGCAGTGCATGGGGGTAAGTTGAAGCTAGTAAAAAATGCTACAATTTTAGAGAACGTAGGTGCCGGAGAATTAATATTATCAATATATTATACTTGTGAAACACAAGGTGGTCATGGGTATGCCAGATAGCGACGTGGCGACTTCAGCGTTTTTTGTACCGCCATGGTCTTCAGAATCATAATTCTGGCACCTGTAATATGGGTTGCCATCCGTGCAACTTTCATGCGCCCAGTATTATTTGCACATAGTGCATTGAACACAGTCTGCCGTCGAGGAACTGTAGCGACCATGACACAAAAGGCAAAATGTTTCCTCCTCTTCATCAGATGTTGTTTCTTCGTCGCTTGGGCTTTTCTTTATCAGCTTTTTCTTCTAGCGGTTTATGTTTTTCGATTTTACTTGAGAAAACTTTCCTCTTAACTTTCTCTGGTTTTTGCGAGTTTTATGCTTCTACTTCGTCTCTGTTAGATTTTGTGCCTTGCTTTTCTTCAGCTTTTGGGAAGTGACGAATTTCTTCCGGCGATATTATGGACGCAACAGAGGTTAACGCAGTAACAGATGCTGAGATAGTAGTACTGCAATGGCTTCTCTTGCTTGTTCGATAGATGGCAATTCAATTTGATCGTCATTTTCTGTTGATGTTGATTAATATTATAATTAATATATAATTAATATAGTTGATCTTGATCCGGGATGATTTTTTATCCATGGGGCACACGCGGAATTTCCATATTTTTTTAAAGGACCAAATGTCCAGTGGCTGTTGTTTGTCCAAGCAGTGAGTTGTAAACGACAGGATCACCACCGCGATTTCTTTGGCTGGAACCGAAATGTGCTATGGTTATCCAATAACAGTAAAGCGAGCCTATCCTGTTGCATTTTCCGCTATTGACCAAGTGCTTCATAAAACTCATCCATCTTGAAGGATGCGCTACTCATACTTCCTTGCGGACCATCTCGGAGAAAATGTTCTTTATAGTGGAAGAGCGAAAATACTAAAATCGGTGGCACATTATTTCCACCAGCCATAGACCGCTCTAACAATGGTAATCTAAATTGTTAAAGTTGCGCATGAAGGACATTAAACACCAAATGTATTAAACATACATACGTGTATCCGAACGAATTAGAACGTTGTGCCCCCTATTAGTCGGGGAGCAAGGTGCTCTAATTCGACACCCTCTATACTACTCGAACACATACAAATCATTTATGTTTAACTCGTTGCGTCTTTTTTCAGCAACAATATTAATGTTTCCTTTCTTCACCAAAAATAATTTCGAGCCTTTGTCCGTATTTGATCTCGCATATGTATATGTTTCCGAAAAATAAGATTACTTACCCGGTACATGAGAAATATATTACACAAATTTGTGGTCTAGCAAGAAAACATTTTTTTCAGAAAATTGGAAAATTGTAAGGCAACTTGAGTACACTGTGATGATCAGCACAGGTCATTTTACATAAGAATCAGATTAATTTTTGTGTGTGTGTTCGAGTTGTATAGAGGATGTTTAAAACTCATATTTCGCGCAGTCTGCTCCCCGACTATATCTGCGGCTGCTTGCGGTAAATCGTAGAAGGGATTTACGATTTGAAATGGTAGTGGTAGGCTAAGATAAATTCCCAAATTGCCTGTATTTTCCAAATGGCATGACTATTAATACATATCTGAAATGCGGACAAGTAGGGGTACACAAATAATTTTTAATGTTTTCGATGTCAACTCTGCTGAAGAATATCTATTTGGTTTTTATAGATATTTTAACTGATATGTTTTATGTTTAACAACACGCGTTGTGTTCTTTTTTACCCGAATGTTTATTATTACACTAAATCTGTAACTGAAGCCATCTGCATTTCTTTTCAGGCATGCAGGACCGGCTTGCTGCAACACTTGGAGCACCTCCTGTTCTACGGTGCCGATATGAATGCGAGAAACGCATCAGGAAACACGCCTTTGCATGTATGCGCGGTAAATAGTCAAGAATCTTGTGCGAGGCAATTACTTTTTCGCGGAGCCGATAGACAAGCACTGAACTACGCCAATCAGACTCCTTATCAGGTCGCTGTCATTGCCGGCAACATGGAACTCGCTGAAACCATTCAGAATTACAGGCAGGAAGATGTTGGTGAGTAAGACTTTTCGTGTTCGGTTAACGTAGTTGCTTTAATTAGCGGAGCTTTGGATTTGAAGTTGATGTTTGGCTTTGGATTTGTAGCATGATTGCGATGTCAATTAGATGTTTCATTTGTCACCTAATTAAGAGATGAAATGTCCAATTTACCTATCAGATCAAGTAAGAGTTACCGTGGTTACAAAAATTAGTTCTCTACAATGTAAGAAATGTTCTTCTAGTTGCTTCAAAATCTTAGACTACTGTTAAAACATCCAGTTTCTCCAAGAAGCTTTTTTTTTATTTTCTGCATCCTTCAGTTAACAAATTTCTAGATGGAAACACTACTACAGACGAATTTCAAATAAAAATGTTGTCTCTTCCTATAATACTGCTTTAGGCATTTTAAATTATGCAGGCACCAAGAATATCCTTCATGATAGAAATTGCTAAGGAGATAATGTGCTTGGGGCGTTCTGCTCCCTCTATTTGCCCACCGTATTTGACAGGATAAAGGAGTAACGCGGTTATTTATTTTGATCCTTTTGGCGCACTGATCCTATCGGACTTCATTTTAGATGCACTTTTCTGCGCACTGCAGCCCCATTTTACGAAAGCTATGAATATATTTCAATCTTATCCTGGAGCTATCCTGAAATTCATGCCGTATTATGGAAGAATTTCGTCTTCTTATATACAGTCCTGATATTCAATGTCACTTCTTGAAATTGTCTTTCATTTTATTCTCAATTCATTTTGAGCCTGAAGTGGAAAGGACATATTTACAATAGGCAGGATTATGTCTTTATCCGACTGAATTAGGTACTAAATATAGGATTTTTTTCTAATCCTTTAATTCTATAGGAATGTTTGAAAATAAGTGTTTTAACTATTTCCATGTTGCATGCTGTTTGCTTAGTTTAAGCTTTATTGTGGTGCTTGGGGTAGGTACTGGTAATTTTATATGTTTCGTTTTGCAAAATAAGGACAAATGTGAGTAAAATTTTAAAATTCTTACGTCCCTGAATAGATAAAAGTTGATTGCTTTTACAACTTTAGCTTAGTAGTATATTTTATTTTGGGCATTAAATTAAGTTGCATTGTTTAGTGCAAACGTATTGATTTTATTTTCTACTGGAGGTTTTTTTTTGGAGAATTATCATATTTTAGTCAAGGAATAAGTAAGGAAAATATGGAACCTAGTGTTTTATTTAATCAGACTGTTCTTACGTACCTTACTACCAATGTTTCATTTTATCCATATGTTATGGTGACTATTATTCACGATGATGAAAGTTTAAAGCACGCGCCATAGATGAGAGTTGTAATTCATTCGGGTTAATAATAGCCACAACTCGAGAGTGGAATACTATACTTTATCTGCAAGAACCCGTGAAAAGTTGCACTTTTACGGTCACATTTGACACCTCAGTTTGAATAAATATACAAAACAAGCAATCGTTGAAGGAACGTTGCCATAGAAACGTGTAACACATATACATGATTTCTGACACTTTTACACAATATACAGGGTGAATTATGGTAAATTTATATTTTTATTAATTATTACACTGACAAGCATAGTTTTTGACAATAAAATAACTCAATATGAAAAAGTATTTCTGGTGGTAAAATATGTCTGGTAGTCAGTTGGAGTACACAATATACTCAAGCAGAACTCCCCGAGTTCATTACAAATTACATACTTAAGTATAAAATCAAACAGGCACTGAATTTTCCACCCGGATGAAAAATTTTCCAACCCGGTCGGGAAGTATAAGTCAGGAATAACCTACTTTCAAACTTTTTAATAGTTGGCAATTGACTTATTACTAACAGATTGTGAATAAAAGAGTTTTCCATATGTGGCCAACTTTCTGCCTGTCACTGTATACCAACGTGTGGGCTTTCGGGAAATATTTGTTGCGGCCGGTGAAAATTGCAATTTACCTCGGAAAGTGGCAGAGTTTAGCAAAGAAAATTACTTGAAGTGGTAAATGTTATAATGGAGGATGTTACTCTTCGACCTCGTTACCGATATTTGGGACACGAATAGTCCAGAATTTCCGATCGGTATCTCGAAAACTGCAAATACGGTACGGCCTTAAAGAGGCCGATATTTTAAAGAAGCGAAAAATTTCTCATCCAAGGTGAAGATGGATATGAAAAGAAATGAACTGAACGAACGAAACTTAAAAGAGCAATTATTGATCTTATTTAAAGAAATTATAAAAAACTCTCCGATCAAAGCTTGTGGTACTACAGCTACAGGAGGGTCAAGAAAAGAGAACTGACTGGTGGAATGAAGAAATCAGAAGAACTGTAAAGGAAGAGACAGTGGCGTGGAGGGAATGTTTGAGGAAGCAAACAGCAGGAGTACAAAGAGCAGCAGGAGTAAAAAGAAATTAGAAAATTGGTGAAGGAAAGAGTCAGAATAGCCAAGGTCAGTGACAGGGGGGAATTCGGAACAAAAATGGAAGATAGTTCGATAAACCTATGCTTCATTGACCTAGAGAAGGCTTTCGGCAAAGTGACCAGATAACAAATATTGAGAACGTTGGAAACTATGAGGTGGATAGACGCCTAATCGCAGGACTCAAATCTTTATATAAAACGAATGCTAATGTAGTTAGAATAGCAAACCAAGAAACCAACAAATTTATTACCACACAAGGGGTAAGACAGGTAGGGGTACTGAGGTCAATATTTTTCATATTGTATATGGATGAGATAATTAGAAAGTGTAGTGTAAAATCAATTAAGATAGATGTGGGATACAGTAGAGTGAGGAACATCGCAATGAGTGAATGCGTATTTACTGATGTTCTTGTTGATAGCAAACATTGAAAAGACCCTACAACATAACATCAACATCTGGACTGCAACACTGGAAGACAAGGGAATTAAAATTAATGTGGCCATAAGTAGTGCTGAGGAAAGAATTGACATACAAGTGGATGGAAGGAAAGTGGAACAAGTTGATAGAATTAAATACTTGGGAATACTAATTGATAGAAGAGGGAAATTTGAAGAAGAAATCAATACTTAGTAGAATTGCATCGACAGTTAAATTGTATCAAGCTACGAGGAACGGGTATCGATAAGAAAGCGATCAGTAGTAAGACCATCTATGTACAAGACAATCTATCTGCCTGCAAGCGAGTCATGGGTGATAACAGAGCAACTGGGGAAAAGGCTGCAGGCAGCTGAAATGAAGTGCCTGAGATGTGTGACAAATGCCTCAATAATCGACAAAATAAGAAAGGAACGTATAAGGGAAAAGCTGGAAACTGAAAGTTGTGAAAAATAAATGCAGAAAGCGCATTTATGATGGTGGGGGCATCTGACTAGGCTGAACCAAAACACACAAGTTAAGATGGCATGGGCTGCGAAGGAAATAGGTAAAAGGCGAAGAAGGAGACCTAAGATGACTTGGGACAATGACGATGTTGAAATGTTAAAGGCCGGGTTACTAACATGGAGAAAGGTGGAATCACTGGCGAAGGACAGGAAGAAATGAAAGAAAGTGGTAAATGAAACATGAAAAGAACACGTCATCTACACTTAGCGGTAGAAGAGGAATATATTATATATAATAAAGGCTTGCAACCCCCGTGTAACTCTTTTCGGCAAATCCAAATCCACAGATATAATGACCATTGAATAATGAACGTTACTGTGCGTTCGGAAACGCGCAAGTAAGGAACGTATTATTTGAATTAATTTAGCGCGTTTTGATTCATTAGATGCTTTACATTAACCTCCGCATATTGAGATTATCCGTTTATTTTTATGTAATTACTTCTGTACCGTTTGCTGTATGACTTTAGACACTGTATGCTACCATTAACACACACAAGTAATTTTAGTGTGTGAATGAAATTGCGCAATATTTGCAATAAACAAAATACCTTGATTTATAATGAAATTGACTTTGAAAATTGTAATTGAGTAAAACTGGAGTAATGGTCTACATATCTAATTGGAATAAACTAATATGTTATGTTAGTTTAAGCATTAATTTATTGAAGTGTTGCCTATCCTAACTGGATTTTCATAAATCTCGTAGCACTGTACCCGCAAAATGACTCGTTTCCCAATTATTCTTGCCAGCAGATTTCAACATGATAGATTTATCCTTTTCGAATTCCGTACTAATATTTTAAGTCTTGTTGACATCACCTGGATTTTTAGTGATATTAGTAAATCCCTCGACCCATTCAAAATCCATATTATAGATTATACCTTAAATTTGAATGATTCACTATAAACAAAGTAGGTAGATAACTTTTCCGTTAAAGCTATATGCCAAGAATTATTTTTACAGCTACCTATTTGTTTTGATTAGCGTAATCAGCATATTTATCCCCAAAAAGTTTTTGTATAACTTATACGGGTTACTCTGGCTAATCTGGTATCTGGTAATAAGTATAGGCTTAGTGGATAGATCCCCAACCAGCTTTGATAACAGTAAAACGAATTTTTTGTGTCTAATATACTTTAGATTTATTCTTAGCCTCTCTGCATCCCTTCTTCTTCTTCTGATGCTTTTTGATTCCGAATTTTATGATCCAACATCGTCACGTGTAGAGCATTCTTCAAATTAGTAGATTGAAACCGGAGAACAAGGATTTTTAAAAACTGCTAATACATATATTCAAATCTTTTTTAATAGTTAGTGTATACTATAGGTATACGGCATGTTATGTTCAGCTTCTGTCTTAACATCCCCTATGTGTAGAAATTTTTATTTCCCACACTTCTATCTGAAATTCTAGACTCTTCACATATAAAATAAATGATCTGTTTTATGAACAGTTTTATGACAAACCGCTTCCTACAATAATTATTGATGTCGCTTTTACAATGTAAATGAATTGTAACTAGCTTTGAGAATGCGTTTGGACTATGTTACTATATAGTTTAAAAAGTGAGTTATTTACAAGTTGAATATATATATTTTATCAGGTATTCAAGTAAGTGCCTAATAGTACCATTTTTCTACATTTTCATTCCGATGAATTGGTGTGAAAATCAAGTACACATACTTTTCAAATATTTAATGATAATTCCCCAACTACAAGCTCCAGTAGTTACAAAATAGCAAAAACCATGTAATAGTACGATTTAGTGAAAGACAGCTTTTAGAAATATAGCTTGGTATTTCAGTCCCGTTCCGTGGCCCGCCAAGCTATAACCCGAAACGGCGATCCGCAATCGGTTGGTTAACCAGAGCCCCATCAATGAGCTGTCTTGCCCTACCTCCTTCACCCTGTCCCAGCGACCGATCCTCTGCCCCATTCAGTTCAGCAAGCTCTAGTTTAAGCGACGGAAGCGCTCCACCAGGCCATGAAACAGATACAGCCAGCATCGTCACAGGTACGTACTAAATTTGTAATTCCAATGAATAGTTCAGGAAACAAATAATGTCCAGTAATGACAGACAGTCTTAATATGTATAAAAACTGTCGTTATTAATTTATATTGTTTCTTGAACTTTTGTTATTACCTACCGTTTCTCTCACTTGGAGGCGTTCATCAAAAATGAGCTTAATTATTGTTCCTTTCATTCAATAATTCTCAGCATGTTATCATTATTTCATGTGCATTTTAAATTGGATGTATAATAATTTTTGTGTGTTTTATTTCGAGTTATTACTAATTAATATGCTGCTGTTTACTGGAATGGCTGTTAGTCTTTAGTCCGCATTACAATAGAAAGTCAGTGAGAATTATTGCATTTATGATAATTAAAGACCAAAGTGGATAAGACAAGTGTACCGACTTGCCGCTGAAAGGTGAGTAGTATTTGTCCGAGCTTATAGGCAAGAGAAGCGAAGTACGAGAGGGGAATCGGGCCGATTTTCCATATCTCGCGCGTAGGAAATGCAGCGCGCTCAAAATGTATCATGCCATAACTCCCTCAAAAATTGTCTTATCGAGTTGCAATTTTTATAAAATTATTTCTTAAACTTTCAGGATGCTCACGAAATCTTTCAAATTGCAATTACATAATTACTTTTCATTCCGCTTTGCGATTTTCGAAACGTTGTCTTTTTGGTGCAGTGGAATTTTCACCTGTCGAGGAACTATCCTCATTTTTAAAATTTGGACAAACTTCCGGCAGCAAAGTTATAGAGAAGGATTGAATTTTATTTTACACCAAAATTCAATTCATTATCTCGCATAGAAAAAAAGTTATGGCGATTTGAACACGATAATCGTTCTGAGCGCGTAACTCTTGAAGTAGTAGCGTGCGATAACGAAACGGGTACAACATCAATCTTTAGGAGACCGTACATGTGTGCAGACGGATTTGGTTTTATTTTATAAGTATTCGCCGTGTGATGAAAATATCAAAATGGGACGAAAATGTGTAGTGCCTAATTGTGTTTCGGGTTATGCAACGTGCAAGGAGAAGGTTGCCACTGACAGGTATACGATTTCAAGAGTTAGGCGCTCAGAACTATGTATTATCGTGTTCAAATCGCCATAACTTCTTTTCTATGCGATATAATGAATTGAATCTTGGTGTAAAATAAAATTCAATCCTTTCTCTATAACATTGCCGCCGGAAGTTTGTCCAAATTCTAAAAATGAGCATAGTTCCTCGATAGGTGAAAATTCCACTGCGCCAAAAAGACGTCTCGTAAATCGCAAAGCGGAATGAAAAGTAATCATTGTAATTGCAATTTGAAAGATTTCGTGAGCATACTGAAAGTAAAGTTTAAGAAATAATTTTAAAAAAATTGCAACTCGATAAGACAATTTTTGAGGGAGTTATGACATGATACATTTTGAGCGCGTCGTATTTCCTACGCGCGAAATATGGAAAATCGGCCCGATTCCCCTCTCGCACTTCCCTTCTCTTGCCCATAAGCTAGGACAAATACTACTTACCTTTTAAGTACTTACTTGTATGTAACTGTATATTTGTTTTTTGATTTAAGTATAGTTTTCTCTCTCAAAAGATGGAAGTACCCTTTGCTAGACATTTTGCCAGAGATGTTTTTGACATACTTTTGAAATCTCCATCTGCTGTTGTTTTGTTACTTTAAAAAAGACTAAGTGCTTGTTTAACATGTAGGTAAGGTTTTCTTCCCAAGTTTCGCCCGGTTTTGTGTCATTGTAAACTATATTCATGTACTAGTTCATTATGCAACAAGCCCAAAATAATGCTCATTTATACGAGTGGAAAATGCCATTTTGTGGGAGTTGCATACTATACTTTTTCTACGACAATAGATTGTTAACTTATAATATACTATAAACATTCGTACCTATAGAGAAATGCGTGCTTTGAGTACACGAAAATAGAAGATGGACTATGAAATAACTTCCAACATAATATCCAATTTATCGATTAAAGTTAAATATGCAATGATTGAAAATTGTTTCTGGAAAACTTGTGGAATGTTAATATGTAGTTAAATTTTCTTGATATTGGTAATTTTCCGTCGTTGAAGTCTACGGCCTTTCACGATTTCCCATTCCTGAATTCGATGGTATATCTGAATCGTACCTATTAATCTGGCCCAAGCTTCCTATACGGTATCTTCCCGTTTCGTGCGTTTTTGGGTTTCTACCTGTTTTCGTGCCGATTCGAGCGTCAAGAATTTACTGGGTAATTAAATAGTGCCAGTTTGTGCATTGCACAACGATATCCTTTACTTTGAACATGTTGTACCTGTTGCAATAAAGGCATACAAAACGTACTGCTTTGTTTTATAGTTGCCCGTTGAATACGGCCAAAAAAGTGATTCCACGGTCCACTATTTTCGGTCTGTGGGCAAGCTTAGCGAGCGGAGCGTTTAAGTCTCCCCCCCCCAAAACAAAAACATTAACATTTGAAAACAGTAGGAGAGAAATCAACATACACTTCCGCATTGAAGTCTAGTTATTAACAGCGTTGTGTTGTAAAGATAAACTTGAATTAGTGGTTTACTGCATTATCAGCAGGTCAGCGCACGAAACGGCACTCAAACCAGGTAGAGGTTTGGGACGACGCACGAAACGGGAAAATTTTCATCGACGCCCGAAACGGGAACCCACGAATTGAGACTAAATCTCCTATACTGCTTATAACTATGTGGATTTCACTAGTATGTCCATAAACAAAATCTGTGCAATGATAATTCTTTATTCATGGCAAAGTAATTAATTAGTATATTAAAGCTTATTCTTAAAACAGTAAATTGTGTATATGACCTGAGTTATAAAACCAGTTATGCAATGCGAACAATATGAGATCATATGCAGGTAAATTTTAAATATTTTCATATACTCAGTGCTTGCACTGGGTGTTACAGACAAAAGTCTCGGAGATACAAGTGACATAATCAGCGATAGTTCTGGAGTTGGCACGGCAAATTCGGACACCACAAATGGCAGCCTATCCTTACCAGGAACCACTGTTGTATGTATCGAATCCTATTCTTCGAAAGATGAAGAACACCTCAGTATACGAGAGGGAGATATTATTGAAGGTATTGTATTATTTTTTAAAGCACTGCATTATGCAATAATTGTATTCTCCTCGTTTACTTACTTACACCGAATTAATTTCATTTTTTTATGTATGAGTGTAATGTAATTGATTTGACCTTCTAAAAGTATGTCTAGCATAATAACACCTGAAGGCAACATTAATTTCAAGTAATCATGTTTATTTTTACAAGGTACATTTTCTATTAGCGATTCACTTAACTCAAATAAACGGTAACCATTTCTCACTACTGTCATTTGAAATCAAATATTGTAAAATGAGGCGCAAAATTTGTTTCATATGTAGGTAATTTAATCCTTTTTGTTTGTTTCTTATATTTACTTCTTATTTTGTTTTAGTTACTGGTGCAACAGATGATGGGTTCTTGGAGGGAACTATTAAAACTGGTGGAAATCGTAGTGGGTTGTTCCCTGCTCATTGCGTACAAGAGGTCAGGTTGCGGCATCAAAATATCCAGGCACAGATGATCATTGCTAGAGACACCAGACCAACTGCTACTAAACCAGCAAATGGTAGAGTGCTAGGAAGAAGGGAAAGCACCTCTAAACATTTTGCTACAGCTCCGAGAATGAAGAAGGCGTAAGCATCTCGTGCATTTTACACACTTCCACACAATTTTTATACATTCTTTGCAGATATGCTGGACTACCAGCGGAACCAAGAACGGTAGTTCTGCACCGTGGAAGAAAAGGTTTTGGGTTCATTCTACGAGGGGCTAAAGCAACTTCACCTTTCATGGAACTAACGCCGTCAGAAAAGTGTCCTGCGTTACAGTATTTAGATGACGTTGATCCTGGTGGAGTAGCCGACATGGCAGGCCTCAAAAAAGGGGATTTCTTAATAGAAATCAATAGCGAGGACGTGTCATCTGCATCCCACGAACATGTTGTTGACTTGATTCGCAAGTCTGGTGATTTAGTGTCTATGACTGTCGTGTCTTTGGGATCTTCAAGCACACCTGGAATGTTACCTACAAGCAAGTCCACTGTTATACCTCCTGGCGGCAGCATGGAAATGCCTTTGAGCAGGCAGTATGCAACACTACCTAGAAAATTAAGTAACGCTCAATGTGGCACCTTAGGAAGATCTAATCAAGCTCCTGCACCTCCACGAAGAGACCCAAAAACTACATTAAGTGTGGGTAGAGCACGTGCAAAAAGTATGGTCGCTGGTTTAGAAGCGAGTGAAAAAGAAGAGGCTGATGATATTACCAAATCTAGTTCTGCAGAATCTATTCATCAAACATCTAACTGTTCAGTACCTTCCCAACCAAGAACCGCATCAATCAGGCAAAGACCGACGTCGAGTAGGATAACATCAGCTGAGTTAGAGGAATTGTTCCAACGCCAAAGAGGAGAAGACAGTATGAGACATCCATCCTTGATGAGTAGTTCTAGATTTCAGGGCGGTTCAAATACTCTTAGTCACCCTGGTTCCCCCGCTAAAAGTGGAAGGGTTTATGCAAGTGTGGCAGAGATGAAAAGGAGTAAAAGCAAAGTAAGTAAACTCTACATTTAGTCGGAGAGCAGGACGTTCCAAATATGCAAAATAAAAGTGGGGTATGCAACTCGCGAACATACAAAAACTGATGTCGTATTCTTATGTAAAATGACCTGCTGAATTCGATTCTGGAGGTCGCGAATCGATTCGGGATTGCGAAATTGAAAAAAATCGAACTTTATCATATTTTTACAAAATTTCTCGGAAATACATTGTTTTATATTTCCCATTCTATATCTTTGTCTGTAACAATTGGATCGGTTTAAAACTTTGCATACATATAGTCTGAAATATGCCGAATCCGTTGCCATACATAAATGTGCACTAATGTGTAAAGATATGGTAGAAAAATAATATTTTCGTCGCAGATCCCATGGATTTTTCAGTAACTGCATTGAGAAAGTTGGTATCGAGGTAACTTTTTTATTATTGGAGATAGAGTAATAGTATAAGTTAGTAAAATATAGTTTAAGGTCTGAATTAATTTATAAAAAACAAAAAAATGTTGTTGGTAAAAGTTTGGTGGTCATAAAAGGTTAATATAGACGAGCGATGTATGCGCTACGTTGTCTCCTGGGCTGCACCGAAGCAGACCGCGTGGAGAACTTCAATGAGAACTGTTCTTATTTTTTTTTAATTTGTACTTACAGAATAAATACATTTTTATTATTCGATATACGTACATTTTCCTTCACAAAAACAGGTTGTGCTACAATTTATTGAAATATTCACATTTGCAAAATGGTGTTATGTTTACAAAATCTGGTTTCGCACTTATTGTGGTCGTGATTGGCATTACGCTACCGTTTTCTTTCATGCACCACCCAAATTCCAAAAGATTTGAGCCCGGTTTTTCAAAGAATCAAACGCCGAATTAAGTCTGACACCGGCTTCGTTGCTATGATTCAATCAATGAGAAAGCCGGTATCATAGCAACGAAGCCGGTGTCAGACTTAATCCGGTGTTGGATTATTTGAAAAACCGGACCTTGATAGTTTTGGTCGAACTAGGTATGCAGTTTTGTAAACGAAGGACTGCAAATACATACGTCCTGAGGACATGAAAACGAAACGTGTTTTCGGTGGGTGGTAAATCCCTAAGAAGCGAAATTTGTTTTGTAATAAATAGGTACCTTACTGATATTCGTTTGCTTACTTACCTAATGTCTGTTTTGCATGTTGGAAACAAATGTGCTCTTAAATGGTCCATACTCCCGGTAAATTCTGGACGACCATCTATGTAATGAATTTCACTCTGTTCTCGCTTGACATTTGGTGGAACATATTGGATATTTCAATAACACAAATTTTTTTAGTGTTTTCAACGGGTTTAATCGTTATCGACAATATTGTTTCGACTTACTAGGTCATCATCAAAGGTTCTTACAAAACAAATCTTAAAACTAAAACAGTGCCTTACATACAGTAGGGTCCCTGTATTGAGAGAGTACCGCAATCTCCGCCATGTTTACTCACAATAACAGGCGCCAAATTTGAATTGTGCGGGAACGTCAGATTTTATATTTGACATGTGTTACAAATTGCGAATTCACCTTCTGATTTTTGATCCATAAACAAATAAAATTTGAGTGTAATACGTTGAGGAATAATACTACATACCAGATTGTGGAAATATATATCACTGATTCACAAAAGACGATAAAATATAAACACCAAACAAACCAACATTTCAGCTGGACTTTGACTGACATATGACATTTTGCTGCTGACACGGCAGTCCGCCATGTTTACTCACAGTTCTGAAACATAGTGGAGCTATTGATTGCGGTACTCTCTAAATACGGGGACCCTAACATACAGTATTCTATTTTATTTTCGTGTGGCGGGGTAAGACTGCTTCTATGATTGGTGAATGGTTAAATTCTAACTGGTCATTTGTTATATGTTGATCTAATTTCTAAGCAAACTTGATCAAAACCCGGTTTGCTTAAATAAAAGAAATTTAGGTTCATTATAGATCAATAATAAAGAAAAAAGAAACACAGGAGATAAAAGTGGTGTTTCTCAGTTAAATTGCAATGATTGCAGCGCGACTTACATAGGTCAAACCGGGAGGGATTTCAATACCATACTGAAAGACCATAAAGTCTATTGCCAACAATTCAAACAGGACGGTTTTTTGGGAACATTGTACATATTGTAAACAATCATAATTTTGTCGAAAGTGATTTTAAAATATTATATCAAGGATCTAAAGGTAGAAAATTAAATTAAGTGGAAAGTTTTGAAATTTGCAAAGCCATTAAATTAGATCAACAGATAACAAATGACCAGTTGGAATTTAACCATTCATCAATCATAGAAGCAATCTTACCCCACCACACAAAAATAAAATGGAATACTGTATATAAGGCACTGCTTTAGTTTTAAGATTTGTTTTGTAAGAACCTTTGATGATGACCTATAATAAGCCGAAACAATATTGTGGGTAACGATTAAACCTGTGGAAAACACTAAAAAGTTTTGTTTTATTGAAATGACCATATAATGATTTAAGAAAAATACCCTACACACATTTAATAAATGAAAACTCTAAACTCCGTCGGCGTTGGCACGGCAGACAGCTTTTGTCCGCAATAACGCGCGCAGGACGCGACATATGACTCACGTTTAACACACTTTTTCTGACTTACTATGCATTTTATGAAAAAATACTCAAAATAAAAAAACATCCTCATTTTATGCGCTACAATTCACTCGTTTATAGTATAAGTATATCTTCAAAAATAAAAAAGTTACCCCGATACACACTTTTTCGCTGTAAATGACACAAAAGTGGCAACTCTTCCTCGAATATTTATTAATTTTTCAGTCAAATCACAACAATTACTATTTTCTTGTACAGCGTTAGAAAGTGGATAGTTTCATTATCCTAATGCTAAAATTTCAAATTTGTACGACAATGGGTGACAGATATACAGAAGGAGAAACAATAAAAGTGCGAAAATAGCATATTTCAGAAGAAAAATGAAAAAATGCAATTTTCTTCAATTTGGCAATTCCAAATCGAATCGCGACCTCAAAAATATGTTTTGCCAGGTGTTTTTACGTAAGAACTCATCGTCTGTTTTTGTATGTTTGAAAGTTGCATACCATGTGTCGAATTCAGAGCTCTTGCTCTCCGACTATTATAGTTCAAATGTGATGTGCTGTCACATAAATGCAACACTACTTAGCAGATGTAAATGATGTAAATGTGCCGGAATGTTCAAATACGAATATTAACCCTGTTTTTGTTTCAGAATTCGCGTGTTAGATTTTCTAGTCTGTTCAGTTCTGGTGGTGAGTTACACAGGGACTTTCATAGTACCCCGGATTTAGCACACCAAGCTTCCCTGTATTCCGGGTCATCCAAAATACACAGAAGCCAAGATGATATTACAGTGAGTGGTGTTAATCGAACCCTACCGCCAAATCATCCGCCACCACCTCCTCCTGTGGTGCAATTGATAAAAGTAGATGTCTCAAGAGGTGCTCAATCAGAGTATGATAACTTCAATAAAATTGAGAGAAATGAGGATGGTATGTTATTAATGTTTTTTGAAATTTCATTTTAAAACTGAATTTTCAGGAGTCATATCATCGTTTAGACCTACGACAAGTGCGAAGTTATATGCGTCTCCTGAAGATATGAAATGTGTAGGTTATAGATCAAGAAGTTTGCCGTCGCATGCATCTAGAACCCATGTACGAAAATCACAAAGTATGAGAAATGGGTCTACGTTTAAACCTACCAATACTTCAACACCACCAGCTAAGAACAACAATCCCTATGCTCAACCCATCAGGGCTTCTAGATCACATTCTATGTCAGGTACAAGGGAAAGGAAGAAGAGTACGGATAGCCAAGGCGGAAAGGTCGCTTGTCCTCAAGCTGGGATACCTCCACCAATACCCGAACCTGATTATAGTTGTAGTGAATCTGATGAAAGTGAAGAAGAACATAAGGAACTTCGAATAGCTTCTAGACTTTCTGCAGTTAACTTACAGCCTGTTGAAAATAGTGGCAATAGTAATACCAGGTAACTCTTGAGATTAATGTTAGCCCAGGCATATTAGGGTTTGACCCTGAAATAAATAATGTAAATCTAAAAATCGGTAGGAATACTTTACTTAGTGTGCTGAACAACATACTAAAAGTCCTAAGCTGAACTATGCCGGCTTCATGATGAAAAAAGGCATAGGCGGGTATTTCGGGTTTTATACAGGATATTATTATGCATATCGTGTGTTGCTGTCAATATATAAATAACTTAATAGGTTTATATATCTTACTAGTCATGTATTTTATCTCAATAATAATAATAAACTTTGTTCCAAGAGAAGTTTATTTAGTGTTTGGAAAGAGCTCAAAAAAGTATAAGCAAAATAAAAAAAAATGTTACATGCAATATATTTTTATTTTAGAATAAAACACGAAAACTTAGTGTCAACAAAATGAGTAAAGCCGGAACCTAAAACAAATTAAATCTTGTTTTTCTTTCTTCCGTTTTAAGTATAATATGGTTGCTTACTTATATTTCGTCTTGATCATCGTCGACTTCAACTTCATTTACAGGAGTATCGTTACTGCAGCTTCGACCCCTGCAATGTATGCACATCATTGAGCAATCAAGGCCTCCAGTTCTTCAGGAACACCGAGCCTCGCATTCAGATTTACACCCACAGGATACCATGCGCAGCAGTTCATCTGGCGCTGGGGGTAAGAGGGTTGTAACAGGCACTAATGTTTCACCACTTTTCTTCCAACCCCAGTCCTCTGAGGGAAGTGAATTTCGCATCCATTCTTGAACCTAAAACAAATTTTAAGCAATGAAATGAATCACGCCACAATTTTTATAAAACAAAAAACATCTCCTACCTGCAGATATGTTCGCAGCGAATGCTGTTCACATGCAGCACTTGTGGGCGGAAGCGTGGCCAATTCAAAGCTTGAAGTTACAGCTTTCCTGGCAAGAGTGCGAGCATATATCCTACTTCGGAGCTCGTCCAAGCTGGAGTAGGTCTCAGCACTGTAAAGCTTCATGATAAATTTTTCTCCGGCAATTACAATGTCAGATTTTAAAGCTAACGAGTTATTAAAAACAGCAGCAAAATCCTGCATCTCTCTCCAGCTTGGACGAGCTCCGAAGCAGGATATATGCTCGCACTCTTGCCAGAAAAGCTGTCACTTCAAGCTTTGAATTGGCCACCCTTCCACCCACAAGTGCTGCATGTGAACAGCATTCGCTGCGAACATATTTGCAGGTAGAAGATGTTTTTTGTTTTATAAAAATTGGGGCGTGATTGATTTCATTGCTTAAAATTTGTTTTAGGTTCAAGAATGGATGGGAAATTCACTTCCCTCAGAGGACTGGGGTTGGAAGAAAAGTGGTGAAACATTAGTGCCTGTTACAACCCTCTTACCCCCAGCCCCAGATGAACTGCTGCGCATGGTATCCTGTGGGTGTAAATCTGAATGCGAGGCTCGGTGTTCCTGTAGAACTGGAGGCCTTGATTGCTCAATGATGTGCATACATTGCAGGGGTCGAAGCTGCAGTAACGATACTCCTATAAATGAAGTTGAAGTCGACGATGATCAAGACGAAATATAAGTAAGCAACCATATTATACTTAAAACGGAAGAAAGAAAAACAAGATTTAATTTGTTTTAGGTTCCGGCTTTACTCATTTTGTTGACACTAAGTTTTCGTGTTTTATTCTAAAATAAAAATATATTGCATGTAACATTTTTTTTTATTTTGCTTATACTTTTTTGAGCTCTTTCCAAACACTAAATAAACTTCTCTTGCAACAAAGTTTATTATTATTATTATTAATATTATTTGTTATTATTATTATTATTGAGATAAAATACATGACTAGTGTTATGTATTGTATCATGCCCTTGGGCAGAGAGTTAAGTTCTTAGTTAGGAGTGTGACCCTGTAAGGAGGGTAGCGGTAGTAAGATGGCGAACGAAGCCAGCGGTACAGCTAATTGTACTTGTTCCATGTACTCTCTGTAATCAGGAATAAAGCCTTAAAATATCCTATGGAGTATTACTAGGACACCTCCGTCAATATATAACATTCTGGCGACGAGTGTAAATTGGAGGATTACCGAGAAAAGTGTGGAAATTGTGTAAGCTATCCGCGTGTGTTCGTGTGTTTTGCTGTGTGCAAAAGAGATATTTTTTGTATGAGCAACGCGTATAATTTAAACTTACTGGGTCTGCTGTGTGAAGACTACTGTGTAGACAACGAAGATTACTGTGTGAAATCTACTGTAATACTACTGTAATACTCTAAAAGGTATTGCGTGCGTATTGTACTGTCAAGTAACGAAATGGCGTTGGTAGGTGGAATTGAAAATTTCAAACCAGGTGTGGAAGATTTTGCTTCGTACGTGGAGAGAATGGAACAGTTGTTTATTTGTAACAATGTGGAAGAAAACAAGAAAGTTTCCATGTTTATTACTTTGGTTGGTCCGGAAACTTATAGTATCCTTAAAGATCTAGCTTCTCCGAGTTTACCAAGTAGTATGACGTATGTAAACATATTGGAGTTACTGAGTAGACATATTCTACCACAAAAATTAGTTATAGCAGAAAGGTTTGCATTTTATAAGGCACATCAGAAACCAAGTCAAAGTGTGGCAGAATTTATAATAGAAATTCGTAAATTAGCTAAGTCATGCAACTTCGGAGGATTTCTAGAAGAGGCACTTCGAGATAAGTTGGTGTGTGGTCTTTCAAAGGAAGTAATTCAAAGGAAATTGCTAGGTGAGGAATTAAATTTTACTCAAGCTTGTAAAATTGCTTTAAGCATGGAATTAACAGAAGAATAAGCAAAGAAAATGCAACCAGAAGTAGTAAGTTCAGATGTCCGTAAGGTGAGGCAAGTATATCCAAAACGAAAGGTTGAAGTGGATTACAAAAACGAGTTTAAGTGTAAAGCGTGTGTTCGTGTACATTCAAAAGGAAAGTGTCCTGCAGTTAACTGGTATTGCTACGTTTGTAAGAAGAAAGGCCATGTTGCAAAATCGTCATTGTGTGGCGGGAAAAGAGTGCTTTGTGTAGAAGAAGTCGAAGATCAGCCAACTATAGATGAAGAAGAGGAAACAGAAAATACAATTTTTAATTTAGGGTCTCATCATCATCATCATCATCATCATCATAAGGTTCTCAGTCCGAAGACTGGTTGGACGCATACCTCCATTCTTTTCTATCCTGAGCTAACCTACGCATTTCCCTAAAAGTAGAACATCCTACATCCCTAACTATTTGAGAGCAGTAGTCTAATCTAGGCCTACCCCTACCTCTTTTTATTCCTATCTCTGACTCTAGTATGTCACGAACTATTCCTTCGTGTCTTAGAAGGTGTCCTACCATCCTATCTCTCCTACTCTTTATTGTTTTCCATACCTTTCGCTTTTCCCCAACTCTTTCTAATACTTCCCTATTGCTAACCTTATCTATCCACGGTATCTTCATCATGCGTCTGTAGCACCACATTTCAAACGCTTCTACTCTTTTTCTATCCGCTTCTCCTATTGTCCAAGTTTCGCACCCGTATAATGCCGTACTCCATACATACGACGTTAAGAGTCTCTTCCTAGTCTCTATATTAACTGTTCTCGAGCATAACAGTTGTTTCTTTTTGTTAAACGCAACTCGGCCCTGCGCCATTCTTTGTTTTATATCTTTAGTGCTCCTACCGTCTTGAGTTATTTTACTTCCTAAGTAGCAGAAATCCGCGACCTCCTCTATCTTCTCATTTCCAATTTGTATTTCCATTTTAGTTCTATTTTCACATCCCCTACATACCAAAATTTTAGTTTTCTTTTTATTGATTTTCATGCCGAAGCCCTGTGTCAAAACTGCTTCCATTTCATTCAGAGCCGCTCCTAATTCTTCTTTGCTAGATGCTAACACTGCTATATCATCCGCAAATCTGAGCATGTTAATAGTTTGGCCCTGTACATTGATCCCTGAGGCTGTTCTTTCCTTAACAATATTAATCGCATCTTCGATATATAAGTTGAAAACTAGAGGTGACAATGCACATCCCTGTCTCACTCCCTTCCGGATATCTACTTCCCTTTGTTCCTGCTCACATTCTATAACTGCCTTTTGCTCTTTGTAGAGATTATGTATTATTCTTCTGTCCCTGTATTTCATCCCTACCTTTCTCAGCACTTCGAACATCTTCCCCCATTTTACATTGTCGAAGGCTTTTTCTAAATCTACAAATCCTATATAGACGCTCTTTCTCTTTTCTATCGTTTTTCTATAATTACTCGTAAAGCTAGAATGGCCTCGCGCGTTCCTCTATTTCGTCTAAATCCGAACTGATCTTCTCCTAATATTTCTTCCGCCTTTTTCTCCATCCTTCTTTGCACAATTCTAGTTAAAATTTTTGACGCATGGGAAGTTAAACTGATAGTTCTAAAATTTTCGCATCTATCCGCGCCTTTTCTTTTTGGCAAAGCTACTATGATGTTCCGTTTGTAATCTTCTGGAATCTCGCCTGTCAGGTATATGCGACTAACTAGTTTAAATAAACGATCTATTACCTCTTGACCTGCGCACTTTAAGATTTCTGCCTGCAAGCCATCTATACCTGGTGCTTTATTATTCCTTAAACTTTTTAGTGCTATCTCAAACTCTTCTCTCATTATAGGACTCCCTAGGTTATCCCCCTCTACACTGCTTTCGCTTTCTAATATATCTTGCACTTCCTGTCCCGCATATAAGTTTCCTAAATATTCTTTCCACCTATCTGCCTTCTCGCCACTTCCGATTAGGATATCTCCTGCCTCATTTCTAATGTTTTTGGTACTAGATCCAATTTCTCTAAAATTTCTCCTAATTATTTTATATGCTTCATCAGTCTTTCCTACTTCGAATTTATCTTCCACTTCTTTGCATTTATTATCGATCCATTGCTCTTTCGCTTTCCTACATTCCCGAATAATTTCCCACTTGATCGCCTTATATCTTTGTTTCCCTGTTTCATCTAACCTATTTTTATATTTTCGCCTTTCCTCTATTAGACTCACAATATGTTTTGTTATCCAGGGTTTCCTACTTTCATTCTGTTTATGACCCAAAATATCCCTAGCTGAGGAAACTAAACTATTTTTAATGCAATTCCATTCTGCCTCTATGTCCCTAACAATATTTCCACCCGTGCCCTTTAGTGCTTCGTTTGTCTTTTTCTCGAACTTATTGCGCATATCATCATCTTTTAGTTTCTCTGGGTCAAGATACCTTCTTCCGCTTCTTTTTTTCAAAATCTTAAATTTAAGATTGGCTTTCATAACGACTATGTTGTGATCACTATCTACATATATCTGCTCCTGGATAACTTCTACAATCCCTAACTTGATTTCTAAATCTTTGCCTAACGAGAATGTAGTCTCCTGGCATCTTCCACGTATAGCATCTCCTAACATGATGGTGAAATAGAGTGTTCGCGACCGTTAAGTTATGTTTATCGCAGAACTCTATCAGTCTAACTCCCCTATCGTTCCTATTGCCTAATCCAAAGGGGCCAACTATTCCGCCCTCTCGCCCTGTGCCTACGACTGCATTGAAATCTCCTGTAATTATTAAATTTTCGTGCCCTCTCACAAAATCTAGCACATATTCAATATCACTGTAAACTGCCTCTACGGCCTCATCACTGTAGTTAGAAGTGGGCATATATACCTGTATTATTACTGTTTTTACAGGTTTCGAATCTAACCTAACCATAACTGCCCTGTCACTTTGCTGTAAGAAATTTTCTACACTCTGTCCTACTTTTTTCCGCATAACAATTCCTACTCCCGAATTTCCTCCTACAGATCCTGTGTGTATTACTCTAAAATCTCCGCTCCAGAAGTCTCCAGCTTCTGGCCATCGCACTTCACTGATACCTACTACGTCTAATGCTAACCTGTCTGTATCAGAAAAATTGGGTAAGATTAGACAACCTTTGTATTGTAAAGTCAAAATAAGTGACGTTCCAATTGATATGGAAATTGATACAGGTGCTTGTCGTTCTGTAATCTCAAAAGCATTATATCTTAGTAAATTTAAAAATTGTAAACTGAATAGGGTATCGTATAACTTTAAAGTAGTATAAAGTGACCATTTATTAAATACGTCAATGACGGACCTTAAGTAAGGTTAGGTTAAAAGTTGGTGTACCTACATAAGAATTACCAATTTTTCTTTTTATGTATATTGAAAAACAAACTTCTTGAAACAATAACAAATAAAAATGAATAGGTAAGTATTTCGTACCTATCTAAAAGAAAATGAATTAAAAAATATATTACACAAGAAAACTCAAACACAGTATTGTACAAAGACTTCTAGAATGGACCTGGCGTCCTTTTGCAATAGCTGATTTTGTTGTGAAGCCAGAAGCCTACACGGTCGTGGGTCAGCGGGTCTCGGGGAGCGTTGTTTGTTATTATATTCAAGCAACGGATCAAGCGAATGTTCCGCGATATTATGTTTCCGTCGCGGCACCTGTTTACTACACAACTGGTGGGCTGCTTTGTTTTGTCTTTTCCACACACAAACGCTTAGACTGTGAGTGTTCCTCCTGCTTCAGTCGTAAATGTAAATAGCTAAGTCCCCTCTGCAAATCTTTGGTATTGTATAATAGGTAATATTTTCGGCACAGAACAGGAAGAATATATTCGGTGAGTGCACGAACACGCGTACCTAGTAAAAAAAGTGTCTAGTCTAGCGTCTAGTCCTCACGCTCAGCTCTACTCGTCTAGGCTCATTTCTTATTTCACTGTTTTGCGCGCACTGTTTGAGTTCGAATCGAAATTTCAAAATTAATTACCAATGCAGGACATTTTGACGGACACTTTTCTATGCAGGACAAATAACTTGAATAACGGACAGTCCGTCAGAATGACGGACGAATGGTCACTTTAAAGTAGTAGATGGTTCAACGGTGAAGCCTTTGGGTGAAATTGAGGTTAAGGTTTCGCATGAAGGTAAATTGTTTAAGCTGCCTTTGGTTATAATTGATCCTTATAACTGTGCACCATTACTAGGTCGTAACTGGTTAGATGTTTTGTTTCCTAATTGGAGGTTAAATTTTGAAAACAGAATTGCATGTTTAGAGAATTATTCGGTAGTTGAATATGTAGAAAAATTAAAATGTGCATTTGCTAATGTTTTTCAGTCTGACGAATCGTCTAGTATCAAGAATTACGAAGCTAACATACTAGTAAAGGAGAGGACTATTCCTATTTTTCATAAAGCATACAGTGTGCCATATGCTCTTAGAAGTAAGGTGGAGTCTGAAGTCAAGAGTTTAGTAGGTGCAGGTATTCTTAAAAAAGTAAAATATTCTGATTGGGCAAGTCCAATTGTATGTGTAAGAAAAAAAACCCGTGGCATAAGATTATGCGTAGATTTTAAAGTCACGTTAAATAAATATTTGGTCACGGAGCATTACCCCTTACCAAATATAAACGATATTTTTGCTTCCTTAGCAAATTGTAAAGTATTTACGGTTTTAGATCTAACAGGAGCATATCAGCAAGTGCAAGTGTGTGAGGATTCGCAGAAATACTTAACAATTAACACACACTTAGGGTTATTTGTGGTTACAAGACTCACGTATGGTATAGCGTCTGCTCCTGCTATATTCCAGTCAATAATGGATAGAGTCTTGTGTAATTTAGAAAATGTAAATTGTTATCTAGATGATATCCTCATTGGAGGCAAGGACTTTATAGATTGTTATAAAAATACAAAGTTAGTGTTGCAGAGGTTGCTAGAAAACAATATTAAAATTAATGTAAAAAAGAGCACATTTTTCGAAAGTTCTGTTAACTATTTAGGTCATAGAATAGATGGGTTAGGCATCCACCCGGATGAAAAGAAAATTGAAGCCATAGTGAAAGCAAGAAAACCGAAAAATTTAACAGAGTTAAGAGCTTATTTAGGACTAGTAAATTTCTATGGGAAATTTTTGCCATTATTAAGTGATAAACTGAGGTCATTGTATGATTTGTTAAAGAAAGATAAAAAATTTGTGTGGAGTAAGGAGTGCGATAAGGCATTTTTAGAAAGCAAACAATTGCTAACAAGTAATCAATTGTTAGTTCATTATGATCCCAAGCTACCGATTCAAGTTAGTGCAGATGCAAGTCCGTACGGTATGGGGGCAGTGCTGAGTCATGTAATAGACGGTGAGGAAAAACCTATAGTGTTTGCATCCTGTACTCTTTCAGATGTGCAAAAGCGTTATTCACATCTCGAGAAAGAGGCGTTAGCAATAATTTTTGCAATAAAAAAATTTCATAGGTATATTTATGGTCAAAAGTTTATAATTTTATCAGATCACCAGCCTCTACAGTATATTTTTAGTCACAAAAAAGGGATTAATATTCTTGCTGCAAATAGAATTCAGAGATGGGCATTGTTATTATCTGGTTATCGATATGAATTAAAATATTGTAAAGGTAGTTTGTTAGGAAATGCAGATGGGTTATCTCGGGTACCCTTAGAGGAAGTAAATGATCTCGAACATTATGTGAATTGGTTTGCAACAGATGATAATTTGCCATTAACAAATGTTGAAATCGCAAAAGAGACAGCGAAAGATGCAGTTCTTTGTAAAGTTAAGCAAATGATTTTAGAGGGTTGGCCAAACCACGTAGAGAATGATAGTCTTAAGCCTTATTTTGCAAGAAGGTTAGAGTTATCGGTTGAAGGAGATTGTATACTCTGGGGTATTCGTGTGGTAGTTCCTAGAGTACTAAGGGAAGAAGTGTTAGAGCTAATTCATGAGGGGCACAGTGGAGTTGTTCGATCAAAATTACTGGCAAGGTCCGTATGTTGGTGGCCGAAGATTAACGAAGAAATTGAACAATTAATTTTGGAATGTGAAGGCTGTCAGCTAGCAAATTTGCCGAAGTTAAGAAAAGATTTAATTTCGTGGCCCGAACCAAGCAATTGCTGGGAAAGGGTTCATGTAGATTTTTTTAAGTGGGAATCTAATGTTTATTTACTTATTTTTGATGTAAAATCAAAATGGGTTGATATTTATGAAATGAAAACGACGACTGCAAATGCTGTAGTTAATAAATTAAGACAATGTTTTATTACAATGGGTTTGCCGAGGACAATTGTTTCTGATAATGGTCCACCTTACGATTCTAAAGAGTTTGTTACATTTTGTAAAGCTAATGGCATTACTGTCGTGACAAGCCCACCTTATCACCCTATGTCAAATGGCTCTGCTGAAAGATGTGTCCGAACCGTAAAAGATTCATTCAAGAAGTAAGAAGTGTCTAGACAAAAATAGTGATAATGGGGCTCTGGCAGTTCAAAATTTTTTGTTTACATATCGTAATACTCCTAGTTCTGTAACGAAATTATCTCCATCAGAGCAACTATTTAAAGTTAAACCAAAAACTAGATTAGATTTGTTGAAACCTAGGACAGGTAAAACAGGTTCAATTTTCACCAAAGCAGTTCAGTGTTTTGAAGAGGGAGAAAATGTATTAGTGAGGAAAGTGCATGTTAATGATTTAAGTAAGTGGCATCGTGCTAAAATCGTAAAAAGAGTAGGGAAGGTTATGTATAAGGTTGTGATTTTGAATTCCGGGGTAGAAAGAAATGTTCATGTAGACGATGTTAAGCCAAGTTACTTACCTGAAATCGATTATCAAAAGGGTAAAAAGCAACCTGTTACTCTAAACTTGCCTGCTGATGTAGTTAATTCTCAGCCTGTTACAATTGAGAAAGAAATTTGTTCAGAACCAGAAATAAATGTTAGAGAGAGCGTTGTTGCTGAAGAACAAACTAGTTCTAATAGTATTATGGTTAATTCACCTAATGTTAAAATGTGTACTACTAGATCAGGGCGATTAATAAAACCTCCCTGTAAATTAAACTTGTAAGTCTATGTTAAGAGCACTGTGTTTTATTCTTATTTTTGTAAGAAAGGAATTGTTATGTATTGTATCATGCCCTTGGGCAGAGAGTTAAGTTCTTAGTTAGGAGTGTGACCCTGTAAGGAGGGTAGCGGTAGTAAGATGGCGAACGAAGCCAGCGGTACAGCTAATTGTACTTGTTCCATGTACTCTCTGTAATCAGGAATAAAGCCTTAAAATATCCTATGGAGTATTACTAGGACACCTCCGTCAATATATAACAACTAGTAAGATATATAAACCTATTAAGTTATATATTGACGGGAACACACGATATGCATAATAATATCCTGTATAAAATCTGAAATACCCGCCTATGCCTTTTTTCATCATGAAGCCGGCATAGTTCGGCTTAGGACTTTTAGTATGTTGTTCAACACACTAAGTAAAGTATTCCTACCGATTTTTAGATTTACATTATTTATTTCTAGGTTTCGGTGAAATTTAATCTAATATGCCTGGGCTATGTATTTGTGAATTATTAGCAGTAATTCGCAGCTCTCTCAATATTTTCGTTTTTTCAGCGGTAGTAGTTCTGGTAGTAGCTCGATGCCTCATAGTTTTAGTGTAGATGAAATACAGAAGGGACGCTCCCTTTTGAAATCTTCCAAGTCATATCCTGACGATTTCCTGAAGAAGCAACATGAGACTGATTCCGCGATTATAGAAGACGGAGATAATAGTTCTTCAGGGGTTAGTTCAGACCAGGATGTACCGGCCGGTGGTTCTAGTGATTATCCAGAGAAAATTACTCATGAACACTCTAGTATGACATTACCGTCTCCAAAAACTCAAAGGCAACAACATGGTAATACTTTTTACTGCAGCCCAATTTTACTACATGGTTGTATGTAATTTATTTTTAAATAAATAGGTTTGCTGTCAAGACATGCTGTATCTCTCGCTCAGTTACCTCCCCCAATAGAAGCAGAAAGTGATGAAAAGGAAGAGTTTTGTTTGCCTCCACCTCCAGAGTTTGTGGAAAGCAATTCGCATACAGCAACAACAGAAGCAGTATTAGCACCTCCACCACAATTTAGTGATAATCGTCAAGTAACAAGAGTGAGAATAGTAGGAGCAGTGCCAAAGGGTACAGCGGGTTGCGTAAATGTAATACAACCGAAAATGAAACAAGGTAGATTGCATAGTCAGTGATTAAGTGGATTTTTTGATATTTTTTAGTGCTGTGGAAGTATGTTTTTAATACTCGGTTAATTCAAACATCACACTTTAGATTTCTACTTGCGTCAATTTAAATTTGATAATTAAAGGTGTTACAAATTTCTCGAAATATTCATATTCGAGATCCGTTTAATATTATGGATGTATAAGTGCACTCAATTGGTACTCCGTCATTTCTTGTAATATTGTCCTGCCAAAAATGAACTTTAAGGCTGTCGTTTGAAAAATTCCTTGCATTTCTATTTGTATTGTACTTTTAATATTCAATATTCCCAAATACTGTCGTGATATAAATTTTAATGTGGATTATACGTAGTTCTATTATGGAGAGAAGGAAAGGGATATTTTGTATATTGTATTCGTCGTTTCTGTGGTAAAACAGAATTTGTAAGTGTTTTTGTACTGATAATGTTTTGTTTGAATTTTTCTCGTGTATTAAGTAGTCAGCAAACACGATACTGGTAAGTAAACGAGGTCTGCCAAGTCAATTATGTAGAAAATTTGTGTGTGATTATATGTACTTATTGATCCACGTATTCCAGGCTGAATGCAAAAGAGGGTGATATAGGAATCTGTCGACACATTTGTCCTATAATCTTTTCACAGTATCCGCTTTCTAGATCACTGGATTTTTGTTCACAAATCCAAATTTTATGGCCCCCAGAATTTGTCTATTTAGGATCTTAGAGGGTTTTTCTGCATGCCTTAGAGAATTGGTAGTTTGCAACTTCAAATTAGTTTCTTTTCACATTCCTGGAGGTGATATTATCAGTTTTTTTTTTATTCAGTAAACATAGAACATATGGAGATGGTGTCATCAGTTGTTTGCTTTGTTGCTTCAGCTTAGATTGGAATGCATGGACCACACTATGTATATTGTAGGGAGCAGGCCGTGCTGATAGAATCTAGTGCGCACGTAAGTGTGGGAACGTGACGTCAATTGGGAGCGCGAACCTGGGAGCCGGGCATTTATCTAAGCATTTTAACAAATTTTAGACTGGACAAAAATACCTTAAATATACAAAACCAAATAAGTTGAACTAAAGTAATCAGAAATGTTTACAGATAGGTATCTCTGTTAATGTACTAAAATTCCTCTGAAAAAAACTTGCTTTCGGAAAATGCAATGTTTTCTTGTCACCTATTAAATTTATTAAATATTTAGTTAGCTCCTTTCACAAATAATCGATTCTGTTAAAGTAATTCACCGATTGAAATAACAGTTGTCATGTGAATTATCGTTGTATGGGGTGGCCCACTGAAAACAGTAAGTGCGATTTTATGCCATTTAGCATAATTTTCACGAAAAAAGCTGAGGCACGTCGATTTTGGTTGTAAGGGGGACATCTGACTTCGATGTTTTCATTCATGTAACATCAACCCCAACGCGGAAGGGGAAAGCACCCTTAAATTTTTAAATAGGAGGTAGTGTCAAGATGCATACCGTATGAAAGTCCTTTAAATTCTCTTTATAACAGTTTTTCATTTTTTAAAATTGGACCACTAGCCTCCAAGAAAATGCACTTTAAAAATAACATTAATTAAGGCACCTTTTAACACCAGTAAGTGCGATTTTATACCATTTGAAGCACATTTTCTCAGGAGTCTGTGGTCCGTTTTAAAAAAATGGAAAACTGTTACAAAGAGAATTGAAAGTTGAAAGGCTTTCAAACTGTGTGTATCTTGATACCACTTTCCATTTAACAATTTAAGGGTGCTGTCCCCTCCAGCTTTGGGGTTGAAGTTACATGAATGAAAACATCGAATTCAGATGTCCCCCTTACAACCAAAATCGACGCGTCTGAGCTTTTTGCGTAAAAATTATGCCAAATGGTATAAAATCTCACTTACTGTTTTCAGTGGGCCACCCTGTATAATGTATGTGAGTCAATTAGTCATTTTGTATTAATTTTTTTGAACCGATATCGATCAATCAGGAGGCTAGATTTAGTAAAGTTATCTTGCATAATATGTTTCTATTGCTTATTAGATGAGGGAAATTATAAATATAATATACTGCAATATCATTCGACCTTCCTAGTATGTATATTCAAATACTTTTTCTTCTTTTCTAACAAAATTAGTGTTGCTTTTAGGAAACACCCCTCGCGTTAACTTTGTTCTCAAGTTTAGAAAATATTTTTCTCGAATACAGTAAGGTAGTCTTCTGATAAGTATTACCGAATTTGTTTTGTAATTAATAAATACAAGTTTAAATTTACTCGAAAATCAAAGTTATGCCTCATATTTGAATAATTAACCACGTTTTACAATATTGCACGAACCATAAGTTTTCCAAATTCATCATTTATTTAGTTTTGATTTATTTCTTTCAAACATCTTTAACTAATTTTATTTTATTTTGAGTCACTCTATAATAAATTAATTATTGCAACAAATATGTTTAATTTTTTCTTGGTAGGTGTACAAAATCATTCTAATATAAACGAGAAAGGCATAGATACGCTTTGCCGTGCATAGCGGACCGTATATATTCGAGGGTTTGGCGCTCCCAAGCAACGTCATTGCGCGCTCCCGACTGAACAGCGTCTGCCTATGCACTCACCATATATATTTACGCCATGGTAGGGAGTACAAATGGAGTAATTCAATGTTGCGTTTAAGCTTTTGGCACTAGCATACAAAACTGTTTTTTATTTCTATCATTCATTTGTAAAAATTTTCTGCATTTTTGGCCCGGCAGATGTGGAAAGAGAGCTCATGTTTTCTGACTTAGAAGGAGACACAGCTGTAGTTAAATTTCAGTATTCTTGTAAGTATGTTTAACTTATTGCATCAATGCCAAATTATGTATTACACGATATTAATAATTTTGCTACAATTGCAAAAATATATTCTTTCTGTAAAATATATGCTCAACTGTAATGCCTAAGATGCTAGTTCAGTCTAGTACCGTGAATTCAGTGCTGTTCAAGAGGAATCTCGTAACTGGTAGAAATACTCGTGAATAGCACTGCATGTGCATGATGTAAATAAATAATATGCTACTTTTGGGAAGCAGTTTTTGTATGATTAGAATTTTGTACATGAACTGTTATTTTCTATCAAAACTATTCTTGTAGTTTTCATGGAAATGTTTGAGGTGTATTTCTTCACTTGTAATTTTTTTCAACTCCACACGAGTTTATTTATTTAACAAAGTGGTGGTTTTAGTTTTAGAAGCATTATTTTCACACTCCAATCCAGCAATTATTTTCCAGGTTGTTTATACAAAACGATGTTATAAAATTAACTCAAAGTACAGTGTAGCTCTTTTAAAACAAATACAGGAGACACTCGATACTGTGAATAAATTAATTAATTATGATTTATGGAAAAGGTACGATTTTTTCTGCTTTTCAGTTTCTTTGTTTTTCTTTTAGCCTTTTCTATTCAGCAAAGCACATAGGATCAAAAATAGGCGGGGTTTCAAGTGTCTACTGTAATTCACAAAAGGCCTCATTTCAGCCAAAGTATCTTTTTAATATTGTTTTCTCTGTGTTTGTACTTTTTCGAAGATAAGAAGTTAGGTATTTCTTACAGATACACTGCGGTGTCACTTCTTATTTACAGAATCTCAATCATTTCAGGTCAAAAACATTATCATCGTTAGAACTCAGTTTGAAAGTTGTCATGCAAAGTAAGAAATTATTTATGTATCCTACACCAATATAAAAATATAGTTCTTTTAAATTACAGGTATATAAATTTATTGTTCGCCATATTTAATAGTACCTTATTAGAAATTATTTTGTGATATAACATTATTTTTCTGCAATATTTGTATTTATATAATGAAGGTTGCTACAAATAATTTGTGATGTAACTCACATTAATCTGCCACATTATGAATAAAGTAGGTATGTTACTATTCTTTGTATGTCTGAGAATTGTCAGGCGTATTTGTATTCTTTATAAATTTTGTGATAAAAAATATTTATTATCGAACACAAAATTTTATTTGAACGCGCTACCAAAACAAATATTAGATCACCAAATAACAAGATATAGAAATGCGATTTTGATCATTCCTTTTTTTATTTAGATGTGGTACTGCTTCATGATGCGTTATATTACTATTATTGTTAGTAACAATGATGCTATAGTAATAATACAAAGTACTCTGTACAACTATAGTATTACAGTGTTTTGCACTTTACTACTGTCTCTGATATGAAAGTGTGTTAATATTTACCTAAATTAAAATCCTTTTGTACATATTTAATAACAAATAAATTAGTAATATAACTATGCCGATGTTTTCATTTCTACCTTCTATTTGGAACAGCAAACAGAACAGTTCATATGAGGTAAAGAAATTTATTCATTGAACTGTAGATTAGTGCGCAATCAAATGTTGATATCACTCCAACAAGCGCAACACCAAAAAGTAATTAATTTCAAACAATAATTAATTACGTAACAAAGTATTTTTATTTACATAGATAACAAATATTTCATAGAACCTACTTAAAAACCTACACGCGCTTTGTATGCATGCACTTCCTCGTTAAATAATTTCAAAGTATCGTCACATACACTTTCTAAATCCTGCAGTCCCCGTCTTAAGGCATCAATAGCTCTTCCAGAACGCATTTGTATTCGCATATGAAATTTTGTTTCCGATGGATGGGGTACAGTATATGCACAAAAACCAACATCTTGACTGAAAATTAAAGTTAAATTAGTACGTTTAATATATGCAATTAACAAGAGTCATTTATGCATGTGTACTCTAAAATCGTATTCGTAATATGTCTACCGCAGCTTTTACTAATATTAAGAACTTCTTGCCAGTAATTACAATAATATTTGTTATTGGAACTGAAGATACTATTCCTTTCATGCTCATGAAAACCAGATAAAAATTAAGTAGGCTTGTACAGTTTTAGCTTCTTTAAAATTAGCCGACTTGTCTCAAAACATGTTTGAAAACATGTCTGTGCATTAATATTTGTAGGATATTTGCATATATACATCACGGACTAAGTCAGTGTTGTAAAAACATATTGTGTTTTAGATTAGAAGCAAATCCTTATACTACTTAGCGCATCGACGTTCTTCCATTTTACACTAATGATCGCATTACTGCCAATAAACTAAATTGCGAGCTAAATAAATTGTCATCACTTACTGACACTGTAATCTGGCTGAACAGAAAAAACTCTATCGAGATGCATGAACTGTAATCGTCAATGAGTTGTGAATTCACGTGAGCGCTTCGACGGAACTTGTTATAAAAAATGAAATAAACTTACTAAGTATTAATAACTGCTACCAAGGCACTTCCTAATGTATGGCCCTCATTTTCAAATATAAATGTTTTGTTCCTTTCATCTGTTACCAGGGAGTTGGCTAACTGTAAAAGAAATATTTGAGTTTATAGGTATTTTACATATTTCATAACACATTAATCTGTTAACCATTATTAGTAACAAACACTTACCTGAGTAATTGGCATTTTATCAAACGGAAAATGTACAAAGAACGATGAAAATGTAATAAAAAGGCAAAGAACTACGATCCACGTGCGGCAAGTCTTAAGATTTCGTAGATTTTGAGGTTAGGGTTAAGAAAACATGAAAAATCAAAATGTCAAAATCGACCATGCGACCTTGGAATGTGATAAGAAGCGCAAACGCGAGAATGCGACCAGTCAGGGCCGAACTCAGCCCACTAATTCTTTAAAAAGTTCATGAGTGGTAATAATGATATATACACCTCCACAATTGAGTGACGTTTCAAATATGGATATCTAAATTATAAATGCATAAATGGTATTGGGGAAACAGGCGATGGATTGGGTGAGCATTTTGTGTGAATTTTAGAAGATTGTTAATAGAAAATGGGAAATTAGAATTCACAGAACAGCTAATTTGTTTATAAATCAATTTGGACGAATTTTTGACATTGGTATTTTTAAAAATTGTACTAAAATATTCTAAATAATGAGTCTCACGGCTCCCTGAATAAATGGTACACTGTTCAATTATAAAACCTCTAAATAAATAAATAAAATAAATAAAAAAACTTAATTCTGCGTTTGACACTTGACATTGTGTCAGTACACATGCCATGCCTTGGTTTAGTATAAAACCTGGTTGGCCATTACTCAGCTTTTGGGGGCCACTGGTATGGGACATACTGGCGTCAGTATGTGGAACTCTGGGGTGTTTTGTCGCGAACTACTGAATTTTTCTAAAATTGCCGGTTACCGTCAGCCGTCAACGACCCTACGAGCATTATTTGCTCGTAGCAACAGCATAGTAGGAATTTGCTGTCAAACTTTGTGGAAGATCAAAATTTTTGGTTGAATTTGAATGTTGTTTTGCTTCAATGTGAGAATAAATTATGGGAAAATCAAAAGAATAACATACCTGAAAGCGTAAATTACAATTTAAATAGTATTTGGAATAGAAATTGAAAATTTGTGACCACATCATAAACTTTCAAATTGAAACCTAAGAAATCTGGAAATCCGATCTGGAAATTAGCCGTTTTGCAGTTGACACCTATTTGGGCATTACATAAAAACCAAAATAGTTCATACAAGAACACTTTCGTGTTCAAACACTTTATATTAACGAAAAACTTCGGAATTAAATCCTGAAATTTATTTAATGACAATCAACTGACGTTGCTAAATTGACATATTGGCAGTGTTACAAATTGAAAAGAATCCGACACTCCTGACTACAGAGGTTCTCAACAAGTTTGTCCACATGCGCAGAAGGCGACGAAAATCGGTTCTCGGAGTGTCGAACCATCATCTATACTAAACCAAGTGCCATGCAGGTATTTTTTTATTCTTATTTTGGTTGATCATGCTTAAATTTCTAAAATACCAGAAAAATATAGGAATTTGCATCTATCTACCGTTTTCTACCGCTTTTTATGGTGGGATCTACTGCAATTTATTTGAATAATCTGGCAGCACTGTAACCAGTACGACAATGGCCGTGGAAGCTTACAGCATCGAAGTGGAAATAAAGAATAAATTCCAAGGATTATGGACAACGTTCCTCAATGACCAATTAATTCATAATTTGCATCAACTAATCCCAATAATAATTATAATAAAATGATCCATCTGATGGTGGCGCACAGAAAGTGATAATATTATGTCGACCATCTAGAGCTAGGGCACCAATGCAATGGAGGGAATTATCACAATTTATAAAAATCTTCAGCAATTGTCTTTAGTTTTTGGAGCCTAAAAATTATTGAATTTTGAGTTACCTGTATTATTTATAGTTATGTATACATACTACAAACTACAACTGGTGTAACAGGGTAGGTACCTGGGTACCTACCTTATTTAGATAAACGTCCTTTAAAGGTAAGCGCGCACTTGTTCGCATCGGACGGATCGGACGAATCGCATTATTTTTGTCAACATCGCACATTACTTCGGATTTTCGTTACGTATTTACGGACTACAGCCATTTCAAGCTTCACGCCTCAAGCTCAGTTTTGTGTTTCGGCTCTTGGACATTGGTTTTGGACGATATGAGCAGTTCAGAAGAAGTTATTTGCAATTGCATGAGCGTTAGAAGACGAAGAAAGGAGAAAGAAAAGAAAAAACGAAGGTTTTGGGTTCATAATATAAATATGAAAAGAAAATTGTAAACCGTCATTCATGGTAATCTCCTGTAAGATACGCAGCCCTTTTATTTCTGAAGTGAAAAAATATAGCTTCTGTAGTTTGTACTAAATTCGAACCGATTCCTGTTGCAACAGATCGCCCATTTGTGCGGATTTACGAAAGACGTCATCAGCACGCATCGTATAGACGGGTTTGATTCTCGTCAAAGAATCCTCAGCGGAATTCCGCTCATCCGATGCGTCCGATGCGAATCAGTGTGCTTTGTTCCGTTTAAAATAATGGAAATAATCATTTCCGTCCTATTCGTTCGTCCGATGCGTGCGTCCGATGCGAACAAGTGGGCGCCTACCTTTAAATGTTTGTAAGTCGACTCAGACTGCAGGGACAAAACGAGAAATAGTCGATTCGTGGATCCTCCAAGAATACATCAAGGAACGATAACTTTCACCAGTTGCCGAAAATCTTAAGGTTACTTCAACCCTAAAAATATAAATCACGAATTAATATTTATTGGTTTGTGTCTAATAAAATGGGAATAGGTAATAACTAATGGTCTCTCATAAGGGTATCTTCTCTTCATATATCAGGTTCAACAAGAACTAGCAATTTTTCAAATTGTGCGTTAGTGAACCGCAAAAAAATTCTATAGGATTGTTGATCTTCTAATAATACATATTTATTTAACATTGTTAACATTCATTTCTTCAAAACGGTTAATAAAAGGTAAATAATCCCGCAACATTAATGAGAAATAATTACGAAAAGTCGGTACAAAAACACGTGTTAAAATTTGATATATTACAGCTAGAAGAGCTTCAGAGCGTATTAATTTGCATATTTCCCTAAAAGGCAAGCACATTTTATTTTGTGTATTTAGCAGTAGGTATTTTAGCGGCTAAATTGCGAATTTAAATTTGCTACTAAAATTGATGAGAATTTTCGCATCGTGTCAAACAACCTTTACTTAGACAGAATCGCCCTTACAATTTATTAACATGCTCAGATGGCCAGATGTCCTGGTATTTCGTCCATTCCATCCTCTTCTGACGTTGTCTCACACGGCTGTAGAAGTTGTAGTCTTGTAGTTGTATAGTAATTTAGTAACATAAGTACATATACCTTATCACTTGTAGAGAAGGGTCATAAGTAACATCAAAATGTCTAAACAAAATAAAGCAGCATCCGTTTACGAACTTGATGTTAGATATTTAAAGGAAACCTATAATACTTACATGAACTTGTATGTTGTACCAACCATCAGAACTTTCCAAACTTCCACGACTCTTCAAATACATAATTTATAAAACTTCCGGAGTCTCAACAATCTATGTAGTAAACTTCAAAATGCATAGACCTTTAAGTTTTGATTCTAACTAAAACGGCGTAGTCAGTACAGCAACTCGAGGATATTATATTTTAGTCAAAGTTGGAAAAATTCTAAAGATAGCTCAGAAAGTCTTAATATGGGGTTTGCGCAAATGAAATCTCAAAGTGATATTAAGTGATTTCCGTGAGAGGATAATTTGTTTGGAAAAACCTATAGCAGATATTTCAGTCTAGAAGGTAATTTTGACAAATTACTGAAAGGCATGACAAGCATACTGTATTTTATCTTCTCCGGATACATAGAATTTGTAGGTATTACTTACGTATTGATTCTAAAAGTTCTACGACAAAATGACTCCCATTCAAGATTTTTTAAGGTACTGGATACCTTCCTGAGAGCAAAGAGATTTTGGTTGTTTTATTTTAACCTTGATGTTGAGAAGGCAATCTGATTGTATTTATTAAATAATATGTAATCTCTGATGCTACAGGGGCTTTCATCCACTTCTGACAGTTTTCTTAACACTTATCACGCTAATTAGGATAGATCAAAATGTAAAGGGCGATTACAAGATTTTCTTTGTAAAATACAAACATGTTGTTTGTCAGGGCAGGGGTAACTTAAATGGGGCTTGGAATAATGAATAACTGCCATAGGTATTCTTTGATAACAATTTAGCTTAGGGAAAATATTCTTTATAAACTCTGATCATCTTATTGTAATATCTCGTTAAAAGTTTTTTATACTTAGGTTTTATCAAATAAGTTTTTGAAATGGATCAGAGTCACCGTAAGATGTCACCGTAAGATGTTTTCTATGCATGTTTAAGGTTTATACTCAGGTCTCTTTGGAATATTAGTTTTCGTTCAAATTTGATGAAATTTGGTATGCACATTCATGTGGAGGTCCTTATGAATATCTGTAAATTTGAAAATTTTTGAAAGTGTAGTTTTTGAGTTTTTCTTGAAAAATATGGATTTTGGAAGGTTTTATTTTTTTTTCTTAAAATCTGCTCGTTCATTCGCATGCAAAAAAATAAAGTAATTAGTATATGGCCATGTGAAACACGGAGTAAAATCTGATTAAAATTAAACGGCAAGTTTTGGAGATATTCAAAATTTTGTTATTAAAATTGGCACAAAAACGTCTTTAAAATGTGAAATTGACATAAATCTTAATCGGGTACATGGCATAAAGAGGCAACAACATAATACATTATGTTTCCTGTCAATTTCACCAAAAGTTTTCAAAATATCTGAAAAATTATAAAACAATTGCAGCGGTCCAGGAGGTGGCGTCGCGGCCGTGCAGTGGTGTCTAGCGAAAACGAAACGCACTTGCTATTTATCTGTAAATCTTAGGATATACCGAATACCTGCTTACTCGGAATGTCGGAATTCAGATTTACCCAACGCATAAGAATTGTATCTTAGGTACTTTTCGTAAAATGTTTATGAACCTCATTCCGATAGAATTGGTAATCTCAGATTGGCATTTTGTCAGTCAGAGTTGATTATTCATTATAACATGTATTATTCCCGATTTGTGCATGAATATCTAAAGAGGAGAATTTTACCACTCAGAAGCAGATTTGTATTTTGAATTTGAATTTCAAAAAGTAATTGGGTATAAAGTAGGTAGGTACATACCTAAACAAGTTTAATAAGAACCGTAGTTTGAAAAAACATTATACATATATTAAAAATAACAATGAAATATACCTACATAGGTATAACAAATAAAAAAACATTATTTTTTCAACAAAAACAAAACTTTACAGGGTGTTAAATTTTACTGGCTCACCATTACTATATCGGTTACCTACCTATTGTTATTGTTGAAAATAGAGAGAAGGATAAATGGGGAAAACTGGCTTTTTTGAGGCTCATCACTATTATTTTTCGACATCTTATCCAGTCTGAATAGTTTCTGAAATAATATCATAAAAGAACTGAAAATGCGTTTTATTTCTTTAATAGCAGACGTATTCTTATATGAATTTCAATGAAATTTTGGCTGTATGTATAAAATAGACATTCTCCGTCTATTGGCGACATCAGAATTGTTCTCCGGTGGGAAACAAATGAATAACTATAGCCAAGTTTTTTACTTATGGGCACTGTATTGAATTTTCCAACCTTCCGATTTTAATTCTTTTTGGCAAGTTGGCCATGGATATACTTTAACATCGTTCAAACAATTTGTAAATACATTTATGCTTATTATACTTGGGCCGCCCAACAGACGGAGTGATCACCCTGCAATCATGAGCTCTAGGCAGGACCACTATCAATTTAGGACGACCGAACCGCAGTGATGCGCTTTCTTTAGATCCAACGAAGTCGCATGACTCCAATTAGGTCGTCATAAATTAATATTGGCCCCGCTAGAGCACGTTCTTGCAGGGTGATCACTCCGTCTGTTCGGCGGCCTAAGTATACCAAAATTTCGTACAAATCGATCTAAAAATAAAGCGGATAGAAAAAAAGAAAAGTATTTTTATTCAGAGTGGATAAGGTCTCGAGAAATCATGTTGATGGGTAGGTATAAATAAAATAAGTAAAAAAAAATTAAATTAAACACGGCTTTATTGTAAAGAAACATAATAATGATGCAGATAATGTACTAAAAGCTAAAAAATAATTAGGTAGGTACCAGGTACCTGTCATCACACCACTCTCCTCATCAATCGAGAGCATTGATCAGACTAAAATAAGATCGTGGGGCGTAGCGTAACCTGAGTAAATATGTAAATTATCGTTCTGCGATGTTGTCTATTGAGAAGATGCATCCAAAGCATACCTATAATGATATGAGCGGTTGGCTGTAGATAATAGAAATTCGACTCCTCCCACGATTTTATTTTAGTCTGATCAATGCTCTAGATTGATGAGGAGAGTGGTGTGATGACTGGTACCTACCTAATTATTTTTTAGCTTTTAGTACATTATCTGCATCATTATTATGTTTCTTTACAATAAAACCGTTTAACTTAAAAATGTTTTCTTACTTATTTTATTTTCAAGTTTTTAGTTTTTCTTGTTTGTTTTTGTTTTGTTATTATTTTTCTAAAGTGTACTGTGTTCTACTTGTCAAGCCCTTTCATTTGATACCCTTTTGAGGGGATTGAAAAAAAGTAATCTACCATTTTGTGGTGGCGGCCATCTTGGATATTGCATTTTTCATGGTGTACTGTATTGTAGTAGTTAAGCCCTTTCACTTGATACCCATATTGAGGGGAGTTAAAAAAGTAATACGCCATTTTGTAGTGGCGGCCATCTTGGATTTTGAATTTTTCATGGTGTACTGTATTCTATTAGTTAAGCCCTTTCATTTGATACCCATATTGAGGGGGTTGAAAAAAATATACAATCCGCCATTTTGTGGTGGCGGCCATCTTGGATATTGAATTTTTCATGGTGTACTATATTCTACTAGTTAAGCCCTTTCATTTGATACCCATATTGAGGGGATCGAAAAAAACTAATCCGCCATTTTGTGGTGGCGGCCATCTTGGATTTTGCATTTTTCATGGTGTACTGTATTGTAGTAGTTAAGCCCTTTCATTTGATACCCATATTGAGGGGATTGGAAAAAAAGTAATAGGTACGCCATTTTGTGGTGGCGGACATCTTGGATTTTGAATTTTTCATGGTGTACTGTATTCTACTAGTTAAGAAGCCCTTTCATTTGATACCCATATTGAGGGGATTGAAAAGAATATCTAATCCGTAATTTTGTGGCGGCGGCCATCTTGGATTTACAATGATACTGAATATACATAATTGTATTGTCATCACAATTAAAGGTGTGTACCAAATTTCAGATCAATCGGTCAACAGGAAGGGGGTAAAATTTCAATTACTAGATTTGACCCACACAAACATACAAGGCAAGCTAAATAAAACCGTTTAAAAATTCCACATTTTCTTCCATACCCTCTCTCTAACTTCAATAAAAAGAAAACTGTAAATTCTAAAATTCATGAGTCGTGGCCTCTCTGTGCAAATAGCGGAAGTGCCGGACGGCGATATCATTGTGGTTTCGACACCGCGATATGGTTCATAGCCAAAGCTGAGCGACATTGCCATCTACCGTCCGTAAAACACATTAGAAGGGTCTGAGTATAAACCTTAATCGAATTTACGTAACTAAAAGCCTGATTCCTAATAAAGTGCCTATATAGGCCAGGCAAAATAGGACAAAATCAGTTCGAAATCGGAACTAATTAACCTAAAGCTGGTTTTTTGGGGAAACGTTGTTTGATATGTGTAAAACGTGTTGTAAAAAATCCCCACAAATCCGAGTGTCAGAAGACCTTGAAAATCGGTCGACAATTTGCGCTCTGAATATGTCGCCCAATGTATCTGCGGTTGTTCAATTCGCTCAGTGCTACTGACGATTTTGTGGGTTAATAGTGTACCTTTGAAAAGGAATTAAAAGAATGTTTCCAACTTAATAATAATAATAATAAATGACCTTTATTGTTTCTCAGATACGATACAATATATAATATATATAACTTTTCCAGCGACTCTATTTCAGGGCGAATAGTTAAGAAAACTTAATAAATCCTATAGCTCTTAAAAGTTTATAAGTCCAATACATAAAATTATTGGCAAAATGAATTTAAAATATGTGAAAGATGGAGGAAATCTGCTGCATATATGTAGTTGTATTGCGAACGCCTACCAGTTTTCTGAAATATGCTCTCGGTACGAAACGTATGTAAAATCTCATTACTGACAAATTGTTATTGTCGTGTTCGATGACTATCAACGAAAAACTACAAAATAGCAGGAAAACATACGACGAGGCTTTGGTAGAGCAGCTGTTGTTAATCTATTGACTATGACTACTGCAACTATCCAGAGCAATCCGAATTTTCTTGAATAATTGAAATAAAGATATATTTATCCGCAAAATTAATCAGCCATTTCAAGGACGTTAATATTGCTGCAATTCAAGCACAGGTACGGTAATAGCGAAAACTGCAATTAATATTACCGGGCCTAAGAATACAATAATTGTTGTAGTAAGCGATGGCACTGATCTTCAAGTATGGATGTTTGATTCTTTCGCAAACGAAAAAAGGGAAATGATCATCGATTCACCGTAATTGTGAAACCTCAACTTTGTAATGGAAATGTCGAATCAGTACTTGCATTTTATGCTCTGTCTGGATGCGATACCACGTCCGCCTTTAACAAGAACGGGAAATTTGCTTGGTATGCAAGCTTAAAAAGAAACAATTTTTTGAAGAAGAAGCAAGTATATTCTATAAACAGAGTGTGGAAATAACTGGCCTCTGCAGTCGACCATAAATTGAAAGTAAGTATATGGTGGAATTAAAAAAAAATACCGACATGAGGTCAGTGTTTGTGCTGGATAGTAAAGCTATAAAGTTGATGTATTGAAATTTATGGGTACGAGCACCCAATTTGTCCCTAATGCCACTTTTTTGCAACTGCAAGGAAGGCTGTGGAAGCGCGTGTTCCTGCCAGGGGTCGTACACGGTTCAATCCAATCATCCAATGTGGTCAGTGCAATGAGGTGACGTCTTGCACAAGCAAGGATGCTGATTGCATTTGAGAAGATGAAAATTTAATATTATCACCACATACAGTGTCATCGAAATTTAAAGAACAAGGCTTCGGAAATCGACAGCACTCGAAAAAATAATGGAGGTTTTCTTAATAAACTTATGTACAATTTCATTTTTCAATTTAGATCCTCAATTTTCTAAATGATATCATTTTAATATTTGTTACACGCGTACCATTTACCCCACCCGCACTTTCTCATACCACGCCATTGACTATAGATTGGAACCTTTGATTCCTTACTCAACTTTTATCACTTTTTTATATTTTGCTTGATTTAAAAAATAGTTGCCAGAATTCAATCTCATGACATCCTCCAAATTATTTAAATAATTAGGTACATTTCCATATTATTTAACAAAGTGACAAATCACAAGAACTTGCTGGTGGGGATTGTGGTGTAACAATGTTATCAAAACTGCTGTTTTAGTGACAACGAATTGTAAAATAATAATAATAATAATTAGATAAATGCCCTGTATCCCAGAAATTGTGCATTTTTCAAAACATGTTTATTAAGAATATTATTACGATTTTCTTGAGTTCTATCAATTTCTGAGGTTTTGCTCATTAACATTACACCACCCTGTATACCAAAATAAACAAAGCATGTACCAAAATAAAGTTATTAAAATGAAACCTAAAATTTCCTTAATAAGAAACATTTTCAGCAATTTTCAGGGTCTTCCGACACTTGGATTTTTGGGGATTTTTCACAGAAGGTATTACATACCACTAACTACATTTCCTGAGAAAATTAGCTTTAGGTTAATTAGTTCCGATTCAAACCCTAATTTGCCTGGCCTAATAGTGAGACCCTTCTAATCATAGCAGAAGTCATTCCAGTTGAACTGCTAGAGTTTACAAGTTGAATATGTTCAATTTATCTAATACCTGTTCTAGTAGTAATGTTATAATTCTATGGCTCTTTGAAGTGGAACCGTCGAAGGTTCGTACCTAGAATCTTTGGAGGCTGGTAATTTTCCTTGATTTGGCCTGAAACGCATGGAGCTTCGAGTTCCGGCTTACAAGTATCGAACTCTCTGACGAAAAGCAACTCAAAGTACGGTAAAAGTTAGATCAGGGCCGTTCTTAGGCACGTGCGAAGCGTGCACTTGCACAGGGCGGCCAAGTTAGAGGGCGGCCGGACGACGAAAAACTACAGTTAAGAATTATTAAGAACAAAAATTTTAAAAAATAATATTTTTATGAATGTTCGAGTTCGAGAACAATTTCATGAAGATCCAATTCGCCAGTACCGTCTAGGTGGTATTGATGTTTGACACTTATTTATTGAATGATGTATTTTAACATTTTAAGGGTGTGACTTGCACATGCGAGGGAATTGTTTCCAGATGTTTTCGAGGAACTGTAATAGTGACATTTTTTGCCTGGGATAGAATATATATGTTTGGGTCAGTTTTAGTTTATTTTTAAAGAATTATACCACGGTTAACATTGAGATTTAAAATACAGGGAACCTTCTTGTTCAGAATATTCGAGGGTACACCCGGTCAAGTTAAAAGATATGAATTTTTTAGGTTTCGAATCAATAAAAGATTTTACCGGTGCAAGAATGGTGAAAGTTATATGGGTCGAGTTTAGACTTAAATTTACAAAACACAAGTGGTCAAGCATAAACAATAAAACAAATTTTATTAAATATTAATCCAAGAGCATGTTTATACCATGTTCTGCTCACACGTTAAATTTGGTAGTAAATGCAAGCATAACAGACGAAATTGTGAGCTTTGTTGACTTGATGTAAGAAATTTATATATTTTTAAGCGCTCCATTTCGATGAGAAAAATTAATAAATCGTAAAATTGGTAATAGGTACTCCCAAAGGAAAGTGGGATTAAAGTCGTCGCACCATTAAGTTTAGAATACGGTAAATTTTGCAACGCATTAATCGAATTGTCAGAAACTTATTCCCAAGAACCAAAACGGCAAAAGATATGGCGCTATCTTTGTCGAAGAAAATCAAGACCTTTAAGTTGGCATACCCCGTTTTGTCATATGGTATCGCATGACTTTGTAACGAAAGTTAATGTCGTTGTAAAAATTTTGCAATATCCTACAACTTGATTATACTTGGACCACCGAACAGACGGAGTGATCACCATGCAAACATGAGCTCTAGGCGGGACCACTATCAATTTAGGGCGACAGAACCGCAGTGATGCGCTTTCTTTAGGCCCAACGAAGTCGCATCACTCCAATTCGGTCGTCATAAATTAATATTGGCCCCGCTAGAGCATGTTCTTGCAGAGTGATCACTCCGTCTGTTGGGCGGCCCAAGTATAGCCACCTAAACATCGTTGAATGAAAGATTCGAATTATTGAGAGATTTTAATAATTTGTATTATTTTTTACTAGTTTGTAATTTTAATCCCTTATCAAATGAAAATATAGTAAAAAAATGGCTAGATTTGAATTAGGTACCTACCTTTTAAAAGTTGAAAATGATGATTTTACAGATAAAATTAATGCTAATGAATTGCACACCGAAATCATTACACATACATATTCCCTGATTCGACCACAATTACAATATCATGAATTTACAATTTGCAATGATCTAACTGCCTCATTTTCAAATTTTTTATTGCTCTCAGGATATATTTGACGTTACCGGTCAGTACTGCTTATAGTGAAAGATCATTTTCTAGACTAAAATTAATACGAACGTACTTGAGAACATCAATGGCGCAGAGGAAAGGCTATCAAATTTACGGGTGTGAAGGCAGCCACATCCACACTTTGCATTTCCAGCAACAGACCGTGGCTGATCGCACGGATTTGTATGCGCTAAAAATTCATAAATAGAAATCGAATGCACGTTTAAAAATAATTTAGATAATATATCGTTATCTATTATAGTCCATTCCCACCATCAGCGAAAATATTAAAACTCTAATAAATTATGGTAACAAAAATAAAATTCGACATATAAATAATTACTAAAATCAGACCGTCGGAACTCTAAACAATTTTAGAACCACCCCCTTCGAGATCGTGTCATGAAAATAACCTTGCTTGATAGTGCAACATATTGCCTTTCCCCTAGCATACAAAAGTTGATTGTCACCCCCATCAGAGGGGTTGAAAAACAATAAAATTCAACATAAATATCTACTGAAAACAGAGTGTCGCAACTTCAAACCGTCTCAGAACCACCCCCTTCGAGATCGTGTCAAAAAAATTACCCTGCGTGATAGTGCAACACATTGCCTTTCCCCTAGCACGCAAAAGTTGATTGTCACTCCCGTCAGAGGGGACGAAAAAAATAAAATTGGACATATAAATATTTACTGAAAACAGACCGTCCCAACTCTAAACCCTCCCAGAACCACCCCCTTCGAGATCGTGTCATGCAAATGACTCTGCATGATAGTGAGACATATTGCTTTTCTCCTAGCACGCAAAAGTTGATTGTCACCCCCGTAAGAGGGGTTGAAAAACAATAAAATTCGACATATAAATATTTACTAAAACCAGACCGTCAGAACTCTAAACCCTCTCAGAACCACCCCCTTCAAGATCGTGTCATGAAAAGAACCCTGCGTGATAGTGTGATATATTTACTAAAACCAGACCGCCAGAACTCTAAACCCTCTCAGAACCACCCCCTTCAAGATCGTGTCATGAAAAGAACCCTGCGTGATAGTGTGATATATTTTCTTTCCCTTAGCATGCAAAAGTTGATTGTCACCTCCGTCAGAGGGGTTGAAAAACAATAAAATTCGACATACAATTATTTACTGAAGACAGACCGTCGCTATTCTAAACCCTCCCAGAACCACCCTATTCGAGATCGTGTCATGAAAATGTCGTTGCGTCATAGTACGACATATTGCCTTACCCCTAGCATGCAAAAGTTGATTGTCACCCCCGTCAGAGGGGTTGAAAAAACAATAAAAATTCGATATATAAATATTTACTGAAAACAGACCGTCGCTACTCTAAACCCTCCCAGAACCACCCCATTCGAGATCGTGTCATGAAAGTGACCTTGCGTCATAGTGCGACATATTGCCTTTCCTCTAGCATACAAAAGTTGATTGACACCCCCGTCAGAGGGGTTGAAAAACAATAAAATTCGACATATAAATATTTACTGAAAACAGACCGTCGCTACTCTAAACCCTCCCAGAACCACCCCATTCGAGATCGTGTCATGAAAGTGACCTTGCGTCATAGTGCGACATATTGCCTTTCCCATAGCATGCAAAAGTTGATTGTCACCCCCGTCAGAGGGGTTGAAAAACAATAAAATTCGACATATAAATATTTGCTAAAACCAGACCGTCAGAACTCTAAACCCTCTCAGAACCACCCCCTTCGAGATCGTGTCATGAAAAACCCTGCGTGATAGTGTGATATATTTTCTTTCCCCTAGCATGCAAAAGTCGATTGTCACACCCGTCAGAGGGTTTGAAAAACAATAAAATTCGACATATAAATATTTACTGAAAACAGACCATCGCTACTCTAAACCCTCCCAGAACCACCCCATTTGAGATCGTGTCATGAAAGTGACCTTTCGTCATAGTGCGACATATTGCCTTTCCCCTGGCATGCAAAAGTTGATTGTCACCCCCGTCAAAGGGGTTGAAAAACAATAAAATTCGACATACAATTATTTACTGAAAACAGACCGTCGCTACTCTAAATCCTCTCAGACTCACCCCATTCGAGATCGTGTCATGAAAATGACGTTGCGTCATAGTGCGACATATTGCCTTACCCATAGCATGCAAAAGTTGATTGTCACCCCCGTCAGAGGGGTTGAAAAACAATAAAATTCGACATATAAGTATTTACTGAAACCAGACCGTCGCTACTCTAAACCCTCTCAGAACCACCCTCTTCGAGATCGTGTCATGAAAAAAACCCTGCGTGATAGTGTGATATATTTTCTTTCCCCTAGCATGCAAAAGTCGATTGTCACCCCCGTCAGAGGGGTTGAAAAACAATAAAATTCGACATACAATTATTTACTGAAAACAGACCGTCGCTACTCTAAACCCTCTCAGGCCCACCCCATTCGAGATCGTGTCATGAAAATGACGTTGCGTCATAGTGCGACATATTGCCTTACCCATAGCATGCAAAAGTTGATTGTCACCCCCGTCAGAGGGGTTGAAAAACAATAAAATTCGACATATAAATATTTACTGAAAACAGACCGTCGCTACTCTAAACCCTCCCAGAACCACCCCATTCGAGATCGTGTCATGAAAGTGACCTCCCGTCATAGTGCGACATATTGCCTTTCCCCAAGCATGCAAAAGTTGATTGTCACCCCCGTCAAAGGGGATGAAAAACAATAAAATTCGACATACAATTATTTACTGAAAACAGACCGTCGCTACTCTAAACCCTCCCAGACCCACCCCATTCGAGATCGTGTCATGAAAATGACGTTGCGTCATAGTGCGGCATATTGCCTTACCCATAGCATGCAAAAGTAGATTGTCACCCCCGTCAGAGGGGTTGAAAAACAATAAAATTCGACATATAAGTATTTACTAAAACCAGACCGTCAGAACTCTAAACCCTCTCAGAACCACCCCCTTCGAGATCGTGTCATGAAAAAAACCCTGCGTGATAGTGTGATATATTTTCTTTCCCCTAGCATGCAAAAGTCGATTGTCACCCCCGTCAGAGGGGTTGAAAAACAATAAAATTCGACATATAAATATTTACTAAAACCAGACCGTCAGAACTCTAAACCCTTTCAGAACCACCCCCTTCGAGATCGTGTCATGAAAACAACCCTGCGTGATAGTGTGATATATTTTCTTTCCCGTAGCATGCAAAAGTTGATTGTCACCCCGTCAGAGGGGTTGAAAAACAATAAAATTCGACATATAAATATTTACTGAAAACAGACCGTCGCTACTCTAAACCCTCCCAAACCCACCCCATTCGAGATCGTGTCACGAAAATGACGTTGCGTCATAGTGCGACATATTGCCTTACCCCTAGCATGCAAAAGTTGATTGTCACCCCCGTCAGAGGGGTTGAAAAAACAATAAAATTTCGATATATAAATATTTACTGAAAAGAGACCGTCGCTACTCTAAACCCTCCCAGAACCACCCCCTTCGAGATCGTGTCATGAAAATAACCCTGGGTGATAGTGTGAAATATTTTCTTTCCCCTAGCATGCAAAAGTCGATTGTCACCCCCGTCAGAGGGGTGGAAAAACAATAAAATTCGACGAATAAGTATTTACTAAAACCAGACCGTCAAAACTCTATACCTTCTCAGAACCACCCCCTTCGAGAGCGTGTCATGAAAAAAACCCTACGTGATAGTGTGATATATTTTCTCTCCCCTAGCATGCAAAAGTCGATTGTCACCCCCGTCAGAGGGGTTGAAAAACAATAAAATTCGACATACAATTATTTACTGAAAACAGACCGTCGCTACTCTAAACCCTCTCAGACCCACCCCATTCGAGATCGTGTCATGAAAAAACCTTGGGTGATAGTGTGAAATATTTTCTTTCCCCTAGCATGCAAAAGTCGATTGTCACCCCCGTCAGAGGGGTTGAAAAACAATAAAATTCGACATACAATTATTTACTGAAAACAGACCGTCGCTACTCTAAACCCTCTCAGACCCACCCCCTTCGAGATCGTGTCATGAAAAAAACCCTGCGTGATAGTGTAATATATTTTCTTTCCCCTAGCATGCAAAAATCGATTGTCACCCCCGTCAGAGGGGTTGAAAAACAATAAAATTCGACATATAAATATTTACTAAAACCAGACCGTCAGAACTCTAAACCCTCTCAGAACCACCCCCTTCTAGATCGTGTCATGAAAAAAACCCTGGGTGATAGTGTGAAATATTTTCTTTCCCCTAGCATGCAAAAGTCGATTGTCACCCCCGTCAGAGGGGTGGAAAAACAATAAAATTCGACATATAAGTATTTACTAAAACCAGACCGTCAGAACTCTAAACCCTCTCAGAACCACCCCCTTCGAGATCGTGTCATGAAAAAAACCCTGCGTGATAGTGTGATATATTTTCTTTCCCCTAGCATGCAAAAGTCGATTGTCACCCCCGTCAGAGGGGTTGAAAAACAATAAAATTCGACATACAATTATTTACTGAAAACAGACCGTCGCTACTCTAAACCCTCTCAGACCCACCCCCTTCGAGATCGTGTCATGAAAAAAACCCTGCGTGATAGTGTAATATATTTTCTTTCCCCTAGCATGCAAAAATCGATTGTCACCCCCGTCAGAGGGGTTGAAAAACAATAAAATTCGACATATAAATATTTACTAAAACCAGACCGTCAGAACTCTAAACCCTCTCAGAACCACCCCCTTCTAGATCGTGTCATGAAAAAAACCCTGGGTGATAGTGTGAAATATTTTCTTTCCCCTAGCATGCAAAAGTCGATTGTCACCCCCGTCAGAGGGGTGGAAAAACAATAAAATTCGACATATAAGTATTTACTAAAACCAGACCGTCAGAACTCTAAACCCTCTCAGAACCACCCCCTGCGAGATCGTGTCATGAAAAAAACCCTGCGTGATAGTGTGATATATCTTCTTTCCCCTAGCATGCAAAAGTCGATTGTCACCCCCGTCAGAGGGGCTGAAAAACAATAAAATTCGACATAAATATTTACTAAAACCAGACCGTCAGAACTCTAAGCCCTCTCAGAACCACCCCCTTCGAGATCGTGTCATGAATAAAACCCTGGGAGATAGTGTGAAATATTTTCTTTCCCCTAGCGTGCAAAAGTCGATTGTCACCCCCGTCAGAGGGGTTGAAAAAACAATAAAATATCGATATATAAATATTTACTGAAAAGAGACCGTCGCTACTCTAAACCCTCCCAGAACCACCCCCTTCTAGATCGTGTCATGAAAATAACCCTGCGTGATAGTGCAACATATTGCCTTACCCCTAGCACGCAAAAGTTGATTGTCACCCCCGTCAGAAGGGTTGAAAAGAAAATAAAATTCGACATAAATATCTACTGAAAACACACCGTCCCAACTCTAAACCCTCTCAGAACCACCCCCTTCGAGATCGTGTCATGAAAACAACCCTGCGTGATGGTGTGATATATTGTCTTTCCCCTAGCATGCAAAAGTTGATCGTCACCCCCGTCAGAGGGGTTGAAAAACAATAAAATTCAAGATATAAATATTTACTGAAAACAGACCGTTGCAACTCTAAACCCTCTCCGAACCACCCATTTCGAGGTCGTGCCGGGAAAAGATCTTCGTGTGATAGTGCAGCTTCTTTTATTTACCGTTGATTGCTTACGTTGGTTGGCACTCCGTCAGAGGGGGAGAAGAATTGAATTTAACCGTCAGTAAATATTTATATGTCGAATTTTATTATTTTTCAACCCCTCTGACGGGGGTGACAATCAACTTTTGCATGCTATGGGTAAGGAAATATGTCGCACTATGACGCAACGTCATTTTCACGACACGATCTCGAATGGGGTGGGTCTGAGAGGGTTTAGAGTAGCGACGATCTGTTTTCAGTAAATAATTGTATGTCGAATTTTATTCTTTTTCAACCCCTCTGACGGGGGTGACAATCGACTTTTGCATGCTAGGGGAAAGAAAATATATCACACTATCAGGCAGGGTTTTTTTCATGACACGATCTCGAAGGGGGTGGTTTCTGAGAAGGTTTAGAGTTCTGACGGTCTGGTTTCAGTAAATACTTATATGTCGAATTTTATTGTTTTTCAACCCCTCAGACGGGGGTGACAATCAACTTTTGCATGCTATGGGTAAGGCAATATGTGGCACTATGACGCAACGTCATTTTTATGACACGATCTCGAATGGGGTGGGTCTGGGAGGGTTTAGAGCAGCGACGGTCTGTTTTCAGTAAATAATTGTATGTCGAATTTTATTGTTTTTCAACCCCTTTGACGAGGGTGACAATCAACTTTTGCATGCCAGGGGAAAGGCAATATGTCGCACTATGACGAAAGGTCACTTTCATGACACGATCTCGAATGGGGTGTTTCTGGGAGGGTTTAGAGTAGCGACGGTCTGTTTTCAGTAAATATTTATATGTCGAATTTTATTGTTTTTCAACCCCTCTGACGGGGGTGACAATCAACTTTTGCATGCTACGGGAAAGAAAATATATCACACTATCACGCAGGGTTTTTTCATGACACGATCTCGAAGGGGGTGGTTCTGAGAGGGCTTAGAGTTCGGACGGTCTGGTTTCAGTAAATACTTATATGTCGAATTTTATTGTTTTTCAACCCCTCAGACGGGGGTGACAATCAACTTTTGCATGCTATGGGTAAGGCAATATGTGGCACTATGACGCAACGTCATTTTTATGACACGATCTCGAATGGGGTGGGTCTGGGAGGGTTTAGAGCAGCGACGGTCTGTTTTCAGTAAATAATTGTATGTCGAATTTTATTGTTTTTCAACCCCTTTGACGAGGGTGACAATCAACTTTTGCATGCCAGGGGAAAGGCAATATGTCGCACTATGACGCAACGTCATTTTCATGACACGATCTCGAATGGGGTGGTTCTGAGAGGGTTTAGAGTTCTGACGGTCTGGTTTCAGTAAATACGTATATGTCGAATTTTATTGTTTTTCAACCCCTCTGGCGGGGGTGACAATCAACTTTTGCATGCTATGGGTAAGGCAATATGTCGCACTATGGCGCAACGTCATTTTCATGACACGATCTCGAATGGGGTGGTTCTGAGAGGATTTAGAGTTCTGACGGTCTGGTTTCAGCAAATACTTATATGTCGAATTTTATTGCTTTTCAACCCCTCTGACGGGGGTGACAATCAACTTTTGCATGCTACGAGAAAGAAAATATATCACACTATCACGCTGGGTTGTTTTCATGACACGATCTCGAAGGGGATGGTTCTGAGAGGGTTTAGAGTTCTGACGGTCTGGTTTTAGTAAATATTTATATGTCGAATTTTATTGTTTTTCAACCCCTCTGACGGGGGTGACAATCGACTTTTGCATGCTAGGGGAAAGAAAATATATCACACTATCACGCAGGGTTGTTTTCATGACACGATCTCGAAGAGGGTGGTTCTGAGAGGGTTTAGAGTTCTGACGGTCTGGTTTTAGTAAATATTTGTATGTCGAATTTTATTGTTTTTCAACCCCTCTGACGGGGGTGACAATCAACTTTTGTATGCTAGGGGAAAGGCAATATGTCGCACTATGGCGCAACGTCATTTTCATGACACGATCTCGAATGGGGTGGTTCTGGGAGGGTTTAGAATAGCGACGGTGTGTCTTCAGTAAATAATTGTATGTCGAATTTTATTGTTTTTCAACCCCTCTGACGGGGGTGACAATCAACTTTTGCATGCTAGGGGAAAGAAAATATATCACACTATCACGCAGGGTTGTTTTCATGACACGATCTTGAAGGGGGTGGTTCTGAGAGGGTTTAGAGTTCTGACGGTCTGGTTTTAGTAAATATTTATATGTCGAATTTTATTGTTTTTCAACCCCTCTTACGGGGGTGACAATCAACTTTTGCGTGCTAGGGGAAAACAATATGTCTCACTATCACGCAGGGTCATTTGCATGACACGATCTCGAAGGGGGTGGTTCTGGGAGGGTTTAGAGTTGGGACGGTCTGTTTTCAGTAGATATTTATATGTCCAATTTTATTTTTTTCATCCCCTCTGACGGGAGTGACAATCAACTTTTGCGTGCTAGGGGAAAGGCAATGTGTTGCACTATCACGCAGGGTTATTTTCTTGACACGATCTCGAAGGGGGTGGTTCTGAGACGGTTTGAAGTTGCGACACTCTGTTTTCAGTAAATATTTATGTTGAATTTTATTGTTTTTCAACCCCTCTGACGGGGGTGACAATCAACTTTTGTATGCTAGTGGAAAGGCAATATGTTGCACTATCAAGCAAGGTTATTTTCATGACACGATCTCGAAGGGGGTGGTTCTAAAATTGTTTAGAGTTCCGACGGTCTGATTTTAGTAATTATTTATATGTCGAATTTTATTTTTGTTACCATAATTTATTAGAGTTTTAATTTTTTCGCTGGTGGTGGGAATGGACTATAATAGATAACGATATATTATCCAAATTATTGTTAAACGTGCATTCGACTTCTATTTATGAATTTTTAGCGCATACAAATCCGTGCGATCAGCCACGGTCTGTTGCTGGAAATGCAAAGTGTGGATGTGGCTGCCTTCACACCCGTATCAAATTTAGCCATAATTTCGTTAGAATAGGAATTTTGGGAAAGCTTGAAAAGTCATAGATAATTTTGCCACCGCTAAACCAAGAAAAGCCACCTAAAATATAAAATATCATTATTTAATACAATAATTTTTTTCTGCTATGACATTTGTGCCATTTTAATTTCTCGTTTACTAATTATTACAGAAGATAATCGTTGTGGTCACAATGATAGTATATAAAACGTTGTACGATACTTTATATTATGGTAAATAGTTGATTTGTAAATAAGTAGCAAATGGTACTTATATTTTAAATAAATATCATCATAAAGTTCTCAGTCCGAAGACTGGTTGGACGCGAATCTCCATCCTTTCCCATACCGAGCTGACCTACGCTTTTCCCTAAAAGTAGAACATCCTACACCCTCAACTATTTGAGAGCAGTAGTCTAATCTGGGCCTACCCCTACCTCTTTTTATTCATATCTCTGACTATAATAAAAAGAATTGAAACTTATGGTATGGCGCTTTATTTTGTTCATAATGTAGGTAATTTTGCCATACAAAACAAAGAGCAGGGGCAGCGAATACATTTTCGTGGCACGGGGCGGCCGCATGTCGAGAATCGGCCCTGAGTTAGATAGTTATCTAGACTGCTAGAATACTACTTAGGTACTAAGTAAGAGAATAACAAATATGATTTATTTGCAGTTGCCTACTTTGTTGTTTCGAAATGGATTATGCCAGGTAGAATTTCTTCCACGCATCGTGCGTTCCAAATCTCATTACGTGTTTTAATTGAAAATTTCCTGTTATTTCCAAAGCATCTCTTCCAGTGTACGTGATGTTTCATTAGCACTAGGTGTGCAGAATTTTGTGTGGCCGAGGTTGATAATCTATTTCGCGGTTTGTAACATGTCCTCTGTTTATTTACTTTATTATTACCTGGAATGTAATTGACACGTATTAATTAGTGTGAACCTAAGGGCTTAGATCTACTGAAAACAACAGATTACTGGTTCTGAAATAAAACGATTCTGTACCTATGTTATATTGATTTAGGTGCTGCATCCTATAGGACACACGTTATTAATAGACTGAGTGTAGCTAAACATTCTGTTTTATTTTCATTCTTATGAAAAAATATCCTAAAATTAGTGGTTAACTCTGATATAAGATACAGAATAAAATATATTTTTTGTATCGTAACCAACTTTTGTTATTTATTTCATGTTTTGTTTTTGTTGTCTCTGTGTACCCACACACGTAGGTAATTAGATAAATGGAATTTCTTGTACTCTAGAAATTCTGTTAACTTATTACGGATTACTCTCCTTTCCATCGCCGCATGTCGAACATTATTATTTAAATTTAAATCACGTAAGCAACAAAGGTTTGTACAGCTTTGTACATGCTTGTTCCAAATTTTAGAAGGTTTTGACAACAAATACAACTAAGAACTAAAAGATGGATGACCTAGTTCTCTAACTGAACAAAAAAGTACAAAAGAAAAGTCAAATGCCTCCTCGTAGATTTGAAGTTCTATTAATCAAAAGAATTTATTGCTATTAACGTATCAGGAACTGTTTTGTTTAGGAACAGTAGAACCTTCCATATTGGTGAGGCTGAATTGTAATATTAATGCGTAATGAAACGTGAATTTGGTTCACTTAGTGAATTGTGTGGTTACTGTTGTCATTGGATTTTATCTGGTAAGCTCTTAATTGTTACTAACAAGAGCCAAAAGCTCTGTTAGGTATGTCAAATTTTTAGAAAATGGTGTGTGCTCGAATGCTCCAACATTCATCCATTCCATAACGTCCAGACATGTCCCATCGTTTTTATCTATCCCTTTATTATTTTCAGCTAAATTATTAATAAGTTTCTCGTATTAAAATGATGAAATACTGACATATTCACCGTTTTTGTCTATATTATGATAAATAGACGGTAATCACGAATTTATTATTGAAGGAACTGTGGCATGTTATGTTAAGTATGGCAATCAAATTCTCATTCGGAAAGTATTCATTTAGAATAATCATTGTGAGGGTGTTCATTTCTTGAGTGATCTCTCTTATGAATTGGGGTCATTAGAGCATCATGTAATGTATACAAACAATAATTATATAAAAAGTAAACCAATATGTTGGAGTCTCATAGGTGATGACATTATTTTGTAAAAATTGCATAGCTAGTGGAACATTTGCCTGATCATGTGAAATTTCTTGGAAATTTACATTTGATGATCAACTTATGTACTATAACCATTGGTACCCGATACCAGCACGTTCTACTAAACATACTGCATACCAGCACAATACACTTCTTATACTTAGTTGTATGGTCCCTAGATCAAATCCTGCCCATGGCACTATTTTTTGTACTACCTAAAATCGATTCTAAAATCGACTTTCAAAATCGATTAATAGATTTTACATTTCTGTCGATTTTACCACCGAAGATTCGCGGATGATTTAGCGGTATTAACTTAGGAGGTGGTTTAGGTATAAACAATTTTTATTATCTAGACTCTGAATGAACATCGCTTGCGAATGAGCAATTCCTTGGTCGCGTCTATTTTTTAATTGTTTGTACTGAAAGGGTGCCGTAGCGTCATCTTAAACCACTTGTCAGATATTTTAAAAACGATGTTATTGCATTTGCCATGAAGATTCCCTGAATTTTGTTGCTCTCTCACGCCATTCAGAATACATGAAGGGTGGGAGACTGTTGATGGGCACTGTATATATCCATATAAACTGGAATAATAAGCATTTATAAACATTTATGAAATAACTTTCCCCGAATTATAACACAGGTGGTTGCTCACCTGTTATTTACATATTTCGTGGCTTGCAAATCAATTGCAGAATATTATTTAAATGTATAATTAATTACAATTTGGACAAAAAGGTGCCTTTTGTAAGACCGCTGTTGAAAACTGAAATAAAACAGAATCTTATTTTAGTGCGTGGTGTTGTAATAATAGTTAATAAAGTTTTTATTGGGGTTGCGAGTTTAAATGAAACCGGGTGCTGAATAATAAAAGAAAGTGTCTGAATTTGAAGATTGAAGTGAAGTTTTACAAACCCCATGTGAAGTAGGTATATTACTCGTAAAACACATAAAGGAAATGGAGAAGTTTACGAAAAATGTTTTAAGTAAAAGTTATGTTACATTCGACTTGCTCTTTAAATGGAAAATATTTTCAGTTGTTCCATTTAAGGATGGCAGGCATAAAGTTACAGTTTTTTGAATGCTTCAAAATGTTGAAGTTTTTGAGTTATGGGAGGTTTTCCGAAACATTTGGCATATTATGCAGACCATTAGATAGAATTTGTAATAGCTAAAACGGAAACATTTATCGTACTGATACTTCGAATATCACTAGATAACATACGGCTGAATCAGTGATTGTCCTTGAAAACTTTTCCCTATACCCAAATCTGATAATTTCGTATCTACTTATTACAACTTGAAAGTAATATTTTTAAGTGGAAAAGTTTAGAATTTGTTATGTTAGATCAACAATGTGGTTCCAAATAGATGGCGCACCACTACAGTTGTACGACCAATACGAGATAACTTAAACATAATAATTCTTGGGGTTGGCCTCCTATAGGTCACCAGATCTGACGATAATGATTTTTTTCTGTGGGGTTACATCTCCAACACCCCCTACAACATTGAATTAAATTAGCTTGAGAATTCGCGTTGCTTTTCAAAATATGACTATGTATTGAAATTCTTCAGGATGTTCCAGGAAGTTTATTCAGTCACATTCAATTGGGCATTACAAAGGGGTTGGCAATTTAAACACTTACTTTAACATAAGAATGTTAGTAATAATTGTAATTCAATTTCTTGCCGTAGTTGATTTCATTGTTAATCTTTTTCCAAAAATCGATTTTAACATTAAAAATGTTTTTAGTATTCTAGTAAGGGGGATCATATTCACGCGAATCGACCCTTTAAGTCCATTTTTGATCACTGCCTTAAGAATTTATATGTATAAGTATAATAAAATAATTTATTATACTTATTGGTAGTACGCATAGTAATTTTCTATTTCATCATGGATTTCTACCAAATAGTCAAGACAGAAAATATTAACTACATTTATATGTGGAGCAAGCGACTTCGTCCCTTAAGACTGGCTGTGTCAAATTGGTCCATTCTTGCTTTCGGCCATATGTTTTAACATGTGGAGCAAGCGACTTCGTGTCTTAGTAGTTTCACATTTTAATAAAAAATGCTTTTCAGTATTATAATTCAATGTTAAGGCTGCGGTATTCGAATACCCGAGAAGCGTTCTCCTCGCTTCTGAGACGGTGTCAATACAGGCGGTCCAGCTCAAAAACTGTATTACTTATAGACAAGAATTATGGTTTAAAAGAAATATGTGGGTTGGTAGAATATGCTTATAACTATTTTATTCGCCATATTTTTTACACTGTTGTTAAAATAAACGAATTTGAAAACTAGCAAATTTTAACGGATATTTTAGCATTATTCACACACAAATTGTACATTCGGATTTTAGTTAACCGCCAAAAAAAAATATGTGAGCATACTCACCGATGTTTTAGCTCTATTTTAAGACTATATTTGCCCAATCTCGTTATTTCAATTTTCTGCTGGGCTAACTGTACCAAGCTGTTGCTAAAGCTACGTCTATTTCTGTCTTACACATGTAATACTTATCTCTTGTCCTATCTTTACGTATCCCACCCCTAATACTACAAAAGTCGTGACCACGTCACATTTTAAAATCACGATATCGTTCATCACTATTAAAGTCGAGCGCCTGGCCGCTACGCGTTAGACCGCTCAGTCTGAGTAAGCTTTTCAGAGTGGAACCGTCTACCGTAAAATGCATTACCTAATTTATTTGGTTGATATAAAATTTCGAAATCGCTAATGCAAACATTTACATAATTTGACATTTAATTAGTGGAAAGTCAAAAACATTTTCGAGCACAGTGTTCTTTACAATTTCCATTTATAATTCAATGTGGAATTCGAAAAACAAAAAAAATGGGGATGTTCCATTTAAAATACCACAACTTTGGTCAGCCACCCTTAACTGAGACAAGCTGTATAACTGAAAATATTTTCTATTTACAAAACCGATCGAACTTAACAACTGATACAGCTTTCTATAATTTGCTATCTTTCTTGTACAGCACCGTTGGTGTGTCGCAGTTATATTCCAGACAAAGACAAAATCTGGTTCTTCATGACACCAGTTTTATTTTGCATATCTATTGAGTATTATATTTTTATTTCACAGAGCAAGAAATGAAATCTTCTTGGCTTCATTTGAGGCTCTAGTTGTAAGCATGACTAAAATATCACTGTCAAAAGCTACTACTGTTACTTTGGGTTCACAATTATAATTAGAGATGCCCTATGCCCATTGCGGTGGACTTGTTCTCCCATTGTATCTTTGCACACACACCAACACACAACATGTACTCTCTGTATACCAATGTTCAATTATACGCTATTTTCCGCCTACTGCTGGCGTAACTCAAAAAATAGGTTGTCTGGTAATAACAAGCCACTCACTGTATAACGTAACGTATCCAACTCGGAGTTTAAATTTTATATTTACTTAGATAATAGAATCAAAAATATTATTTTAGTTGAGTTAACATTAATTTCTATAGATTCTAAAATATTCAAACATCCCCCATTCTCGCTCTGCATTTACTTAATTCACTTCCTTCCAAGAAAGGGAAACTGTATTTTCTTAATTTTGCATTTTCATGCAGGTACTTAATTACTTTTCAAAATTAAAGTGCCGACGAGGTCTTAGTTATAGCTAGACTAAATTCCACCCACATTGACGTTAGTCAATTTTTGTGCCGAGTATAGTAAAACCCATAACACTAATTGAAATACCAACTCTTGATTTTATTAAACATCTTTATCTGTGTACCTACGGGTAAGAAAACAATTACGAGACGGGACTTAGTAGGTGAGAAGTAAACGGGAAGTAAGAATGCTTATAAACCTTGATGAGAGTAGTTGCCTGAGGCATTTAACACCTGATTAGAGTCTGGATGAAATCCTAATTGTTTTATAATTTAAGCCATTTCGCGTTGGCGTGTATATGTAGGTATACGTAAATGGTGGCGCACACTCCATTGTTGGATCCACCCCTTAAGTTCTGTCATATATAAAAAGCGCCTATTCTGATCGCAAACGCAGTAACCGACAACATTTGAAACTTCAAATTTTGGAGTTCAGTTCTAAACATGAACCAGTTGGTTATTCGATGTGTGCAGTTTTATCTTTTCGTATTTCTATTCTTTCACTGTCGAGCAGGTACGTACACTCGTTTTCATCTTATAATTATTTGTTAGTTAATTACATTGTCTACTACCTATGTCTTGAAATTACATTTTTGGAGTTGTTTTGTTCCGAAAGTATTTTAAGGCTTCACTGGCAACCAGAATGTTTAGCTGTATTTTAACCACATTTATTTCTATTTAAAAACTCTTTTAGACGTTTTTTGTTTATTGAATGGGAAAAGTTTAAATGTGCACAGAACTATATTGTTAAGGGACAAATTCAAAGTAGTCTTTGCACTTCTGCAACACTGCTTGTTTGTTTACATATTAGAAAATACAAAATACTTTGAGGTACAGCTTCATTATCTAATTTGTTCCGTACTCTTAAACTTAAGATATTGTTTCTTTTGGGCTATAAATTGTATTTTTCAAAATTTATGCCGACTCAAGTGCAACAATCATACCTAAGCACTTATATTCATTTTCACATCAATGCGCCCCAATATTGTTCCATCCCAATATTGTTCCATTGTCCACCACTTGAATTTAGAATGCCAAAATTGCGTTTGTACATTAGCATGTCAGTTCGCTGAAATGCTAACTTTCCTTTTTATTGCCCATAGGGTAAACCCGGGAGAGATGCCGTTTTTTTTAAATTAATCAAATAAAAATTTTCGTTCATAAATTCAGGGTGATCTATAATGAGTGTAAAAAACTTCGAGGGTAGATAGAAACTTAAAGATATTGAGAAAATCCCTAATGAACATATGTCCAAAAATGGCAGCTAAATGAAATACGGGGTGTTGAAATTTCTTAAAAAAATTTAATATCTGCTTAATATTTTCAACTGTTTTATTCTATTCTTAAAGTACCTATTTTCACCCCATTTCGATTTTAATAAGGCTTTACTGTTACAAATGGCTGATAATTTAGTTTTTAAAAACGCGAACTACGCAACATGTTACACAAAATTATTTCTCTCTGCAACTAGGCTTCGTGCGGAAAAAATAAAAGAGAATTTTTTTTTTGTAAATAAAACAAAGATTCAAATATTTGACATATGTGTAAGCCAGTAACGTAACATAGTTACGGTAATAAATGTGATCTCCCCACCTTGTAATGACGCCGATGGTGAGAGTACGAAATTCAAAATTTATAAGTTTGTTAGAAACTTCAATGAATTAATATAACCCAAATTTCAAATGAATAGCTTTGGTAGTTTTCCAGATATTAAAAATTAACTAACAATTTTTTTAAGAAATTTCAACAACCTGTATCACGCTTAGTCAACATTTTCGGACATACGTTGGTTAAGGCTTTTCGCATTATTTTTAAGTTTTCTATCTATTCTCGAAGTTTGTTCACCCTGTATAATAGTTTATTCGATATGAAACATAAAATAATCCATTTAGCAAAGCAATATCATAACAAAATTTTAAACTTCTAGTGCAAAATTAAATATTTTTTAATTTAACAAAAAATACCTTAATTTTTGTAAAATTAAAAATTTTTCGCATGGTTGACAATATATTAACATATTTTGTGCACTCTTCGAGCAACCAACGCACTGTATCCAGTCTTCTTTCTTTTTTGTGGTATTGTATTCTTGCAATTTGTTTAATCAAATTCTTCAAAATTCATGTTCTAACTGCTGTCATGAATTGAAGGATCATCTGCAGAAGAACTTGAGGAGCTACTGTGTTTGCTTCCTATATTTCCCTAAAAGTTCTCCCTTTGTGCCTTTCTTCTTCTTAATATTAATTCCTTTGTTTAAACCAGACCCTCCAGGTTTTGGTGCGACAGCATTTTGTTTCTAGTTTTAATTTTTTCTTTTCTTCCATTATGTACCCTACGTTTTTCGATGTTACTTGCAGCTGTTAGTAATTCACCAGTGTTTAGTTTTCTAGACTTCGCATTATTGGTTACTTGAGGAAGAGGGGCCATTTTTTAAGTAGTTTACGCGGTGTCTCAATTTCTTCATCGTCCTCTCACCAGGTACCGCGCGAGTTACTTTTTCTATTATAAAACGTTGGCATTCCTGCAAAAACGCATAAAACATTCCTCCTTTAAAATCGGCATCTCTCCCAAACTAATACGCATCGATCTGCTTTCCTGTTGCTCTACGAATTCGTTCTGGCGGCCCATTTGTTAATAAACTTAATAAACCCTCTTTCATTGGACTATAACTTAAAATTATTATTTTCATTTATTCAAGCTATCCTATAGTTATTTCACTTAATGCTCTATTTTCAGATATATATTTATTTATTATACCCAATAAATCCAGCATCTTTATATTTATTTATATATTTATGAAATAAATATATGTGAATGTGGTACGAGTGAGTTTTTTGTACTATGTATATAATAGAAGTTTCAGTTCCATAAATCTCTGCTCTAGCCCAATGCGGTTGGGAAGGCAAAACACGGTTTTTAACTTAAAAAATTTAGTTACCGCAGGAACAATCTCTTTCAGTTTCAACCGTGCGCAAAGGAAAATATATTCACTCAACCCTTTTCAATTCTGGATGAGTATGTCTTATTAGTACCTACTTCGTTTAGCTAAAACTAAAATTATATTATCTACATTGCCTTGTCGGTTCTGCAAATTACAAAACATCTTTTTCCCTTTGTTTGTGGAATATCCTTGTTGTAAATATTAATTGGTATGTCACATATTCGACACGTAACAGCTCAACATCTGGCAAACTGCACAAGATAAAATTCGCAGCAATAAATATCCCTCGCGGCCTGAATGAAGAGACCGTTCACTTTTCCGCAAATATAATCCCGCTAATCCTTTACCACACGTTATAAAATATTTAAAACCCCTGTTCATAGTTGATTTGTGTAAGTCACCTATTTGATAGCTTTCAGGAAATACGAGTATAATTGGTGATAAATTAAATTATTCGTCCGGCGCATCCACCAATTTTCAGTTTACAGCCAGAGTAGTTCTTGTTTCTTGGATATTAGTTATAACAGTAGTGTATTAATTATTATATTATTTTAATAATAATGAATTGTTGCGCAAGGTTAAAGTAAAGCGTACTGACACAATTATAGAGGATGTCATCTTCTACAACTGAAATGAGCGAAAGAACTAGGCAGAGATAGCACCTTCCAATAGTGATGTAGAGGTCTAGCTGTTTAACAAATTCTTAATATATAAAACAGATTATCTGAAATACATAAGCCAATGCCTACTCTGTTGTTTCAAACCGTTTCATACTGCGCCAAGAATATTTATAGGCAAATATATAAATTTAAAATAAACACATTTCTTTATAAAAAGAAAGCAAGACTTAATTGAAATATTTGCCTAAAGCATTTTATATATTGCTTTTTATATTAAATATGAGACAAATGCGGTTAACTTTGTCAAGAGGCAGATCCAGCAGCTAACTGCAAGTGACTGTTAAGTTGCTACAGTTTGACAGGTTCATTTTATGCTCACCGCAAGGTTCTCAGTTCGAGGACAGGTTCCTTGCCCTATTCCTTATTGCACTGCATATATTTCCCTCTTCTACAACTTTTTCTAATACCTCCCCATTGGTCAATGCACCTATTCACTGCACCATCATTATGTTATTGAAACATCGAAAAAGTAGTCGAGTGCTTCTCAGAATGGTAAGAATTTTAATCGTATGCTGTATTGTTGCCTGTGAAAAGGAATATTAAAAATGACTTCTTTCTTAAGAATGTATTCAAAATGATTAGACTTGAAACAGTAGGTACCTATAGTTTCATACACGTAATGTTTCTAGCAAATGGCGCGTGCCACAGCTTGGAAGCCGTTTTAAATAAAAAATCAAGTCGGAAATATCTTACTTAAGTGACGTTTAGCACAGATGGCGTCTTTCATTAATGTATATTAGGGTCCCTGTATTGAGAGAGTACCGCAATCTCCGCCATGTTTACTCACAATAACAGGCGTCAAATTTGAATTGTGCCGGAACGTCAGATTTTATATTTGACATGTGTTACAAATTGCGAATTCACCTTCTGATTTTTGATCCATAAACAAATAAAATTTGAGTGTAATACGTTGAGGAATAATACTACAGACCAGATTGTGGAAATATATATCACTGATTCACAAAAGACGATAAAATATAAACACCAAACAAACCCACATTTCAGCTGGACTTTGACTGACATATGACATTTTGCTGCTGACACGGCAGTCCGCCATGTTTACTCACAGTTCTGAAACATAGTGGAGCTATTGATTGCGGTACTCTCTAAATACAGGGACCCTAATGTACATAAATTATTTTTATCTTTTGAGACAAATTATGCTGCATATTTCAAAGCCAAAAATTCTGCGTTTCAAGTAGATTATTATCCGTTGTTTATGCAAATCAGTCAGCCTTATATTATGTTAATAAAATTTACAGACTGTTGTCTGTATTCAGAAGGGACATAGTAGTCCAGAAATTTTAGGTCTAAAGTAGCCACAACCAAGTGAAAATTTTAAGAGTGTCCTGCGATACCTGGAGAGGCATTTTTTAGAAAATGTCATCATCATGAAATGAACGTAAGAATTTCCGGTCAGCACTCACATTTGATACCCAAAAATATTTTTAGAAAGTGGGAAATTGGGCCACTCTTCTCGAGACTCTCTTGCGATATTGTCTACGCAACTTCGTATCAGCTTTGCTATTCTTCGTACTAATAATAATAATAATAGCAGTAATGATAACAATAATAATGGTAATAAATGGACTTTATTACCACATACAAAAATTCAAATACAAAATTAATATTTACCGGTAAAGGGTGAAGTTCAAGCACCAACGCATCTTTCTCAACCTAATATACCGAGTGTTAACTTTCAAAGCCGCTCATAGAAAATTACTATATATTGACCCAAAATTTGTAAATGTTGCTTTTATAAATATTGATGGTTTAAAGTTATAGATTATTTTCTGTTTAATCTAATAACATCCTCGAAATGAACAAAACAAAAATGTCAGTAAGATTAAGACTGTATTAATACCTAATAATAAATTTTAACATAAGTTACATCAATTGCAGTAAGTATTCAAATAATCCACCATTTTGGACTAAGCAATACCCAAGCCTGTTGTAAAATGCATTTCTAACATTGGCTAGTTGCCTTTCATTAATTAAAGCACATTCGGCAAAGATTGCTTCCCTCAAAGAATTAATATCTGGATGGCGAATTCTGTAAATTTTGCTTTTCAGGAGATCCAAAAGAAAGAAGTCAAAAGGCGCCAAGTCGGGAGATCTAGCTGGCCAAATTATAGTGCCACCGCGACCTATCCAATGATTTAAAAAAGCTCCGTCCAAGAAATCTCTAACAGGAACACCAAAATGCGCGGGGCAGCCATCTCGTTGGAACCAGATCTCCCGATTGTCTCTTGCAACTTCATTCAAAGCAGGGCCTACCTCATTTATTAAGAGTTCCAAATAAGTATTTGTATTTAAATTACCAATAATTTCAAATGGGCCAATAATTCTATTATTAAAAATTCCACACCAAATATTAATTTTTTTAGGGTACTGGGTCCTTTTGTACTAAGGTTTAGCCTAGGGCTTTCTTGAGCCCAGTGTCGAGTATTTTGCACATTTGGTTCGTTATTCAGGGTAAACGTACATTCGTCTGTGAAACAGATAGAAGACAAGAAGTCGCGATCTTGATTCGCACGCTCCTGCATGTCTTCACAAAATATGCGCCTGCCTTCTTCATCCCTTTCGAAGTTCTCTTGATGGCACTGGGGCTTAAAAGGGTGGTACCTATGTTTCTTTAGTATCTTGAATACCGCGATATTTGAAACATTTAAGTGACGGGCAATGACTCTTGTAGCTTGTACTCAATTTTGGATCTTTAGGGAAAATCACCTTACTTTTTATGCACGTCACCGGCTTCATATCAGCACTGTTGCCACAAGAGTTTATGATACTCAAATTCAAAATATTGAAATTCAATTTACCTCTCTAGCTGAATTCCATGGTAATATGGGTCCATTATTTTCCAATTCTCTTTCAAAATAGTTGATAAGGGACGCTACAAGCTCCCTACACCGACTGTTTACAAACTTGGGCATTATACCAACAATAACAATAACAACACCGATAATGAATAACTAGGAGCACTATTTTAGTTCTCAAAAGAACAGATTTTTACCGAAAAAGTTGATGAACAAAGAAAACAAGGGTTTAAAACACCAAAAACAACAAAAGTTAACGAAACTTGACGCTTTCAGAATATCAGCTGTCAAGTCAACCGGGAAACGTCAACAAATTAAGCGGCAATCATGCAACAAAATAGTGTTGTGTTTAGACATTCAAATATGTCTTTATTCTTTTTTAGCACATTCAATTTATATGACTTGTCATTTTACGTAAGGCGACTCTCAATCGTTACATTTTGTGACGTGCATAAAAAGTAAGGTGATTTTACCTGTACATTGATCATTCCCAAAACATGGCCTTTCAATACATTATAAGCTCCATGTCTTCGATTTCCTACAGAACTCTAATGTAATTTGAACATTGTTAAGAAAAATTATTAATATTTACCACCCATAGCTTCTGATTCTGTAGAAATATTGGCAGTTTCTTCAAATTTTCTGATATAACTTCGAATTGTTGATGTGGGAGGTATCGGTCTGTTATTAAACTGAACAGAAAACAAATCTCTAACTACCCTCAAACTAGACCCGCCGTAGAAGGTTTTCACCATAAATACCCCTTCTATATTTAAGTAATTATTATCCGTTTTAATTTTTATTCTCTACGCTTTTGCAAAACCCGCTGACAAACTGTCAGAAATATTCGCACAAGCAAACATGTTGCTTAGCAACAGAGACAAATTTGTTAATCACAGTTTAAAAAGTAAAAAAAGAAATGGTTAAAATAGATGCAAATTACAACGTATTCTTGCCCTTTTGTTTATTGTCCGATGCGGAATAATTTTGTCTTTTATTTGATACCATTAGCTTTCTTGTGAGTTAAAATGGGGAGCAGGAATTCACAAAAACGTTACTTACAATGTTAATTTCCTATGAGCGGCTTTGAAAGTTAACACTCGGTATAAATGAATATGTAAAAACAAATTTATAGAGTCCAGCATTAAGAGTATATGAAAAAAATAAATAAATAATATAAAATAAATAATTAACACTCAAGGGCACTGGTCAAAGAAAAGCGGTAAGGGTAATTTAATTTTGAATTTATTTGGTAGCAGCTCTATCAGATAAGCGGAAAGTTTATTATAAATATTGTAAACAAATTTGAAAAACTTCTTTTAAACAATTCAAGCCTGTGAGATGGTGGAGTTATTATTCCTTTAAATCTGATGTTCAAAGTATGTACATCACGTATTTTAGAATGCCAAATAACAAACGGATATAAGAATTTTAAATTTTTTGTAACCTGGTCGACTGGCAATAATTTAATTGCGACAGTATTGAAATTGAAAATTAAAGACTATAAAAATACAAAGTATTTCAATAAGATGTGTATATTGAGTATATTAAAATTCATTCCTTGGCCCTAATGTACTCAGAAACTGCACCCCATATGAAAAAACTTTATGACTTTTTTTGTTTTTGTTTTTGTTTTTGTTTTTATTTTTATGATATTTTATTTAACTGTCTTAAATATGTTGATTTCAAATAATTTTTATCTTGATAAAGTTTTATTTTGTATTTTTGCACTCCCCGTACATCATGCTTGAAATTTGGTAATGTCGAAGGTTTTCTTTCTTCATGCACCAACTTTTATCAAGAATACAATTTTCTGATAAATTTACCATAAAAATATGTTTTCCATATTTCGGCAACTTTCTGCCTGTCATTGTATTACAGTGGAAAGCACACGGCCCAAAATTGAACCTAGCGGAACACCAGCATCAATAAACAGGGGGTCAGAAAGTGCGATTAACTGAACGGTATTCTCACATCAACAAAATGGAGAATCGAAAGGAGAACCTTGTGGTCAAGGGTATCAAATACTTTCGTGTATTCTAAAAGATCGTGTATTCTAAAAGAACAATCCTCAATCCGTGGCCCTCGAAATATCATCTGTGATTGTTAGAAATGCAATGGTGCAGCTGCGACCGGCTCTAAATCCTGACTGCTGCTCTGGACTTATAGGCTACTTCAAATAGGTAACTGAAAATACAACATCTTTTCAAAAACCTTTGACAGAACTGGTGGTATACTTATGGGGCGTAAATGATTTATCGTCAAAGGATTGTTAATCTTAGACAGTGGAACGTTTTCAAACATTGGGAAAAGTGTTTGTTAAAGTACAAGAGTTGATAATACGGACAAGAAATGGGATGATTTGCGGACAGCTGCACCACTGCGCAATGGAGATATTATGTTCAATATAATCTCGTTATCTATAAGATAATAATTATTATCTTTTTACAGTACCCTCTGGCCAACGCAAACCGTACCATTCCGAAGACTTACTACCAGTCAGATTAAATCGACCAATACCCTATCAATGGACCGATGATCCAGGTGCGAAAAAGTTTTTCCATAATTCACGTACAAAATTTCTTATTATTTTAATTTGGGAAAGTCTGGCAGTTGTATAATAATAGTTGTCATTTTTATACTTTTAATTTTTAATAAATCTTGACAAAGGCCCCAAACGGGGCCGAAACGTCGATTAATACAGTTTATTGTATAATGCCAGAATTCCACAAAATTGAAATATACTGGCACTAACTAAACAATAATTTTAAAATTTATTCTTTTAATTTCCATTCAGATGTCCATTTAGCTAAGAAACGGTTGCCAATATTTCTCCGAACGGGCCGTAGTTCGTTAATAGAGGATGGCTATATTGATTTAGGGAAGAACAAGAACATGAATAAGGGAATGTGGTTTGGACCACGCTTAGGACGAACACAAAAACGAGATTCGGGATACGACGAAAATCCTTGGGCTTATGTCATATTTCCAGGTAATTATTATTATTGCTAGGATAAAGCTGTGTCCTAAGCTTGCACTTTAATTTCCGGGGGGCTTTTGTGTAAGAATGTATAAAGCACTCAATCAAGGAATGAAATTCTACGGTACAGAACCACCGACATTTTATGAAAAATTCAATAAATTAAATTTCGTATCATAAAATTTGTTATTACAAAAAATACATATTCTAATAGACAATAATAATAGGCAATCTTGATAACTTGGTTTTTAACATTTTGTGTCTTGTAACTGTTTGCTAGGCAAAGTCATCCGCGAATGACCTCTTGATCATCGCATGATATGTTCCACAATGTTGGACCCACCTCTGATCCCTGAGGCACGCTGTTTGTATTAAAATCCACATCATTGTAAATGATGATCATAAAACAGCACAAAGCAGCAATTTACTTTGGGATTTATGTATTACTTTTACTTCCACGATTTAACAAGTCATAGGATGAGCATGAACCTCTGATGTACGATTTATTATAAAATTACGTGATCTAGGTTCTTACTTGATATCTACACTCTCCATGACATTCAGAGAGTTACGTATGTAAGGAGACACTGATGTGTTCATTGCTTACTGAAACGAAATTTATAATCGAACTATAAAATATATATCGAAATGAAATCTCGAAAGTTCGCGGAAAAGAGTGGACGTTCACGCGTTCCCTGAATGTCACGCTGAACGTGGAAATATACAGACAATTTTGACAGCTATGATGTTAGAGTTGGATAATTTAATGGTTACGTTGTTGCTATTAGAAAAATTCGTTATGTACAATACCCACAATTTTGCTCTTCCATCTCCGACTCAATACGATTCTCAGATCATCTACATATCGCACACAAGAAGTAACAATTTTTAGCAAAACCTAATTTTGTTACTTGTACTTACGAGAATGGAATCGTCTCATAGGTTCTAAAAATTTATGAGATATCTTATTTTTTGCATTTTGATGCCATGCAGGCATTGCACCTACATCATGAAATTTTATCACTACTAATACCGATATCTGCGATACAATAAAAATGAAAATTTTATTTGTGCTAAGACGAAATAACGCAATAGGAAGATTTAATATTTTATTGAAAGGCTCTTCTAAAGGGCGATTTCTCTTTTATGTACCTTTAAATTTGTGTTAAACTGAATAAAATATGTTTTTTAGGAAATCCTTCTTCTCCCCAGATCCATTATACCCCACGCTTAGGAAGGGAATCTGAGGAAGTAATGGGTGAAACGGAAGCGGAAATTGATCAAGGGATTCAAGCTGCATAAAGTTAAAATTATAAATGTTTTATAAAGTTATAATAAGTTTGGCTGGACTGTTTATAATTCTTTAATAATGATATTATAAATTAATAAATTTAGAGCATAATAAATATATGTTTATTTTTAACGTTGTTTCGTATTTTATTAGCAATTCGCAATACTGGCATCATTTTTACATGCAATTTTCAAGTACTTCCACTAGTGGTGATGTTGAAGTGCTGTCCTGTCTAGTAATGTTTTGATTAGGTGAATAAATTTTTGTGATTATAGTGCAACTCATCGGAAGGACCGATACCTAAGTTAAAGGGGACAACTTTTAAGAAGTGAGGAGACACGCATGTGGTAAGTACACTTAAAAATCAGTTTGCTTATGGACTATATGACGATTCAGGTCTATAGATCAAAACATTGTGGAGTACTAACTTGTATTTGTATGTGAAGAAATTAATTTCATTCTTACACTACTGGGTCTTGATTAACGACTATTGCACAAACATCCTATGGTAAGCAATGCAGTAGTTTCTTGCACAATTGGAATTTTTAGTTTCATAAGCAGGTAGCAGCTCAGATACCAGGGAGTCAGGGAAACTCTAGTGGTCTATTGTGATTGTGGACACTCTTTTCCATATATCCAATAAGCAAAATTCCTTTGCAGTTTCAAAGAACGGTCGCTATCAACGTTTCAGAAGACGACTGAGTTTTTGCCTTTTTAGGAGGTGGAAAGCCCTTATGCACCCATTGCATTGACTCCTGCTTCGTGGGAGAATCCCAGTAGAGAACACCCAAGTATCATTGCCTGTGACAATTCGCAAGTTTCTGCTCTGGTGTAAGGAGTTTGGGGATCCATCGGGCAGAAACTTTTTCTTCCCTAAATCTTCGTGCACAATCTTTAAAACTGTAGTTTCGGATACCCCAGCTTCTTTGGCAAGCACTGGGATCTTCATTCGTCGATCTGACAGCAGCAAATCTTCAACAAGGCTGATGGCTTCCTCAGTTCTTGCCTCAACCGGCCTTCCTGATCTAGGGTCATCCTGAATTGGGTCTCATCCCTATCGAAACTGTTTGCACCAAAATTTTATTTTAAAATAAGATGGGCCGTCATTGCCGTACACCTGGAACATTCTTTCATGAATGACTTTTGGTCCATTTCCCTCTTCACACGCGAAAAAGTTTTGCGTTTAGTTTTCTTGTGACTATAAAGATTTTGCTGTTGGATAAGACTGAACGATAAGGGCTTTTTTTAACTTTTGTATTCAACACACAGGGTGTTTCAATAGGAATGGTACTTAGGTATGTTATAGTATCGCTCATTTTGGACAAGAAAGTTCAAATGAACACCTGCCCATTTCTCAATGGTTACTGAGTTATAGCCAGCCGAATTACTTCATAAACGAATTTATTACTTCTATAATTTTGGCAACTGACTTTTGATATACAACATAAAGTATAGATTTTAGAGGAATATCTCAACAATCACCGCCAAATTTTGCAGTTCTTTCTGACGCTCCTTTATTCTTGAAGCCCTGGATAACATCGTTTTTCATCCCCGTCCATTAATCCAACGGACTTAAGTCCGGAGACCTATCTGGCGAATTGATGCCTGTCCCTAATAATTCTAAATATCAAATGACAAATGTTTTGCAGCAGCGCACTGGAAATTGCTCTGTAATACGCTCTACATTTAAATTGTTGTATCTCAGTGACCATTGGGAATTGGACACCTGTTCATATGAACTTTTCTGTTAAAAATGAACGGTAGTGAAGTATGTAGCATTCCTCCTGAAACACCCTGTATATTAGATAGCACATTAAAGGGTTACAACCCTTGTTTTGAGTAGGAGTCAAATGAAGATTATTATTAGCTTATTGGCCTCTTTCTAAATTTATACGCGCTGTAAAAGTAAATCTGGCTGAAATTTAATATATTTCAAAATCGCTCGAAAGTTTCTGGAATCTCTGGAGGAATCCCTGTAATGCAGGTGAGTGTAAAATTTCACTTTCATATTGGTGCTTCGATTTTCATGCTACTTGATTTACTGATGTAAATATAGCCCTTACAGTCAGCTGATTCACAATAAGTCCCAGGGAAATATTGAGCACCTAGGTATTTAAGATTATGCTGGCTGCCTTACCTTCAAATATATTTTTGGAGGAATTTACTTAGTATAACGTTGAGGCTTCAGTCAATGTGCGAAGTTGCAAAATCGGAAATAGTATTTTTTTGTTTTCTAAACAAACTCTAACTGTAGTGGAGGTAGGCTGATGGGCTGATCATGCCCAAAATATAAAAACACTCTCACAACAAAAATTTATTGTTTTAACTTGATTATGGTAGCAAATCTGTCTTTATCACAAAAGTCTTTATTGGTAGCAAAGTAAGTGAGCCCTAATTCCGGGTGGGACTCCAAAATTGATTTGATCAGCGGCGGATGGGTCTGGTCTACTTCCATAAAGATTTTTCCTCCTCGATTCAAAATTTTTGACGCACCAGGCAATATTATTTTTATAGTGTCCAAACCATCGCTGCCGCCATGCAGTGCTGACAAGTCTTCAAATCTGACAACAAGATATGATCAATTTATTGAACCCAAACACCATTATTTAATCTACAAAATCTTACACCCACCTTTTAAGGTGTTCTCAGTATCAGATTACAATAACTATATCGAAAGATACTATAAATGGTTTTCAGGGAAATGAGGCACATTTATTATAATAACAAACTTACAGAGCTATTTCAGGCAGTAGGTCACTCATATCTTTTGTTAGGACGTAAGGTGGATTGCAGACAATGATATCGAATTTTTCCTGAAAAATATTCAAATCGTCTTCCTGGTTAATTTCGCATTGTATAACAGAAAGCCTTTCAGATAAATTGTGAAGTTCTGCATTTTCTATCGTAAGGTTACACGCGTCCTTTGATTGATCGACGGCTGTCACTTTCAGCTGAAATTACATACAAACACTGCAAAATTAGCTTTAATAACAAATGCTGCAATCTGAATAAAATGCTTTCTTGGTAAACCTTTAAAAGGGCATAGGGGATATTTGATTTATTTAAAATGAGTCAACACAACATGCATTTGTAAATGTTTACAACCATCTCGAAAGATAAGATATCCCTCATCGAGGTTTAAGAGGGGGGCAGTGTTACATAGGAGCTTCAATATATAGGTTATACTAACCTGTGGACTCTCATGCAAAAGAGACACACTGATGGCGCCACTACCGCAACATAGATCTAACACATGAGTAACGTTTTTAGTTTTCATTTCTTCCAACACGAGGTCTACAAGCATTTCTGTTTCTGGCCGTGGGATAAACACTGGTGGCTTCATCTTCAGAACTAAACCACGAAAATTCCATTCCTCGATAATATACTGAACTGGCAGTCTAAAAATTTTCATTTTTTACGTGAAACATGCATCAAAAATTTCAAAAATATTTACTCCTTTATGCGAGGGTTATTTTGAATGTAAGATGGCTGATGTAGGATTTTAGAACTCGTTTTATTGACAGAATGTCTGTCACCTAAGTATTTTAATATCCAAAAGTAAAACATTACCTACCTTTGCAATCTTTTATAACACATCTCTGTTAACCTATCCAATTCCTGTTTCGTAAGTTCTTTATTTTGATTTTTGTATACATCTGTAATCTGTTAAAAACTTGTAGATTCAATTTATTAAGCACATAATAATATAACTATAATTATATAAATTCGTTTTGTTTAGTTTGAGACTATATACTTACAGTTCTGCTACCAAGAACGTGCGTCAAGATATTCTCAATCGATTCTTTTGGTTCCGGAATGTCAGCACTTTCGAATCTTTCCCGCCAATTCTCCAGCATAAACTTTACGACAGGTGGACCTTCTGTGCTGCACAACCTCAACTCTGGTCTTCTAAACACTTGTTTTACAATTCTCAGAGTAAACATATTTTTCTTTGATTTGTAAAAATTGACGTCTCTCAAGTTTATTTAAAATTTAACAAGAAGTAAACTTAGAAATCTTGGCTTGTTACTTGGAAACGGCAATATAATGTAAATTTTCTAACCTAAAAAAAACGTGCTTTTGTTGATTATATGCGCGTATATTGAGCGCACTAACTTCAGTACACAGGCCCGTATTTAGGCCAAAATAATTCACTTTTATTATCATTACTTATATTTCAGTTAACTTTTAGTTTTAGACATAATAGCTACATAAACACGATATATCTAGAAGATCTTATGTACATTAATTTTATTTTTATAGTCAGTCTACAGGGGTGTTTTCAGATCATCTGGGAATTTTGTTCTTCACTTTAATGTAGATCATTTCAATGCTCCATAGTAAAATACAAGAGAACGATAGAGAATTTATTAGGAATATACAAATGTTATAACTTCCTGTAATGTCGCGCAATAAGCCTGAAATTAAAAGATTGAAAACTTTCAGAGTAATTAATAAGTAGTGGAACAAAATTGCCTATAATCGGCCCTCCCGCCATACATATTGCTCCATTAATCATCATTTGCATGCCAGAAGCATTTGGAAATTTATCCAAAGTAACGTATGATGGTATAACAAGAGTAAAGTACACCGTACGAATTCCCCTCGACATACCAAGCGCGGCTGCTACAGCTACCAGCTCCTTATAATTTTTGAACACCAAAAGACCTACAGACAAAACTGCATATTTTTCTTAATTTATTATGTAATATTTATCTACTTACCAGATCTAGAAATCATAAGAAGTACCAATGAAAACATGTACATAACTCTCGTAGACTTATTCAGTTTAGCGCCTAAGTATGGTGCAAGAAATCTAAAAATTATATCTGCGGTGGCTAATGTTGATAGACACGTTGCGTTTTGGGCTAGCGTCAGGCCTATTTCGGACAGTATGTAAGGTAATAAAATGACAGAAGACATTTCCGCAAATATTGCTAGAGACATCCCGATCATAATATTTAAGAATATAGGATCGCACAAGAGAGCTAAGTCAAAAACGTTTACTACCGAAGAACATAATCCATGGCATGTCGTTCTTGAAGTTTTCAGTTCCAAATTATTGTTTAAATTCCTACCGACTGCGCCACTTCTCTCTTCCAGTTCACTGGTGTTAGAATAATTTAGAAAATATCTGGACTGAGTCATTTCGTGATCAGAGGGATGACTGGATGAAACTGGCTGAAGATCTGAAAGAGGTTATTATGTAATAAGTGATTTTGTTAAATAACAGTTTTGTTCCAAATACTCAGATTTAGTAGGTACATATTATCATCTTTAAGAACGACTGCACAATTTGAAGAAGAGGCCGAGAGACTCATGAAGTTGATTCAGGAAGGGGTCACAAACAATACCAAGGAAGTTTTCTAATTAACTAAAGGGCATAACTCAGATTAATGGTCAAGGAAAAAGGAAGACCAGAAGAAGATGGCAGCAATCGAGGAATCCATCAGATAAAACTTTTCTAGACAACAAAGAACACTGCAGGTGAAGAGAAAGCTGAAGTTTTTATTAACCACTTAGAAGAGATTTTTAAACCAAGCCAAATCCAATCGGATGGCATACTGGAAGTCACAGAAAATCTTATGGCACAAGACATAGAGATGGTTGATCCAAAAGATGTGGGTAATGAAATCAGAACCTATCTGAACTCAGAAGAAGTAGCAGAACTTGACCTGATCGCTGGCGAAATTCTGAAACAGCTGCCAAAACCAGCAAGCCACCGTCAGGTAAAATCATTCATACCCATAATAATTCCAAAATTATTTGAAGACCTGTTCCTCAAAAGATTGAGACCATTGATTGAAAACAATAGATTAATCCAGAGAAAGCACTCCACGAAACATCAAGTGCATCGTATAACGGATGTTATTGAACTATCTCCCCAACAAAAGCAAGTCTGTACCGCCATCTTCCTCTACTCGTAAGTAGCACAGACTTTTGATAAAGTGTGGCATGAAGGTCTGATTCACCAATTAAATAAATTATTACCAAACGAATATGTAGTAGAATGTATGTGAATGCAGGTGTGCCCCATGGAAGTGTCCTGGGGCCTATGCTATATTTACTGTATACAAGTAACTTACCAGAAATGGATGTCGTGACAGTTGCAAAATTCGCTGATGATACTGCTCTACTTGCAGTAGGAGAGAATGTCAATATTGCCATCAATAAGGTGCAAAGAGTAAATTACAAAGTATAATATAAATGTACCAAGGACTGGATAATCAAGCTGAATGAGCTTGAACTCGCTCACGTCAATTTCACCAATGAAAGATCGATTAATCCACCAACACTTAATATTAGCGACGACGTAATACCCTAGGAAAACAATGCCATACGAGGACATACTGTAGTGGTTGTATTTAAATTTAAAAATTTGAGGATGATATTACATCTAGGAGAATTTTTGTGATAGTTGCTGTTTGTTACTTACTGTCTTTTTCGTGAGATAATATCTGTAATTCCTCACTTTCGCCGTGAGATTCCTTGAGGTGCCACTCTACAGGTTGCAGAAGAAGTGCCGTCAATATTGTATGCGAGCACAATCCTCCAACAATTAACACAACTCCTTTACTTGAGTATATTTCCAGGAGGAATGTTATAAGCTGAGGCATCAAAACTGACCCAAGTGCAGTTAAAGCAACAGCTATACTAGTTGCTTGACTTCTCTTTTCTACAAAGTAACTGTTTATTGCTAAAAAGTATGCTGATAAGCACATCCCCATTCCAAGAGCTAAAAATAGATCCATTACTATTTAGTCTATAAGACAAGAACATTGCTTACAAGTTATCAGTCCGTAAAATATAAAAAATTCGAGAAAACTTGTGGCAAACGAAGTAAGCGCAACTCCGCAAGTGATTAGTAAACCAGCAATGATGGCATTTCTCCTATATCCGAAACGTTTTAGAAGAGCTCCTATAGGTAAACCAGCTAACATCCCAAATGCAGCATTCGTATTCATAATAACTGACATGTCGGTGTGCGATAGTCCAAGAGTTTCGAACTGGTCTTTAAAGAGCAGCCCGAAACTTGTCATCATGGGAACGTAGCATATCTAGAAAATGGTTATATTATGGTGAACTGGTAACTGGTAAATGGAAAAGAATAGGAGTTCAATTTTTTCAGGAAATGACTTGTCCAGCTCCGAATCTCGTAAGGTTTAGGACATTTCCATCTCCCAGAGGTGAACCCACATTATAAACCACCTGTTTAATTTTAGTAAGTACTACTCATGTATAATCTATCTCTATGAACCATAATTTGAAGTAGGTACGTACAGTACAAACGGCATGTTTGGCGATTCACTACTTTACAAGTTAAAATATTTCAGTTTCGGGACTTAAATTTTTAAATACATCACTTAATGGTAACTATCAGAGTTGCGAATTACAATTATTTCACAAATTGTTACCACAGGTGCCCCATATTTTAGGTTTAAAATGTTTAATAATATAAATTCTATCTGCTGTTTGTAATATTAGTTTACGTTTCTCAAATAAATAAAACGATTACTCACATTACATAGGCCTGTTGCAAATACCACCATCCACCCCCACCCACCTTCTGGTGGAACTTTCGTTTTCTTCATTTTCGCATTTGAAACTAATCCTACCGCCTTATCAACTATAATATTATCTTTTCTATCGCGCCTTGAATAATGTGATAATACGGATTATGACTCTTTATTGACGAATTATTAATGAAATAATTTTTGCACAGACAAGGTGCAGTCGAACTTTTCTATGAGGTTAAACGCAAAAACGACGGCTTCGCGAATTGCCGAATACATTATTGATAAATAATTTGATTGTGATGATTTTTTGAGGATTTGAAGAAATCCCATAATATGCGTATTTAAGATAACATTGTTATAACATAACGTAAATTGGAATGTGACGGTCCTACTGACACTACACACATACACCAACACTACGAAGCGCAGTATTAAATATATTAATAAAATAAATAAAAAATTTTTTAAGTTAAACGGTTTTATTGCAAAGAAACATAATAATGATGCAGATAATGTACTAAAAGCTAAAAAACGATTAGGTAAGTACCAGGTACCAGTCACCACATCACTCTTCTCATCAATCTAGAGCATTGATCAGACTAAAATAAAATCGTGGGGAGAGTCGAATTTCTATTATCTAGTCAACCGCTCATATCATTATAGGTATGCTTTGGATGCATCTTCTCAATAGACAACATCGCAGAACGATCATTTACATATTTACTCAGGTTACGCTACGCCCCACGATTTTAAATTAGTCAATGCTCTAGATTGATGAGGAGAGTGGTGTGATGACGGGCACCTGGTACCTACCTAATTATTTTTTAGCTTTTAGTACAGTATCTGCACCATTATTATGTTTCATTACAATAAAACCGTTTAACTTAAAATTTTTTTTTACTTATTTTATTTTCAAGTTTTTAGTTTTTTTTGTTTGTTTTTGTTTCGTTATTATTTTCTAAAGTGTACTGTGTTCTACTTGTCAAGCCCTTTCATTCATATTGAGGGGATTGAAAAAAAAGTAATCCGCCATTTTGTTGTGGTGGCCATTTTCGATTTTGAATTTTCATGGTGTACTGTATTCTACTAGTTAAGCCCTTTCATTTGATACCCGTGTTGAGGGGGTTGAAAAAAAATATCTAATCCGCCATTTTGTGGCGGCAGCCATCTTGAATTTACAATGATAATGAATATACATAATTGTCATCACAACTAAAGGTGTGTACCACATTTCAGATCAATCGGTCAACAGGAAGGGGGTAAAATTTCAATTACTATATTTGACCCACACAAACAAACAGACAAACAAACAAACAAACAAACAAGCAAACAAGCAAACAAGCAAAGTAAAGAAAGCTAAATAAAACCGTTTAAAAATAAATCGCATTTTTTGTCGCATGAATAGTCCCGTAAGTATTTTAATTCAAAAATTGCCGCTCATGATTTGTTTATTTGAGAATTTTTAACTTTGTGAAGAGATTTCTTTAACTTAATGTCGTCGGGAATTCATAGAAGTACGTCTGGAATTAATACACAGGGTTGAACAATGAATATGCCCAAATTTGCGAATGATTTAGCGGTATTAGCATCTGGCAAACAATAATTAGAAGCAAGCTTTGGACGAAAGGAAGTAGTTTTGACAGATGAAAATTATTAAAAATAAAACTAAAATCTTAGTATGTTGGAAACGCAAATCAGAAGCAGTCACGGAGTTCTGCTGGTAAATCAAACAATTCGTATTGTTAGGAGCGATACACACATAAGACAAAGTCGTGTTTGTCTTCTTCTTCTTCTTCCTAATATAGGTTTCTAGCAATTTCCTTGTTTATTAACAAATCCTTGTTGTTATGAGCCTTTCTCATCTGCAAGTATATGTGGACGGGTGGATGGTCTAACCCACAAAGTTACCTTTTCTTTCTTGAATACTGTTGATGAATGCTTAAATCAAACAACATCTGAAGTTTCTTCATTGCAATTTTTATTAAAAAAACGTGACACACCAAGTTTATTCATTCACAGGTCACAGCATAAGTACACAATATGTTTTACAAAATAATAATAAATAATCTATATAGTAAAATCTAAAAGTAAGTTTTTCAGTTACTGTTAACTCCTAGTTTTCTCATCTTTCTTTTTCTTAATTGCAAAATAGGCTATTTCTGAAGACCACGCTAGTATTGATACGAGAGTTAAGACGTTGAGGATATGGATACACATGTCGTAGCTTCCCGTCTTATCTCGTATGTAACCTGTAAAATTTCCAATATAACAGCCTCAAACTAACGGGTCCACCTTTCTTACCCAACGCTGGTCCTCCAGCTAAGATGCATATGCCATTCAGCATCATCTGCATTCCGGATGCTGAAGCTAGACGATCTATTGGCACATATGAAGGAATGATAAGGTTTCTATAAATAATTCTAACTCCTCTTCCTACACCAAGAGCAAGCGATACGAGAATTAAATGGTAATACGTCGACGACATTATCAAAACTGTAAAGGAAACGTTTATATTTTTAGAGAACAAGGAGTCTGCACAATTTGAGTGACTAAACAGACTACTTACAAATTCTCACGAAGATCAGCATTCCCAACGAAATGATATACATCATCCTGGCTGATTGTTTAAGGTAGTCTCCAATATATGGAGCAAGGAATCTAAAAATAAGATCAGAAACTGCAAGCACTGATAAACACGTGGCATTCTCCTGTAATGTTAGACCCAAGTCAGCGTAAACGAAAGGCGTAAGAATACTGAAATTAATTTCAACAAACACTGCCAAAGACATCCCGATCATGATGTTCAAGTATATTGGATCACAAAGAAGAGTCAAATCAAAGAAGTTCACTATTTTTGTCAACATTGTCCTGCACATAGATTCCTTCTTTTCAACATTCTTCTCTAAGTCTATTTCGAAGTTACAGGATTGAAATTTATTAGGAGTAACACTAGTTTCTGCTGTATAAACGGAGTCTCTCAGGTAAACGTTGTGAAGAGAAACGGTAGACCAATTCTTTTTCAAAATAGCCTGCTCTTCAGAAATCGTTCGTCGTAGTACTCTTCTTGAACCTGCAAAGTGTCATTAAATGAGGTTTATAAAAAATTATGTTTATTTAGGTGTTACCTAGATGTAACGACGCAGCACTTCTGGCTGCTGCTATCCTGTCAACACCGTATATGGCCCCAGTATCCACGTCTTGGTCGATGAAGATCATGGAATCTTCAATGGATTTCTTTCGCGTGTTCTCATTGAGTTTCAAATTTATGGCGTTCTTTTCTTCTGCAAAACAATACCCTGTGAATCATTATAACGCATGACCAAAAGAAAACACTACACTGATGACAGAAACTGGTGCGGTTAAGGTAACAGGAAGTCAAGGTGATTTCCTTATGAAGATCTGGTCATTGGTTGATTGGATGTGGACTTCGTCCGGTAACCATTAAGACAATGGATTTGCATTGAACAAATGTCATGAACCGGAAGCACTGGTGGGTGCGAATCAAGAAGGCGACGCAATTCGTAATTACTTTGAGCGGACAGGCTCTGGAATTAATACAGAGCATACCGGTTCAACAAAGAATATGGAGAAGTGACAGAAGAAAAAAGGCAAGCTAAATTAAAGTGGGTACGAACAGCAGCAGAGGAAGATCTTCGATATCATAAGGCATTGGGATATGCAAGAAATATAAGAAAGGATGGTGAGAAAAAACACTAGAGGAAATTGACAATAATAATCTAAATAACGAGGCAAGAAGCATGTACAGGAATATAAAACCGAAAAATGGTGTACACCATAAAGAGAAAGTAAAAGAAATATGGAAGGCACTTTTCCAGTAACTGTAAAACGAAATGTACAATAATCAAGAAGAAGGAAACATAAATAGGGCCATAAATGGAAAGAGAAGAAAGTGTGATACCAATGCAACATATGAAGAATTCATAAAAGCAATTCACAGAATCAGAAAAGGTAAAGCATCGGGAAGTGATGACGTTCATGGTGAAATAGTGAAAGCTGGAGGAGAAGGACTATAAGAGAATGTACAGGAGTACAGCATTATGAGGAAAGTGCGGAAATCAGAAGAAATGCCTGAAAAGTGGGAAAATGGTAGGGTGGTCATTGGAGGACTTAAGACTGATGGAGGAGAATAAGTGGAGACACATTGTTAGGGAAAGGAAGGCATGGGAGGGAGATAGTAAATAGATCCAAATCACATCGATTACTATAGGAAGACAACGAGGAAGATACGAGGACTAATCCACCCCACAAAAGTGATTAATAGAGCTTCGAGAGGAGTGGTCATTATTATATTGGTGTAACCTCTACATGGAATTGGGGAGGGCATTGCTTGCAAAGGTGCAGATAATGAAATTAACCTGGGCAGTCTAGAATCACAATCCCAGGCAGAAATTACTGCGATAGTGATTGGGGGTTAGGCGAATATCGTCTGGAGGCGGAGAATTTTGAGATAACAGAACTCTAGATACATACATAAGATCAATTATTTGGAACAGTGACTATGATATAAAAAGATAAATACAAGTACTTGTACTTGAGTACATAACACGAATTACTATGTAAATCCAAAGACAGCCGATGATGTAAATAAATACTAGGACAAGATTGCAAACATGTTAAAGTGCATTGAAATGAATCGATTTGCTTGAAATGAAAATCTAATTTGAAAAACGGAAGCATCCATTGGCTAACGTACCTATCGATCCCTACCAACTTTTTCTTACGAAGTTAAATATTCAGAAGTAGATATATCTGTATGGGAAAGTTACTCGTCGAAATTTAAAGAAATTTTACTGAATTGAATTGTACGAAACCTGGAAACTTACATTTTATTGCTGTTATCAAAACGACGTACGTAATTTATGTTTATCAAATGAAAAATTTTAAAGATATTAGTTATTATACCAAAATGGAAAGTATCTCTGCTAAATACTGCGAATTACTAACCTTCTATGACTTTGTTGTTATTGTCCACTTTCTCAGCAATAGATTTAGTCGAAGAAGAAGATTCATCTTCTGGAATAACAGACATCTTCTTTTCAACTTCATTTTTTGCGGGTGGAAGAAATTTTTCTTCTTCTTCAGTGACTTCTACAACTTTCATGTGCCACTTCACGGGCTGCAGGAGAAACGCTGCTACTATTGCATGTGCACTGATTGCTCCTATAATTAGAATAGCTTCTTGGGGTGTATAATCTTCCATTAAGAAGCTGATTAATTGGGGTAGCAGAATAGGACCAATTCCAGTGATCGTCATTGCTAGACTTATTGCTCTACCTCGCTTCTCTAAGAAGTACGTATTTAAAGCCAAGTTGAAGGCTGATCTCGACATTCCCATTCCAAAAGCTAGAAAGCAAAATAAATGCATTGTGTTTAAACAGGGCTTACGAGAATGGAAAGCTAGGGTTATTAATCAACTTATTAGTATTTAAAGCTGATGCTGAATACATTCATTCAACTTGCAATAACAACAATTTAAACGAGCAATGTAAGACTTCATAAGAGTAAGGATTATTTTAAATAAATTACTAATTTGATCCATGTAATTCACTATCTTAACTGTGTCTTGTCTGTTTATTACTGTAGTGCGTAGGTTTCATGTGGTAAAATTGATAAATGGAAACCTAAGACTATGTCAGAGAATAGTTCATGAATGAACTGAAAAAGTTCGAGGGAATTCACTATAGAAAACTTTGGTTTGCTGAAACAGACCATCAACTTTTTTGTTAGTTATGGAAATGGACAAAACACAAAACAACCTGTAGACATTAGTACTTTAGGAAAACTAGACCCCAAGAATTTAGCGACATTTCTTGAACTATCACATGAGGAAAGTTGGTCATTTTGGACAGTCTCCATTTTGATGGAAGACTTTGAAATTCGGTCACTAATCGGTGCCTTATCTCATCATCGTTTCTCTTAAAAATGGCCGACTCTCTTGTTGACCTTTCAGTCGTCGTAACTGAGACAATAGAAACTTGGCCAATACAAATTTACGAATGTAGATTATCCATTTAAAACACTTTGATCAATTTGTACTTATAAATAGTTTTGTAACTTGCTCATATCGATCATATTGTTTGTTATATCAAGCTGCCAGGGTATTATGATTAACTTTGTTCATTCAAATATTTATTACCATTAATTTGACGTAAATATATTTTATGGTTTGGGAATTAATATAATTCCTCCAATTTACTTTAATAAGGATTCTTTTCAAATTCCGTTGTCAGTAATAAAAGAAAAATAGAAACGATTTGGTTTGTTTGCCCACAGCAGCCGCAAAAAAAATCATGATTTCACTCTTGTTGGAGCTCATCAGTACTGCGCAGCTGTGTGTAAACAAACCAGCATCTAGTCTTAAAAGGACGAGCGGGCAGCATCGTTACGCGAGCGCCAACTAGACATTACTTACAATGTCGAAGATTAAAAATGTAAAAATCGACCAGAACTTACTCAAACAACTACTCCACGGCAAAATACCCTGACAGGCATTGAACTACAGAGCAAATCCTTGACGAAAGTGTGTACTAAACGGTGACAAAACGCCAGAAAACCAACCTACAAGTTAATGATTCTCCATATTTGCCATAGCAGGGCCTTTCTGCTTATGCGAACGGTAGGAAACTCCATTTTTCAGAGCTTAACAGTGATATATGTAAGCACCACAGCTGAAATCACATCTAAATACAAACCCTGACAATGGAAAATTTGACAAGAACTTGCTCAAACAACTGCTTCCCGGGCAAATACCCCGACAGGCACAGGCATCGAGCAATTCCTTGACGATAGTGTGTACTAAACGGTGACAAAACGCCAGAAAACCAAGCTACAAGGTAATGAGTTTCCTACCGTTCGCATAAGCAGAAAGGCCCTGCTATGGCAAATATGGAGAATCATTACCTTGTAGCTTGGTTTTCTGGCGTTTTGTCACCGTTTAGTACACACTATCGTCAAGGAATTGCTCGATGCCTGTGCCTGTCGGGGTATTTGCCCGGGAAGCAGTTGTTTGAGCAAGTTCTTGTCAAATTTTCCATTGTCAGGGTTTGTATTTAGATGTGATTTCAGCTGTGGTGCTTACATATATCACTGTTAAGCTCTGAAAAATGGCCAACGGTATGGTTGGGTGTGTTGGAAGAGACCGGACAATGTACCTACAAAATTGGCGAGTTAAAACACCAGTGACTCGATTAATCCTGCATGTCAATGAAAGTTGAAACTCGGCAATATTAATAGAAGAAAGGAGTTGTTAGTACCATTTCTAGTAGTAGATTCTGAAAATTGGGTAAAATTTAACTAAAGTAATTCGTAAGAAACAAAACAACACTTTAATTTGTTTATAAACAGTGCGATAAACATAATTGGTGCTGATTAGTTAATGATATAAAAAACTTAAGTGTATGACATAATAATTAGATAGTTCTAATTTTAAGATTCATTCAAATGATGGCAAATCGAAAAAATATTTGTTTTTAAACGGAATGTTTACTGAATTATGATTCTAATTTTAATGAAAGTTATGAGGATAAATATAGAATATCCTGTAGCTATATAAACATTTTTTTTAGTTTCACCTTTGTTTGCATACCACCATCATTTAACAATTATTGGAGAAGTGCTGACAATAAAAAGAATGGGATAAACTGTATAAAATCTATTATGTATTGCGAGTATGTCGGTCACTATCATAATCTATGTTGGTACCTATTGATAAAAGTGTGTATTACTAGTCACGAGATGAGTTGCGCTTATCTATTTATCAATAAATTGTAATTAAGGACAGTGAGCTGATTACATATACATACTTTTATTTTTCTATAAACAACCAATTCAAATCCAAGCTGTCTAAAATTCAATGTGTATATGTTACGGACAGTGATGTAAATTGGGCAATGACGACTTTAGCCGGACATCGACGTGAATATCCATTTCTCCTGGCCATTAGCGCTATTGCCCGGGCATTGTCGAGTTGGCCCATTTATGGTGGGCAATGTTGTAAATAATTTCATCCAGTTTTTATATGAACATCTTTTCCCGGCCAATAACGATATTAGCCAAAAGCGATTAGACAATGTTGATATCAATTAAAATTACCAAATATATTGTATTCTTTTATTAAATTACGTAAGTATAAAAATGTTATATGCGAATGTGTCAAATCGGCAAAATATGGTTGCTCAAACTAATAAAGTAAGTACGAAGTGGAAAAAAACAAGTGTGATTCTGAGGCCTAGCTCAGACTCTAATAACATGCGTGTGTACCTTTTAGAAAGTGGAAAAAGTTCTTACCTAAGTATATTATTTAACGCTGGGATTTATCAGGTGTTAGTCTATAAAGTGGTGCCACCTATCGTCCAAAAGTGTGATTAGGATTATGCAAAATATAGTCACAATCTATTATGATTGGTTTCTATCACAACTGCAACCTCTTCAGACGGAACTCGTGCAGCTTGGAATTTTCAAGGTTTTTGCTTTAGCGGAAACCGAATAAGTCTGGGAGGATTAGTCAGCGGTCCTATCTTTAAATTATTATTTTCTATTTAGAAATAAGAGTATAATTTGAGGGCCAGCGCCACCTGCATTACAATGGCCACAAACTACTACTACTGTTAAATGTACAGTTTACTGTGCATCTCGGCTAAATATGCACAAGATGGAGAGATTGCAATATAATTTTAATTCGAACACGGCCGTGCAACCAAGTAACGCATCAAGACGTTCTTGGTCGAAAATGAATAACGAATAATTAACTTAGACAACCCTACTTTCTAATAATTACGATAAATATGTGTACAAATAGTAAAAAATGTGTCGAGTTTATGACGGATTTATGACGGATTTTTCAATAATTTGAGGGAGATTTATTTAAGGCGAACGAAAAATATTACTATAAAAGAAGTGCGAGTCTGTAAGTTGATCCTTTATTGATAAATATTTTTTTATTTAACGCCCTATCTACTTTAATTTCAAAATGGTGTTGGAATAAAAATGTGTCTAAATGTCCCGTTTTTAGTGCTCAAATTCCGCACCCTTAACATAATATAACATAACCAAACTAATTTTTATTATCATCATCGCCCTCTCTCAAGTGGACAAAGCCGACATGTCCCGGACGCATATTTGTAACCAACACACAAGATCGCCACTTCGGCTCTCCGAAGTTATCTAGATATATTTAGCACACTAAATTGCAATCCTCGCCATGTAAACAGCACACTGGATCCCAGTTTGGATTTTCTTTGGTATACGTGCGCAGTGCATGTTTGTAATTTGTAATTTGTATTAGGTACCTACCTATTTATTAAATTACATTCAGCAAGAAAAAAGAACCTACCGTCCAATATCCATCCATCCAATATCATTATAGTTTATTGTATAAGAGGCGTGCAGGTAGGTACCTATATGACGATGTTTTTTTATGTGGTGTTAACATGGCTATCTTTTTAATCTTAATAGATACAGGTTCGGTTAAATGGGAGAAAAGTTGCGTCTATTCAAGCATAAAGAAGTGCCGTTTGCAGAAGTTTATCTCTTTTCGTTTTTGATATAATCGAAAAAAATTACAATTTTGACTTTTACATTTGTGTTCATATTTTACTTATTTGGCATTCAATTTTCAATCTGCAAAAACTTTCTTTTGACGACTTTTCATCCTCTTTCCATTTGTGGTAGCAGAAAGTACCTACCACGTTTCGTTTCTTCAGAATCATCATCAGGTTCATTTTTTCTAATGGCGCCATCTTAGATTTTTTCACCATGAAATAGACCATTTTTTCTGAATAAAATGATATAACATATTTGTATGTTTAAATCGCATTTAGGCCCAGAATTTAAATAAAACATGATAATTTTTTTCCATCTAATCACAATTGCCGTGGAAACAAAAGTTTATCTAGTTTGTCAACTCAAACGTCAAGAAACATTTTTAATACGATTCATTGTGTTTTATTGGGTTACAATGGATTACTCTAATGACGAAAAGGTTGACATGTTATTTGTTTATGCGATTTAAACATACAAATATGTTACATCATTTTATTCAGAAGAAAATGGGCTATTTCATGATGAAAAAATCTAAGATGGCGCCATAAGAAAAAAATAACCTGATGATGATTCTGAAGAAACGAAACGTGGTAGGCATTTTCTGCTACCACAGATGGAAAGATGATGAAAAGTCGTACCAAGAAAGTTTTTGCAGATTGAAGATTGAATGCCAAATAAGGAAAATATAAACACAAATAATGTAAAATTCAAAATTTTAACATTTTTCGATTATCTCAAAAACGAAAAGAGATAATCAACTTCTGCATACGGCACTTCTTTATGCTTGAATAGGCGCAACTTTTCTCCCATTTAACTGAACCTGTATCTATTAAGATTAAAAAGATAGCCATGTTAACATCCACATAAAAAAACATCCTGTATAAATGAATAAATTTTGAAAAGCATTTCTTCTTAGAGAAAATTGCAATTAACACAAAATTCTACTTATGAATCGAATTATTGTTAAACCTTCTCAGGAATGCATTCTGTAATTTTTCCCGTTAAAATTTTGCATTAATTTTTTCCAATGTTATTGATCAATTTTAAAATCTTCTAATTCTAATAATAATAATTCCTTAAGCTATGGCCATGCAATAATTGCATAACAACCTGTACCTATACAATATTACGCGCACATTTTTTTTATTTTATCGATTTAAATTATTTCTTTGTAAATAAATAAAAGTTCAACTACTCCAAAGATTGCAGCTGTAAAATTTCTTATTGAAAGATTTCAATTTGAAAATTTGGTTATTTTTAAAACAGATAATTTTTCTTGAGACATTCAAGAAATCTTAATTTTCAAGAATGAGACCCACGATTTATATTTTTTACCGTAAAGAAAATATGACGGCTTCATATTATTATGTACGTACAAGTAGAATAATCAATTAATTCTTTAACATTCGAAACCCCAAATTGCTTAATGACAAAGCCAATTTATGACACGAATTTAAAATTGTCTAAAATAAGATGCAAGATTTTTAACAGCGGCTATTACTTACCTCAACTTCTTTTGTGAGTAGTTTAGACCTGATTAACATATCACTAATTGTATTGTACTCGTAATTTGGCGGCAAATTCATCATCTTCATCATGCGTTGTTGCGATAAAATAATGATACAATGACCTGAGAACAGTTGTTTTAAACTGTGGTTACATATTACAAATAACGAACTAAATTCAAATTGGGATCAAGTGTGCTGTTTACATGGCGGCGATTGCGATATGGTGTGCTGGATAGCAGGATATATTCGGAGAGCATTCGGAGAGCCGAAGTGGTAATCCCGTGTGTTGGTTACAAATATGCGTCCTGGACAATGTCGTCAAACCACATTTGACTAATGAATTGTCAACACCGCCCAATTAACATGGCCATAGACGTCATTGGCCGGTCATTATCGATACTGCCCGACGTAGTAGGGCATTATCGACATTGCCCGGACAATAACGTGATTGGCCATATTTTCGTCATTGTCCGTAACATATATACCAATAGGATATGGGTTCCTCTTAGGGTTAGACCTTAGGTATAAAATTCAGTCAGTCTGCTAAGTTTCCAAAGAATAAAAATTATTTTGAATGAAATGCAGTTTTGACATAGCGACGCTCATGGTTATGAGGTTATGAGTCACGCTATATGTCAGCAAGCCGCAGCTGTTTTTTATGGCGTTGACCTTGTTGTTTGTTTATGAGTCCAGAGATGCCGATCTCTGGAACAATATTCCAGTTCCAGAATTTTCTACGAAGACTATTTATTGGGAAGCAAGAGGCCGGGATAACAGTTTGAAGTTTTGGTTTTGAGATGAGAAAAATGTGATAATTTATAGGCTCCGCAAGTACTTATACAGTATGTACTGGGGATTGTTTAGGTTAGGTAATTAACTGTTTAATTCTTTGCCGGTAGTTATTTAATTGTTATTGCTTGTTGTTGTTTGTTTGTTGCTTGTATATTTCGCTGCTTATTGTTCATTTTAAAATTTCATGTTCTCAAATCGCTATTATTTGTAAATATTTGTACATAAGTCACTGTAAATAAATTGTGTTTGAATCCAAATACGTAACATTAATATAAGTAAAACCAAAATCTTGGTAAGTAAGGGACGAGAAAACAGGGCTAAAACTAAAATGCAAAACAGAATAGAGAAATCACAAGAAGACATAGATTTCTGCTGTTTGAATTGGGTGCTGCAGGTGCATGATGAAGATACCGTGGGTCGACGAGATTAGCAATAGGAAGGAGTTACGCAGAGTTAGGGAAGAGGAAAATATGCGGAAGTCAATAGAGTATAAGAAAGGGCATTTTCTGAGACACGAATGAACGCCCAGATTAGATTACTGTTCCCGACTATTTGGGGATGTAGGATGTTCCACTTTTGGAGAAATGGGTAGGCTAGCTCACAATAGGAAAGGATAGATAAGCAAACAAGCCATACAGCCCTGAATGCCCTGGATAGTGTTCCGAACTTGGGTTGTGCCATCATATTTTGCAACCGTTTTGAGGATAAACTGCTTTCTATGACTTTTTGAGATAGTAGTAGGTATACTTCCATTCATAACTAATACTCAATTCAACACATCCACAAAAAATATGAATTTTAATGATTTTGGCAGTCCTCGTTCATTGCTACTACTTTCTTATTTGGTTTTGTTGATTAAATTAATGGAATTTATTTTATAAAAATAGGGGAATATGATTTACTTTTTAAGGACAAATCTGTTTCTGCTTATAACAGACAGAGTAACATTCCTGAATGGAAATAAAGGTACAAATTAGTTGTGCAAAGAGAGAAGGTCCAACTTTAAAGGACGTATTGTAAATTTTCATCATAAACTAATCGGAAAACATGATGTTTGTTTTTCGTATGTGTTGCTTTTATATTTTTAGCACAATCGTAATGTATTTATTGGTACTATAAAGTGTGTTTACACCACTTGGACAATATAATTTTTACGCAAACAGTTTAATAAAATGCAGATTTTCCCTTTTTATTTAAATGCCTAGTAGTTTTCCAATAATAAATTTGTCTCTAACATTGAAGAACGAATTTATGAAGAATTTTAAAACCAACCCTTTTTACAATATTACCATCCAACGTATAATTATTGTAATTAGGTAATTACGGTTACGTTACATGTAAAAGTTATGACATATACAATCAATGATGTTGTGAACATTGTTGAAGATTTTCAAGTCAACCGCGAACAACAAACATATGGAAAAACAAGATGCACCATGAAAATGAAAAAAGTAGAGGTCCTAAATGTGACCCTTGGGGTCACGACTAAAACCAGCCAAGCAGCTCACCATCCACGTCAGTTAAAGCAAGTTGGCAGAAGAGTATGTTTGGATATTAGATTTATATTTATTTGACAGACAACTGGTTAAAACTTATCTAAGATAATTTCGCGATTACATTTTCTTTAAAATATTGTTGACGTTATCGGTAAATAATTTACTAATCTAATGATTAAGCACATTTTTTTAAATATGAATTTATTCAATGGTGTATTACTGGTACTACACAGTTTTGAAAAATGTATGTATTCATTTCATTGTGTTGAGTCAAGAGACGATAAAACCGTTAGATACAGTGACTGGGGGTGTTGGGGATTGAACCCGTGCCCCCTGTATTTCAAATATAGAACTCTAGCCGGTAGACTACCGCACCCCTCATCGTTCTTTTCTAAACATATTTTAAGAAGAGAAGAACTCTTTAACACAAAGCATAAACAGCACCAAATACATTCTTTGGCATTCTTCAGGGGATTTATTCGTTTTTTTAGTTTATATTTATCTAAAAGCGGATGATCTAGTAAAGTATATTAACCAGGTATTACTAGTTACAGTGTTATCAGTGATTCACGTGTTTTGTTTATTTTGTCTGTGGCAAAACTGTTTGCAAACAGAAATAAATAGTACAGTATCCAGTATCATGTACCGCCCAGTGACCTCAGTGATAACTTTCATGAGCGCCATTTCCTCACAATATTTGTTAAGCACCCCAGAGCAAAATAACTGGGTGGTAGGTCCACAAATTAACTGAAAATAGGTTGTTTCGAATGCTGTGCGGTTGTTCGATAGCCAGTTAGTTAATTGAACAATAAAAATAAATAAAATGACCAAGTTTCCGGTGCTGAATGCCTCCGAGGTCAGGTTATCTTAACTTCCGGATGATTGGCTGGATACCGGCTGGCACTCGACTAACAGGACTAGGGTCTGACGGCTCACTTATACCCGGAGAATAATCAGTCAGCAGGGAATGATTTGGATGAGTGATTACCGTGGAATATAACAGGATTCCGCACGGTGAATAAAGAAGTCAATTTTTGGATGGGATGATGATGATAAAATAAGATTTTTAAAAGATTGAATGATCAAGACTTCCATCAAAATGGCGACTGATCAAAATATCAAAGAACTGCAACCACAATAGTGAATCGAACGTTGGGGCGATGGCCTAGGAATTGATCGAAGGTGGCAAGACCAACGCTGTAGTTACAATTTATTTAGAGAAAGTTATTTTCCAGTGAAGTGATTTCGAAAATAAATAATAGATTGATCGAAAAAGTGTATCTACGGCACTGTACCGACAGCGAGCGTTTGTTGTTTACTTACAACATTTTTAATTATGGATTGCGCAGTATTATTTCATTGTTTACTGACTATATTAAACTTACTAACATGCAATACATCCATAGAATATGAGGAATTCCAGAAACGTGTCCGCAAATGCTGTTAGAATAACGCCGGCCGATAGCAGCAGACCGGCAGCTATGGCGACTTTCCTACATCCAAAATACTTCAAAAGGGCACCATTTACCATTCCCATTAAAAACCCGAGAGCACCATTTGTGTTTAAAATCACCGACGCGTCTTTATGGTTTAACCCAAGGTTGTCGAATATGTCCTTGAATAGTAAACCAAAACTGTACATAATGGGAAGCACGCACAGCTAAAAATATTATGTAAGGAAATAGGTTATAAGTACATTTTTATACTTACATTACTTAAAGCAGTGCCCAACATCACGAGCCATCCCCATCCCCCATCAGGGGGAACAAGTGTCTTTTGCACCATTTCACAGACTGAATAATTTTTACATACTGGTTCCTGTTATCTGCGAGATAATCTGCCGGTATTGGCGGTATACAGCTCCGATTAGCCGATACACTAAAAAAATACTGGTTAGCTTCGTACTCGAAATATTAACCTTAATGAATTTGTTTGTATAGTTTACGTCATTGTGTAGATTGACACCAGAGGTCCTCAAATTGCGGAGTACATGAAAATCCGGCGTGGTGTAACAAACGTTTTAAAAAGTAACAAATCTGGGACAGTTTTAACATCTTCGCGAAATTAAGGACTAAATTTTGCAAATAGCGGCTATATAGTGATTTTAAAAACATGAAAAATACTGGTTATAAGTTGAGAGTCACAGATCCCAGTACCATATGCCCTTGCAGTTTTAATTGCTATAATAATTAAGTCATGTACTGATGTATAGCTTATATTGTAAATCAAATAACACATGATTGGACTTAGCCAAATTTGTCGCAGTCATATAAGACATCATTTATTGAATTATAAAGATTAATTTAATGGAAGCCGCTTTTACAGGGGACTACATTATGAAAACAAATACTTAAAAGTAAAACTAAATTCTCGATATACACGGGACGCGAAAATAGGGGGAAGAGTAAAATACAAATTGAAACACGAGGATTTAGCTCAGGAGAGGAAAGGAAGAAGATAGGTGTCCGACTGAAAATATAATGATGGACTGAGTAAAAGTCATTCTTGATGCAAACACGTTAAGTAAAATTACTTACAAGTGATTGATAAAAAATCAGATAATATATAACAAGCGAATGAACGTCTGCAGTTGCATGGTGTACTACACTAACTGCTTGGAGATTTGGAACCGATTTGCATGGGTATGGTTTCCGGTACTGGCGGATGTGGATATTTTATTTTTATAACTACAGAAAATAATCTGAATGGAGCAAATATGCAGCAGAATACTAAATACAAATCACCCTGAATATTGATATAGTAGAAGTGAGCTTTTTTATTTTTAGGTAATTTTACTCAAGCTGTTGATTTTAATAACCACTCGTGTAAATTTGACAGAAGATCACGAGCGCTCGTGATCTTTTAACTGTCAAATTTACACTCGTGGCTACCAAGCAACGCAACAGCTTTCGTAAAATTTCCGACAATTCCAGACCACTACTACAGAGAATACCGATAATATGGGAGACTAGATTTTTAAAGATTTCATAATCAAAAATACAAAATTTGCAACGTCGTTATGGTAGCAAAAGGTAAATAACATAATTATCGTAGGGGTGATTATCATCGATCTTATCTACGAGCTGACACCCAACTGCAGATTCAACGATGTTAATAACAAACTATTAGAAATATGAGAAAAAGAGGTTGCCTATTTTAAAGCCAAAAAAATTTGTTAAGTACTATCAATTTTGCCCGAACTCGAATTATTTATTAAGTTATTAATCATTAATAGTATGTTATCCAACGAGCGAGTTATAAACGTTGTCAGAGAACCCACAATACACATATACCCTCCCTTGAATTTCTGGGGCAAGTAAAAATATAAATTTGATACGTCTGTGTCAGAGCAATGAAAAGGGACACAAGACGGAAACGTCGAAGAGAGATTGAATGAGCTAATGAGCATGCCAAAAGAGTAGCATGTCATGCCTCACTTTAGCAGAAAACCAGGAAGGGTAGATTTCTGGAGACTAAGAGATAGATTATGAGGGTTTCTTACGAATACTGTATAAGTTTTTATAATTTTTGACATTTTTGCGATTCCATAAGATGTAAGAAAACATAACCTCTAAAATATACATAAATGAAATTGGTTTGACAAGAATGTCCTTGAACGATATCATGAATATGGTGTTTAGTGTACAATATATTATCTACCTTAATTTCGTAAGTAATTTCAAGGACTTCTAACAGTTGTTCATCGCATTTTGGCACTTAAAAGCGAGGTAAACACATAACACGCTCAGATTTAAATAAACTCATTACCACAAGTACTTTGATTTAAATTATCCAGTACGAATGTTTTTTGTTTACATTTGAAATATTTTAATTTATCACAAACATTTTGGGTATATATAGGTTGTAATAATCAAAACCACGTGCTACAATATGAGCTCTTGATGTGTTGATCCAACACTGCAATTTAAAGTTTGAAATTTCTTGGTTCAAGTGTAATCGTATCGGTCACTACTCTGTTATTTATTTACATAACAATACTCTAACATTTATGGATCCACTGTTGTAGCCGCTGCAATCCGAATCAGTATCTACAAGGCATTTTTCTAGATCATTTTTTACAAGTTTCAGCGCAAAGATCATTGGTGTAAACATAAATTTGTTCTTTAGGAAGTGGCTGATGAGATAATGAGTTCATAGTAAATTAATTAGGTAATCCACATTGTGCAGGCCATAAAGACGACTAGGTTAATGTGATCTCAAAGCTGTGACGTTAGTAATTACAATGAGTACAAATTAGGAAAGTGCATATAATTTTTTTAAGTATATCAGTAGAGCAGTCAATTCTGAATAAAATGACACCTAAAATACTTTTTCCTGATTTAAAACGCACCTTAAACGACTACTAGTCTCTCGAGTTTGAGTGTCTCTAAAGCTGGCTTCCCACGGCCCGTAATATTGCAGGCGGGGCCGGGCCAGCTCCTGCCAACACGCCGTGGGAAGGGTGCCGCCCGAGGTGGCCCGGGAAGATCCGTGATGGCGCGCCCGATCCGCTGCGAGTCGATAACTTCAAAGGCGCGGCGCGAGCGCAATTGAAGCGGCCATGGCGGCGCGGGCGAGCCTGTCGCTGTTTGGTGTTCAATTTTATGTCAAGCCTCGAGCGTGCTCTTGTACCTATACAAATTAATATGGAGTGGACGAACGATGCTACTTTTGAGTTTTTATAAGTTTATACGAAAACGGCCCCGCTTTGTGGAACATAAAAAGTGCAAATCATAAAAATAGAAATGACCAGCTAGATGCGTGGAGTAGAATTCAAAGTAAATTAAAGGACGATATTGTCGGCAACATCCCGATTAAAGAAATAAAAAAGAAAAGGGACAACTTAATGTTACGAAGTTACGAAACAAAACAAAGAATCCATGAAGACGGGTAGTGGGGCAAACACGTCGTGGGAAGGGTGCCGGCCGAAGCGGTCCGGGCTCGCCTGAGGCGCGGGCTAGTCCGCACAAATCGGCGCGGCGCGGCGCGGCCCGGCCTGCAATATTGCGGGCCGTGGGAAGCCAGCTTTACAATGCTTTGTTACGCCAGACCCAGAACACCTATTACCTGTACAAAGAAACTGCATAATCGCATTGTTTAGCTGACACTTCTAACATTAATTATGGCATCGATATAAGTGTGGTATGTTAGTAGATAGTTGAAGGTTGTCATTTTTGAAAATTCGCAATAAAGAAAATAGGCAACAAATTTATTTATCACATATTTTTTTATTCTACATAAAATCTAAGGAAGTCTAACTTTGTCCTTGAGCTTTATTCTGCATGTACTGCTTAATTTTGATGCAAACCATTTCAGTTGTCCACGTTAATATGCAAGTCGTTGTAATACAATTTATTATACATATGCATACGTTATAACTTCCTGTTTTGTCACGAATAAAACCTAAAAATAAAAAATTACATTGAGTGTGTATTTTCGAAATTTTCTTCAGTCACGTTCATGATTTGTAATATAATATAAATATAATACAATGGGTCTACTTTTGCACAGGGTGTAGTATTAATGAGTCCCAATGCAAAACTATGCAAGTTCTATCAAATAATATATAAGTTTTTACCTAAAATGGGCCCTCCTGTCATTATACATATGCCATTCAACATCATTTGCATGCCGGAAGCGGAAGCTAATCTTTCAATTGGAACGTAACTGGGTATTACCAAATTCAGGTAAACAGTTCTAACTCCTCGTGCTGTACCCAAACCAACTGCTACCCAGAGTAATTGGGTATAAGAGTTAACAAATAAAATACCTAAAATAAAAAATATGCAAATAAATAAACTGTTAGACAATATAAAGCGTTAACGAAAAATGTGAAACAATTATTATGCTTGTAATATTCAAGAAATAATATAAAGACTCTGACGCTACAAAGTAATCAGAAGAGCGCAAAGGAAGCTAGCATTTGAAATTACGACATTTGCCTGAAGGGAAGACAAAATCCTGGTTTCTTGAACCGTATCATAGCTCTGTAGGTGGTCTAGTAAATTGCATATGTCTTTGCAGACACGTGTCTGTCAAGAACGTTAATAATTATTTTTGAGTTAAATAATTAACATTAACAGCAAGAAAAATCGAACTGAGTTTGGTCTTGGTGAAATTTCAAGAAACAACATAAAGTTCATGTTTTTTAATGAAAACGATAGTAGACTGTGCTACCGTCGAGTTACGCTATTTGATATGTTGGAGGCATACTTGGAAAGTGGTAGGCAAATTAATTATTGGTGTTTTGGAAGCTAAGACCAAAAACTCAATATTTATCAACACTTGACACGTATATCTCCTCGAATTTATCACCTTCGGATTCTATCGCCTTCTTCTCTTCTTGTCGAATTTCCAAACTGTCAACTTGGTCTCTTGTTTGTCCTTATATACCACCCGAAGAGACCTAGTTGTCGTAGCTTCTGGAATATTTTTTACAATTCCATTCAAGACGAATTCGATTCATAAGTAAACAAGGTCAACGTTATAGAACAACTGTGCTCTTTATTTAACATGAATCATCCTTTGCGAAAACAAGATTAATCATAGGTGTTGTTTGTGGTGCCACTCTCTCCCGTAACAATATACATATTTAGTAATATCTAATATAATGTAATATAAGGGAAGAACAAATAGAGTGCCTGTTCTAATTTATTGTTTTATAATGCGAATTGTTCTCTGGTATCTCACTAGCGAATGCTGTGTCATCAGATATTAAGTTAGCCTATTTTAATATTTGTTATTGTAATCCCCATTATTAGAAAATCTGATAATCGCACTTTATAATTTCTATATTTATAATTTATGCATAATTGCTTATTCTGATATATTTAATGATAGTCACGTATCTTGTGTATTTGTGGCATTCGAGAAGAGGCTTGTGAGTCACAGACAAGCCAAAAGGAAAACTGGACAAGGGTGCATCCCCGCAATGAAAGCCTTTGGCATGTGGGGATAGGTTGAACTAATAAACACGAATACTGATTAAAATCCAACAATAAATTTCCTTTTTTATAATGATGGTGAAGGAAAACGCAAATAATAAATACGAAATGACGATACCCCTCGAGGAAAAGTATATACCTAAACTATAAAGAACTAAACTTTAGCGACATCTATTTGATTGCCGTCAGTAATAAAACAGGCAGGTATAATACCTATATACGTTTTGTGTCTTAATAGAGAGTAGGTACTAGGCACTTTACTTTTATGATTAATGTAGATGGTAGCCAATCTGATTATGTACAAAGTGGTCATTTAGGTAAATCATAATTAGGCTATTTATTTAGCGCTGAGCAGGTCGCTTTACAGGGTGGGGGCAAGGCTCGTAACACTACTCATAAAAACATAAACACTTACTAAACCTAGTAATTATTAACAACACCAGTGAAAACATGTACATCAGCCTTGGCGGTGGTTGTTTTAAAAAATCTCCAATGAATGGTGCAAAGAATCTAAAAATTATGTCAGCCACTGCTACCACAGACATACAGGTTGCGTTTTGTTGTAATGTTAGCCCAAAGTCAGCAAAGATGAAAGGAGTCAGAATAGAGAAGTTTATCTCTGCAAAAATTGCTAAAGACATTCCAATCATTATATTCACATAAATTGGATCACACAACAACGTTAAATCCAAGGAATTCACTATTGTCTTTAAAATTCTTCGGGATAGTGGATTTCTTTTAGTTTCTTCGTCTTCATTATTTTCGGATTCTTCCAGAGGAATTTCCGCTAATTGTTTATTGAAGCTTCTCTTGGGAACCTGATTTGAGTTTATGGATGTCGATGACCACCACTTGTTAACGACAAGTTGTTCAGAAATACTTCGATTTAGATTTCGATTTCGCCCTTAAAATAATAAATAGGTTTCAGACTTGAATTCTTAGATAGTCTTGAGTATTATACCTTGTTTTAGAGACAGGACGCTTCCAGATAATGCCGTGTCAAATCCATATATAGAACCTGCGTCTCTGTCGTGGTCTATAGAATTAGTACTTTCGGCTATTGAATTACTTCTGATTCGTTGTTTAATGGACATTTCGTTTTGATGTTGCCTGGGCGGATCTGTAAAATTCAATCATGTCCTGCATTAAATTATTTAGTGCTTACTTAGCAATAGTCAAGTATAATTTAATTTTGTGTTAGTATTAGAATCCCCAGTTTGGATTGCAGTGGAACAGACAAAGAGCTTGCGTGGAAAGGTACAAAAAATTGACTGTAGAACTAAAACTAACTTGGTAATGAGATTTTCCTGGTCAAGTCCTTTTGGTTGCTCGAGTATTCAACTAGAGTTTGAACTTCTGGATCATCTTCAAGAACTTTCTTCAAATGCCATTTGACAGGTTGCAGCAATAAAGCAGCTGCAATGGAATGAGCACAAATTCCGCTCAATATTAGTATTACGGATGACGCTGGATACTGAGACATTAAATAACTTATCAACAGGGGCATTACAACAGGTCCAAGTCCAGTTATTGTCATTGCTAAACTTGTGGCTTTGCCTTTTTTCTCAACAAAATAAGTGTTTACTGCCAGCAAGTTAGATGATAATATCAAACCAAATCCAAAAGCTGAAAACATTTAGTATGAATTTCGTCATTACTCTTAATTTCCACTTACATGTAAAACATCCATAGAAAAAGAAATATTGGAGAAACGTATTTGAAAACGACGTGAGGATAAGACCAGAAGTCAAAATTATACCAGCAGACACAGCTACTTTTCTATATCCAAAATATTTGAGAAGTGCGCCATTTAACATCCCTGTTATCATTCCAAATGCACTGTTGGCATTGAGGATAATGGAACTGTCTTTATGTGACAGGCCCATCGTTTCAAATATATCTCGAAAAATGAGACCATAGTTTAGTACAACAGTGACGCTGACAAACTGAAATAAAGATATTAAATTGTTTGTTAAACTTAAAAAAGACAAAATGTATCTGGTAGGCATTGAAAGAGTCTGGTTTTGCTGAAAATATATGTTTTTAAGAAAACAATTTCGCTTGGTAAGAGCAACAATTTATGAAGTACATTTTAAGCAAAAAAGTTTAAAACATTTTTTTTTATTTCGGAAATGTTTTGCTGAAACTCTGCTGTGACGAAAAGAATCGCAGATGATCGTAAGTATTTGAGTTCGGTTGTTTAGTTTTTCAAAAATTCCACACGTTACATCAAATTGTGTAATAATGTATCAGCAAATTACTAACCAAACCCCCTCTGTGTTGCATTAGATAAAATAATAGGTACTTACATGAGCCATTCCAGAAGCTAGCACGATCATCCATCCCCACCCGCCATCTGGTGAAACTAATTTAGCTTTAGCAGCCATTCTTATTTACTTTCCAAAAACCTTATATAAAATTATTATCAGTTATACAAATTACTCTTCTGAAATTTTCTAGGAAATTTTTTTTCGACCAGGGTGTTAAAATATGGAATGTTTGAATTTCAATTTTAATTCGATGAACTTAATTGCGAAATGAGTCCAAAATGACTACAGCCAGTATGGAATACAGTGTCCAAGTAGCAATTAATTTTTTGTCAGTTTGTTGCAATCTTTATCTCTAAGAAGTACTTCACACTACAGATAGGAATGACGCGCAAACAATGCTGAATTTCGTTACAAATTATTTTGCATGTCAGATAAGAACCCAGAAATCACCAATACCATTTCATCATTTCATTGTGAAATTGTGATATTTATCATTTTACAAGTGCAATGCCAAGAACACAAGTGTGAAGAATTTGGTGATTTCAAGGACAGGATTTGTAAAGGGAAATGTTTACTTTTTCGGTACAAGGCTTGAGCTTCTCAAAGTACGCCTCCAATCTTCACCTTCGTAACAATTACTTGCCATTCTTCCCGTCAACACTCTCCAAGTATGTAATGCCGAAGCAGTACATCTTCCTAAACCAAAGAATTCCTACCAGCTCAACATGTTCTTCCTTATCAACTTTAATCCTACAAGTACCATTTCTCTCTTTGACTGTCTTGCTCATTCCCAAATCTAAGAATACCAGCTGCACCCTACAAACCCATTGTCCACCATAAAATGCAAATTCAGTATCACACCGTTCACAAAATAGACAACGAGCATTCGGTGACGTACTGTCACATCAGCCATTTGGATAACAATGTTCGTCTCCCCATATACTGGTACTTTCCTCCAGTAGGGTTAGCATAAGCTTCTCTTAGTCTCCAGTCGCTCACGATATCCTGTCTGACTTCAGTGTCAGTGTTGGAATAAGTCTCTTCCTGTCTTCCTCACAAATCAATCGTGATACTCTATCGTCAGGGTTTGGTAACATGGGGCTCTCGTTCGATCTGCTAAACTAATAATTTTTCTCGGTTACAAGAATTGTCCAGTCTCTCGAGTTTCTTCCACCTATTTTGCAAACATCCCATGCACCAAAGTTCCAGAACCGAACGCTTCTTTACAACTATCAACCAGAAGGATTAGATTGCCATCGATCTGTCTTTTAACAGTTCTGCAAATAAAGAATATGCCTCTCATGCCTAACTCCAGGAAGTTTGTTTAGTTGTTTCAAATTCAAGGCCATTTTTCAGGATTTCCCTCGGGATCTGGAGTTTGGACCAATCGGGTGTACTTATCAATCACTCCACCATGAAACTAGAAATACAAGTAGTGTATAAGAACTCTACGAACTAATTTTTGTAGTATCAGCTTCGGAGGCTCATTCAACGACCTCTCTTTTGCACCCGATATTATTTCCTTAGGAGCCGATCTCTAGTTGCTTAAGCGTAGTTTCTTCGCCGGTGTTTATTTTGCGAGCCATTTAAGTTCACTCCTGTTATTACGACTACTAGGTTTCTCTATCCCACACCATCAATTGACTAGTATATGCTGAGTATCGCAGTCTCAAACTGCAACACAAAACTTATTATATGTGTCAGGCTGGCTGCCACTTTGGGGATAATCAAAAACTATTTTATGGGGAGTTAGAGAAATTAAGAAAGAAAAAAGATTACAACATCGTCAACATAAAGGACAAAGATCGGCTTGTAATACCAGATGAAGACAAGATAATGGAAAGATGGGAGGAACATTTTAGTGAATTAACCAGAGAAGAACAGGATATAGAACAATTATTCAGAACACAGGAAGTATTACGCCAATTACAGATGGAGAGATAACAACTGCAATAGAGAAAATAAAAGTAGGAAAAGCGCCAGGGAAAGATGACATCACACCAAACATGATAAAATAGGACAGAATGAATGAAGCAATAAAAATTAAAAATATGCCGACCGACTTGAACACAGGGATACACAAAAGCGGAGATAGAAGAGATTGCAGAAACTATTGGGGACACTACATTATCAAGTATACCAGGAAATATACTGGCAAGGGTCATGGAAGAAAGAGTAAGTTCAATAACAGATAATACAGTAATTGAAGAATCACAATGCTGGTTAAGGAGTTACGAATAAGCAAGAATGCATTCTGAGTCCTCTGTTGTTTTCGGCTGTTATGGATGATGCTATTAAGGAGGCAAAGAGAGGAATGAAATAAATGACAAACTTTGAGCAAGTAGGTTAAGCATAATTATGTTAGCTCAAAGTGGTACTGACACGACCGAATTTTCCACTCATTCAACTCGACATGCGAGTACTTCGTCAGCCTGTCGAAATGGAGTAATCCTTGGTACCATACTCAAAAACTCAAAAACGTTTTCCAATTATTACAATAGACCACTTCGTTAGAAAAAATAATTTTTTCACTCCATAGTTTAAGATACTTCATAAAATAGAAGATATTGTTTAATATACTTTTATTATGCATATGGTATACGTGTAGTTATACATATATTCAAATATAATACACATTTTCTTGTTGCACTTTATATTTGGTGGTACTTTAACAACAGTAATCTTGTTAATGCGGTATCAGAAGTTTACATTATTTGTCGCAACTGCTTTAAAGATCTACACCTATTTGATCATAGGGGGTAGAACTTACCTTAAGTGAAGTTCAATATTAATTGCATGATGCGCTCCGCCCGAAATGATCAGTCACTCCCAGTCCATTTTCTCAATCCGGATCATCTGGTTGCGACGAAATAGCTTTAAAATGAGCTTAAGTATGCTCAAGGGAGATAGGGGTGGTTGGTACGAAAACTTTGAGCTTTAAAAAGGTGTGCTTCAGCTTTACACAGGTGACTTACTACATCTATTTGATCATCTCGGACGAAGCGCGCCATATAATTAAGATTGAACTTCACTTAAGGTAAGCTCGCCTAATCTTATAATTTATTATTTTATTAAACAGTTCCCTTGGAGGTTCCTTGTGATAGATTTCATATAGAAGGCAACCAGAATACAAGTGACGTCGTTTCTCTAACTTCTGTCAATTCAGATCTCTAATTTCTTCAGAGACTTTGGATCTCCCCGCCAGACCATATAATGAACCTCACGCAGTAATTCTGAACACGTTGGAGCCTTTGCTTGTTATACATCGCAATATTACAAGGCTCATAGAGAATATCACAGAAATTTAATGTTAAAAGAACAAATGCTCCAGATAACGTTATTTACATTCGTATCTATCATTTTATAACTACTACACATATTATTTTTAAATAAGAAAACTTTTCTTTGACATGGATTCGCTTAATTTACAATAATTTAAAAATATTAGATTGAATTAAATAAATTTGTTTGTTAAGTAAGTTGTGTCTTTCATCATGTTTGAAACTTCTTTGGAACTGCTGTCTCTCAAATGGAATATAATTATCAGATCAAATTAACTTACCTAAGTGAAGTTCGATCATAATTATATGAAGCGCCTCGTCGGAGAAGATCACTCCCATCCCAGTATTCTTGCACCTACCCATTTAGGTTGCAACAGTTGCTTTAAAGTAATGACATCATAGAACTGGTGACCTGGTGTAGCAGCGTTGGTACTTTAAAAATTGTGGGACACCTGGTGTGAGTAGAGGTACTACACATATGATCCTCTTCGATGAGACGCTTTATATAATTATGATCGAACTTCACTATGGTAAGTTAGTTTGATCTGATAATTTTTTGATTTCTGTTTATTAAAGTTAAACCTATGAAATTTATTTTATGCTTTAGTAAATTTTATTTTTTGATGGACGTTTCTAAAATTTTATCAAAAAACAGTATACATGTAGCATTTTAACCTTCCAATATTTTATCTCATAAGATAAAACTAATAAAATTCTGTAGATCAGGTATACTCGTATACCAACTAAAGTGCTCTGATTGTAACAGTATTTATTTTGGGCAAACTGGTAGACCTGTTCATATAAGATATAATGAACATTTAAGAACATTTCGGTTGAGGAATAACGTTATAATGTTTCCTATTCTTGTAGAAACTAAATTATTGTACACATTAGGTTAGATATTTTAGAATCTATGAACATTTATAAACATGATAAAAAATATAACTTACTTAACGAACAAATTGATTTAAAGCAATGTAATATTTTTAAATTATTGCTAGTCTATGCACATAACACTACAGCTGTTGGTACGAAGAATAGTAATTTAAAAACTTATTTATTTATTTTAAAAGAATTATTGTAGAAATTTTGGAGAATCTGTGGATGTCGATGACCACCTTTTATTTACGAAAAGCTGTTCTGAAATTGTCCGCTTTGGCCCTTAAATTAATTAAGCTTTTAGAGGGGATTCGTAAATGTGATTATGCGGTTGTATTTTGGTTTAGCGAAAGAACACTTTCAACTAATGCGGTGTCAAATCCATACAATAGCACCTGCATCTCTGTCGAGGTTTATGGAATATATATTGTAGTCAGCTATTGAATTACATGTGACTCGTTTAATAATGGGCATTATCCTTTGATATGGTGCGGCCATATCCTGAAAATTAAATAATGGCTTTCATCAAGTACCTATGTACTTTGCATGTAGGTAGTATATTTACAGTATTTCTGTAATGTTCTCCTAAATCTTAATTTAACTTTCTGACACTAAGTACGCAAGAAAGGAGTAGGTAATCGAGGTTGTAGTGGAATATCCAGTTATCTCAATTTTTCCACTGTCAGAGTATTTATTATCGGTGCTACATTCCAAAAAATGGGGAAGATAAACCCATTTCAAATAAAAATAAACACTTATTGCCACTAAGTAAGTAAAAAGTATACACTATGTCCTGAGTAAATATAAATAATATATCACATTTTACTGATACAGAATGTTTTCTAATAAGTAAAAATTTTTAATCATTAAATGTAGTTTTATTAACTAATTTGCCATGCAAAAATATAATTCATCATCACGACGACGGTGTTAGGAATACTGTACTAACGTGAGCAAACTCAAAAACAGGATTCGATATAGAACAGAGATCTGATGTCCAATCACAATAATACGTGGTTCTTCTCATTTCCCTTTTCTAATCCTTAGGTAAATCATTTCTGCTGACCACAGCAATATACAGCTAAACGTAATGCAGTTCATTATAACAATACAGCTTCTGTAACTGCCAGTTGCGTCCCTTATCACACCTAAAACATAACCAGTTGAGGAAGAACATAAAAGAGAAAAGAAATTTAACTACAACAGTAGCGCATTTCTCAAATAATTTCCCTACCTAATATTGGTCCTCCAACCATTATAAACATTCCGTTCACCATCATCTGTATTCCTGCAGCACTGGCCAACCTTTCAATTGGAACATACGTTGGAATAACTAAGCTCATATAAACGGTACGAATTCCTTTTGCTACACCTAATCCCAAAGCCACTCCAAGAAGTGCATAGTATTCTGAGAACAGCAGCAGACCTAAAACGGATTTTTTATTTTATTTTACTAAAAATATAATTATGAAGTCGCGCAGGTGCTTTTGATGAATTCATGAAATATTTTTTATCGTTAACTCGAAATCGAGACCTGTAAAATTTAAGTTAAAGCCAGTGGTTGCTCTCTCTAGTTAACTTGGGTTATAACACAAATTCAGAGTTTCTTTCGAGTTCTTAAGCCAATTTTAACATTCTCCACAAACTTTTAACGAACCAATTTTGAAGATATTCTCTGTCACTATTTCCGACCGTTTCCCAACTCTGGATCAATTTTTGCATCCTGCTGCGACATAACTAAATTGATTTAGATATAAAGAAACGGAGGGTAAATTTCACATTCTTTAAATATTAGATTTACCGCTGGCTGATAATTTTCCATTCGTGGGGACGTGGCGGTTAAAATCTGACTTATACATACACTACATCACGGCGTACGGAAGGATAGTTCAAAATCCAAAAGCTGTCAAAAATAGGGAGTACAGAAAGCCACTAAAATAAAAAAATGGGTGTTCAGGGTCGTATAGATGGGAGCAGGGAAGTCTTTTTGGTATAGAACACAACCTTTTCTGTAGCATATATATTTTTTTTAATCTAGAATATCGCAGTTCGAACGCATAGTGAAAAATTAGTTCTATTTTACGTTATTTTCGTACACATCGCCTGATATTGAAGAGGGACGTCTAAATCGAAAAAAGTTATTCTTTACGAAAGATTTTTTATTGCATTCGGAAGGAATTGTATTTTTTAAGGTTACCTAATTATATACCAGTAATTGCGATAAAAAATTGCATAAATGTGTCCGAATTGAAACTGTTCCCAATTTGTATTAGTTCAGGTGGAAGATACTACTTCATCACGAATTGCATTTAAGTCTTTCGTACTAAATGGGTTCATTTTTTAAATTAGGTACACGAAACGCACGCAAATAAGTAATAATAGTGTCGGCAATCCAACTCATGTTTGATCAGCCAATCAATAGTCCTCATTTTCGCAATTTGAACCAATAAGAAGATATTATAGTGAAAAAAAAAACAAGGTGCTATATTGTCGCTGTCAAAACTGGTGAAAAGAGGTATATAATTTTTATATTATATTTTATATTTTTATATTACCCAGTGAAATTTGCAAATTAAACCAATCATTGCTAAAGAAGAGTTTATTTAACGCAAATATATAACTTAAAAGTCAGTAATTACCGAAAGTAATCTCCCTAGTGCTTGAATTATTTCCGAAAATTTTTTCAAGTCTCGAATGTGACGAACTAAGCTCGAGAAAATGTCCTTGGGTAACGTCTAAGTTTCAGAAAAGTGCCCTTGGATGGTACCGATTCGGACATGTTCCTGCATAACGTCTAACAGCCAAATTAGCATTGGAAAGAAAGACAGAGGTAGGCGTTAAGTTGGCAAAATAATTATTAATAAAAAAGGTACTGTCCAAGGGAATTTTTCTGAAGATTCGACGTTATGCAGGAACATATCCATTCCAGAACATTTTTCTTGAGCTTAGTTAGTCACCTAAGAAAAATTGGGAGATTTAAACAGCGAGCGGATCAACAACACATAGTCAAATGAGTTGCAATATCTCGTAAACCAAGCCCTAAATCAAAATTTTACAAGAGATAAAAAAATAAAAGAAATGAACGCTTGGTATAAAAAACATTACCTTTGAACCATAGACGTGCTCAGGGAAAAGTTGGGAGGTCAATGGGTATTACAACCCCCCTTTTACTCCGTTCGCGCATCGATTTTCTTGATCAAAATTACACAGACATTGTGCCGGTATATGAAAAAATGTTGTACAAAATTTCAACGGAATATCGTGAAACAAAGGAGTTATTAATGAAAATAGTTTTTAAATTTTAACATCCTGTATCTTGAAAGAGAGAAGCCTACATGATAAATGGCATAAGGAAAGTCCCATTATTTGCGACTAGATAATATGTGGTTAACGGCTTGACCTACTCTTTTGTAACACCCTGTAGAACTAAAATTGTAAAGAAGCCTGCGTATGTCAATGGAAAGTGCTGTCAGTTGACGTGCAATCGTCTATTATATTTAGAGCGTTTTTAGCAGTAAAGAATACCCTAAATAATTTAGCGATTAGTTTGTGGTTTTTATCATGTTTCGCTTTGGAAAAGATAACCAAGAAAGTATCAGAGAAGTTCAGCATTAAAAATGAAACTTCAGTTTTTAAATCCCGCGTCATTATTTGACAGAAAATTTTCCGCTGTAATCACTTCCTTCTGCCTGAAGGAGAAGAGATAATTTTCGGAAATCGTCACTGTTGCTATGGTAACCAAACAAATACAAAGCTTCTGATTGGCTGATAAATGTAAGTGTGAAATTTCCTATAAAACAATCTGGATATTTTTGATTAGGTATTTTTAACGTTTCATGTTAATTTTCCGTACCTAAAGTGCAAGTTGTAACGTTGCAAAAGTAAACCCAGTGGATAATCAAAATTGATTAGTGTTTACTTTGGACGTTCTGACGTCACGCCGTGATGTGGAAGATAGGTATGTCATGCATTTTCAACCGACACTACTCCTCCCGCCGGAAATCTGGAAGTGAACCGCCGAAGCTAGCCCCCCACTCTCCGCTTATAAAAGTGGAGGATCTCGAGAAGAAATTCAGTACATGGTCGTCCGGCCCTCAGTCAGGACCAGTACTCCCAGTATCTGAGAGGATGCTGGCCGCTCCGATCCGAAACAGAAATAACTGATTGAACCTGCCTAAGTTCGCCGTGTGATTAACTGATGTGCAATAAATAAATTTGAGTAAAGTGCCCGGTGAATGATAGTTGGTATAGCAGTAATATTAACTATCAAACACAACATAGTTGCGAGTGGACTAGATCCAGCTTTGCGTAGCGAGGGAATAGATACAGCAGGAGCTAAGGGTGTCTGCTGGTGTGGGTTGGAATTTGAGTAAAGTGCCCGGTGAATGATAGTTGGTATTGCAGTAATATTAACTATCAAACACAACATAGTTGCGAGTGGACTAGATCCAGCTTTGCGTAGCGAGGGAATAGATACAGCAGGAGCTAAGGGTGTCTGCTGGTGTGGGTTGGATCGATCCGGCAATCTCGTGGTGACATAAGTCAACAAATGAGACGATATACAGGTGGGGATCGATCACACCTGGCCGAGCCGGCGCGGCGGCCTTTAGTACAATCCAGCTGTAATACCGTCTATTTCCCCGATACGTATAACCCGGTGATATTCCAGAGGAGATTGTATTCTGGGGCTATCACGAAAACTCCACGAAACCTATGGTAATTCAGTTTGATCATACGACGAGCCCGTGGCGTGTCCAAGCAGTATACACCGCGAAAACCGATTTAATTTTCAAAAAGAAAACCCGTTTAATTTCATGTAAATACCGGTTTTGCTGTAAATATTCTTCTAGTCATATCATTTTATCTTGTATATAGCTACAGTAATAGAATACCGATATAATTTCCTTACGTGTTGTTATTTTAACCGTCGTTTAGCAATAGTAAAAATTGAAATTACATATTTTTATCTATTGGTTTTAAAGGATACAAGTTTGTTAATAATACAAAATCTACGTAAACTACCAATAATTAAACGCAGAATGTGTTAGTTTTTATAAGATCTAGATATTTACTTACTGGATCTTGTTATTATTAATAACGTGAGCGTGAACATATACATAAGCCTAGGCGGTTTCTTCAGAAAGTCCCCGATGTAAGGTGCAAAGAACCTAAACAAGATGTCAGCAACGGCAAGTATGGATAGGAACGTTGCGCTTCTAGAGGTATCTAATCCAAAATCAGCCAAAATGAACGGAGTTAAAACTGAAAAATTCAGCTCTGCAAATATTGCCAAGGACATCCCAAACATGATATTCACGTAGATTGGATCACAAAGTAACGTCAAATCGAAGAAGTTAACAATGCTGGTTCCAATTCTTTGAAGAACGGTTTTCTTCTCGTTTTCTGTCAATAATTTTGCATCGGCAGGTGTTCCATTCTTAAAACCGCTTGGCTTTTCGTCAAATATTTGTATAGAACTCCCTAAGTTAACTGTGCCCAATGAAGGAGTCGACCACCATTTGTTCACAGTTCTTTTTTGGTCTTCAGAAATTGATTTGCTGAATGTTCTCGGGCGGCCTAAACGTTAATAATACTCATCACAAATATTGAAAGGCAAACATGAAAGATAGTGTTCGTACCAGAAGTAAGTGATAAGATGCTTCCTGTATTTGATGCGTCAAGTCCATATATTGATCCTACTTCTTGGTCGTGATCAATCGAGAACGTCGAGTCAACTATTGAGTTACTTCTGCTCCGGTGTGAAGTTCGTCTTTGTCTAGTACCAGCGTTGTTTACATCTGAAATATTTTGTTTCTGTGAAATCTGACGAGAATATCTACTTATTTTGATTTACAATCGTTTTCTGCTACCGAGTTCGACCTTAGAGCATTCTTTGGTAAGTTTAATTTTACTACATCTTTAATTTCATTCTTTTCTTTGATTGCTTTTACATTAGCTACTTTCTTATCTTCCCGAATTAGCTTCTCCTCTTCCTTTTCATCGTCATCAGATTTCTCTTTGAAATGCCATTTTACTGGTTGGAGCAGGAAAGCTCCAATAAGGGAATGGCTTGATACTGCACCAATTATTAAAGTGGCTCCTTGGACGGTGTGTATTTTAAGCAGATAACTGATGAGCTGTGGCATGATTATTGGTCCTAGTCCAGTTAACGTCATGGATATGCTGATAGCTTTACCTTTCCTCTTGACAAAATAAGTGTTAACTGCCAAAGAAAAGGAAGACATGCATAGACCCATTCCAAAAGCTGAAAAATAAAGCCACTGTTTAAGAAAAAAATATATGGTAATGCATGTCTTATTTTTGAGTGACGATGGATTTTACTAAAAGTTGGTGGTCATTTCTCATCTTCTAATCAACGGGTAATAAATAAGCTAAGTCTACTAACATGAAATAAGTCCATAAAATAACAAGAATTGCCAGAATGTTGCAGCATAAGCCGTCATGACGACTCCTATGCTTGTAAGGGCTGAACCAAGTACTGAGATTTTTCTGAAGCCATAGTACCTCAAGAGAGCTCCATGGACTAATCCGGACATCATAGAAAATGCTGTGTTGACATTGAGTATTACAGAGGCGTCGGCGTGGGAAAATCCTAACTGATCGAAGGCCCCTTGGAAGAGAAGTCCGAAACTTTGAATTATTGGTATGAAGCATATCTAATGAAAACAAAAATATAAGTTACTATTATTGCTTTACGTCAAGTTCTGAGGGAGCGTTGAAAAATTTTAGACTTTTTGCCCACATTTCAGAAAAATTTTGCTACAAAGTATGGCAAAACGAACTTCATAACTGCGCGCTCTTACCAATAAAAAGTCTTTATTTATAAGGCATTTTACGTTAGTCAGTTTTGTTTACTTGGTAATTTAATTAGTATATCCTTTAGTAATAAAAGTCATCTATAAATACACCTTATAGAAGTCGAAACTGATAAAATTGAAATTAGCTGTTCTAAAAATAGTTAAAAACGTTAAACGTGACAGACGCAATTACGAGCACCTGTGTATGTATACAGAGTGTGTCAACAGTGCGGAAATAGAAAATATCTCCGATCTCTTGCGTCAATTTTTTCAATAAGTATCTAATTTTGAAGAAAATGGTAAAAGAAAATCAGTCACACATTGTATAATTTTATAATGATTTGAATGACAAGGCCGTATCGATAATATTATAAGATAGAAAGGAAAATCTGTTTGATTAGAAAAATTACTTAAACAATGCAAGTACCTACCTTTTTAATAATTATAATAAATGGTAATTATCGCATGCATATCCAATCCAATTAAAAATATTGCAACAAATTTATATTATATTATTCCAATTTTGTGAAATTCTGGTTTCGACCGCGTTTGGGGCCTTTGTGAAGATTTATTGAAAATTGTAAAAAGTATAAAAATGACAAATCTAATAAATATTCAAAATAGACTGGCGCAAATTGAAAAATATTCTTATGCCACATTATGATATATGATACATTATGTACTTCGATAATGCAGTGCGAAATACAGAAGTAGTTCTCAGTGATAATTTTTGCGAAACTTCCCTAAAATTTCATTGCATCAAGTGTAAACTTGGACAACAAATGCAGCTTCCATTAAAAACCCCAGATTAAATTTTAATCTCAATCATGGATATTATGTTTGTACTTTTATTTTTAACTTTAATAAGATAGCTCGAATCAAACGCTATAAATATTTTGTTTACTGTAATGAGTATATTTGGACAAATTCATCAGGAACAAAGCAGGCATTAATTTTGAATCAAGGTCACTGTGAAGTGTACATAAGTTAAAAGTCAAGTTGTACAAAGAGATTCAGAAAAGATAATAAAATAAGCAATTTGCAATTTTTTCTATAAATGACTGCCTTGACAAACTAAAAGTCGGTTTATCAAAATCTCCTAGTTGTTGTCCCACTCGTTGAGGCTTTTGATATTCATGCACCTCTGAAATTTGACAGATTTTTGAAAACCCAATCACCCTAGATCACGGATAATATTAAACTTTTAATGAAGCTCAGAGATAAGGCAAAACAAAGGTTCTAGTTGTGTTTATAATTCATTCATTCAATAATTATTTTCACAGGTAGGTAGGAAAAAGAGTGCTAATTTGACATGGAGATTGATGGGGTCGCGGTTTCGGTTGTGGAGTCATTGAGGAATTTGAGTTTACTGGTAGACAATTCTTTTAGATATCGTTGTTACATTAGTAGTTGTATTTAAAAATTTGTGTCTGGCTTAAAATTGTTTTATCCTCATCATTTATCAACTAAAATTAAAACAATTTTGCGTGAATCGTCGGTTATAGGTATATAATTTTGTATATTGTTGTGTTTTGCATGCGGTCTCTTTGGATTTTATTATTCCAAACAAAGTTCAAAAATACAAAACTCCTGCCTGTAATTCATCATTGGCATTAAAAATTATGAACATGTGTCCCACAAATTACAGGAACTCAAATGGTTGAATATGTGTGCTGGATTTAATCTTCAATCTCTGTGTCTGTTTCACAGCATTATAAGTAACAAACAGCCTTCCTATTTAATATTTGTACAACAAAACTGATGTTGGGCCATCTAAAATCAAGCAGAGGATTGATCATTTCATTTCATTTAGGTACATTACCTATACTTGGGCCGCCCAACAAACGGAGTGATCACCCTGCAAGAACGTGCTCTAGCGGGGCCAGTAGTAATTTGTGACGACCGAATTGGAGTGATGCGACTTGGATGGGTCTAAAGAAAGCGCATCACTGCGGTTCGGTTGTCCTAAATTGATAGTGGTCCCACCTAGAGCACGTTCTTGCAGGGTGATCACTCCGTCTGTTCGGCGGCCCAAGTATATGTACTTTGTTTTCATATTTTTTTCTTTAGTGCTAGGCAAAGTGTTCCTCTACGAGTTCTATTGTTTCCAAATTCCTCCTTTCCCGATTAGGATATCTGCGGTATTGTTTCTAGCATTTTACTGCTTGGTCCGATTTCTCTCGACATAATTTTTCCTACTCGTAACTTATCCCTAGTTTATGTAGGCAACACTGAAAATATCTAGAATGCCTTGCTTGCTGCAAGTTATTCAAAACAAAATCACATCCATGCTATTATTTAACGTTTTACAAAGTAAATATTTTTTTCAAAGTGAAATTTGCTTTTGCATTTTTTTGGTATCGTGTTGTTGTGTTTCAATTATCATGAACCTAACCGAAGAAAAATTTCGCGCCATGATATGCCTACTATGAATTTAAAAGTTCGCTTACTCCCGCGCAAAGTAAGTTGAGACTTTAAAAAGTATTTGGTGACATGGGCGTCGCCTCCAAAATTTCCAGGTGGGGGCGAAGCAAAATTTTCTTAGCATATAATTGATCGATTTTCATAATAGTAATATAGTACCTACCATACTTCATTATGTACCAAAAGCCAGGGGGCTTTTCTATTTTCTGTATTCTTTTACTACCTAGTTTTTTGAAAAATTGTCGAAAATTTTAAGATTCCCGCAAATATTTTTCAAGTTCATCACAGAAATGTAAAAACGTGCAACTATGAATTTAAAATACAATGAAAAATTAAAAGGACAATGCGCAAAAGTTTTATTTTATACTTACGTTACTTAAGGCAGTCGCAAAAACTATGACCCATCCGTAACCCCCATCTGGGGGTACCATAACTTTGTTGACCATATTTACTATTTGAAAACCACATGCACATGCACAAGTACCCACTGACAGTCATTAAATTTGAAACGGACTGAGAAGTTCTCACATGTTAGTCACAATGACGGATTTGTTATCATGACAAAATACCGAGAGAAATATTTTTAAGAATCCAAAATAATGCACGATCACTCTATAAAGTTGCAAACACGCACAAACATATTTTGCTATACGCTGCCGATTGGAAACCTTGAGTGAAACTGCTGTTTAGTTATCTAATTTTCAATATAATTTTTACTTGACGAGATACACAATTAAGTACTGTGTCGTTCACTTCAGTTTACAGGCACTTTAATGGGTCTTAATTAATTGTATATTTTTTGTATTATACGGGCAATGAGTGCATCACGCACTCACCAAACAAATTGTATATGTAAAAATTTTAAAATTAATGTATGTATTTAAATTAATAACGTAGTAACAATTCCTATAATTGAGTTGTTGCATAATTCATCATTGCCATGTGGATATCTTATCGAAGTTCTGTTTTTTCTAATCCGTAATAATTGTAAATATACAATGCCGACACTTGTATATAGGCACCTTTTATTGAACGAATCGCACTAAAACGTTTTCTAAGGAGCAATAAAAATAAAAATCACCACGGTTACTTGTCGCGTCAGGTAAATACCTCAATAGGTATAGAAGTATTTGTAATTACTAAATAGGTTTGTCCCTATCTACCAACTTGCGCAACATTGTCATACATATATGAGTATTATGAAATAGAAAATTACTATTTTTATACTTATTGGTAGTACGCATAGTAATTTTCTATTTCATCATGGATTTCTACCAAATAGTCAAGACAGAAAATATTAACTACATATATGAGTATTGTTTTCTTCGCTTAAATTTAGCGTAGTAGGTATATTTATGTGCTATTTTAGTATTTCTATATTTACTACTTAGTTTTTCTGATATTCTGTTCCGGAGTAAGCTGCAATGGCTATTGGCAGTAAGACAAGATTCATCTGTCTACACACTTAAAAAAGCGATAATTAAATTCACGTTCGTACCGACACCAGACACTACAATCGCATGTAAACACTTCGCATATAACGCCCGCGCAACGACACAACTATCGCATTATTACCTCGAACCAAAACTTCAAACTACAAGACTTCAAACTGTAAGACTGTCCTGTCGGCTTCTTGCTTTCCAATTTATAGTCGTCTTCGAACATTGTTCTAATCCTCAAAGATTCCCGTATTGGAAAATTCTTCTATTTCTCGAACTTTTCGGAAGCCATAAACAGCGACAAAGTCGCGCCGTAATAAATCAACGGCGGCTCGCCGTCAAACGAATATACTTTGTATACTGGATCTTTGCGTGTGTATAAAATTAGTTAAGACATACGCGCCTACTGCTAGCCCGTACCATTCCTTAATATAAATGCAGCGACGTATGTCATTTGGTGGTAAAGGCGGGTACAGATCTGAGCACGTACGCGTATGAGGCAAGCCGAAGACGCATGAGCATTCAGATGTGGACGTGTTCCCGAGGCGCGGCAAACTGCCTCGTTCTGTGCGTCGTGCGGCCTCGCCCCGATCCGTTTGTTGGCGGTACATCAAAGGCCGTGCGTGCTCAGTCTGGACGCGGCATATTGTACGTAGCCGCACCGAACTACTTTTAACGTACGCTCGCGTGCTCGCGAATTCATTGGATCAGTGGTGAACAGTGCCTCGTGCGACCACCATTCGGGTATTCAAATTACGCCGCACGAGGCATTCGGTTAGGCCTCGGCTTGCCTCATACGCGAACGTGCTCAGATCTGTACCCGCCTTTAGACATACGTCTCATAATAAAATATTGAGCGGAACCGTTGAATCAACGGCGGAACATAAATGCGACTATATGAAGTGATGTCGACGCGCCATTCAGCGTTACAGTTCATAGGCGTGTGGTGTAGGTACCTACTGTCAAGTAAATGTCATAATGTGGAATTAATTTTATAGACTTTTTATCATGTTTTACCGTGTTTCTGATGCTTTGAAGATTAGCTTGCGTACAGTTTCCAGCATCAAAGTACGTTCAGAAAAAAATGAGCCTTTGCTTAGTCCAGGAAAATCCCGGCCACGGAAAAAGTAAAAAACCGAAGATTTAGACGAATGCCAAAAAATGGAAATTCGTAATGTTATATACAACATGTATGCACAAGGTAAGTTTATTAGCTTCCTAGCTGAGCTAGGTAGCTATTGTGATAGTCGTTTTTTGACCATGGTGTTTTTTCATCAAATGTGGACGTTTCAGGTCATTCTAAGACTTTTTGGCAAGGTGGCACATTTCCGTCCGTATGCGGGTGTGTGCGTGTGTGCGTGTGTATGTCTGTTGGCACTTTTACGGGAAAACGGCTCGACAGATTTTGCTGAAATTTTGTATACGTATATCAGAGATGGTCCATAGGAAACTGACGGGGCGGTTTTTTTAAAAGCACTTTTGAGCCGAGATATGGTGTCATCGAACATTTTTTTCAATGAGACCATATATATTTTTGTATTGCATCGGATAGAGGGTATTTTTCTCTACACGATGTGCGAAAATCGTAATAGGTTGTATAAGGAAAAAATTGAGAAAAAAATTACGAAAAGAAGGCGCGCGCCAAACGCGCCGTCCAGTTCAGTTGTGGCTGTAGCTAGGAAGCTGTTCTGTTAATGCATTGACAACTAGTTTTTTAAATAGGTACTATGAACTCACTAAAATCTAGAATTGCATCACAAAATATATCTTAAAAATCTAAGTTTCTTTCATTTCTTCTTTTGCTGGTGCCATACTAATTAATACATGATGTAACTGTTAAATTACCATATTTATATCTGTACCCGAGCAAAATAAAAGCACACGCCACTGCTTGACAATACACTCGACCTTGAAATGATTTGTGTCATATGTAAGCAGTTGTGACGCACGCGCAAAGATCCATCATACAAACTGTACGTTGAATCATAACCAGGGGCGTCGCTTGGGGGGCAAAAGTTCGTATCACTATTATTAAATAAGCAGTTTCCGTAAAATCAGCAATTGCGCTCAAATTTACACTAAATACATGCTTCTAAAGAATATACAAGGGCGTATTGATAATTTCTAAGTCCACAATAAAAACAACAATTTGAAACTCAGAATATTTTATTCTTTGACATATTCTCATCTTGATGATAATATAATACACCTATTGCAGCCATGCAAACGTTTTAGAAAAAATGCGGTGAATTTATTCGTCAACTTAACCTCTTTTTCATTTGAGGGAAGAGATAAATAGTCGGAGGGTGCCAAATATGGGGTATAAAGGCGATGTTCCAATAATTCGGACTGTACAAAATAAATTCTATTCGTTGCAAATTGTATCATGTAAAAGCGTTGTTCTACAAACGCAATAAACCTTCGGTCAATTTTCCATTTTTTGCTGCATTACTTGTTAATAATGAATAGAGAAATGTTACCTAGTTGCTGCTGCATTCCTATCCAGGCAGTCAATCACAATTACCTACTACAAACTGAACCAAGAATTTTAGCATTCGAAATTTTTTGGGTCTTGGAGAACCTACTTTTTTCCTGGGTCACAGGAACGTGCCCAAGTCTAGCAATACGGTTCAAGCATGCAGCATATTTTTGAAGCCTGAAAAAACATCAGGGAGCAGGCTTATACTCTTGTCCGCTTCTAATCAACATTTACCTATTTGGACATCAATTTTAAAGATTATTTTCACTATACAGATTCATCATCATAAGGTTCTCAGTCCGAAGACTGGTTGGACGCGTACCTCCATTCTTTTCTATCCTGAGCTACCCTACGCATTTCCCTAAAAGTAGAACATCCTACATCCCTAACTATTTGAGAGCAGTAGTCTAATCTAGGCCTACCCCTACCTCTTTTTATTCCTATCTCTGACTCTAGTATGTCACGAACTATTCCTTCGTGTCTTAGAAGGTGTCCTACCATCCTATCTCTCCTACTCTTTATTGTTTTCCATACCTTTCGCTTTTCCCCAACTCTTTCTAATACTTCCCTATTGCTAACCTTATCTATCCACGGTATCTTCATCATGCGTCTGTAGCACCACATTTCAAACGCTTCTACTCTTTTTCTATCCGCTTCTCCTATTGTCCAAGTTTCGCACCCGTATAATGCCGTACTCCATACATACGACGTTAAGAGTCTCTTCCTAGTCTCTATATTAACCGTTCTCGAGCATAACAGTTGTTTCTTTTTGTTAAACGCAACTCGGCCCTGCGCCATTCTTTGTTTTATATCTTTAGTGCTCCTACCGTCTTGAGTTATTTTACTTCCTAAGTAGCAGAAATCCGCGACCTCCTCTATCTTCTCATTTCCAATTTGTATTTCCATTTTAGTTCTATTTTCACATCCCCTACATACCAAAATTTTAGTTTTCTTTTTATTGATTTTCATGCCGAAGCCCTGTGTCAAAACTGCTTCCATTTCATTCAAAGCCGCTCCTAATTCTTCTTTGCTAGATGCTAACACTGCTATATCATCCGCAAATCTGAGCATGTTAATAGTTTGGCCCTGTACATTGATCCCTGAGGCTGTTCTTTCCTTAACAATATTAATCGCATCTTCGATATATAAGTTGAAAACTAGAGGTGACAATGCACATCCCTGTCTCACTCCCTTCCGGATATCTACTTCCCTTTGTTCCTGCTCACATTCTATAACTGCCTTTTGCTCTTTGTAGAGATTATGTATTATTCTTCTGTCCCTGTATTTCATCCCTACCTTTCTCAGCACTTCGAACATCTTCCCCCATTTTACGTTGTCGAAGGCTTTTTCTAAATCTACAAATCCTATATAGACGCTCCTTCTCTTTTCTATCGTTTTTTCTATAATTACTCGTAAAGCTAGAATGGCCTCGCGCGTTCCTCTATTTCGTCTAAATCCGAACTGATCTTCTCCTAATATTTCTTCCGCCTTTTTCTCCATCCTTCTTTGCACAATTCTAGTTAAAATTTTTGACGCATGGGAAGTTAAACTGATAGTTCTAAAATTTTCGCATCTATCCGCGCCTTTTCTTTTTGGCAAAGCTACTATGATGTTCCGTTTGTAATCTTCTGGAATCTCGCCTGTCAGGTATATGCGACTAACTAATTTAAATAAACGATCTATTACCTCTTGACCTGCGCACTTTAAGATTTCTGCCTGCAAGCCATCTATACCTGGTGCTTTATTATTCCTTAAACTTTTTAGTGCTATCTCAAACTCTTCTCTCATTATAGGACTCCCTAGGTTATCCCCCTCTACACTGCTTTCGCTTTCTAATATATCTTGCACTTCCGGTCCCGCATATAAGTTTCCTAAATATTCTTTCCACCTATCTGCCTTCTCCCCACTTCCGATTAGGATATCTCCTGCCTCATTTCTAATGTTTTTGGTACTAGATCCAATTTCTCTAAAATTTCTCCTAATTATACAGATTAGCTTTAGATTAATCTTCAACTCCTGAATATGCTGACGTTGTCAGCGAAACACATGCCGAGTTTAATTACTGTGTTACTGTCTTTGGGTGTGTGGGGTTAACTTATTAAGATTTCATAGTCAAATGTTGTGAGTCAATTCTATCATCCGTTCTTTTTGTTCTTTTTTGTATAAATCATTTCGAAAAACACTCGAGATTTTACATTTTTTCTTGCTCTAAAATTTTGGAATCATTAAAAAGAAAACTAAAATTTTGGTATGTAGGGGATGTGAAAATAGAACTAAAATGGAAATACAAATTGGAAATGAGAAGATAGAGGAGGTCGCGGATTTCTGCTACTTAGGAAGTAAAATAACTCAAGACGGTAGGAGCACTAAAGATATAAAACAAAGAATGGCGCAGGGCCGAGTTGCGTTTAACAAAAAGAAACAACTGTTATGCTCGAGAACGGTTAATATAGAGACTAGGAAGAGACTCTTAACGTCGTATGTATGGAGTACGGCATTATACGGGTGCGAAACTTGGACAATAGGAGAAGCGGATAGAAAAAGAGTAGAAGCGTTTGAAATGTGGTGCTACAGACGCATGATGAAGATACCGTGGATAGATAAGGTTAGCAATAGGGAAGTATTAGAAAGAGTTGGGGAAAGGCGAAAGGTATGGAAAACAATAAAGAGTAGGAGAGATAGGATGGTAGGACACCTTCTAAGACACGAAGGAATAGTTCGTGACATACTAGAGTCAGAGATAGGAATAAAAAGAGGTAGGGGTAGGCCTAGATTAGACTACTGCTCTCAAATAGTTAGGGATGTAGGATGTTCTACTTTTAGGGAAATGCGTAGGTTAGCTCAGGATAGAAAAGAATGGAGGTACGCGTCCAACCAGTCTTCGGACTGAGAACCTTATGATGAAATTCAAAAGTATGATTGTTGTCTTTCATATGTTTACTTATTGCTGAATTACTGTTTTTGTATTTGTGTTGTTTCAGTCGGTCTCTAAATGATTTTTTATTTCTTTTAAAAGTTTATTTTTATTCGTGCACAATAAATTTAATATTCATTTCCAAATATATATACCTATTCTAGTTATATACATAATATGTGAGCTAGTGGTACTAGGAGTAGCTTCCATAATAATCTGTTCCACCCTTTATGACTCATCCTGTATATCCATCAGCAGATTCAAGAATATTATTTTTGAACTCACCGCTCTCAAAATGACATTTCGCGAACCCGACAGACAAACTCAAACATAGTGTTCGCGCACTAGTGCGCGAAATCTAGCAAAAAGCACTGGCCCTTTCAGGCTTTCTAGAAATAATTTGACTTGACAGTAATAAAGTTTGGTTAACAAAACGCCATTTCTCCAATTTGGATGTTGAAAATAGTGAAAGAATAAAGATAAATCGCTATTAATTCGATTGACACTTTGACAACTCAATTCAATAAATTAAACCAAATGTCATTTTCTACAATTGTCAAATGGAAATCTGTCAATGTAACCACTTGATTTTTTGAAATTTTAAATTGGAAACGTATTAGATAATAATTAAAAAATTATAATGTTCGTTTCAAAAAATATTGTACGAACCTCGATGCGCGAAGACGTCTTCGGCGCATTCGCGAAAATGAAGCACTCGCTCCTTCGTCGCTCGTGCTTCAAACATTGCGCTCATGCGCGAAAAATGTCTTCTCGCACTCGTTTCGTAAATAACTATTTTGGGCACTAGCGGGCATTAAAGACTTACATTTTTTTCTCGAGGACCGGAAACGTGTTGTAAATAAGATATTATGTAGATATAAAATGTTTAACTATATTTCAAGAAAAATACAATAAAAATAAAATTAATAACACACATTGTTTAATCCATTTATAAATAATTGGCATGTATAAAACACTAAATTCAATTTTAACAAAACTATCACAATTTTATAACGATAAACCGTGATTCTTATAGTGTCGTTTAATTGTGTTTAAAAATACTCTCAAATAAGAAACGTTATGTACGTATGGCACTAAATTTTCAATTTAATACTGCTAGTAACCATCACTGGATCACAACTGCGCGTATAAGAATCCTCCTTTATTTAACCTAGAATGATAGCTAACAATTAAAACTGTGATGCAAACACATAAAAAAGGAATGCTTACGTTTTTTGGATTTACATTTTTTATGACTTTATTTCGTTAGTTTTCTCCTTTCTTTTGCGTCTTGCTTTAAGCACGTCTTCCGTGATCCAAGATATTGCACATGTATATGTGAAAATATTCAGAATATGCAGTGCCACCACATAATTATTCGCAAGATCCCGTATCCATCCTAAAAGAAAAGGCTCAATTAATTGGAGTGGATGCAGAGAAAGGAAACATCGAACTGAATCTGAATTTAGATAATTATTCTCAAAATAATAAAGACAGATTAATGGGAAGACTATAATATTAATATATTATCATTGTTCTGCTTCTATGTCAACTTACCCACAATTGGAGCGAATGCCAAAAAAGATATACCACAGGCCGCCAACTGCAGTCCAGAAGCAGCGGGTAATCTTTCTAAAGGAACATATGATGGTATAACTAAGGCCATAAATATCGTCCTCAAGCCTTTGCCGAAGCCGATTACCACAGCAGCAACCAGCGATGGATAAAACGTTCTGGTGTGAACTAAAACTATGATCAACTTCATATAACTAATTGTGAAGAAAACTAAATGATATGCTCTTACTTATTCTTCCAAATGCCATCAGTAGCACGCCAAAAAGGAAATATGATTTATTTTCCCAACCTATTTTGTCAGCCAAGAATGGTATAAAAAATCTTACAATAATATCGGTAGCTGCAAGCAGCGACATGAAAATTGCTATTTCATAGTTATCAAAATCAAATTCTTTTAATACAAACGGAGTTAGAATAGAGAAGTTTATTTCAACAAAATTTGCTATAGTGATGCCTAACATTAAATTTAAATAAGTAGTATCACCAAGTAAGTCAAAATCAAAGAAAATCACAACTTTCCGTAGAAAGCTAATGCGTTCAGCTTTCTCTTCTTCTTCGTCTTCTTCTTTCTTCTCTTTTGTTACTTCATGAACTTGCTGTTCATGTTCTTGAGTATGTTTATATTCAGCTAGTCTTTTGGCTGCCGTTTTCAAAACCACCTTTTCATCCGGGTATTGTAGTGGTGCATTTAGAGTACTATTCAGTAACTGTTTTTCTTCCTCTTTTAAATCATGTACAGCTTTCTCTGAAGGACAATCTTCTGCAGTAGATTCTTCTATAGTAGGTTTTGCTTGAGATATTTTTCTATCCTTCTTCCTCTCTTTCCCATCTTGATACAAATTCAAAGATGAATTCCTTTTCGATCTAGCATCTGCTAAATTGGTGTATGAAGGCCTAGCAGATAGTATGACAGAATTTTGACCGGATGGAAATCCGGACGTCAACCTTGATCCCCTATCCTTTCTTGATGATAATGACTGTCGTGAACCCACAAGGGACCTGTTTTGAGAATACCACCCATCGTTTGCAAGTGCCATTCTTGGAGTTGCAGGATCCACCATTTCGTACCCTGTGAAGCATGAATCGCTCTCATTGCGTAGATACTGGCTAGAAAACAAGCTGTGACATTTGCTGCTTTTGCCATTTTGGAAGTAAACAGATTCTTTTTCTTTGTCATAGCCGTTCGTCACTAATGGCTTGGAATCCAAATTGCCCTTCTGAAAGATAAGCAAATATATGAATTCTCAGGGTTATATTCCATTATACCGACATCCCAGGCATTGACAGCGGAAGAGCAGGTTCCTTGACGAGAAAAACAATTATATACATATATCTAAAATATGTGTAAAGAATCGAGTATCAGGAATTTGCCCTTAGACTGCGTGGTAGAATTCTGAGACACCCTGTATGTATTATGAAAAACCTCACTTCTTCATCACGGAACTTCGTATGCCAGTGAACCGGTTGCAATAACAAGGCGCACATGATTGCATGTGCTGCGAACCCTGCGAATATAATAAGTGTCCCATCTACTCCATATGGCTCTATTAAGGCTGTAATTATGTAGGGCCATACTATAGGACCTAAGGCTGTTATTGTCCAAGAGAATCCAGTTGCGATTCTCCTTCGTTTCTTGAAGTAAGTATTTAAAGCCAGAGCATTCGATGATTGTGTCATTCCAAAACCCGACCCTGAAAATTAATTTAGGAATAGTTTCTATTGATTTACTTGTATTTTATCTTTGATTTTACCGTAACATATTGAGTAAAATATAATGTAAGCAGCAAATGTTGAACAAAAAGCGGATACGAAGAGGGACGCTGTAACTATAGTTGCTCCAAAAAATGCCACTTGTCTGAACGAGAATCTTCTGAATACTGGCCCGTTAAGAAGACCTGTAAGAAGATTGGAAGTTTGAAATTTTAAATTTTCGCGCCGTTTTACTTATTTTATCTTAATAAGATTACGCGCTGTTTTATAACGAACTCGGCCTTCTAACTTTGTTGCACCCTTTGATCTAGCCTATATTTATATGTTCGCCTCTCCCCTATTAGATTTACAATGTCCTTATCCAGAATTTTCTGCTTTCATGATCTTCGATGAAAATAACTCGAGACACTGAACGTACACTTCTGATTTTCAGGATTTTGTGAACTGTCGTTGAAGATAAAAAACAAAAGTAATAATAAATTTTTGAAAACACATCTTTTATTTCCTGATGCCAAATTATTTGAGTTAGCTATTCGAACTGCGTATTATTCTTAAATTAGGTTGAGTGTACAAATTCAACTTGTCTGTTGTTCTCAAATCCCCTATAAGATCGAAATTATTTACTGTAGATATAAGCACCAAAGTCCTTTTATCAATGTTAAAATTTGATTAATCTATCTTCATTTTTTAAAGAAATATTACTTTTTGGTAGTATACCTAACTTAACGTACATGGCTGAAGCTGAAATATTTAAAAAATCGTACATTTATGAGAAATACACGCACCCACCCACGCATGCGTTGAAAGCTGAAGTAATATTAATTATAGACGTAATTTGAGCATTTGAAAAGTTCAGATTTTCAAATTTCTCTCTAAATATGACTCCAAACTGCTGAAACGTCGGGAATGTGCTCAACTGAAATGAAAAGTGAGTATTATTGTTTTGTTTCATTTAAGATTAGCTTAGACTTACATTGCTAAATCCGCAGGCTATGACAATTAACCAACCCCATCCCCCGTCGGGTGGAGCGAAATCTGGGTCTCCTACTCGTAATCTCTTGCGTTTTAATTTTTCATTATTCTCAAGCTTGCCGTTTTGTTCCTTTTTTGAGCTTGCGTCATCCATGTCTGGAAACAAACAAATTTTTACAGCTGCGTAAATTAAACTTGTAGGTAGTCAAAGTGGTCAACACAAATCATATTTTATTAAACTGCACTGATGGTCAAACACAAAATAGGTGCCACATTTATGCCCATATTTGTGTAGACTTATGTACATATTTTTCTTGTCACTGACAGATTTACGTATCTATGTCATTATTGCATAAAAATATTCCTCATACTGCAATAAATTCATAATTAGTCGAAAGGATTTATTTTAGAAAAAGTACCGGTCCCGAGTACCGGTACCATAAAACGCAAAATTAATATTATGCTATCCAAATTTATTAAGACAATAAATGCTAATATTTTTATATTACATACATAAATGTTCATGAGCTTGATTTTATTGTAAAAAATATTTTTTTTGTGAATAATATAACGTTAATTTAAATTAGATGCTTTATGAAGGTACCTACCATCAGGCAGACCAAATTTTGTAAGTAAAAGCACCGGCGCGGACTTGTGGGAAAATTGTGGAGCAACTTGTGGGAAAATTGTGGAACAATTAATTTCTTCCAGTGCCCCAAGAATTTTAAAGAAGAGATGTGGAATGAAAGGATGCAGAAAATAGCTGAAAAAATAATTACGAAAGTACATTTTGATGAAATAGGGGAAGACGAATAGGGCAACGCGCGAGGTCATTCAAGCTTTGTGGGATTAAGGGTCACAATACAGAAAACAATAGGGAAAGTTCATTTTTGTGATAAATAAACTAAGTATTTTTATTCATTAGATGAATTCGTTGAATAAAATGAATCATGATCAATATCGGGGGAGGAAGGGATATTGACAATAATTTTGAACGTTTGCGGGCACCGGGCACCGATTTTGTGTCAATTATAGAGTGGCTGTAGTTGATGTTAATCGTTGTTTTTGGTGGCCGACTTGAATTTTGAGTTTGTTTAAAATGGACTCCATTATCTCGTTTACGCATCCAATTTTTTATCCACTGTTTTCTTTTTGGAGTTTCTTTCTTTATTGCAAATGCCAAGATTATGGCAACACATGCTTTTATTTTCAAATCCTTTTCATCAATGTCACTTTATCAGTGCTGTTCACTTCATTACTGGCTAAATATTCCTAGTATTATTGTCAATAATATTGTTCAGTATGCGGTGTCATCATTATTTTCATCAATATAGTATTTCAACAATATTATTGTCAAACTTGGTATGACAATAATATTGATTATGTGCGGTCAGCTTTACATGTCAAATAAATTTATTTATTGTAAGTGCCAAAATTTTTTCTTCGCATTTTTAGTAATTTTGGTAATTTTTGAACTGTGGGATACAGCTTTCGAAAAAATGTTGTTACTCGATTGCGAAATTCTTTTGCATTCTCGAATGCAAAAATATCATTTCACAATCTAGCATCAAAAATAACTACATAATAACGTCCATGTAAAATTTAACCAAACGGTTGTCACATTTTCTTGTATTTCGTTTATAAAAAATTTTTATTTCGATCGGTCATCGTTTAAGGTTAGACACTTGCGTCTGAAAACGGACAACAAATTTTCGGCGATGGCAAAATCGTCTAATGTTTAAATATCAAATTGTCAAATTTTCGCCGAAATTGACAATACATATTTGTATGCTCGGGGTGACCTTCAGACGCACCCTTCCGAGATTACATTTCGATATGTAGATCGCCATCACCCCGTGTCTCTACCCCAGGACGAGCGCAAATGTCGGGGTAGATTACATGATTTTATGGAAATGTTCTCAATTTCGCACTTTTCGATAACATTTTTTGGATGTCAAATGTTATTGCAAGTCGAATATTTTTGCAGGGCTCGACGGCCCTTTACTTTCACTTTATATTTGTTGTTTTAGATTTGTCGGAAAGGATTACTCTTGGGTTGCAAGGACCCTTTAAAAAGTACGCGTTTTACGAAATTTTCCATTTTCTTAAGGCCGTCTTCCTTTCCTGCGGAAGGCTCCGCATGTTTCGTGGTAAGAATAAGGTTCTCCGAAACTCGCTCTTTGGAGATCCATCGAGGAAATTGAAATCTGTCAACGTTTGAGAAAGTTATTAACGAAAAACGGGAGAGGTGCATTTTTGCGGTCCACTACATTCTTTTAACAATTCAAAAATTACAAAATGTAGTTTTCTTGCAAAGTTATTTTTCTGCGGAAAATTCAACACCCTGTATATTAGAAATGAAGCGTTTTCGAGCCCATGCATACAAACAATTTTTTTACTTTGATATTAAGAATATGCACATGTATTTTGACAGGCGTTTTTCAATCAAGCTCTACTGGGAAATCCTCTTTCATTACCGTTATTAAATGCCTAAAACCAATACAAGGTCTGTTCTATTATAAGAAATCACATGCTTGCGATAAAATCTATATAACAGAAAACGAATTATGATAATTGACATTACAATAAGTGTTTAATGCCTTAGGTAATCTACCAGTACAATACCTCTGTTATAATGCAGTCCAACAATCAATAAATTAATGGAACAACCACAAATATGTATGTTACCATAGGTACTATAAAATGGTTCAATCAAATTGCGTACGATCGATTTTCGTTTGGTCCTTCCTCCCACATGCCTCGCAACGCGTTTGCGACTGCTGGCAGCACAGGACCGTATTGAATTTTTTCAGTAGGTATGTTATGAGACCATTCTTAAACAGATTAGTGTAGTGATTAGTATGCTACTAATTTCCTCCTGGAAGATATCGTGATATTTATCACCTATCTTCACTGTTTGTGACTAATTATTTGCATTTAAATACTACATTATATGACTAATAGTTCTTGTTTGCTTTATACTAGATAAAATTAGATAAAGTCTGCAGCGCTGAACTTGTATTTTTATTAGATATTTTCAACTTATAAATTAAAATGTCTAGTGTAATCCTTGTATCAACCAATTACAATAACAAAGTTCCTTTACAACATAATGTTATTATTTACAATGCCTTTTAGTCTAAGTTGCCTAAAGCCTAATACCAGAAGTAACAAACACCAAAACGTCTTACACCAACTACTGTGGTAACATCAATTAAAAGTAATATTAAATCAAAATTTTCCAAAAATATGCCAGAAATAGATTAAAATTGGAAATTCCGCCAAATTCCATGAACTATTTACAATGGTAAACAGATTTTAAACGAAGTAGAAATCAATGCTTTTCAAAATAATCCCGTAACTGAATATTGTAGACATTAATTTTTTTTACTCGTTGACAGGGACATTGCAGTTTTGCACGAGTCAGACAATGAGCATTGTTATTTGCAAATAAATCGCAGGAACTGCAAGTCCCGGCACTTACAAAATGTACGGCGATATGGTGATAAGCGGCCATTTATCGGGAACATGTGAAACAGATTTATCTTGTAATACATTTATTCATTTATGGGGGAAAATACAATAAAAATATTAGCATAGAAATAATATCTAAACTAGAAATTGTATTGTATCGTTACAATCAATAACGACTATTAGAAGATATAATCTCTCATAGTACTTATATAATTTTGGAAATTTTCCATTCATTTAATTTTAAAATTAGGTAGGTACCTACTAATAATTTGAATAAGCTTTCAGGCAGGTTAAATTTATCTAAAATAATAAAAATCTAGAATTTCCGGTTTTTACTGTTTATTTATAACTTGCCGTAAACTTTGAATAAAATAATTCGCAGAAATTAGTACCTAATTCCGACCCGCATGCAATTTACTTATCTCAAAGCGAAACTTTATTCCAAAATAAATAATGGCTACAACTTAAAAGGAAAATACCGCAGTAGATACAGTGACGGCCAGAAAGTTCGCACCATCTTTTAATTTAATGCATTTCTGGAAGCCTGCATGGTGTGAATGTGCACAGCAATCCGCATTCACACCATGCAGGCTTCTAGCTTGAATAGTGAACCTGGTTCACTGTGGTACGATGGGGCACGTATGGAGGCTTTCAAGGCCAGCTTTGCTGGGGTAGGCCTCTTGTGTGCATCCTAATGTACATTCTGCCGACGTAGGCCCGTTCTGTAATTCAATGCCTGGCGGAGTATTTGCTCGAGGTGTAGTTGTTTGAGCGGGTGTATTAGTCGGCAGCTGTTTAATGCATTTCTATTTTATTAAAAAAAGGCCCTGCTTGTTGTTAAAAAAATAGCACCCATCGAACATTAAATTAATCACCTTTGTTTCTGAGATATTTTGTTTTATTTTATTCTCACTTTGACAACAATAGGTAATTTCTTTCTTTATTTTTATTTATTTATTTTTTAAGAATACTCGGCGCTTTGCGCCTCCGTCTTCAATCACTTCTCGGGCCATAAAAGCCTCTCCACGACCTTAATACATAAATAACTATGTATTACATAGGTACCAATTTCTAATCATATTTCTAGAAATACAGGGGCGTTGCATTAAAATAAATAAAAATGTAGTCTTTAAAACTTCAATAGCAAGATGACTATATTGAAATGGTCGAGTTCTTTTACGGTGAAATTTCTAATACAACAAAAAATTATTTATCTACGTTAGCACGCCACTGTTTCAAAATCCAGATAAAACATTAATTTATTATTAAAGAGGATTATAGTTGTTATTTCAAGTTAAAAATAGATATAAATACATCAAGACTAGAAAAATGAAAACGTAAGTATGTATATGTATTTTTAAACAGTAAAATCAGACCAACTAACAACTAACCTTTATTGTATTTCATCAACAACTATTCACAATTTTTATGCTGCGATGGACGTGAAAAAGAAATTAATTTCAATACCGCATTAAAATATTAAAAATGATCACAAAATATCACTTGTAAATTAATATTCCTTAAAACACAATTCTTCAAGCATATATCGCTAAGTTATTGCACTTTCACCTGCACTTAGACACACAATCAGCTGTTCATGTCCTGCACAGCAAAAAATCTGATTTCCACTAAGCCTCGCACAAGCGAACGTTCCATATTTGTAACATGTTTGCGGAACTACCGAAAAACTTCAATGATAAGTACTCGTAGAATCGATATAATTGCCGACAATACTGGCGTTCTGTCTCAAGTCTCAAACGGAGTTTCTAATTTGAAATCTATAATCTATTTAAAGTAGTCGGTATAAAGGTTGAAAAATGTCAGCACCTATTCGTAAATTTACATCCGTTCAGCGTGTGTACTTTGTATTATTAGATATATTTGGAGGATATTATTTTAGTAAGTACCTAATACCATTGACCTACATTAGGCGTAAGATTACTATACAGCATTCTGAACCACAAAAAGAATATACGGTGGTTGGATCGGGAACGTCGGCCTAAATTCACTATGAATTCTTTATAAGATTTAAGATTACTCACACGTAAAAACAGTGACACAGTAATTAAACTCGACACGTGTTTCGCTGACAACGTCAGCATCCACAGGAGTATGAAGATAAATAAGCCAAAACTTACATTACGTTACTGCAATAAGGAGGCAGATCCAGTTCAATTCAAAATAAACGGTTTCAAAAAATACCTCCAAGTTTAGCACGAGATAGCAGACACATTAACAATTTGAATCTGCCCCCTTCATGCATAAAAAAGCTTGATACTTGATTATCAATAACATACAAACACCATTTTTCTTTGCAAAATGATTTATTATTGTACAAGAGTGCATTGCAAAAGTTTAATTCTTCACTATTGCATGACCATATGGTAATAATTTTATTTCAAAAAGATGATTTAATGTTCATTTTCCAAGTCTTCTCATTTACGATTTTCCTATTCTTCTTTAACACTAACTCATCGCTTCTATTAGCTTTTACTTCTCCCACTTCGCCATTTACTACTTCATAATTTTCTACTTCTTCTATATTGTCCCCTCTAAACATTATTTGATTGTTCTTCTCCTATAGCACCACTAGCTGTTATTTCTTCAATTCCTGTTTCGCCCTCTGCAATGTTTTGTGTTTATTGTATAAAAAGCTTAAAAATATGGTAATTTATCAAACTACACAACCTCGTAAGTACAAATTCTTACTTAAAGCTGATTCTATCAAAAGCTTGTAAAACTTTGTATTTGTAAGTCGCACACTTTAAAGTTTTCCATGTAACATGTAGCTTTATGTAAAAATTAAATCAAAGCACAGCATGCTTGTAGTTTTCACTTCTAGTACAAATTGAATAAAAGAAGCAAACAAAAATATATTCTTTTAAAATATACTGGCATAAGTTTTGTGGCTTTTCTCTAAAACTGCTTAAAAGTGTCCTACCAGGTTTTGCATTTTAACCACCCAATTTTCTCTCCCTAGCTTACCACTTGCTCCATAGATTACTTTCGATTTTTTCTTCTTTAAAACTACCATTAGTTTCCGCTTATCCTACTTCAATTTCTAAAAGATTTTTTCTCCTTTGTCGACTGCTTGCGATTTTGCTTCCTGACGATTTCTCCTTGACGCACTTGTTTCTCTTTTAAGGACCTGAATGTCACATCGTCATAAGGTTTTCAGTCCGAAGGCTGGTTGGACGCGTACCTCCATCCCTTTCCATCCTGAGCTAACCTACGCATTTCCCCAAAAGTTGACCATCCTACATCCCTAACTATTTGAGAGCAGTAATCTAATCTAGGCCTACCCCTACCTTTTTTATTCCTGTCTATTCCTTCGTGTCTTAGAAGGTGTCTTACCATCCTACCATCCTATCTCTCCTTTTCTTTATTGTCTTCCATACCTTTCGCTTTTCCCCAAGTCTTTCTAATACTTCCCTATTGCTAACCCTATCAATCCACAGTATCTTCATCATGCGTCTGAAGCACCACATTTAAAACGCTTCTACTCTTTTTCGATCCGCTTCTTCTATTGACCAGGTTCGCACCCGTATAATGCCGAACTCCATACACTTTAAGAGTCTCTTCCGAGTTTCTACATTAATCGTTCCCGAACATAACAGTTGTTTCTTTTTGTTAAACGCAACTCGACCCTGCGCTATTCTTTGTTTTATATGTTTAGTGCTCCTACCATCTCGAGTTATTTTACTTCCTTAATAGCAGAAATCCGTGACCTCCTCTAATTTCTCATTTCCTATTTGTATTTCAATTTTCAATTTTCACTATTTCTATTTTCACTCCCTCTACATACCAAAATTTTAGTTTTATTTTGATTGATTTTCATGCCGTAGCCCTATGTCAAAACTGCTTCCATTTCATTCAAAGCCGCTTCTAATTCTTCTTTGCTAGATGCTAACACTGCTATATCATCCGCAAATCTGAGCATGTTAATAGTTTGACCCTGTACATTAATCCCTGAGGCTGTTCTGTCCTTAACAGTATTAATCGCATCTTCGATATATAAGTTGAAAACTAGAGGTGACAATGCACATCCCTCTGTCTCGCTCCCTTCCGAATATCTACTTTTCTTCGTTCCTGCTCAAATTCTATAACTGCCTTTTGTTCTTTGTAGAGATTATGTATTATTCTTCTGTCCCTATATTTCACCCCTACCTTTCTGAGCATTCGAACATCTTACCCCATTTTACGTTGTCGAAGACTTTTTCTAAATCTACAAATCCTATATAGACGCTCTTTCCCTTTTCTATTGTTTTTTTCTGTGATTACTCGTAAAGTTAAAATGACCTCGCGCGTTCCTCTATTTCGTCTAAATCCGAACTGACCTTTCCTAAAATTTCTTCCGCCCTTTTCTCCACCCTTCTTTGCACAATTCTAGTTAAAATTTTTGACGCGTGGGAAGTTAAACTGATAGTTCTAAAATTTTCGCACCTATCCGCGCCTTTCTCCTTTTTGGCAAAGCTACTATGATGTTCCGTTTGTAATCTTCTGGAATCTCGCCTGTCAGGTATATGCGACTAACTAATTTAAATAAACGATCTATTACATCTTGACCTGCGCACTTTAAGATTTCTGCCTGCAAGCCATCTATACCTGGTGCTTTATTGTTTCTTGAAGTTTTTTGTGCTAGCTCGAACTCTTTTCTCATTATAAGACACCTTACATTTTCCCCCTCTACACTGCTTTTGCTTTCTAATATATCTCCTACTTCCTGTTTCCCAAATATTCTTTCCACCTTTCTGCCTTCTCCCCGCTTCCGATTAGGATATCTCCTGCCTCATTTCTAATGTTTTTGCTATTAGATCCAATTTCTCTAAAATTTCTCGTAATTATTTTATATGCTTCATCAGTCTTTCCTACTTCGAACTTATCTTCCACTTCTTTGCGTTTATTATAGATCCATTGCTCTTTCGCTTTCCTACATTTCCGAATAATTTCCCACTTGATGGCCTTATATCTTTCTTTCCCTCTTTCATCTAACCTATTTTTATGTTTTCGCCTTTCCTCTATTAGACTCACAATATGCTTTATTATCCAGGGTTTCCTTCTTCCATTCCATGACCCAAAATATCTCTAGCTGCGGAATCTAAACTATTTTTAATGCAATTCCATTTTGCCTCTATGTCCGTATGTCCCTAACAATATTTTCACCGGCGCCCTTTAGTACTTCGTTTGTCTTTCTCTCGAACTTATCGCGCGTATCATCATCTTTTATTTTGTCTAGGTCAATAGATATCTTCTTCCGCTTCGTTTTTTCAAAACTCTATGAGCCTAACTCCCCTATCGTTCCTATTTTCTAATCCAAACGGGCCGATTATTCCGCCTTCTCTCCCTGTGCCTACGACTGCATTGAAATCTCATAAAATTATTAAATTTTCGTGCCCTCTCACAAAATCTAGCACATATTCAATATCACTATACACAGCCTCTACGGCCTCATCACTGTAGTTGGAAGTGGGCATATATACTTTTATAACCTGCTACTAAACAGTTGGACACTGTTGCCTTCATGGAATTCATTACTCTTGTCACTCATGCTAACTTAACAGGAACAATAATACACTATATACTTAAAAACGCCAAAGAACGTTGGACCTAACAGCTGACCTCAACTTTATCAGAACACTGAGGTACGGAAACAGCGCACTGCCAACCTGTGCAAATGGAATTACCCTAGAAATTAGTGCAAAAAGGAGGCAGCTCCGGGGCTGCCCCCTTCTTTCACCAAACGTTTGTGGATGCAAGTACTAAAATCGTTGTATGTGACACATGAACCCTCGAATCTACTTACATCCTTTTTGCACCATTAAATCCAGCATTTTTTGTACATATTATGATTCAAACTGGGCCTGCCCCCTTCTTACAGCAGTCTTGAAATACCTTCCCTCTTAGTTCTTAGACCTTGTGAATCTTGCAACAAAGTGGACAAGAATTTCTTATATCTGATTTGTTGACTTTTGATTGCAATTAGGTATTTTATCTTACTGGTGTGAGTCAATATACTTGGTTCACATTTTTATCGAATGTATCAATAAAATTGCAAGCAAGATAACATTACCTGTATCGTTATTGTCGTTTTGCTTAATAATGAACGAGAATCCACGTGATTCCAAGACACATCGCAATATTTTTTGAAACAATAGATACTGTTTTGTCTTATGCAACTAGGTAAACAAGTCTATTGGTTTTATCAAAAAAGAATTTAATCATGTCTCGGAATTTGTTTATTAAAGGCGCAACAAACATGTCGGTAAATCTGTACAAAACTAGGTAGAAATTTAATGTGAACATAAACAAACCAAGGGATAGTATATTACCGCAAAATTAATATCTCCTGTTTTGGTTCTGGAAACAGACCGGAGTCAATTGTATATTACTGCACCTACTGACGGGGTAATCCAGATCTATTACTGAGAATATATCTGAACTATTTTGATCGATTTTATTGGATGAAGCCGCCGAAAGAAATTATGTTAGATATAGTGACTAACTTTAAGACAATAAAGAAAACATAAAATGTTCTAGTCTATAAAAATCAACGTGAAAAATGCGAATAACAGCATGACAGTAAACAAATATTTGTATTTAATTATCTTGTAATAAAATCTGTAAATATTAATAAGAAAACGAACGGAAAATTTTCCATCTCGACAAAAATGTTTACGCGATTGTCAGAAAAACGTTATCGTGCTGACACGATTTTTGTAGGAAATTCTAATATCTAATTGATATTCTACTGTCAGTAAATCACATGACAACGTCTTGCAAATGCTCATAAAAATATAATTTCCGCTTTTGCCTATGCAATTGCAAAATGGGTCTGTAGATAATAAATCGAAAAATTAAAAGTTTGTAATCCTTTTCTGAATACAATTGATAATGAACTACAAGCTTAATCGTGGAGATAATTTAGATTATTTGCCTGTATAATATATAATATTTGGAATTATTATGCTAGATAATACAAGCCATTTGAAAAGGTGCCTAACCTCGTAGGTGAAGCAAACGCGATATTGAGTTTTATAGTCCAGGAAAATGGGGGAAAATTTCTTAAAGTTTTGAAACTTGGCAGAAACATTGTTAAAGGCGTTATGAATAAAATAAAATAAAGTTCTCTCAGATATCGTGGTAGGTTCGTTCATCCCACCCCCAAATTCGATCCAGCAAATCTGCTGAATCGTTCAGTTAGTATGACATTTTCGATTTTGTGAATAGCAGAAAAAATGCTGTAGGTTTGTGGCAGGATTTCGTTAATTTTGAATTTAAGGTTTTTAATTTTTTTTTATTATGTATATTACTGTAACATTAATAAATCTTGACAAGGAGCCGAAATGTCAATTTCGTACAAAGTTTTTTTTTGGTTTATTGTATACCTGCCAATAATTTGCCAAATAATAAAGGACACATTTTAGGAGACAAGGATTGAAAGAAATCACGATTTTGACATCAAAAGAAAGCTTCAGATGGTAGAAAGCTTTAACAAATTTCGTTCCGCCCAGTATCAATATCACATACCTAGAAAGTTTTTATTCAAAGACAAGAGCAAATCGAATGGTACAAGTAAATGGCAAAGGAAAGTGCGTTTCTGGTGGAATTTCTATGGGGAATTGAAAAGCGGATTTCAAACAAACCGATACTGCGTAGGTATTTGGAAAATTGTGCTTTACTTTCCTTGAGCATTATTGGTATCCATCTAGTTGGTAACCTTTAAAAATGATCACATATTACCTGTTATATTATACAGGGTGTCCCGGTGAAGGTGGGAAATCTCTCGGGTGCGTATAGATTACACGAAAATAACACCCCAAGTTCATATAAAGTTTTCTCCTACGACCTTCCCCTGCCGAGATATTCTCTCGTAAATTGGAGAAATAAAAAACCTTTTTTTTACATGAAATTTTTATTTTTAATTGTATTTCGATAATTTTCTTGGTGACGTACGTAGTGATTGAATGTAGATAAAATAATCCGACCCATTTTTTGATAGTGCATCAGGGGAGCAAGGGGTGAACTACCCCTTACATTCTCAACTTCATATTTTTTAAGGGGCTGGATATTTTTAATTTTTGACCGCATTTTTTGTTTGCTCGGACATTTTACTAATAAAAAGTTACTCTTATAAGGTTTCGATAAAATGAAGCGTTTTCGAGAAAATAAAACTCAACGAGCAAGAGGTGCCGTGTTTTTCTATGATTTTCGTTTTAATTCTTTCTGGGATTCGAAAATCCGAAAGCAATTTTTTGATGTAAATTTTCACTACCTTTCGCCTGTTGTCTACATCGTCAATTTTTATTTTTTTTTAATACGGACCTGGAAATTTTTAATGAATTTCAAAAGAAATACTTAGCTAATGTAGGGTCACATCATATTTAAAAAATTCCTAAGTAATAATTCATTGAAAGAGCTTTCTATTTTTTGATATCTTTGAAAATAATGCCATCAGAAAAAATAAAAACCAAAATCGTAGAACACTGTACCTCTTTCTCGTCAAGTTTCATTTTCTCAAAAACGCTTCATTTTATCGAAACCTAACAAGAGTAACTTTTTATTATACAAAATGTCCGGGGAAACAAAAAATGCGATTAAAAATTAAAAATATCCAGCCAATTAAAAATATGAAGTTAAGAAGGTCAGGGGTAGTTCACCCCTTGCTTCCCTGATTTACTATAAAAAACGGGCCGCATTATTATTATAGTAGGAGAGATAGGATGGTAGGACACCTTCTAAGACACAAAGGAATAGTTCGTGACATACTAGAGTCAGAGATAGGAATAAAAAGAGGTAGGGTAGGCCTAGATTAGACTACTGCTCTCAAATAGTTAGGGATGTAGGATGTTCTACTTTTAGGGAAATGCGTAGGTTAGCTCAGGATAGAAAAGAATGGAGGTACGCGTCCAACCAGTCTTCGGACTGAGAACCTTATGATGATGATTATTTTATCGACATTCAATCACTACGTACGTCACCAGGAAAATTATCGAAATACAATTAAAAATAAAAATTTTATGTAAAAAAAAATCATTTTTATTTCTCCAATTTAAGGGAGAATATCTCGGCAGGGGAAGGTCGTAGGAGAAAACTTTATATGAACTTGGGGTATTATTTTCGTGTAATCTATACGCACCCGAGAGATTTCCCACCTTCACCGGGACACCCTGTATACAGGGTAGTCCACTACCCGCGCGTCGGTCAATAGCCGCTAAACCGTTGGACTTGAGGGAAAATTTTTTAAATAAAACTTGTAACGTTTCATCTTTGCTGTAACTGAAAATTATTTTCAATTATACAGGTTGTCCCATTTCTTCTGCGCAGTACCTAACTCTGTTTTTTTAAATGGAACACCCTGTATTTGATCACATTTTGGAATTCTTTGTTGAATTTAAGTGCCACTTTGTTAACCGTACATTGGGTCTAAGTCCCACAGTTTCAAAGTTATTTGATGTTAGAAATCGTCATTTTTCAAGTTTCGCCATTTATAACTTATAAAAGGTTCGAGATAAAGAAAAATGACCTAAGTGTCCCTATCTTAGTTTTTAATCCTCTATCTAATGTGGCTGGAAAATACTGCTTCCTTATAGGTCACTTTTTGCCATTTTTTGACCAATCAGGAAGCAGTATTTTCCAGCCCCATTAGATAAAGGATTAAAAACTAAGATAGGGACACGTAAACCATTTTTCTTTATCTCGAACCTTTTACACGTTATAAATGGCGAAACTTGAAAAATGACGATCTCTAACATGAAATAACGCCGAAATTGTGAGACTTAGACCCAATGTATGGTTAACAAAGTGACACTTAAATTGAACAAAGAATTCCAAAATGCTATCTAATATAGGGTGTTCCATTTAAAAAAACCAAGTTAGGTGCCGTGCAGAAGAAATGGGACAGCCTGTATACTTAAAAATAATTTTCTGTTGCAGCAAAGATGAAACGTTACAAGTTTTATTTAAAAAGAATTCCCATAAGTTCAACGGCTTAGCGACTATTGACCGATGCGCGCGTAGTGGACTACCCTGTATAATTAAAAACCCTTTTATACCGTGTAGGTGTAAAAAATTAATGAGCGCCAGATTCTGCAAAATCTCTTCAAATAAGCAATATTCTAGTGATTGAATTCGAAATTTTTCATTGTACATATTATAATAAATTATTACTGAGCGAGGGCGTCCAACAAGGGTGTTGCAATAATTATTAATGTGTATTGCATACTTATATGAAATATATAAAACAGTTTTTTAGACAAACTTTCGGATTTAATTATGTATAGTAAAACGCACCTGTTTGCCTTACAAAGTCGCATGTATATCGCTACAGAATACAACTTTTTCCATACAAGCGTTGATTGAGGGAATCAACGATATAAGTTTTCTGATGCACGAAACTTGCACGTGATAATTGTGTTTTTGTAATAAAACTAAGGAAATCATGTTTTGAACGTTGCAGCGTTCCACTTTATTACAGTTTAGTGATCATTATTATCAATTAAATAAACTGCACATGTTTAGATTTACGATGTGCATGCTTGACTTAACTGTGTTAAACGGTATTGCTAAAACAGATAAAATATAAATAAAAATTAATAACAGATACCTAATTTGTAAGTTAGAATTGTTCATTTAAATTCTTTTAAATTTTTCGTGATTTAAAATTTTAAAATTTAGACTTTAGACTATAGTTTAAAGTTCATCCAAATTTTCCTGAAATTGACAACAAAGTTACCATGTTGACAATTTTCTACAGAAGTGCCAACATTGCTGAGAATGTTGGTGAAGTTTGTTGCTTTGATTGGATCTAAATATACCAAATTTTATTTTATTCAATTTTATTTTAACTAAATAAAAATGGAAAAAGTTGCAGAAGATTCAGAGTTGAGATTTTTAGTTAATTTTATTAGAACTGCTTAACTCTATGTCACACTGTCATCCTTTATCATTCAAAGAATTTTGAACCAGAAATAAAGCCAACGAAAAAAGGATTAACTTGCAGAAATGCAGTGGTCAAGTTGTACATATTAGTTACAGAAATTGTCAATTTTTAAGTTGCCAAAATAGTGATTCTCAGAACGGTTGAATATGTGTGAAGCCGATCATATCAGAACGGGTGACTGACTATTTGTACAATTAATTAAAAAGTGTAAACAAAATTTTCACGTGAAAAATGTTTATTGACGGCAAAAGCGATAATATTTAACCAGTTTACAAAAACAAGCTAAATACCTGGCGGCAATAAACAGTAAATGAAAACATGTGACCGAGATGATACATATTATACTAAGATTTAACAGGAAACTTGTGCATAAATGACCAAGATTCCATTAGCAATTATTATTATTGTGATTCTTTGTTTTGCTTCATTTACGCTGAATCTGACATTGGCAAACATAAACATTACTTGGAAGGTTAAAGTTGATATTCAGTAACACTGCAACTGTTATTAGGTGACCATTTACGTTTATAATTTATTGATGATAATTGACGGTTATTTATGTTATTGCAAACAATGAATTGTACATGGGTAAGTTTCCAATACCTACAGTTGCATCAAAGAATGCGGAAAATTTTGAGCTTGTTACGGTCTACCCATCTATCGTATATATACGATTTTTTATCCACAGCCCATAATCCAATGGAGTTAAGTCCAGAGACCTAGCTGACCAATTGAAGGGACCACCAAGGCCGATTCTAACAATAATGCTAAGTGTCAAATGACGATTGTTTTATAGCAGCCTTCTGCATATTTCGCACTTCACAATGAAATTGCTGTATCTCAGTAACTATTGAGAATTGGACACCTGTTCATATGAACTTTTTGGTTCAAAATGAACGATGCTATAACTTATTGAAGTATGTACCATTCCTACTGAAACAACCCAATACGCTCTCATTTCGAAGATATCAAACACATTCGAATTTATTTTCCAGACCTAAAAATAACATACGCGCAGATATAATAAACGGGCTATTTGGGTCTTGCATTTGCTACTGCGTCTATCTGAATCTTGTGAATCTGTGGGATTTGTTTACATCAAAATCCCAAATGAGTAAACTGAGGTGACAAACACCCGCAAGGAAAAATAAGACAATTTTTTTAGAATTTAATTTATTCAGTATCAAAAACATACAAGTTAAATCTCTCAGGCGTACGCACGATACTCCTGATGTAGAAGACATTTAGGTACCTATTATTATTTATGTTTATAATTCTGTTTCTTCAGCTGTAGGCTTCTTCTTATTTAGTGCGTCTATTCCCCATAAAATTACGCACGAAAGAGATAGAAGTGAGGCAGTATGAAGAGCGTAAATGTAAGATCCTGATAGGTCATGAACAAGTCCTGAAAACATTAAATTAAATTAAAACCGCAGAAGATATACGTCTGTAAAAAATAACAAGAGCTTTACAAATGCAGATTCAATCATTTGGGCCCTCTGGTTCAACTTAGCCGAATTGAATAATGAGTACACAAGTACAAATATTTTTAAATTATGCTACCCTTAAAGAATAATGAACTTCGTCACATCGCTGATGCACTCTATATAATCAAAATTAACTATTACCAATTAGTGGTCCAATAACAACAGACAGTATTCCGTTGAGCGCCATTGATAATCCTGTGGCGGTGGCTATCTTCTCTAATGGTACATACTGCGGAATTATTGTAGATTGGAACACAGCCTTGGAACCCTTACAAAGGCCCAATAGAATTGATAGGGCATAAATTATAAGCATTTTAATATCACAGAAAATTGCCAGGCCTAAAACAGAAAGGGAAAATTAAAAATCTCACATTTTAAAAGAACCAGTAGCAACTTTGTTTTCTGTTTCGTCTGTTCAGTAATACTCTTGTCTATTATATCCATAGTTGGACAGCATCAATGTAACTTTCTTAGCAGCTTTTGAAGCCTCGTACAGTGGCTCCCCTAGGTAGCAAATCTTTAAAGCTCTGAGGACCGCCTGGTTCAGGGTCGAGGTGGGTGTCGGGGGATGTTACGATCAAGGTTCAAGAAATAATTATTTTTTCGGGGTCAACTGCCAGAATTTTAGGTTAGAAGCTTAAAAGTGACGGAGAATGAAAACAATGGCGAGAATGAATTATTAAAAATGGAATGCAATATTGAAAATAGGAAATAATATTCGTAGAAAAGTGAGCGAAGACAGGGCCGTGCCGTGCTATGTTGCGGAGAGGCGGCCGCATCAGGCGGCACTATAAGGGGGCGGCATTGCAAGCAGTGAATTGCGATTTTAAACAATAATGAAAAATAATCTTTACGCAACTTTTTTAAATTTGCCTTTTGCTTATACCTACATATTTATAATTTCTTACTCCAGGTTTATCGCACGCCACTGCCTACACGCCCTCAGTACTTCGTTGGTTTTTAATCAACGCTTTCGGCGGCAGCGGCGAACTTAAAGGTCCAATTTTTCAAAGAAACGAACACCGGATTAAGTCTGACACTGGCTTCGTTGCTATGATACCGGCTTTCTGATTGGTTGTATCATAGCAACGAAGCCGGTGTCAGACTTAATCTGGTGTTGGTTTCTTTGAAAAACCGGGCCAAAGTGTTACAAAGATCCGCACCGCTCTGCCGTTCGCCGCGAGATTTTTTGATCAACGACCAACCACTAAGTGGCGCTAACGCTAATGCTTGTATTTATTGTTTGTTTTATTTGCCTAAAGATTGAGGCGGCTGCTACCACAAAAGTAAATCGCACGTGTTTTATCCTTTTTTATTCATGTTTTATTTGTTAATAAACAATTCATAATCAGCTGCCAGTGCCAGCCCCCAATTTTGAATTTAATGAAACTTTGTCTCTTGAAGTAGCAAGTGGAGCTTATTTTTAAATCAGATATATTTCTGCATTTTTGGACTAAATCAATGTTTTGTGTTTAAAAAGTACCTAGATCAGGCAAGTGAATTATTGTTTTTTACAGGAATTTTAGTGACGATTTATTTTTTAATATTTAATATTATAATGTCAGTATGGATAAGAAAAGGAAAACATTGTTGGGAAGTCAATATAAAAACATTTTGAAACTAAAAAATATACATGACAAAACGTTAGAAAATTATTGTACGAGTAGGTACGAATCTCCAGTCAACACTTTCTGTCCAAAATGATTCAGATTTAAATGCAACTGATCTTCAAGAAGAATTACATGATGTATCCCGAATGTTACCATCATCTATGAAATTTTTTGATGTTTTAAATTATTTGTGCGAAAATAACTTAACTGCTTTGTGTGATACTGGACCGTTCGAACTACTACTCCTCGGGTAAATACTCCGCCAGGCATTGAATTATAGAACTAAATCCAGATCTTTTGTAGGTGGGGTAGCTTTCTGTGGCGTCTTGTAGTACAAAAAATCTGGATTTAGTTCTATAATTCAATGCCTGGCGGGGTATTTGCCCGAGGAGTAGTTGTTCGAACGGTCCAGTACCACAGATTAATCCCAGATAATTACTCAAAGTAGTTGGCACTTGCTGATATCTCTCCAGAGCGCGGCAGCATAGCAAGTTAAATTGCATGGCTTGAGTGTCTAGGGAAGAGCACCGTACTGATGAGTCCCAGAAGGACGAAACCAGTTGGTCTGCGGTTTTCCATACACATTCAAAACATGCAATATTTGAACACTAACTGCTTTGTATCCGAATACAATTATTACAGCGCTGAGGATTTTATTAACACTTCCTGTCTCTGTAGCCAGCGCGCGAAAGGAGCTTTTCTAAATTAAAATTAACAAAGAATTATCTAAGAAATTCATTGAGCCGAACAAAACTTAAACATTTATCAGTCAAATCTACATTGACTGCCACTTTTGATTATACACCCTTAATTGATGAATTTGCCAAACTTAAAGTTAGAAGCTCGGAGGTTAAAAGAGTAAAACTGTAGTAGAATGAGTTGCTGATGCTAATCATTTTTAAATTGTTATTAAGTATTTTCGAAAATAAAAGTACCTAGACGTTTTGTAATGTAGTTTTTTAATCAAAATTCAATGTTACTTTTTTTTAATTTTCATATACCTAAGGGGCGGCATTTAGAAAATTCGCATCATACTGAAAAAATTTACCGCACGGCCCTGGCGAAGAGTTACGATGAATTACCAGTTAAAACGAAATCGAAAAAAATTGCAGTCCATTAAAAATTTTCTTGAAGCGGAAAAAATAAAATCTAAATAAAACTTTAAAATATCAATTCTTAAAAAAAGTTTTGTATTATCGCGTCCAGAACTAAAAAAATATGTTGAGCATTTTTCCATAAGGTTGGCCGACTATTAATATACAGGATGTTTAAAAAAAGGTTTCAATATTAAAAGGGCATGTAATACGATCAAAAGCGGGTTAAAAAGTCTAAATAAATATGGATCCGCAGACCCAACCGTTTTCGAGATATGAGCGATTTTCTTTTTCTTTTTTCGATTTAATTTGAAATTTTGTTTATTACTCAAAATTCGGTAAGTACTACATAACAATTATTAAAGAAGATGTTCGAAATGTCCTCCTTCAACATAGACACCGGATCTACATCTTCTTAGAAAGGACCTGCCCACCCTTTAAAAAAACAGATTTTGTTCGAATTGTTTGACAACTTTGTTCAATTCGCAGCTAAAACTTGGTAAGGGTAGGCAGATCCCTTCTAAGAAGATGTAGATCTTATGTTGACGTTGAAGGAGAAGATTTCGAACATCTTCTTTGATATTGTTGTGTAGTGCTGAACATTGAAAAATAAACAAAATACTCAAATTACCTCGTTTAAGCTATCGAAAAAGAAAATCGCTCATAGCTCGAAAACGGTTGGTCTGCGGACCCATATTTATTTAAACGTTTTAACTTGCTTTTGATCGTATTACACAACCTCCAAATATTGAAACCTTTTTGGAGTTTACTCCTTAAGAATCGATTTTCAGTTATAACTCGCGGTACGGAAATTTTATGAGGAGTAAAAAAAATCGAGCGTTAACTAAAAATGAGGCGTTGCGTTACGTTATCTTTCACAGTTAAATTTTGTATGTATCTATGGATACGCATATTTCTGTACAATAAACAAAATTATCAAGTGATTGAAGTTAAAAAAATACTGGCAGATATGGAAAAACCTATTAGTAAGCGTATAATTCATGTTAACGAATGATATAAATTGTACATACGAACAGCTATGTGACATAAAAGACATAGCCTATGTCTTTTATTTAGTGTATGTATGTTTGATTAATTGCGTGTCCCGGGAATTCTGAAGCATCCTGTGTAACACCGGAAATTTGGAAATTGCGATTTCTATGTCCCTAGAGTGTTTTAAGGATATTCCGAGTATCAGAACACATACAATGTGCACCAGAGAACGTTTTTGTGCAATAATTTTCAAAGTTTAACAAAAAATGTAAAAAATATTTCCAAAAATATATCGCGTGGGAATCAACTAACTTTAAATACAAGTGTAAAAAGTAGGACAGCCATGTCCAAATGGGTTAGTGAGTGTAGTCGCGTGACCGCCGAAATTGCATATAGGCTACGGAAGTTCAAATCCAACGGCAGTCATTTTTCTTTTTACTTGTATTGTTAATTTCAATGAACGGAGATTGGCTTCCATCAGTAAAGATGCATAATTAAACGTTTCATAATTTTTAGTTAAACTGGAAATGGACTTACTAGAAAATTATTTATCAAGTGATTGAAGTTAAAATAATCGTTCGTAAGGAGTAAACTCCAGTCGTGCGTCGGAGCTGACACACACAAGTTTTTTTATTTTCAACATCCTGTATAGACAAGGGCAATACCCTACGGTTTCTCTTTATAGGACAAACAAAAGAGAAATTTGAATAGTCCTTTGTTTGTATTTCAGGCAATCAAAAGTTGGGAAATCACATTTCCTACTACAGAGAGTAATATCCCTTTTTGAATATATGCAGGATAATAAGATAATGTATGCAACATACAGACTGATCCAAATTCGAGGGACACCATCATTGGGATCCATCTTTAGTTGAAAATATATATGGAGTAGATTTAAATATGTGACGTGATAAATTATGAAAACACTGATGGTAATTTATGAACCCAATACGAAGGGTACCTACAGGAAAAACATGAATGTCCAAAATTACTGAAACAGAAAAAAATCGATATCTTAACTTCAAATTGTTATCACGGACAATTGGAAGTGTTTACTAGTGATCTAGTATTCATCAGCGTCGTCTCCGAAATTTCCAAGGGGGTGGGGGGGCAAGGCAAAATTTTCTTAGTATAAATAAATAATTGATTGGTTTTCATTATAGTAATATAGTACCTACCATATTTCATTATGTACCAAAAGCCGGGGGGGGGGGGGGGGGCGAAAGCCCCCCCTGCCCCCCCCCCCCCATTCGCGACACCCGTGCGTAGTATTAATAGTCTAAGAGCCAGCAACATACATGGTGGACTGCCGTCCGCAAATCTGAAATTAATTCGGGAGCTTACCATTAATGTGTAAAAACTGAATTGAATAGTCAGTCCGCCTAATCATATTGCTTTTGGCGCAGGTTTAAATATAAAGACATTATTTTTTTTAAACTCATTTTAGCAAAACAAAAATTTTCATCTAATGATACCTTGTGATGTGTAAAATACGAACTGGTAAGCGACGGACGTTTTTTTTGTATTGCTAGAATGGTGACAAATCGCCGCAAACATAATAAAAATGTTAAAAATTAAACTTATTTTGGTAAGGGCCAAATTTCTCTTTTCTATAATAAATTATCAATCTGTAGTAATACTTCATTTCTTCTGTCAAGTGTCATGAATAAATTTGACGCTTGTCAAAATAAGTTTCATTTTTAACATTTTTATTATGTTTGCGGCGATCAGTCACCATTTTAGCCATACAAAAAACGTTCGTCACTTACCATTTCGTATTTTACATATCACAAGGTATCATTAGATGAAAATTTTGGTTTTGCTAAAATGAGTTTTTTTTTCAAAAAAAAATTATATCTTTATAATTAAACCTACGCCAGAAGCAATATGATTAGGCGGACTGACTATTCAATTCAGTTTTTACACAATAATGGTAAGCTTGTGAATTAATTTCAGATTTGCGGACGTCAGTCCACCATGTATGTTGCTGGCTCTTAGACTATAAGGTTGTCATCTATAGATATCAATTTTAAGATTTTCATTAAATTATTAGTTGCGATGGTTACACTTCATTTAATACCATTTATAAAAACCATTTCATATTTTTTAAAAACATAGTGGCGCACGAATTTTGATCTAAAATGAATACCATATTCACCCCGTGGACGCGCCCCTGTATAATTGAAAAAAGGAATTATTGTTGCATCAAAACTTGATCCATTGTGTAGTAATATTGTGCACAAAGTTTCATTAAAATATCTCCATTGGTTTTCGAGCTCTTTTCCTCAACTTTGGCCACCCTGCATTTTTGAAAATAAGTCGTTTTAGATATAATTATGATCATATATTAAGTATTCGATTCAAAATAATGTAAGGAACCACCTCTTAAAAACTTTTAGATAGGGTAGGGACCACCCTGCATATATTCACTTATCTGTTCATTTACTTGCATATTTTTTAATTAATATACACAACAATCACAAAGAGCTGGGAATAAACAAACAATTAACCTTAAAAGCATGAAAAGCATGTGATAACTTTCTTAACGATCAAGTGGCCCTTCACTGTTCTTTCTCAATTTTGCATGGACCTTCCCTGTACCCTATATTTTTAAATTAAATTTTATATGGCACCCTCAACAATTTGCCTAGCTAATACAGCGTCTTTCCAACTACAGAGTGCGCTGTTTAACTTAAAATACATTTTTTGTGACATTCCTGGTTCTTTCCCTGTACGTTCCCTCCTACATAAAATACTTCATCAAAGTTGAACATCTCTAATTGCATTACAAGATAATGACAGTTCTTTGAATTGACGGAAATTACATAAATACAAACACACACATCATGGGAGTAATTATTGCGATATCAAATTTTTCCTAAACTAAGCTTTTGTGAAGTATGAACTGTTTGTGTGGAACATGCCCGTTGGGGTATTTCTTATAGCTTCTGTACTATGCCTGCTTGATTTCATGTACACGCACAAGACGTCAACTATTTCACTGTTTGAGTAGGTACGTAATTGTTTCCTTTATAACTTCAAAGTCAACAGTATGTAGGGGAGAGCACCGTACTGATGAGTCCCAGAAGGACGAAACCAGGAGGTCTGCGGTTTTCCAAACACATTCAAAACATGTAAAACTTAATTAATTTAATAAGAAGTGTAGAAATGATTTATTAAGAAAATAATGCATATTAATTTTTAATTTTAATACCCCGTGAATGTTGGATCAAAGTTAATTTAGAATAATAAATTGATCCAACTGAATACACACCCTGTATTCATAAGACTTATAGTGAACAATATTGCATTATTTTATATTCACTAGCATTGAAGTGAACAGACCGAGCCCTATAAGTAACATTATGCAGATACGAACCTGTTCTTCCAAGAGTAGAGCCCAACAACGAAATAACATACATAATTTTTGGAGACCATCCAATTTGATGTGCCAATAATGGAACAGCTAGTCTGCCGACCACATCCGCTGTGTAGTGCACGGATAAAAAGTCCCCGACTTCTTTCTGACTAAAGTTGGACAACTCCATCAGAACAAAGGGAATCATTAATACTATATTCAGTTCTGCAACGAAGGACACACCCATACCTACTATAATCACCACATAAGGCCGTTGCTTTAAAAGTTCTAAATCGAATATTCTAGAAACTTCCTGACAAAGAGTACTCTCCTTCTTTAACACGGTCGTTTCTTTGTAAATACAGTCAGTGGTTATCAGTTTCTCAGACCCTGCATCCTGTAACAAACACGCAATAAAGAATTTGTAACAAATTTAATCCGCAGAACTCTCACCACATCACCTGCAGAAATTGGAATTTCAGCTTTTTTCAGCACCAATTTTACTTTCTCTTTATTCCTTTTACTATCTATCGGCCGCAGTAGTAAACAGCCAACAAAAGCGTGTAGGGAGATGGCAAATAGTATTAAAATGGTGTATTTCGTACCGTATAGATCCAGCAAGAGGTTGCAAATTTGTGGCATAAATATTGGAGAAAGACTAGCACCGGTTACAGAGAAACTCACAGCCAAAGTTAATCGTTTCTTAAAGTATGTATTAGTAGCAAGATATAGGGCTGAGACTAGTATACCTTGACCCATGCCTACAAAAACTCACAAGTAAAAAAAATGTTTTTAATTATAACATTATTCTCATTTTACAAATAATAGCATATTTTACGAGCGAGTTATTAATGAGGATGAAAGCTTAAAGTACGAGACGTATGCGATGAATTGAAGACTTGGGTAACTAATATTATTTCCGGGATGGTTCCCTTGGCGTAGAGGGGTGAAATCTTCAGGCAACATATAAAAATGTTCGGGTTTTCGAGAAATGATAGAGAGAGAAATTACAACTTAGCCCAAAAAATTGCAGTTTTATAAACGGCGATCCCGTTACCGATACTCGAAGCAATCGGCATATTGGAAAGTGCAAATACAGGCTGTCCCACTTAAGGCAGGATAACATGGGTGACTTTATTGTTATGATAGAAAGAGATTTAGTTAAGTGAGAAAAGGTTTGTCCTTGGTGGTACTTAGTAATAGCGTATGCTGAAATTTGAGATATCACTAATCGTTTTCGAGTTATTTTGAAAAAAAACGAAAAATCCAAAATTTCTTTCTAGCCTCTAAAATGGTTATTTGATGTAGGATGAAAAAACAAGAAGCACACTACTGTTGGTACACTTTTTTATGTTCTTTCAGCTGGTGCTGTCAAATGAACCGCTCTTTCCAAATCACAAGTTGGTTTTCCAAAATAAAAGTTCAAACAATATTAAAAACGGCAAATCTAGGCCACATAAAATTCAAATTATTCACCAACTCTTCCCGGGAGATCAAGAAAGAAGGGTTAATTCTTGTAGGTGGTACTTAAATAAAATTGAAGAAAATCCAGAATTTGGGCGGTCTGTCATTTGGACAGATGAAACTCACATAAGCAGCGTAGGATTATTTAACAGGCATAATGTGCGTCACTGGTCTGATACAAATCAGCACCAAACTTTTGAACGTCAGATGCAAGGACGTTTTGGGTTAAAGGTTTATGTTTTAACTTGGGTGGTCAACTAGCATTTAGCATACCAAATTTTTGATGGAAACTTAACGGGATTGAGATACATTAATTTATTGAATATTAACGCCGAGGCGATAATGGAAAATGTTCCGTTAATAAACATAAACAGGGTATATTTCCAACAAGGTGGTGCCCCTGCACACAATAAATGCTTAACAGTTTTAGTCTGCTTAGTTCAAAAAGAATTGTAGAGAATTTTTGAAAATCGATAAAAATCAACATTATTTTTTTTCTCGAAAACTAAAAACGATATCGAAATTCTGGTTTCAACTTTCTATTATACTCAAGAAAGTAGCTCAGGTTCGCGAAAATCCCAAGGCTCTATCTCTGCTGCTTCTATGAGAAACCCCAAATCACAATGAAAATAGGATACCCTGTACGGTACAGTTTTAAAGAGGTTGATCGTTTAAAAAGTTAGGATCTTTGAAACTTCTGTTCAACGTTTCGGAGGGATGAAAGTGAATCGGGTGGATGCACCCATTTAGTTTCCATCAGCCCCGACATTCAAGTTGTAAAGATGAACTTTCATTTTATACGCCACTGGAGGCCAGAAGGAATTTTTTCAAGGAAAATAGTAAAGGGCAGTTAGATAGTATAAAGTCTATATGTTCATCTCTGCTGATTTTAAAAAATTGCGACAAAAAACAAAACGGTCACGGTGTCAGGGAATGGTCATGTTAGTAACGTTCGTAAGCGAAAATACACCCCTCTCGTTTTTCTAATAACTTTCTCAAATGAGTACCGATTCCAACTTTTTCAACTGATACTGAAAGACTAAGTTTCGGAGCACCTTATTCTTACCATGAAACATGTAGAGCTTCCAACAGGAGAGGAAGACTGCGTTAAACATATACTTTTTAAGCCTGTCTTGCAACCCCCGTATAACGTTTTATGGCAAATGTCAACACGTCAACAGTGACGTAATATATTTAAACGAGTGTTTGAAACATAAAATATGTATTTAACAAGGAACTGCTTTTACCAAGCATCGAATTTGCATCCCTATTTGACGCGTCAGGGTGTATCTATTTTCCCTAGTGATCCAACTGATCGACGATTTTTCGTACCAGCACTCTCACACGGCTTGTGACGTATGCTGGTCCTCCTGAATTAGATAGTTTGATGTTGATGCATATTGAATTGCACACTTGCAGGCATATCCTTTTTTACACAATATTTGTAGGCAAAACTCATTTTAAAGGGTGTTTCAAAATGAGCGCAAGATATGTTTTTTTCAATAAAACATATCATTTACTCGAGATTTGCAAATATTTTTATTCTAATATGAAGTATACATATGGCGATTATGTGTGGAATAGAACATCCAACAAATGACCGCAAAGAGTCGGCTAGCACACTCTTGCTCTTTTAGAGAAGTTCCTGATTACTTTTTCGCACATCTTCCACCCTAACACCCAGTTGACAAAAGTACGGCGTTGGCTTGATCACCTGGCTTAAGTTCTTGATTCAATTGGACTTTATATAAAGGATGCAGCTAGAGGTCTTTTTTTAAAATTCACTGTGAACTGCTTGTCGTATTGGCCAGTTGCTGCGACCGGCGGAGACTCGATGTGCCTGGATTCTCAGTAACACTTGCAGTCACTAAGGCAATATTTTCGATGGACCGGCCTGACCGGGTTCGACCTGATGATTTCTCGTTCTCAAGCGACTCAGTCGATCAGTCTCTTAACTGTCGAACAATTTGGTGCATTTCGTCGACCAAAAATTGCACGCACTCTGCGACCGCTAAACTTTCACCATATTTTAGATACATTAAAATCTATACTATTAGAATCCACTCTTTGATCGTGTTGCATTCCATGACTGATAATCGCAACGCGTCTACCCGACAATTGTAAAATTTTTAATCCAGCATCCTTGATTAAAAGAAAATGCCGAGAAATTCAAATCTTGCGCTCATTTTGAAACACCCTTTATAAAGGTCCCATGATACTTATTAAAATTATACATTACCCGGCTTTGATACCTACCTGTTAATACAGAAACGGTGGCAATTAAAGTTGCATATGAATTGGCAAAAGCAGTGAGAAATATACCAAAGGACATGAAGAACGTCCCCAACAATGCTATTTGTTTATAGGAATATTTCTTTAACAACGGACTTCCCAAAAGACCTAAAATCAACGTCAACTTAAAATTCTTGCACACCAACAAAGTTTGGGCAATATTACCAAAGCAACACATCATTGAATTTTGTAAATGTAAAAGAAAAGATATTTGAGCAGCTGAAATTCCCATATCCTGAAATTCATTTTGGAAAATGATTCCAAAACATTGTATAAGTGGCAAAACGCTACCCTGAAAAAATATTATATTGTTATACCGGAAGTTACTAATCCATAGATTAGCTGTAATAAAGAATTGCACTATCTACTTACATTGATTAAAATCACTGCAAATACTATAACCCATCCATATCCACCGTCAATTCGCTGGAACTCTTCTCCTTCACCCATTTTCAGTTACATTTCTTGATATTATGCGTCAATTTAACTGAGGCAATAAAACAATTGTTATTCTTATCAAAGTTTTACAGATAAGCAGAAAAAGAACGTTTTATACATCAAAGGAGTATTTACACTAGTAGCATTGTATTCTTCTACAAACTACCAACAATCTCCCCCTGTAAAATCAATTTCATTTATAACATGGTTTATAGTAAGTTATAGATATTGATGATTTCAGGGGATTTTTGTCAGGCAAGTCCGGGGGTTTCATAACCCAAGAGATTTACTTTATAAAAGTTACTAGACATCACAATGCGTAATATTCCTGTTTTATCAAGTTCGGGACTAGTAAATTTAAAACCTTGTTCGCAAATAGTGGGTATGTAGGATGTTCTACTTCAAAAACAAATAATAGGTTTTGCTAGAATTTATGACTGCTGTTTTTCTATAAACAGTAGTAATGCTAGTGATATAGTCTAATTTAAATGAGTCGGTATCAAATACGAAATATGTAGTTTAAAAATCGATAGTAAGTCAGTCCGGTCCCGTCTTTGATTTGAATCACAACCTGCGCTACCATCTATTGGACGGTTGACAAAGTCACGTTCTACTGTATGCAGTAGGTACCTACTTTACAGAGTTTGAACTTTCGCTGCTATGTCATAGATCGACAAGAGCATACAAACAGGTACCTGAAATATCAAATAATATTATGTATAACAAAATCAACAATTATTTTTAATAATTACGGTCAATTCTACTGGCTACAGCCTACAGCTTAAATAATGTGGGTTGTATGTGAAAATGGCAACTGAATATAACCTCAAATCAAAGTTTTGTACTTTAAAACATGTTATCAAGGTTCAAGGTACCTACTTTTTATCAGCTACCCAGTTGTAATGATTATGGTTGCTATATTTATTGTAAGAAATTGATATATTGACATATTGTGAAGCAATGAGACAAATTAAATTACTTACCCGTACTTAATGCAGATAAGTACCTACCTACCTAAGCAATTTTACGTGTTTTTTGAACTATACAATAAATGCCTACACTGTACACAAAACTAAATCAGTTTATTGCTCCCATTTCATTAGGCGTTTAGATATGAAAATTTAATATTATTAGGTACTGGTTTACTTTCCGGTTTACTTCTAAGTATGTTTACAAATACGTTTATTTTCCAACAGAGGTCTATCTTAGCATCTTATATCTTATTTTTGTTTTGTAAATGCCTAAAATATTAAGTGGGCAACTAAATTAAGTAATTAGCATATAATACGTCATTGCGCTAGTTAATGAATTAGGTATATTAAAAATAAATTACTTATAATAAAAACGTTTCAAACCCATCCCAATTGAAGTATTTATTGTTCACCTTCCACAGCAACAAACCCATTTTTCACTTATTTATTGTAAGATAACTGGTAATCAAAATAAGCCGGAATTTCAAAATAGTCCCATACATATTCGAGTTCGTTCTCATCGGTGTGACGTCACGCGTAAGTGTCATGGCTTCCGCCAATATGGTGGCTAATTACTTTCGTACTTAGTTGTTCCAGTCCTTGAGTTTTCTTTTCCTCCGACTGATTAAAAAGTGTTACAAGTGTTTTGGCTGCTATATTTCCAGTGTAATTGATTTGATTAACTGATAATTATGACGGAAGAAGGATGTTTTGAAGCTCAGTTGGATAAATTACCAAAAATCGACTCCTTCATGATCGCTGAATTCTTCGCTAATACGAGTAATACTTCATATTCGTCAGCTGAAATTCTGAGAGATAGGTAGGTACACTAAAATTGCATGTGCATTTTGTAATTTTTCACTGAAATTAATATAAATAAAATGGCTTTTAATGCCTAACCATGTACCTGTGTTAAAAAAATTGTTCACAAAGAAACATAAAACATAATTTTCCTTCTTATAATTGATTGAAAGAAATAAAATTTTACCCAAATTTACCAAATTTACTTAAATCATAATATGTATTGTGTTCCATTAAAAAAAAAACAAAGTAAGGCGTTACCCAAAAGAAATGCGACAGCCTGCATAAGTGAAAATAATTTTAAAGCAATATTCGCCAAAAATTAAATAGGGGTCTTTTACATAACTTTTTTCTCTAAAATGAATAAAAAGGGGGCTCTGGAAGAATCCATCTTATGTGGAACAACCTGTATGTCATCATCATAAAGTTGTCAGTCCGAAGACTGGTTGGACGCGTACCTCCTTTCCTATCCTGAGCTGACCTATACATTTCCCTAAAAGTTGAACATCCTACATCCCGAACTATTTGAGAGCAGTAGTCTAATCTGGGCCTATACACCTACCTCTTTTTATTCCTATCTCTGACTCTAGTATGTTGCGAACTAAGCTTTCGTGCCTCAGAAGATGTCTCTCCTATTCTTTACTGTCTTCCATAAATTTCGGTTTTCTCCAACTCTTTATAATACCTCTCTGACTTCCTTAGCTTCAATAGAAAAACAATAAGTTAAAAAAAGTTTAATTTATTGAAAACTATATTAATTTCCATTAGATACAATTAACTCAAGATTACACTTAGCAGCTGAAACCATGTTTTATACATTCTTTAGCTGCCGTCGAAGTAATTTTCCAGAAGCGTTCCTCGGTATGCTGTCCATTACAACAACACCACCGGCCAAATTTTTGTAACTAGCGACCTTGGAAGCCACATATTCTTTTATTATTTCAGGTTGCACCCTCTCCCCTTCTTTAACCACAATAAAAGCTTTTGGTACTTCTCCATGAATGGGATGACTTACTCCAACTACAGCAGCATCTTTAATTGATGGATGACTTCTTAGAACTGCTTCTAGTTCCGCAGGTGCTACTTGAAAACCTTTAACCTAAAAGGGAAATAATTTTGCCTTGTGTGAATCTGAATTTCTTAAAAAATATTTTTGAATTATGGGCAAAGTAGCTTACCTTAATAAGTTCTTTTATTCTATCAGTTATAAAAATATATTCATCTTTATCATAGTATGCTACATCACCAGTTCTAAGCCAGCCGTTTTCTATTAAAACGTCTTTTGTTGCTTCCTCGTTCTTATGATAGCCTTTCATATTCTGAAATAATAATAAAGGAATTAGGAGATACTAAACGTAAAACAATAAATTTACTTGAGGTCCTCTTATTAAAAGTTCTCCCGGTTGATGTGGGCCTAATCCAGCATAACTGGAGTCACCCACAGAAACGATTTTAAATTCTGTATTGGCTACAATCATACCACTTGAACCGATCCTTACTCCATGCTCTAATTTTGGCGTTTGTAGTGACGCTACAGGAGAGGTTTCAGTCAATCCATATATCTGTACCAAATCAATTTTACCGCCTGTTTTTTCACGAAACCTTACAACATCTGAACTCCCTAGTGGAGCAGCTCCAGATAATACAACTCTTACTGATTCCATGTGTTTATATTGAATACTGTCGTTGTTTAATATCATTAACACTGAAATGAAACGAATAATGTTGAAAATGAAGTTAATGTAAGAAAGAGAAATATGTAGTGTCCGTAAAAATCTCCCCCCTCACCTCATTGCCATTTGACTTTTTATTCCAAGATGCGCCAAGGAGACTTCACATGAATGTTCTGGTTGTTCTAGGTCACGCCGTTCAGAAGATATGATGGGGGAGGACTTTCGATGGGCATTATTTACATATATACCTACCTATAGGTGGTACAGCGAAGATTATTGTTGGCTTGTGTTCTTCTAAGAGTTTCATGAAAGATTGTGAACTGAATTTCGGAACTGTCACACATCTGCAGCCTAAGGTGAGCATATTCAGTAACACTACTACTAATCCGTAAATGTGAAAAAGTGGAAGAAAAATTGGGACTACATCTTGTTGCGCACCTAAAAATACAAAATAAGCATGTATGTAAACATAATAATCAAGTCATGAGGTCGGTAAAAGTAAAAGGGAGTTAACTTGGAAATAATTCAAGAATCTCCCCTTCCATATTCATTTTGGGATCTCGAATTTAAAATAATTAATAATTTGGTCAATTTCGCCAAAAATACCTCAATGTTGATAAGAATAATCGTATACGTAATATGCCCCCCCCCCCGCTTTCCTCATTGGGTTTCAGCTAGATGTCATCTAACTCTTACAGAAGTTCCTCCATCATGCTGGAAGCAATGTTCGACACCAATCAGGTGATTCTTATCTTTGCTGATTGGGATCTTAACTTGCATCAGTGGCTTCTTGGTGCGCTGCCAACATAACAGCCACCGAGGATGATAGCTGTGATTGCTTCTTCTCTCTCCCTATTCTGCATATGTTTTTTCATTTCCATTCGACATCATGGTAAATATACACGTAACAAATAATACTGCCATGCTCTTACTGGTGAATAGTTGCTTAGCGTTTTCTTCATGAAACATTGGTACAATGTACTCCATATGTTCATTCCTTAAGAGTATATTTAAGGAATTATGTAATGCCTGGATCAGAGATTGCAGGACTGTGTGAAGAAACAGTGATTTTTGTGAAATTGCTACTTCCAATTGCACATTTTGGGAGAAGAACACTTTATGCACCTTACTTCCTCTAACTGCCTGCAGAACTGCTCGTGGAAGAATTTTCATTCTCTATGTTGTCTTTTTATCGGTCAGCATTCCCAACGGACTGATTGATAGAGAAGTAGCGAGAATGGACATATCCCTCTGACCATGACAGAGGAAATGATACAAAAGTTAAATGACGACAAGCTGGGGGTCTAATGAGCAGAGCGGAAGTAAACTTTCAAAAGCTGAAGATCTTGAAAAACCCGACCAGTTTGTGGAAACGAGTAATATAAATTTATGGAACTTGTACTCATAGTAATCGACGAGAAGTCAATTAAAAGTGAAAATTATTAATTTTTTGGATGGCTACTTAGATAGGTACTACTTTAATCGGTCTACAACACATCAATTAGCAACAAAAATACATAAACATAAATTTTAGTAAATTTAGTCCTCCTTTATTTTGTAAATAATAATTTTCCCGGCCCCTACCTCGTTCCCCGGATATATCTAGGGAAAACTACTTGGTCATTAGACAATAATAACACCTATTATGAAAATGCAATGCGAATATGAGAAAATATTGTTTATAACATTGTTTATGAGAATAGAATTACCGAACATGATGCTTCTTCAAATGAACTTGAGCTTACCTTGAGTATCAGCAGTGAATCTAAAAATTGGACTTTGCATTTGGTAAATATTAGATACGATATTCTTATGAGTTAGCATAACACCCTTAGGTAATCCAGTAGTGCCACTTGAGTATGGCAAAAGCACAGTGTCTTCAGTTGTTGCCCTGTCCAGATAACTGCCATATTCGCCTTCGCACATTTGAGAAAATTCTATGCCTCCCCTTGGAACACTTTCATCTTGCTAAAAGTAATATGCCGATGACGTAATGATAATCATTTGACAAAATAAATTCGAAGTACTCAATTAATTTAAGACTATTTAGTATTTACCCATAACTTACCCTTTGCTTGATTACGGCGATTTTAATTTTACCATGTCCTACAGAATTGGTAGCGTTCGTTACAACTGGCCATAAACTATTTAAGGTAAACACTAGTTTTGTATTTGAATCCTTTAACTGCTTGCTTATTTCATCTAAAATAATGCCGATGTATAGAAACTTTTTTGATAACGACGAAAATATGGACAAACCGTGGGTGTATAATGGATTCACAGTGGTAATCCTGAGACCTGCTTCGATCGCCCCCAAAATAATGATGGCGTATTCAGGTACATTAGGTAAAATTATGGCTACGGTGTCGTTAAGTTGCAAATTCAGCGATTTTCTAAGGAACCTGGCCAAAGACTTGCTCTTCTTATAAATGTCGTGAAATGTGTAGTTTCTTCCAGTCTCTAAACAAACCTTTTACACATCATTATTAACGTTATTTGTCGTTAAATGATTATAGAAATTTTATTTCACTGTTGTCCGGAAAATAACGTAAACCCATAATGAATTTAGTGTATGACTCGAAAAAATTGCAAAAATTACACGGTGTCCCAATGAAAATTGCGCTCCCGAAAGTTCCGACAAAATAAACGATTCGACAAAAATACAAGTCAAGTTTTATATCAAAGTGGGTCACTTTTTATGAGGCTCTTATGTGGGGCTGTTAGAAAATAACATTGACCCATGATGGAATTCTATAAAACGAAAATAACCTTTTGAAGAACCAGATAACTTTTCAACAAGGTGGTGCAACTCCACAGGTTCGACAGTTTTAAATGAACGTTTCTCCGAATGATGGATTGGTCTCTGGGGACATCTTAAATTATAATTGTAATTGTACAAATATGATAGCTCAGAGTCTTTTGTATGTCTCACTCTACAGTTTTTATTAATTTCGTCCATTATTCTAAAATGTCTTCTGCCAAAAATCACTTAGGTACTGCCTAATTCTTCTAAAATTAATAATTTTCATCAAAAATTTGACCCTGTCCAAAAACATACATCCACTTCTTCAATAATTCGTTTTTCAATGTTTACTCACGCAAATATTTTTCCGAAATATTGTAATCTTCCTACGTTAGATCCAACATTTCAGCTGAAAGTCTTATTATGCGCAAGGCATCTGTACTCTACTAGGTAGGCTAGTCAGCGTGTATGTCGCGCGCGGGCCAGAGGTGCGAGACGAGAGGGGACGGTATTCGGTGACGTCAACGGCGGAAGATTCCGCCATGTACACATACGCGTGTATACGTACAGTCGTACAAGGCACCGTCTAATCGTGTAGGTATTAACGTTATTTTAAATTACAACAAACGTAGTGGTGAAAAGGTTTGCATTTCGTGTGTGTGTATACGTGAATGTCCATAATGCCTGTTAATTGTGCCGTTGTTGCATGTAAAAACTTCGATGAAAAAGGAAGTAGTATTAGTTTCTTTCGCTTTCCAAAAGACAATAAAGTAAGGAAAATTTGGGTTCGACAGTGTTTTCGCGATGACTTATTTAACGTTGAAACTAGCAGAGTATTAATTAAAATTAAAAATTTTGTTTTAGTTTAGATTGTACCTAACATTAAAATAGTTGTATTAAATTTTTGTTTGGCTTAGTATAACTCAATTGTTTTCCAAAATGTAAGTTTGGGTTGTGTATATTTGTTACTTATTTTAGTAATTTTATTTTTTTGCTTTTAATGTATTCTTATCAACAGTAATTTGACGAGTACTTTTTATTTTGCCGGATAAATTTCTGTTTTGAACGAAATTTTGTTGCTAGGCAATTTGACGAATAAAACTGACAGCCAGTAAGCTCTTGGCTGTCAGTTTTATGAGTCGAATTGCCGTCTAGCAACAAAATTGAGTTTGCAAAACAGGCAAAATAAAAAGTTCGAGTCAAATTCGGCTAGATAATTGAATGAATATGAGATTACGCATATGGGAGACTCTATTTTTAAACATTTTACAATCAAAAATACGAAATTTGGGAAAGGTAAATAAAAAAATTATCGCTGTAATAGTTAGGGCTAATTTTTCTCGCTGTCATTCTGACAAAAACGTCGCGGCGTACGAGATTTTATACATACGTATATGAATTAAATTATCAAAATAATTGTATGAAAATGTATTTTTTTCGGCAAACGTCAAGAAACATGGCTTTAGCGACTCTATGAACGACACTAAACTGTCACTTTTTATGTGGTAAGAAAGTTTTTTTACTGACAAGTCTGTCAAAATTTTTTTACTGACGCTAATCCAAAGCAATCTGTCACACAATAAATAATTACTGTCAGTACTATTGATATTTTTTACACTTTCTGTAAGCAAAATAATCATGTTTATTTGAATTGAGATAAGTGTATCGAGGTTTGCCGAAAAAAAGCATATTTTATGCGGAGCTGCAGTGCTTTTATGTGGCTCATCTGTAGTTACCGGACTCACTTTGTCCGTCAAACGTCTACAGATTCGCCGCAAAAAGTATCACTTTAGCTTCTTATAAATTAAAATACTATTTTATTATTATCTATTTATTTATTGATTTATTTAATTATTATTTATTATTTTATTAGATCATTTTAATATCAATGCACCGTCTATCTTGCACAACCCCATTTAAGTAATTGCGTATTCTTTTTGTGATCTGTATTCGTTCAAGTTTATACCTATGTATGTCCAATTAACGTTCACTCTCCGAATTCGCACAATTTTTACATAAAATAACATGGGCGATGCTAAAATAATTATATTATATTCAATTTCGATGAGTAGTAAGTTATCAGCTTAGGAGCGTGTAATATTGCTGTACGCGGCCTGTTGTAGACTGCAGTCTCATCCGGTGACGTCACACGCACGCCTCTACCGCGGGAATACAATCACGCGAGGGATCCAGCCTACCTAGTAGAGTACAGATGCCTTGATTATGCGTATGGAGAGTGATGGGTGAAATACGATGTTATCACACACATGTTTATCATTACGGTATGTGGCATTCGCGATAACTTTGGTTATCAACATTTATGGATATAACGTAATATTTTTGTTATCAATATTTTTTTATTACATTTTCGGTTCTGATAATGCTAAATAATAAATAAATAAATAAATAACGGGGCGCATTTTACTTGCTATCCTTTGCAGGAATGATACAGAATTTCTTTACTTTAAAGTAGGTACCTGTCTATACTTTCGTAATAAATTGGTACTTATTCAAAGAGGAAATATGCGAGACTGAACCATCGACTTTTAGACTTTTTAGCCATAAATTTCATACAAAAATTTTACATTTTTGTTATTCATATTGGTAGGTTAGTCATTTTAGCATTTTTAGGTGAACGTATGTTAGATGGGCGAAAGGGTGTTAAACCACGGTCTACCGCTAAAGTCAACAAAAATAACCACCACGCAGTCACCCACGGCCCCACGGACTAATTTCCAGAAAACTTGAACAAAATTCTGGATTTTACAAGTAATCTGAGACGAACAATATTTTTATTAATATTATAAATTTGATTAAAATATTTTAGGAGGGTACCATTGACCAATTGACCTTAAGGAGAAGCCGCCATTGTTACAAGACGGTCTGGCATCGGCCAAGAAATTTGAAACGCTGGTTTCTTCCTACGTTTATAAAAAATAATAATTTATTGAAACAAATGCTGAAAAAAATATATAGGGGCTGAAAAAGTAGTTAAAGTTGAACGTTCACTTTTTTGCCACCGGCACTATAAAAGTAGCGTTTATCAATTATTAAATTCTCCATTTTCACAATTTTATTTATTACTTGTAAATTTTGATTTGTGTGTGCATTTTGAACTTTGAAGCCACTGGAATTTAACACGGAGAAAGTCACGTCGCGTCGGCATTCTCCGAGTCAGATTTTGATTCTAATTTCAATTCTGCCCCAAAAAGTGTCACTATTACTCCAAGTAAAACAACACAATACGTCTCTCTTTTGAATTATGTAATTTCCTTTAAACATTTTTCAATTATTATTGAGTCACATTTGAAATTTGATTGTCGATATATTTTTCAACCCTCACGATTTATTTTTTTTTTAAATTTTTGCCGTGAATATTATTTCTATTTTGTTCCTGTTTTCGGGGTATTTATCCCACTGTGTTTAGGACTTATTGCTCTTTTCGTTGACTTGGTCCTCTGTCGCGCGGCGCCCTGATGTATGTCCTATACTCTTGGCTACCAACAAAAAATAAAAATGACTTCAAAGAATGTAGCTGGCTCTTAATCTCTAAACGGTATTCTATAAACCCCAAATTAAGTAGGTACTACTACATTGTCTTACCAGGGCAGTTTTATCATGAAATTTACTAATTTTGTTCCACACACATTCATCGAGCAATTCTTCAGGTATATCGATATCAGGAACGTGGGATTTTATCACATTAACTTCCGTTGAATATTTTTTGGGCACCACAGCACAGAACTGATCCTTAAACATTTTTTTACAAAAACGCGACGCGCATTGCCCGCAAGCATTTTCGACGCTGTCGTTGAGACTGCTACGTAATATTTACTATTATCGTTGATTGAAGGAATAGGATTCCTTCAATCAACGCTATTATAGTTATTTATTTATTATTTTTATTTTCAGTTCAGTACACCAGGTTGTCTGTAAATTGTCTGATGCGTTTAACCATTCACAAGGTACTAAAAATAAAGTTGTTTGGATTCGTTGTTTTATTTACTAATATTATGTACATTAAATATATTATTCATGTGGGGATATCATTTTTAACGTTTATCAGAAGGATTATTTTTAAGTGATAGCTTAGTGGTGTCGCGACTGATTTCTTATCTATAGGCCAAAATGAAAAGTGAAATAAATTCATGTAGATATGGTTATGTAGTAAGGATTTTGAATACATACTTGGTTTCTGCTAATACAGTGGCGGCTCGTGACGTGTTCAAGAAAGAAGGCTATGGCAAGAAACCTGAACAACGTTTGGGTAAAATTTTAACTCAGAACCCACTTCGCTTTATACAAATGTTTTTGTCGTAACACATTTTTTGTCTTATCACACAACGTCTTTTATGACAACCGCAAACACTAGTAATTCCTGTTTTTTTTGTAAATAAATTATTAGATAATAACGAAAAGATAAAAATAAGTTGTGTTTATTATTAAAATCCTTCCTTGCGATTCTCTCATATTAAAGTAATGGAAATTTTCATGGAACAGGTAAAATACGACGTAGGCCGAGACTGCCACATCGACATTCTTAGAACAAAGCAACAATTACCGTTTTCTTAGTTTGGAACTGGAGTAGGTACATGTTTCCAATGGCAAGTTAGTTCAATTTAAAATACATATAGAATTTATTTTCTTTTACAATGATTTGCGCATAGTTGACAAACATAATAAAATGAACTAGGTAACATATAATATTGTGTATCTTGTAATAGCTATGTATGTATTTAATAAAATTAGTTAAAAAATTTGTACGGTTCATAAATTCTTCAACTGCCGCCGAAGCAACTTCCCAGAAGCATTTTTGGGTATGCTATCCAGTATATCAACTCCACCGATTAAGTTTTTGTAACTAGCAACTTTGGATGCTACGTATTCTTTTATCACTTCCGGTCGCACCGAATCGCCTTTCTTAACCACAATAAAAGCTTTTGGTACTTCTCCATGGATGGGATGGTCTACTCCAACTACAGCAGCATCTTCAACTGACGGATGACTTCTTAAAACTTCTTCTAGTTCAGCAGGTGCTACTTGGAAACCTTTAACCTAAAATAGTCAATAATAATAGTAATGGTAAGTATAAGGCTTTATGTAAACTGAATTCCCGACTAATTACCTTAATGAGTTCTTTTATTCTGTCAGTTACAAAAAGGTATTCATCTTCGTCATAGTGTGCTATATCGCCAGTTCTAAGCCAGCCGTTTTCTACTAATACCTCTCTTGTTGCTTTCTCATTGTTATAATAGCCTTTCATATTCTGAAAATGACTATTACATTACAAAACTTCAGCCTTAAATGAAGAAATTTACCTGAGGTCCCCTTATTAACAATTCTCCTGATTGATGTACGCCTAAACCAACATTCCTGGGATCATCAACGGCCGCAATTTTAAATTCCGTATTGGCCACAATCATGCCACTTGAACCGATTCTTACTCCGCGTTTTAATTTCGGTGTCTGCAATGACACTATTGGTGATGTTTCAGTTAATCCATACATCTGTATCAAATCAATTTTCCCGTGTGTTTTTTCACGAAATCTTATAACATCTGCACCCCCTAGAGGGGCAGCTGCAGATAATATAACTCTAACCGATTCCATGTGTTTATATTGAATGTTGTGATTGTTCAGAACCATCAAAACTAAAATGATTTATTCGTTTGTTAAAGATGAGGTAGTTAGTATACAAAGCTTAGATCTTACTTATAGGTGGTACAGCGTACGTTATTGTTGGTCTGTGCTCTTCTAAGAGTTTCATAAATGCCTGCGAACTGAATTTCGGAACTGTAACCAATTTACAGCCTAAGGTGAACATATTCATAAATACCACCATCAATCCGTAAATATGGAACAGAGGAAGAAATACTGGAACTACATCTTGCTGTCCTATAAGAATGAAAGAAGAAATACCAGCATAAACATAATTATCAGTCTGTCTCTGTATGCAACCAATTCTACATTGCAAGCATCAATTTTAAGAATACTACTATCCTTCTTTTAAAAAGCTTACCATGTGAATCTAAATTTAATCTAAATACCGGACTTTGCATTTGGTAAATATTAGAAACAATATTTTTGTGAGTTAGCATAACACCCTTAGGTAATCCAGTAGTACCACTTGAATACGGTAAAAATGCCGTGTCTTCATAGCCTGCAGTGTCTAAGTAACTATCATGTTCTTCATCGCACATTTGGGAGAACTGTATGGCTCCTCTTGGAACATTTTCATCTTGCTAAAAGCAAAAGAAAACTAAAAAGGCAAATAAGAAAGAAGGGGGAACAAGCGCGCCAAAAATGACTGGAAGAAGAATACAAAGTTGGAGATTGACAATGTAAATTGGTTTTAATGGGAAATGCGGTCAAAAATGTATTAGGAAAACGACAATTGAAAGGAAGGAAAACTTGGAACAAATCTTAGAATCTTAGAAAGCAGAAAAGCAGTGTCGCATCAGAACAAGCATCAAAATCAAGCAACTTTAGAAGAATAACACCATTCCAAGTGAGGAAAGTCTGAGATTGGTTGGTCCCGTCCATGGATTTCTTAACCATCGACTTGTGAAGTTGGTTCAGAAGCTGGGAGGAGGCACCAACATGAAAACGGACATCAGGGCAAACCGCAATAATGAACTTATGGACCCAATATGAAACTTACCCTGTGCTTGATTGTGGCTATTTTGATTTTCCCATTTTTAACAGCGCTTGTTACAACTGGCCATAAACTGTTTAAAGTAAACACTAATTTCGTATTTGAATCCTTTAGCTGTTTACTTATTTCCTCTGGAACAATATTAATGTTTAAACACTTTCTTATGCACTAGATTGTAGACATACCGGGTGTGTATATTGGGTTTACCGTGGTAATTCTAAGACCCGCTTCGATGGCTCCCAAAATAACAATGGCATATTCTGGTACGTTAGGTAGAATGATGGCTACGGTGTCGCGTAATTCCAGATTAAGCGATTTCCTAAGGAATCTCGCCAGTGATTTACTTTTCTTGTAAACATCGTGAAATGTGTAGTTTCTTCCGGTCTCTAAACAAACCTTTTGAAAATCATTATTAACGTTATTTGCAGATCAGTATTATAGATGACTGATTACATAATGGGGTTCGTCGCGCAACTGCAACGCATAACAGCGTAACGTAAATCTGCAGCACCGCACCCATCACCCGAAAAGGTGGCAAAAATTCGGTTTCAAGAATTTTCTGTAAACTTTACTTTAAGGAGATATGTATATGACTCATAAGGGTGTAATCCGATGAAACTAGAAGGTACCGGCATCCAAAGTGTGAAATTTTGCATCTTTTTTGCATTAGTGTATTTACAGCTGTGGAATGCGTGCGAAGTTTAAGATTGCATGTACGCATTATTTTACTCCATTTTCAAGAATTACGTTATGGACCGCAGTTGTTACGTTTCAAACTGGGCGCACATAATCTTCAGTGAATTGGGAAGATTTAAGATTTAGTAGGTAGTAGAGTAACGCCCGGCACGGCATGTCGTGTTCACACCATTTTTCTTGATTTTGTCATCAAGATTTGAGTCACCCGGCTGTTCGAGGATCGTTTCCCATAGCTGCTTGTATGCAGTTGCTCGGCTACGGCTTGTTGTGGCCCCATTTTTGTTCTTTGAATACTTGTTATTTTTGTGTTGTTTGGGTTTAGTTTATTTCGTTTTATACTAGTCACGCGTAACTCATTTAGTTCTTTGATTTATAATACAGTTACTTTCTTTGGTTCTTTTTGTAATTAAGCCTTAAATTTATTTATTTTATTTGATTTATTTTCTTATGATTAGGTCAGCCGACAACCGCGTTTCGCCAAATCAGTTTTTTGTGTAGATAGTGTGCGTGTGGTCGACCTGTCACGTCGGTGCGCTTGTGCGTGCGAAGCTTCGACCGCGTAGGGGTTTCCTCGCGCGATCCTAGCCTATTTATTTGGTGGGGCAGCTAACTTAGGTATTAATTTTTGTTTCATTTGGTATATTCATTTTTTGATACGTATCTATATGCACGTTTAGATTAGGTAAATCAGTTAGTACCTATATTCTGTCGTTTATACCAGGTAGTTTCATTAAGTACACTGTGTTAACTCACGCTAACATGCGACCATTCCTTCATTATTCTCAAGTTAATAGCATCACATAAAGACAAAACGGAAAATGTTTACGAGAGAATTGAATGCGCAAGGAATACTTCCCGCATCTAGCGCTGATGTATACCATTCGCTCAACCATAATGTGTACTTAGAAAAAGTCGCACGTTGCGTTGGCCTGAAACCCTGAAACTAGACAAAGTTCAAACAATATATCTTACCAGCGCAGTTTTATGGTGAAATAGACTAATTTTTTCCCACACACATTCGTGAATTAATTCTTGAGGAATATTGATATCAGGAACTTGGGACTTTATTACATTAACTTCTGTTGAATATCTTTTTGGAACCGCACAACTGATTTTTAAACATTTTTTTACACAAACACGGCACGCGTTTCCTGTAAACATTCTTAAATACGTCGAACGCCACTACGCACATGTATCTATTTTTGTTTATCAAAACAGGTTGTTTATAATTTGTATACCCAGGCGATGCACTAATAATTTCCGTATCGGGTTGTGGTGACAATTAGAAACAATGATTTTGGGTCAGTTTTAAGTTATATGGTGGATGAAGTTGACAGTGAACACTCAACAGCACGGTACACATGAAAGTGAAATAAATTCATGGGCAGCCAGACAGTTGATATTGACGCAATACGCGTTCCCGTACGAAACACTGAAAGCGGCGCCGGCGGCAGCCTTCAGTAGTTACACCATAGTTTCCTATGCTGTGCGCTGTGGTGTTACATCACAGATACATAGAGCGAAGAGCGCTAGATTCTACCACAGAATTATGTGACTAGATTATCCCAATGGCGGCTCGTCCGATGACGTCGTTTCTCCTAAAATTTACAGATTTTTATTTTATTTTGCCAAGTATTATTTTGATTTGAACCAAAATTTCTTTTTTAAACTTAATTAGTTTTATATTAGGTAGGTATTACTTTTAGCTTATATTCATCCGATGCCGTAAATTCTCTCTGGCGCTGGTGCGACGAGAGTTGTAAGTTTCGAACGTTCAAGTGAAGCTGTGTACTACCCTAATACATCATGTGTAAGAGTGATTGCTATGGTAACGCACGTTTCACGTAGCTAGGCTGAATCGCTGAATGATATTGTGCGATTGTGCCGCATGTGATACTCATTTTTAATTCGCATAGAAGTCGCAAGGTATAACGTCTACGCAGGAAGCACGTCTTGCGCGATGACCGGTTTCTAATATGTTTCCTTCGTCGAATCGGTATAATTATGGTGTACGTGTTTTATTAGAATCTCCATTTCCACGGTGCTTCACGTATCCCCGATGTCACGAGCCGCCACTGGATTATCCGCGTGTCCCATAATTCCCCTAGTTGTATGCAGAAGTCATTCATTACCTTGTAAACTAAACATCCTCGACCACGGAGTTTGACTAATATGGTTGTCTCAGTTACCGTGTGACGTCACTATACATATTGTCGACGCGCCAAAGATATTGCGCGCAGGGTGCATTAAATTAATCCTATTTACTTGATAGTAACTAGTATACGACGATTTCGTGAAGAATGGAGTGCGTAAAACACTTTTGTAGCGGTAGTAAGAATTTTCGGTGCCTGGGCCATGAAATATCTGGGCCTAAATCGACAACCCAGATGCCAACAGCGGCATTTCACTCGTCCTCGCGCGTCCTTGACCAGTTGAAGTGAGACTACCGTACTAAATTCAAAGTACCTACCGTGATCGTCGCTCGCTGTCCGTTTCTACTAGCGCTAGAATTTCTCACGGGAAAAATTATTCTGGCACATGATTGATCAGAAAACCACATTTCATTTGTGTTACCTGCTTCCCTGACACTAATCAGTGTTCCTTGACCGTCTGTACGGCGTGTTTTGTTTTTTGTAGCATCATTGTTTAAAGATGTTAACATCTTTAAACAATGGTAGCATGTTTTAATTCCGTCATCCATTTCAGCACTTCGGCGCCGATCGTATAGGTCCAATGCGGCTCGCTGATTGGATGAATGCAGGGTCGCCGAGAAATTCCTGTTCCCTGTGTCGTGTGTCACATACAACATCAGGCGATTAGGCCGTCCTGGTATCAGGGCGGGTATAATAAGTGAAAGCCGTGGCTCGTAAATTGCGAATTAATTAATGTAACTATGAACAAATTACCTGCCACATTTCGTAACGTATGCATTACTGACAAACGTATTCGAAGCAATATAAAAAGCGAGCACGACTTGCGTCAATGGGTGGAAGAATACAGTGTGCTTACCAAAACGAACTGGGTTGTTAGAGGGTGCAACAAACGGTCGAATAGATTTGTAGTGAGGTAAGTAAGTGTCCGTAATTATAATATCCGGGCAGTTCAGATTTGACTTGAATTTCATTTATTTCTGCCAGGCACAGAATTTCAGTAAATTTCAGAAAATCAATAAATATACAAATGTAATAGAACAATATCGAACATGCCCATGTTCTGCCGCGTTTATTTGTATACCAAAGTAGGTTTTGCCAAGTAGGCCCCTTACACTTTCACGCGTTAATAGACTATTGAACTTCACGCTAAACAAGTAACTATAGATTGGCTTAGTACCAAAACGCGCAGGGAGTTTTTGTTCGAATCCAAGCGCATCCTTTTTCTTTTTTTTCTAAAGTTGTTATTGAACTTTACAGAATTTTGCATTTCATGTGTTGCGTCCGGTGTCCCATCACGAAAGGTATTTTTTTAAAGAAAATCCGAGATTACTAATGAAAACAAGGGAATAATAGCACGCTAAAATATTAGTTAGTTAGTTAGTTTAGTTAGTTATATACTCTACATAACTACAAACAACTGAGGCATATGAATATCTCGCAAGGCTTAAGAATTAAATAAAAAGTAAATGAAATAAGTTAGGTACAGTAAAATAAATAAAACTATTACGTAATGTATTATTGAATTACAGAATTGTTTATTTGTGCCATCGCACAAGTTATAGAAGAGTCGACCCTAAAGATAATAAAAGAGGGCGTTCTAAAAACTGTGGTTGTCCTGCAGAAATTCGCTTAAAAATAAAATTAACTACCAAAGATACTATGAAAAAAGATGCGTATGTTAAGGTAGGTGGTAGAAGACAAGTAGGTTAATTTTTGGATTAAACTAAATATTTTGCGTCCGCATGTTATGCACAGAAAACTTTGCTCTTGCGGGCCTCGTCATCAATGCGGTAAACTTTGTGCACATTTGGTATGCAACATAACTATAAGCCTTAACCCATCCACTCCTGGTTGATCGGCCTACACACTACACTTACGGGGTTGTATAAGCCTTTTACGTCACGCTGGCTTAGTGCTGTTGGCAAGGGGAGTTTAACTCATCGCGGCATATTGAATGGGCTGAAGGTTACAAACGCCGTCTACTTATCCAAACATAGACCGCGATGAGCGCTGCTTAACTTTCATGAATAAAAGGCTACCGATGTTGGTACTGGCACAGCTATGCTACTCCCAATATCACTCCTACATAATTAGTAAGGCAGGCTCTTGTCCATATTAATTATATTACCACTACCAGGTCTGTATTGTGTATAGGTAAGTTATGTTGCCTATCAGAGGGCACTCCACTAACGAGTTCCAAAAAGATGAAACCAGTTTTCTGCTTGTATTTGGGACGCAAAGATTAGTTTGACCGTTGAGCTTATACTTTAGCATTACGAAGAATTACATATAAGTACTAAAATAAAATTTGACCAAACACTTACTCCAACTTCAACAAATATTTGGTACTTTTAAGGATGGGTTGCCAGGTCTTATCGAATTTAAATATGAACACAATCATTGTGAATCTTCGGAACGGCTTTCATATCTATGGCCCACAAGAAATATTAAGGAAGTATTTGAAGAATATTTTAAAGATGGTCTTGGACCGACAGAAGCAATTAATTTACATGTGTCGAAATTAAAATTGGAAGAAGGGGAAAATTCAGCGGCCATTGCTTGTACCTCCCTAAATCCTCGAAGACAAGTGGTTTATGGTTGGCACAAAAAGTGGAGAGCAGAACCAACTGTTAATCAAGTATGTAATATAATAATTTACTAAGAAAACACTTAATTAGGGCTACAATACACAAGTACAGCCTATGACAATAAATTGTAAACAACATCAAGAATGCCAGACGCGAAACACTACTTTTCTGGAGGTAGTCTCTTCCATCGATGAAGATTCATCGAAAGCCCCCAGAATATGCAGAACAGTAGTATCTAATGTTCTGTAAAAACGTTCCAAATACAGCAGGCTGTTACGTCTATTCTGCTTATTTGCATAGAATTACATTTTTCTCTATTTAAAAGTCTGTTAATCTCATTACCTTTACTTTTCAAAATATTTAACATCAATTAATAAACAAAAAAAGGAAACCATATACAGAAAGAACGTTTTTCTCAACAAGAAAAAAACTGTCCGAGGTTAAATCTCAACTTTTTGAATAGGGATTTTTGGATTAGGATCTCTGTTTACCTTAAATTATTTTAAGTGTGTCTTAATTTTCCCAATACCTACATGTAGATCTCACAAAATTTATCTAAAACAAATTTAACAGATTCATTCAACAAAAACAGTTAAAATAATAAAACTCGGGAACGGTTAATGTAGAAACCCGGAAGAGACTCTTAAAGATGTATAGAGTATGGCATTGTACAGGTATGAAACTTAGACAATAGGAGAAGCGGATCGAAAAAGAATAGAAGCGTTTGAAATGTGGTGATACAGGTGCTTGATGAGAATACCTTAGAAGGTTAGCAATAGGGAAGTATTAGAAAGAGTTGGGGAAAGGCGAAAGGTATGGAAGACAATAACGAATAGGAGAGATAGGATGGTAGGACAACTTCTGAGATACGAAGGAATAGTTCGTGACATATTAAAATCTGAGATAAAAATAAAAAGATGAAGGGGTGGGCCTAGATTAGACTATTGCTCTCAAATATCTCTCAAATGCGTAGTTTAACTCGGCTTAGGAAAGGATGGAGGTACCCATCCGAAGAGTCTTCAGACCGAAAACTTAGTGATGGTAAATACTTTGCGAACACCATACCAGTTTTGTAGTTTTAAGTAAATATAAATAATGAAGTATGCAGGACGACTACAATTTTAGAAACATTCATATTATTAATGAGACGTGTCTTATTTGTACTCTATCTCTATCGCACACCTACGTAATTTGAACAATCCCTAAATTATGTACTTTTTGTACTTGAAGATACAAGATGTGGACAAATAAAAATAAACGAAACTTGGTGGAAAATCATGTAACTGGAGACGTTGCATTTAATTTAATACAAATTTGGAAAGTTCAACATAAGTACATCACACAGGCTCGTTACCTTATTAAAAGCATGCGTTTGTAAAAGTGATGACCTAGGCAAAGAATATCATATTCTTTGACCTAGGCGTATGCCGCCATCTAGTGACAATAGCAATAACTTCCAACATTCTTTATTGACCACCAGAGCAGTGAGGTACCGGTTAAAGTCAATAAAGCTAGTGATGGGCATAATCGAAACGTTTCTTCTTCGGTGAAATCCAATGATTTATAAATCATAATCGAATGTCATTCGAGTAATCTGAGAATCTGGCACTACCATCAACCATCATGCTATGAAGAGCCAAGTAGCTGACATCAAGAGTTTTTTGGCCGGTGAGACGAGGTAATGCTTGGAGGGTAGAGCTGCGGTGAACAACAACACGTGGTTCGGGCGCTCACGCAGGGTCGTACTCTACTTCATTTGGCAGTGTTTTTACTTTTTATTTCAGTTTGTATCTTGTAGGTACATAGTCCTCTGAATCTGGCTCGGGCCGACGTTTGAAAAGACTATATGCAATTGACTTTTTGTCTGTATGTACCAGTCTTTAAAATGGAGGATAACTATAAATATAAGAAAAAAAAGACTAAACTATATTTAAGTTCAAGAAGGAAATCACTGAAAAAACGAACAAAAAGAATTATTGAAAAATTGAAGGTAAAAAATGAAACATAGTAGGTAAAGTCAAATTTTAATATTTACAAATATGTTGTATGTACTTGGTGGGAAGTGCGTTAATTAACTTGATGAAATTTTAGTGAAATATAGGTACACTGTCAACTTTTGGCATACAAACGTGGGCCGAAAGCAGCTTATAGAGCTTTCTTTTGATATGCGTGCACAAAAACGTTAGACAAATATGTATATGTTCATTAAGTATGGACACTTCTATTTTCATGGCAGACTAGTGTTGTAACGAAAACGAACAATAGTAGTACAATTTTTATACTTTAAAGAGTAATCGGCAATGGAACGTAGCTGAGGTTTACTCTCGTCATTGAATTCAGAAAAACTTCTATTCAACGGGTAAAATAGCAATGTTCCATTTTTAAAAGTACAACTTGTAGCTTTACAAAAATTATTGATAGTCTACTGTTTCTAAATACATGTGTACAGAAAAATTATACAGGTGTCCTCTAATGGTGCCGCCGCGAAATTTTACATCTTAATTAATCATTTTAAAGAAAAAAGTTATATATATGATACCCTCCTATTTTTGAGTTCTCTGTATTTTAAGATTATTTTTGTTTATACCATGCTGTTCTATTTCTTTTGCGCAGCGCTTAATTTTGTTTTCTAAAATGACTCGCATTTTTTACTTTGAGAGAAAATCGATTCCAAATCAAACAAACTTATAATAAAAATGTGGGATATGGCAGAGTAGTTATCCCGATAAATCGATTTAATCGATTTATCACAAAATCGAAATAAACGATTATTTTCCGTTATTCGTTCTTTAATTTACCGCCTCGCGGTTCAGAAAATTTACTGCAGGGATCGGTAAAATAATTAGGGCCGGCCCTGCCCCTCAAGCTCATGTGTCATACACTCATGCTCACTTCAACTCAGCATTTTTACCATTTCCTGTTTCGCTTTCGCGCCAGTTGTCACTTGTCATTGTCAGTTTTTACTTTCCTTGTTTGTTTTTTTCTTATTTCATTGCATTTGAAGTAGGAAGTACTAGTGAACTAGTGTAAGTGTAAATGTAAAGTAGTTTGTAGTTACTAGTTATACGTACTAACTTGGTTGTTTGATATCGAAGACTTTGGTTTGATATTTTGCGGTTCCTGGTTCCGGCTCGTTTTAACTTTACTCAATAAAGTTTATTGGTTTATTGCATTTGGACTTGTATACTATTATTCAATTTTGGAATTTGAAATATTTTTCGGTGGTAAGTAGGAATCAGACATGCATCTATGTGAACGTTAGTAATATCTCGGGTGCCAATAAAAATTTGCTCACATAGCTACCTGTAGGGAACTCCGATTAGAATCGACATAAGGTAAATCAAAAATGTAATAAAATATGATATGTAGGGTGTTCCATTTTAATCGGAAGTGCTGGAACAACGAAAATGTTTCTTGGAAATCCGTCTTTAGTAAGGTAGGTATGTATGCAAATTTTCCAAGCAACAGGTTCACTCCGATATCTATGCCTGACGGAAGCTTAAGATGATGCCTATGACAAAAATGTATTTCTAAAATTCATTTCAGAAATGCCTAAGTGTACCAGAAATAATCCTGGGCGACACAGAAAAAGGAATAAAAGAGCTATTGCATCCAAAATTGCGGCCATAAGACGTTACGCAAAAGAACAGGTGAAGATTATTTTGGACCAAATTGTGGCGAGCCTACCCATGCATGCGACAGTTGTAAAAAGTATGAAGCAAAATATTAGTAAATACCAGTACAGTTTGTAAAGGCACGAACTTCTGAATCGCTTGAAAATGCAGCAGGGAGACTTGGCTCTTAAGTGATGGCACAAGGCAAATTCATAGAATACAATCATGATATAAAAATGGTTAAATGATTAAACCTCATAAATATCACTTAAATCAGGTATAAAGTTTTTAATGAGGCAATGGCGAAATATGGCTGGCTCTTAAAATATGCAAGTTTGTATTAGGTATATCTTGAAAACCTAGTCTGTAGCGGTTCTTATCTTACATGGTAACAAAGGTATCTCACAGAAAATTGCGACAATTTTTCCAAGTTAGCTCAAATTCGAAATTATTTATGGTAATACAAGTGCCAAGTGGTCCGGAATTGTAGACAATTTTTTGGAAACTAAGAAAATAATCAAGTTGCCCAATTCTGCCCATTTAACTTTTCTTGTACCTTGAGAGTCAAGAAAGTTACTCATATACAAAGAAAGAAAATTATTTTCTAGGCACAAGAAAAATGGGCCATCGTGTTTTATTTAAACTACATAAACGAAATAAACGTTCTAAAACTTAATATGCATTGTTTTACTCAAATTAAAATTGTGGACCTAGCTTTAAATTACTGTTAGGCATTATCCTTTGCAATTCAATTACAAGAAATCTTGTCGTTATAAAAATTGAACGTTCAGTTTCTGTCGTCTAATTTATTATTAAGGTCATAAGGAGCTTTTACCTGGCTTTGTCTATAAAACCAATGAGCGAAAATGTGACTATCAAAGAAAGATAGAAAACAATCCTTGTGAAGCGAACCTCCCATGCTGCGATTGTGTTCAAAGTGTCAAACGCAACATGAGTGGGAGATAATAGTTGAGGAGACGGAGAAGACGCTTCCCCACGTGCTTGGTAACGATAAAGACCATGCACTTTTAATAATAATAATAATAATAAACGTCTATTCACCAGACATAAATATATATAAAAGAGTACCAGAAAAAAACAAACATATGGCACCCACTGGTGAAAAGGCGGAGTTCAGAACACACCATGATGATGTGTTCTGTTCTTCCACTCAACCATGTCTCATTCAGGAAGTACCCAGACAGACCATGACCCGGAAAGGTGCGTTCACATCCCAGTCAGCGAGAGATAAAAATAGGTGCGGTCAGATTCCTGACAGCGAGACAACATGAAGCAAAATTTCCTTCAATTTGATTTTAAATTTAGGAATAGGCAGCGCTTTCAGCTCTAGCGGTACAGAATTGTAAACCTTGGTAATATTATAGCTAAAATATTTTTCGTAAAACACGTGCGTGTGCTTTGGAATAGTAAGAAAATCTTTGCGACGAATGTTAACATTATGCACATCAGTTCTGAACCTAACTTTATGATAGAGGTACGGAGGTCTTTGATTTATAATAACTTTATGAAAAAGGCAAGCAGAATGCAAGTATCGACGTTTTTTCATGTTCAACCAAGGAATCAATAATAGTTTGTGAGTTATTGGGTCTCGTTTGCGTATGCCAAATATTAATCGCATACAAGAATTTTGTACTACTTGAATTCTTCTAACCTGAGCGGCATCCAGAAATGGCCCATATACAGTATCCGCAAAATTGAAATTCGAAAGAACCAATAACTCACAAAGTGTAATTTTTAACCGGTAATTCAAATACTTTCTGATATTATAAATAAGTTTCAGACTGAGGAAAGATCTCTGTATTAGAACATTAATATATTTAGTAAATTTAAGTTTAGTATCAATCACAATCCCCAAATTCCTCGCCTCGTCACTGAATTCCAATTTTACACCATCCAAAGTAATCACAGTTTCATCGAGAATTGAGTTTCTCAAATCAGCATTGTATTGTTTTCCAAATAACAGCAATTTAGACTTAGTTGTGTTAATGATCAGAGAGTGCTGCTTAGCTGCTTCGGAAAAAACACTCAGATCAGCATTTACTTTTCTAAGTGCCGTGTCCAGATCGTCATAAGCAAATGAGTAGTATAGCTGAGTGTCATCGGCATAAAGGTGATATTGGCAGTATTTAACAACAGAGACAAAAGCAGATGTATATATTGAAAACAATAGTGGTCCCAACACCGAACCCTGAGGCACACCACAGTTGACAGCACAAGGGTCTGAAAGCCGATTATCACATTTAACCATCTGGGTTCTACCAGTCAGATAACTACTTAGTAATCTTACAGAACTCCTGCTAAGCCCAATGTAGTTTAAAATTGCCAACAAAAGTTTGTGATTCAACATATCAAAAGCTTTAGAAAAGTCCAACAAAACCAGTAAAGTTAACTTGTCCTCATCCAAAGCCGACACGATATCATCCGTCACTTGCAGAAGTGCAGTCTCGCAGCTGTGCCCCTCTCGAAAACCTGACTGATGCGTTGGTAATATATTACACTTATCTACATGATGCCGTAGTTGCGCTTCCAATACCTTTTCAAAAATTTTAGACAAAACCGGCAAAACGCTAATTGGTCTGACATCCCTAAATTCTTTGGGATCCTTTGATTTAGGAAGGGGTGTTATTAATGCAACTTTCCAAGCTTCAGGAAACACATTGTGACCAATTGAAAAATTTATTATATGTGTTATAAAAGGAAGGCATACAGGAAGACTATATTTAACAAGATTCAATGTAACACCATCACAACCAGCTACATTCGACTTTATAGAATTAATTGTTTCGAGGACTTCAGCTTCACTGACAAATGAAAAATCCATTTCTTTATCTGAAATTTTCTTATTTAAATATTTATGAAGTAATTGGGGATCCGGATTAAAGTTTTTATTGTGAATATTTAAAAAGAAGTGATCACTTAAATGAGGTGGCACAGCACCGACCCTACACCTACTGTACAAGTCTAAAGCCCCAAGCTCCCGAAATATGCACTTGCGCATTTTCTGCAGTCACCTGGATAAGAATATGTCCATCCTTTTCATTGTTGGTTTCACTTTCTCAGCCTAATACTCCTTATTGTTTGTATGGTTTCAGTTCGAAGTGTCTTCCGACAGCACAATCTGTGCCTTTGTGGCACATTGGGTACCGTATCATGCATCTGTACTTTTTATGGTTTGGATTCTAGCGGTGTTTTTTTTTATTGCGTGTACTCCTATTTTTCAATAAGTGATCTCTTTCAGGTTTACCTTCAACTGAGCGAAGGCCATTAAGCCAGAGCTTGTCTTGAGTCATTTGATGTAAATAATGAACCTAAATATTAAATTTTGTTGCTTAAATTTACTCGTAGTTTACCAACAAAATATCAATATAGCATATTTAAGCATGCCACAAGGCATGATCCAAAATATTTAGTGTAGCCTTATTTTGTAACTGAGTGCATTTAATGTAATTCCTAAAGTGAATTGATTTTCTCTCTGATTCTATTTTATTGTTTTCCAGGCTACGAATACTCAAGAACGTGAACAAATTATTATCAAAGAGGAACCAGATGTACTGGAGCCTATAAAGCAAGAAATCGAATACGAAGATCCCTTAGCAGAGGTCAGTTGCTTGTTGGTAGTTCGTGTGAACTATCGTGTGCTTAAAAGTTCTTATATCATAGTGGACTAGCGCCTCAAATAATGATATTCCAAATAGGTTTAATTAATGTATTTGAAGATATATTAAAATGACCCCGGATAAAGTGGACCTAAATAAATGTGCCATTCAAAGATGGTGTTCATATCTGAAACACATCTGGTATTTAAGCATCACTTTAAACAGTAATAGAAATAGAAATATTGTATTGGAAATACTTAGTTTTTTGATGAACGGAAGGCCGTGCTTCTTAGGCCCGGTTGTTCAAAGATGTAAACACCAACTTAAGTCTGCTTTCTGCTATTATAGGTTGTAACATAGCAACTGGTATTACCGTATACTATTTTCGGACAACTGGGCTTAAGACAGTTCAAATTTAACAGTTCCTGTATACTCTAAGATTCCTTCTACAGCTGTCCTCCCTGTCCCTGCTGTATCAGAATGTTAATGTTCTATTGTGCAACCAAACATTATATCATTAAAATATATCCAGATTTTTTCAATACACTTCCATAAATATTTTAATTTTTAAGCTTTAATTTAATTCCTCCAATGTTGATTTTGTGTTGAATTGTTGTTTTCCAGGAGACAAGTCTAGCAATAAGTGAACAAATTGTCAAAGAGGAACAAAATTTACAGGAGTCTATAAATCAAGACATTGAATATGACGATCCCTTTGCAAATTTAAGTGTTCGGGCTATCAAGTACCAAGATGTTGTAAAAATAGATGCTGGAGAATTTGAAGACATCGATGCATATTTTTCAAATAGCTGTAGGTTGTTAACTTCTGAACAAGAAACATTAGCAAAAAATTTAATTAGGACCGTTTTGCATCTTGCGAGAAATAAAAAATTAACAGTGAATTCCCGGGTGATTTGTTAATAATTTTTTAATTCTTACACTATTTGTTGCTTAAGATGTGCATTTCTGTATTTTCTATCTAAATAAATATTTTGATAACATATATTTTAATTTCATGAAAATTTGACTTTTTTGTCAAATTTATCGGTCATTTAATGAGGGTATTTTTACATTTTGAGCCTATCAAATTAATATTTTCAGGTTACTTTCTTGGTTTTATATGAAAATTAATTTAATTATGATGTGTATGCATTCTATTGCCCAATTTCCCTCTTATTTGTACAGAATCCTAAATCCCTTACAGGAGAAATATAAACTAATTATATTCATCACGCATGCCATGAACCAAAAACGTAAACTAAACATGGTGCCAAACGCTGGCGTCATTTGTATAAGCCTAATAAGACCCAGTTTTTCAAAGAAACCAACATCGATTAAGTCTGACACCGGCTTCGTTGCTGTGATACAACCAATCAGAAAGCCAGTATCATAGCAACAAAGCGAGTGTCAGACTTAATCTGGTGTTTGTTTCTTTGAAAAACCGGACCTTTGTAACCCAGGCAACTCTACAATTTTTTCGCTGTAAAACAATGTAAGTTGTTGAATGCCCACAGCTCATTGGCCAAGAACCACTGATAAGATTTTCAGCGGGTGTTATTTTCATATGTAATGTCATAAGAACTTAGATTTTGCCGGCAACTACAACAATAATTGAAAAAACTGATTCCACCCCAAAACTACTAGGTACCTCTGTAGGTAATTATATTGCAAAAGTTGGGTTAAATGTTTTGTAAGTGACAAATGTCAAAAGCACATGGCATTTGTTTTGCTTGGAATGAAAATCTTACGTTTGTGACGACATGCTTGAACCGTCAATTATTGACGAATCTAAATTTACCCCAAGTTTGAATTGTTCCGATTGACAGCTATGCCCACTACAGAAATCTCTCTGACTTTACTCGACATTTATGCTGGTTTCTGCGCAGGTTAGTAAAATTTATGTAGGTTGTAGGTAAGTACACACTGTGCATTTTTTTAAAATTAGAGATATGTATGGAAAAAAGTCTAAATAAAAAATTTCTGTTTCAGAACCTGTAATAAAAAATATTTGTTTCAATGAATTTTGCCCTAACTCCATTATTTTTTAAGTTGTTAATCATTAAGGGGGTTTATTCTTGGCAAACCAATTTATTTAATATTTTCTTTTACCGCGCTGCTAGCTCTGACGTGATCAGTTTGATGTTCTCAGAAAATAATAGGTGATGTATAGTGGGACCACGTTATGTTGGCGAGCCAAAAGAATTTAACTGACATTCTTAAAAAGGCCGCACAACTTAAGGCTGCGATTTATGAGCTGTTAGTCTATGGTTCGATTGTTAGAACGCAGATCAAAGTATAACGCGATGCTTCATTTAATTCGACTTTCGTTGCTATGATATAACCAATCACGAATTCTGTACCTTAGCAATGAAAGCCGAATTAAATGTAGCCTCATGTTACATTTTGACCCATGTTCTAACAACCGGCCCTATAAAGTGCTGCCACCTATCGCCCAAAAGTGTGATTAGGATTATGCAAAATAATAGTCACTATCTATTATGATTGGTTTCAATCACAGCTGCAAACTCTTCAGACTGACCCTCTACATCTTGGAATTTTCCATGTTCCTTGCTTTAGCGGTAACTGAATAAATCTGGGAGGATTAGTCGGTGGTCCTATCTTTAAATTATTACTTTCTATTTAGAAATATGAGAATAAACTGAAGCGCCACCGCCATCTGCATTGCAGCGGCCACACTACTACTACCGTGAAACGTCCAGTTTACTGTGCAACTCGCCTAAATATTGACAAAATGGAGAGATTGCAATATAAATTTCATTCCAACACGCCGTTTTAACAAAGTAAAGTATCAAGACGTTCTTGGTCGAAAATGAATCAGGAATAATTAACTTAGACAACCCTACTTTCTAATTGCGATAAATATGTGTACAAATAGTAAAAAATGTGTCGAGTTTATGGCGGTCTTATGGCAGATTTTTCATTTGAGGGAGATTTATTTAAGGCGTACGAAAAATATTACCTACTATAAAAGTAGTGCGAGTCTCTAAGTTGATCCTTTATTGATAAATATTTTTTTATTCAACGCCCTATCTACTTTAATTTCAGAATGGTGTTGGAATAAAAATGTGTCTACATGTCCCGTTTTTAGTGCTCAAATTCCGCACCCTTAAAACAATAGTTTCATCGCTTGGTGTTTGGAGTTCATTATGTACCGCTCGATTTCCTCTCCCCTGCCATTCTAGATAAGGTAAGTTGGCTGGACAATAAGACATGACTAAATCAAGAGAAGCTGGCGGCAGCGGCCAGTCAAACACATTGAATCTTTCGGTTTTTATGGTTTCAATTAATAATTAATAGCCTCCACCTGAAAAATGTAGGTACTACTCACTTGGAACTGTCAAATATTTATTTTTAAGAATGCAAAATTTCAAGCTGATAGTTGCAATAGTTTTTGAATTATTATTCTTACAGGCGTTTTAAAACTAGGTATAAACCCCCTAAACATTTAGGAACACATCGATTTTGATAACTATTAGGCTAAGCATTATTTTGGTATACACAGTGGAATATCGAAATTCTGTACCAACACTATTTTTTTACTACACTCGTCATTGTCATATTATTCGCCAAATATGTACTCATAAATAATGTTCATTAGTAGTTAGAAAATGAGAGTACTGGATACGAACCCCTTCGGAGCACATAGCGCCATCGAGTTCTCGAGGTGCCATCGACTTCTTCGGCAAATGACCTTGAAAGACACCAGAGGCTGCTGAAGGAGTCGTTGAGGCATCCGAAGAAGTGTCTTCAGCAGCGGCATCTGCGGCAGCCTCTGGTGTCTTTCAAGGTCATTGCTGAAGAAGTGTGCATGTCTTCAGCAGCGTCTTTCAAGGTCATTGCTGAAGAAGTGGTGTTCAGCAGCAGCAGCAGCAGCAGCCAGGCGCATGCGCCGGGGCTATTCCTCAGATCAGTCCATCGAGTTCTCCAGGGCGTGTCTGCAGCAGCCTCTGGTCAATGCTGAAGAAGTGGTCTTCAGCGGGCAGCCTCTGGTGTCTTGCCATTGCGCACCCAAGCCGCCATTTTGGCTGTGGGTCAGGCGCCTGCGCCGGGGCTGTCGCGTACAAAGCGCGTGTTGTTCAGGCCAGTCCATCCTGGCCCCATCCACTTCTTCGGCAATGACCAGAGGCTGCTGAAGGAGTCATGTCTTCAGCAACGGTGTCTTTGGGGCCTTTGGCCGTGGCTCAGGCGCATGCGCCGGGGTTTTCGCAAACGTTCTGGAAATGACGCCGACCGGGATTCGAACCCGGGTCCCCACGCACCGGAGCCCTCGCTCCAACCAACTGAGCTAATCGGCGGCCCACAAGCCCGTCTTTCAAATCATCCGTATACACTTATGATTGTAAACAGAAGTTACAGAATTAATATTTATTTTCTCGGAAATTTACAATTGTTTATACTAAATAAATATTGATATTAAAGTTTAAGAAAAAAGCACGTTCGCCGCCGATAAGAGATGTTATAATTGTTTTTATTATGGGAAATAACCTTTCATCTTGCCGATAGGATATGTGTGTTTAGGTTTGATCCCACGCTCTGCATGTGCATTTAATACGTTGTAGACACTACAAGGTGACCCGTTTGTTTGTTTGTATTATTACAATAAAATAACATTCTAGAATATTCTTCTGATTGTTTATTTGAAATTACTTGTTATCTTAATGCGTTTCGGACACGTGTGGGAAAAAAACATTCTAGAACATTCTCCAGTTTGTTTATTTGAAATTACTTGTTATCTTAATGAGTTTCGGACACGTGTGGGAACCATCTGATTGATATATGCAAACATCTTAGTTCTCGGTAGTAGAACATTCTACATCGCTAATTATTTGAGAACAGTAGTCTAAATTTAGGCTAACCCCTACGTAAAAACTAGGTCATGTGGGGTGTCAAATTAAAGGACTCGACTAGAGGTATCCGAATATTGGGGTGGATTTTAGGGGTGGTTTTTGGGGGTGGTTTTTAGGGGTGATTTTTAGGGGGTGGTTTTAGGGGTGGTTTTAGGGGTAGTTTTTAGGGGTGATTTTAGGGGGTGGTTTTAGGGGTGGTTTTAGGGGTAGTTTTTAGGGGTGGTTTTTAGGGGCGGTTCTTGGGGTGGTTTTGGAGGGTGATTTTTGGGGGTGGATTTTAGGGGTGGTTTTTAGGGGTGGCCACTCACTGACCGCGCCCCCGGCCACGCTCCTTGCCCCGCCCACCTAGATCATGTAGGGTATCAAATTAATCAGCTCGATGAGACAAAAAGGAATCTATAGTTATTCTCCTACTTCCGAATTCTTATCAGTAGTTGTCTGTCTGTATGTCTGTCGGTCCGTCTGTCTGTCTGTCTGTCTGTCTGTCTGTCTGTCTGTCTCTCTGTCTGTCTGTTTGCGAATACAGCTGTCTGTTGACACAGACAGCTGTATTCGCAAACACCATGGCTGATGACACGCTGTTGACACAGGCAGCTGTATTCGCAAACACCATGGCTGATGACACGAGCAAGAATAAGACTGCGCATGCGCACGGTTGTATGGAGAGTATTTAAGCAAGAAAATTAACGGTGCTGTCAGTTAGTACTACTTGTGCTTCAACAAGGGAACCGCATTTGAATAATGACACACATAAACGTAGACACGTTTCGTGTTCTGGACGGTGCTGTTTTGGATGAGTCAGCACGCCGTGTCGAGGTGCACGTACATCAACCGTTCGTGACAACAACAACATTCAACGCCAATGACGAAATTCGCATACCAATCTACCAACAAGACGTTTACGTACTGCCGCATCTAAGCAGCATCTACATAGAGGGCAGGTTCATCAAGGGTGCAGGAGGCGCAAATGCGGCTTTAACAAATAACGCCTTCAGTTTCCTCTTTGACGACGTCCTCTATGAAATAAACGGGGTGGAGGTGGATCGAACAAAAAACGTGGGCATCACGAGCACACTGAAGGGTGTAGTTTCTCTGAATGTGGGTGAGGTAGGTGCCCTGGAGAATGCCGGCTGGACGAATACGGGAGACTCACCGAGCCACCTTATCGACGCGAACGGGAACTTTAACGTGTGCATCCCGGGAAGAATCCTTCTGGGATTCTTGGAAGATTACCCCAAAATTCTGTTAAATGTGTGTCACGAGCTCATTTTGACTCGATCGAAAAACGATAGGAACGCTTTCGTGGGTAACGAGGACACCAGAATTGAGTTGAGCAAGGTTCATTGGAGGGTGCCGTACGTCTATCCATCGGATGCTGAATACCTAAAACTTCTCAATATTGTCGAGGAAGAGAGAACGTTGCAGATATGTTTTCGCAGCTGGGAGCTGTACGAGTATCCGGTGTTGCCGCAAGCTACGAAACAAACGTGGGCCGTCAAGACTGCAACACGGTTGGAGAAACCCCGCTACGTTATTGTCGCCTTCCAGACGAATCGCAAAGCGAATTTGGACACGGATTCAAACAAATTTGACCACTGCAATCTGACAAACGTCAAACTGTACCTGAATTCTGAGTACTTCCCCTACGAGAATTTAAACTTGGATTTCTCCACGGGGAAATACGCCCTGCTATACGAAATGTACCAGAACTTCCAGAGTTCATACTATGGAAAAGTTGGCGAGCCGTTATACGGCAAGGAACAGTTCAAGGATCTAGCGCCCATCGTGGTGATTGACGCATCAAAGCAGTCGGAAAGCATCAAGCCTGGACCCATAGATATGCGTCTAGAATTTGAGTCGAGCGAGAGTTTTCCGCCCAACACAACCGCATACTGTCTCATCCTGCATGACCGCATCGTTGAGTATACACCGGGTAATGAATCGGTCAGAAGAGTGGTATGAGAAGCTGCAGGGCTTCGATTTGCCCAGAAAATACACGCATGCCTACTCTGTATACAGATTATAGTTTTAATTATATTGATGTAAAAATATATTCAACGTTTTTATTTTTACGAAAACCCCGGCGCAGGCGCCTGGGCCACATCCAAAGGCCCAACAGCACCTAACAACAATTCTGATTGGATGCTGCCCACAACCACTCTCATTGGCTGTTGCCCCGCCCACTCTCATAGCCAGAGCCCGGCGCATGCGCCTGAGCCACGGCCAAAGGCCCCAAAGACACCGTTGCTGAAGACATGACTCCTTCAGCAGCCTCTGGTCATTGCCGAAGAAGTGGATGGGGCCAGGATGGACTGGCCTGAACAACACGCGCTTTGTACGCGACAGCCCCGGCGCAGGCGCCTGACCCACAGCCAAAATGGCGGCTTGGGTGCGCAATGGCAAGACACCAGAGGCTGCCCGCTGAAGACCACTTCTTCAGCATTGACCAGAGGCTGCTGCAGACACGCCCTGGAGAACTCGATGGACTGATCTGAGGAATAGCCCCGGCGCATGCGCCTGGCTGCTGCTGCTGCTGCTGCTGAACACCACTTCTTCAGCAATGACCTTGAAAGACGCTGCTGAAGACATGCACACTTCTTCAGCAATGACCTTGAAAGACACCAGAGGCTGCCGCAGATGCCGCTGCTGAAGACACTTCTTCGGATGCCTCAACGACTCCTTCAGCAGCCTCTGGTGTCTTTCAAGGTCATTTGCCGAAGAAGTCGATGGCACCTCGAGAACTCGATGGCGCTATGTGCTCCGAAGGGGTTCGTATCCAGTACTCTCATTTTCTAACTACTTTCATTTTCTCCAAAAATGGTCAAAAATTCCCAGATCTGGTAAACCGTATCAAATACTACCCTTCAGTTTGGGAAACTGTTCAACTTATTGCACACAATTATACAACGCATAATGGTTGATCAACTGTTATGGTTGGAGCAGATAGAAAAAGATTCGGGTAGGTCAAGTATGATTATCATTTTAATAAAATAATGTAAATTTGGAGTGTTGTTAGAGGGTACAAACAAATCTGAAACAAACAATTCTGTGAAACCTTTTAAGATTAAAATTAAAAAAATTGCTTTCAAAGAGGTAAACTAGGTACGATTACTGTTTAAAAAATGTAAGTTTGCGTTCTTCGTAATACACTGCTGCAGAGAAATTAGACGCCGCAAGTTGAGACACTACCACATGGTCATGCGGTTCTGTTGAGGTACAAAAAACTAATTACTCAGCCGCATATTAATTTTGCCCATTAAAATTCTCGTGGGGTGGAAATATCAATGCAGCGTGTTATTCGGGTCCAGTGTAGCTTTCTTTTAAACATCTTTTCAAAGATTTTTACAAGATTGGCGCTCGTGTATCAATCTGGCAAAGGCACAGGCTGATTTCACACTGCTTTTTAGCGGATAAAGTTGAAAGTAATTTTTTTGTGGGTAGAGTTTTTCTGCTAATAACGTTAGGATTTGGGAAACTAGAAGAGAACTTTCTAAAACTGTGACAAACATCTTGGGCTTGTAATAACTGCTTTTGGTTATTTCAGTTTTGCGTCAGTTACGTATAATAATTCAAGGGTAGGTTGAAATCTACAGAGTCAGAATGAAACGAATTAATTTTTATTTAATAAGTAACAATTTATACAATAGAATAAATAGCATTATGCGGAGTCAAATAAAGGACAAGTAAATTATTGTGTTGCTATAAAATTGCGAGGGTGCTACATAAGAATTACAAATCATACTTAAGAAAATGTAAACAAAAGGTATTGATATATTTCCATCGATTTAAAAATTAGGTCGGTACACATCATACAGACTGTCCGAGATTCCAGTGGATATTGGATTTAAAGTTTTTTTTTAATTTGTAATGCTATCTGTTATAGTAACATGCAGTGGCGGCTCATGCCTTATTTACGAGAGGGGGCTCTGCCAATAAAACTTGACCTGACCTGAACAACTCGTATAGTTTGTCCAAAAATTGTGCAACATAAGGAACACTTTTATTATTGATTTCTCAGGAAAGTTGGAGCTTGTTGATAAACGTAAGATAGATACATATATTAGAAATTAGATAGAGTTGTTAGTACTTAAGGATGTTAGTGGCATTTTTTCAAAATACGCCAAGAGTAAAACACTCACCTTAATTTGTGGAAATATCTACATAAACATACACTACAAAAATTAAAAATTGATCAGTGACGTCTCCTATTTTTCTTAACTTGAGTTAGGGTCACTGGTAGCTCTGAAAAAACGGCCCTCACAGCTGTTTCCGAGATACATATAAGCTTACGCGCTCAAGTGAATCGCAGTCTACTCAACTGGTGTATATTTGGTTGCATAACCGAGCTTTAGAGACTCTGTGGGTTGCCTAGTTCGTTTCGTTGTAGATATACAGCCAAATACGAAGAAAGAGTTAGGTTCTTAGACGGTGATGACTTCACTTGAAAGTTGCCCTAGCAAAATTAAGAGGTATTCCCAAAATTCAAATGGTTTTCCCTCCGAACGGCTGAGATCTCAGAGAGTACCTGTACGATGCAAATTATTCATTGGCAAATGCTGAATGTTCTTCAGCGATTAAGTTAGCTAATTTTAGTCTTTGTTATTGTAATCTCCATGCGATATTTCAGTGGAGTTCAGACGTAAACAAACCTAAGGCCCTTACGAATGGGCGACTTTTTGTCGCCGAAGACGACCACAAAAAGTGTTTCACGTGTAGTGGAACGGCGTCCGCTCGTGGTTTCCGTTTACTCCAACTGGAGGAATACGTTTCCTTTCAAATGGGCTATTAGTTGACCATGTGCAAATTGTGGGTACCGTTAATGGAATTTGGGCTTAACAGACCCACCCAGTGTATTAAAGAGTGCAAATTATTATTCAGATACATCCATGCAATCCTTTGGAGTTTTTAGGCGTCTTCCATTTACTTTATTCATTAAAAAAATTAAGTTTCATTGTGGACAAACGAGCGCGAAAATGGTGTAGGGTTGTCGCACTTCAAAATCCGATTCTGTCATGTTGTTCAGCTGCAGGAAAGCCCCGTTGCGCTTGAATGTCGGCGCTAGTATCGGTTTTCGATTTTCTGAGTAATCCAGTCGGTCGTACACGCTGATACGGTAAACGCGCTTCAACAATTTACATCGTACCGTAAAACCGCAAACATGCAACTATTTCCTTGGTGGTGCTTGAATGCTTTTAAGGCCTGTACGGAAATCACGCTTTTCGGCCCACAAAATGCGTCTGAACGTTGCTGAGACAAGTATTTTCATTCGAAGAAAATACTTCTTTGGGTGTATGTTTGATTCGATTGCATTTTCCTTAGAAATGATCATAAATGGGCGAAGCAAGTTGATCGTTCAGCGAAATGCACGTGTGTGGAAACGTTTTGAGTTTTTCATTTAATAAATTGCAAACATGCTTAAGAAATTGCGGCATATAGACTCTGGTTGAAGCGCTCTTTTTTTAATTTACTTTAAATTTGTGTGTTTCATTATGTATTGTATAAACTGTTTATAATGTCGTGGTGGTCAAGATGACAGGGGACTCATCAGGGTTCTGGAGGAGTTGAAGCTCTGCAAGATGCCAGGAGGAAGAAGGGGCCTAGTTGCTCCTCAAAACACATTTTTAGAAAATATAATACGAAGATCAAACTCACAACGTAAGCTGAAGCTACTTTATTTAATATATTAAAAAGGGTCGACATTTTAAATTGCTGGAATATTGATTTAAACTGCTGAATGTATAACAACAACTCCATGAAACTATAATGACATTACGAAGTTTATTCGCGGCAAATATTTATTTAATCATCCAGTGCCTTGGACCGTGGTAGATTTTAGATGCGATTGCCGGTAGGTAGGTGCGTTAAAAATGAGAATTTATTTGATTGTTTGGCACTCATTAATGGGTCATTTTAAATCTCATTATACGACTTTTTAATGGTAGGAGTGTGGGTGTAGTCGAATTTGCGTTATTTACACATAAATGTAAAATCGATGAGACTGTCCTAGCATTTGCTATTCACACCATATTGTGAAATGCAAAAAACCAAAGGTCTATTGACTATAAATATTTTATTGAATGCTATTGAACCACCCAACAAACGTTCATTTAAATTCAAACCTGGTACAATGTAGTACCAGTTAGCATGAATGTTGCTTAAAATCTTGTTTTAGAACTTATGGGGTAGGGAATTTTTAAATTTTCTTCACTTTGGTAACCTAGGAAAAAGGCATTTCCTAATTTCCTTTGATGTCATGACTTTGTCTCGGCAGCTGATGTTACTCAAGCTTTACTCGTGCTGGTTTGGTACAACAACATATTTTCCTGATTTCTATATAAGTTAGGTATAGATAATAAAAATGTAATTGCCTGCGTATACCAAGTTTGTACCTTATGGGAATTTTGAAATATCGATCTTTAATAAACACAGAAGAAAATGGTCCCAAATGAGAATCTTGTGGAACTCAATAAATTACTTTAACGGCGTATGATTTACAATAATTTGTCATTACGAACTAGGTCCTATTTTCTATGTAAGATGTAATCCCTCGAAATAGTTTTACATCACCCTGTGTCTACAAGAGGGTTATTGCCATTTCTTGACTCGTTGTTCACATAGCTGACAAGTGAATGGTATCTTCCCTTTCGTGCGTTTTTGGGTTTCTACCTGTTTTCATGCCGATTCGAGCATCAAGAATTTACTGGGTAATTAAGTAGTGCCAGTTCGTGCGTTGCACAACGATATCCTTTACTTTGAACATGTTGTACCTGTTGCAATAAATGCATACAAAACGTATTGCTTTGTTTTATAGTTGCCCGTCATTGAATACGGCCAAAAAAGTGGTTCCACGACCCACTATTTCCGGTCTGTGGGCAAGCGGAGCGTTTAAGTCTTCCCCCCAAAACAAAAACATTAACATATGAAAACAATAGGAGAGAAATCAACATACACTTCCGTATTGAAGTCTAGTTATTAACAGCGTTGTGTTGTAAAGATGAACTCGAATTAGTGGCTTACTGCATTATCAGCAGGTCAGCGCACGAAACGGCACTCAAACCAGGTAGAGGTTTGGGATGACGCACGAAACGGGAAAATTTTCATCGACGCACGAAACGGGAACGCACGAAATGTGACTAAATCCAAGTGAATATGTTGGGATGATGATTTAATATAATCTTATGAGCGTTTCACGATAACAAGTGTTTGAGCTCTTTCAAATGACTTTTGCGAAAGATAATAGACGTCGGATTGCAGTTTATTTTTAGTTTGTTGAATCCCGCCAAAAATGTGGAATATCTAAAAACCATTTAGTTAAGCAATTCCATAAATGCTGAAGGAGATGGTCACGCCATATTAGTTCTACCATGTGGTCTCAGTTCTCATCGGGGTAGATGGCATATTCTAGGTGTTTTTTTGTACGATTTTCTTGACTTTGGGATGATATTTGCTAATGATCTTTTGCTTTGCCTTCTTGGTATTCAGATCAAGCCCTTGTGGTTGCAAACATTTTGAATTCGAATGAGAAGCAGTTAACTTGTCGACAATGGCACCGGCAAGTACCTTAAATTTATTGTTCATTGCTACTCCATCGATATTGCCACCCTCTTCCACTTCCACTTCCACGACGGTCCCCGTAAAGCTCTTTCTAAATATAATGTTAAATAGTAAAGGCGACCGAATACCTACAACCTTCTGAAAATTATCTTCTTCCCTTATTCAATTCTCTAATCTTCCTTCCTTGCACCCACTAAACGTTTATCATGATACGGACGTGTCGACATGAAAACACATTTCTTAATTTTTTAATGAAAATTTTATAATTACCAGACTGTAGCATTCCTCACTAGCACCATACGGCCGTATGGTACCGTATACGGTACCTACTGAATTATATACATTTTTACTGTAATTTCAACATTAATGAAAGTTTCTAAGTCGAGAAACTCATAATAAATGAAATGTTTCCTGAAACAGCTGAATAAAAAATAAAATGTTGCTTTCTTGATTATTTTTTTCATCGTCAAATTGACCAATAGGAACATTGCATTTGGGTCTAGAAGCGTGTATTATTTCGGTAATTTTTTTCGATAATTTTGCTTGTTGATAAGTTGCCATAGTTTCGAATTTGTAGGTGCATTTATAATGTATAATCTAGTTACTTTAGTACCTGCCAAACGTCTAATACTCCCAACACATTTCTTTGTATGTGAATTAATTGAAGTAAAATTTCGTTTTGAAGTACCTTACTTCGATTTAAAAAATAATCTTGTCAAATACAATTCGTGGTCTGGAATTTTTAGGTAATTTTACTCAAACTGTTGCTTTTACTAGCCACTCGTGCAAATTTGACAGAAGATCACTCGCGCAAGCGCTCGTGATCTTTTAACTGTCAAATTTACACTCGTGGCTACCAAGCAACGCAACAGCTTTCGTAAAATTTCCGACAATTCCAGACCACTTATTGTATTACTACAGATAATAATTTGCAGTGAATGAAAAGCTTTTAATTTTGGTTTCTAATTATCGTGCTTTGAATAGGCAATCAAACACATACTGAAAGAGTTCCTTCTGTTTTCATTATACCTACCAGTTTCTATATTAACTACATCGTCATCATCATGAAGTTCTCAGTCCGAAGACTGCTTGGACGCGTACCTCCATCCTTTCCTATCCTGAAATAACCTACGCATTTCCCTAAAAGCAGAACATCCTACATACCCAACTATTTGAGAGCCGTAGCTTAATCTGGGCCTTCCCCTACCTATTTTTATTCCTATTTCCTACTCTAGTATGTCGCGAACTATTCCTTCGTGTCTAAGAAGGTGTCATAATCCTACCATCCTATCCCTCCTATTCTTTATTGTCTTTATTGTCTTCCATTGCTAACCTTATCTATCCACGGTATCTTCATCATCATACGTCTGTAGCATCACATTTCAAAGGCTTCTATTCTTTTTCGATCCGGTTCTCCTATTGTCCAAGTTTCGCAGCCGTACAGTGCCGTACTCTATACATACGTCTTTAAGAGTTCACTTCCGAGTTTCTACATTGACCGTTCCCGAGCATAACAGTTTTCTTTTTATTAAACTCAACTCGGCCCTGCACTATTCTTTGTTTATATCTCTAGTGCTCCTACCATCGTGAGTTATTTGACTTCCTAAATAGCAGAAATCCGCGACTTCCTCTATTTTCTCATTTCCTATTTGTATTTAAGTTTTAGTATTTAGTATTTTATAATTTTTAAAATTTAAACCCCTGGTTAATTTCTGTCTAAAATTACACTGACCTGTGTAATGCGATTATTGCTACGAACAAGATTAGTTTTTAATCAACTTTTTACGAAACGCTGCTCATAAAACTGGAGGAGATCAAGCGATTTGACATTTTATTTTACCTTGTTAAACGCAAAGTGACGCAAAAAGAAAGAAAACACTTAAAGCAAGAGCACTTAATCAGGGGTTTTCAAGTTGGTTAACGATTAGGGTGAAAAATGCAAATGAACCTTATCTTTATGTTGCTTACGATGTCATTGTCTCTATAAAGTCTGCCCTTGACAAAACAATTTCAAGCACACTAATGAACTGACCAACGTTATTGCTCTTGCAGCAGTGAGGCAATGCGTGTAGAATATGACCGCAAAATTGTGGTTGGCAAATGGCAATTATTTAACAATAACTTTGATGATGAGTGTGTGTGACATCAGTGACGAGAAAGGTATCGTTATTTTAAAAATGCACTTTGGTTAGCTGCATGTTAACATAGAACTTTTAAACTTTAGGGAAAATAATCGTATCATTATTTTTTTACTGAATTGAGTTAAGGTTATCGCGAACATAATCTAAGTAGGCTCTTTCAAGTAGCAAACGATTGTAACTCCATCATCCGGTTATGTGTCAGTTTGAAACGACAGAGCTGCATAATGGTCTCGTTCAGTGGGAGCTCTGAATGCCGTAATACACTTAAGCTACTGTTGCAAATCTTACAGTTTCCGTAAGGTTAGGTTGCATCACCAAAGATTTGAATGATAACGGTTACATTGTGGAATATGTAGTTCAAATTCAAATACCCCAAAACTTATATTCCCTCTATAAGAGTTGCAACTTAATCGTGTGTTAGGTTAGTTGGAAAAACCATAAGCTATTTTTGAATAACGTATAACAGCTTTTATGCTAAAGTATCTAATCGCTGAAATACATATCAAATATATACCAATTACTCTGCATGAGCTGCCGGCGCCTCCGCCATATTTAGCAAATTGCGGATCCCTTGTTAATTTGCATGTAGCGTATGATTTATGGTTAGGCTAGCAAAATGGATGCCCAGACTAATTTTTAATGGATCGCACAATGTTTTATCGAACTGATTCAAGATTGATTATGAGACTAGGTCGACTGTAATATTCATAATACAGTCATCATCAGTACAACAACCCCTTGTCCTACTTTCAAACGTCTAGAAACCTACAATGCTTTGCATTACTTATGAAGGAATAATGTTTTTTAAACATTTTGCATTTCATGCCTGATTACTATTTATAGAAACCGATGCTATTTCTGGAGAATTAACAGTGAATGACCGCGATCGTTATCACTCGTGCAATTCCGTTCCGTGTCGGCTGCTATCCTAGGTTAAAGGGTGACACAGTGGCGGGTTATTTTTAGAAATGCTCTACTTTTTGCATTGGGAGCTGGACACGAAAAACGGGTTTTCCGCATAGCAAGAATAATACCTGCATGATAGAATTTATTATACAATGCGACTAGGGATTAATAGAATTTTAAATGCATATGCAACGCTTTTTGTGAATACACACCATCTAAACTGATAAACATAGAAAATGCCAAAGATTTTGAAAATGAAACGTCCACATTATACCTCGTATAGAATCTTTTGAGTCTTCCACGTCGGTATTTTACTATAAAGAGTAGATGTGCTTCATGAGGTAGTTCGTAATTTGCAGTTTTAGATTAACTATTTAAAAGAGACTGACAACATACAATTTGTTGGCCACTTCGGTTCTGGTTAATGAGCGGTCTGCCTCGCAATTCTCAGCTATTTCTCTTTTTGTTAGAACAGGATTAGGCTAGGATTCGTTTTTTAGTTATTCTGTGAGCGAGTCAGTAGAGTCAAATTTACCCATAACTTGTAGCATAGACTCTAGAAAGTTTCTTCCAAAGCTGCGTTCAAATGCCAGTTTGCTATTGCCCGGACACCCATTAGGTACATATTATCCTGTTTTACATTACTTATATCATTAGAGTGTTGGCATGCAGGACGTCGCAAAACATGTCTAATCCAATAACTGAATATAGTCATGTGGTGCTTCATGCTGCTTTTTCTTCCTTTCGTCGAGCCCTGAATTAAAAGAGTGCCGCCTACTGCTTCTGAAAGGGTGATTTTATGCTAGGCGAAGATGGATTAGTTTAGGAATGACCTTACGTGGAACCGCCAAGGTTGTTCACCGGTTCACCCCGTTTTATCTTTAGAACTACTTACTTCCGTTTTGCATTGATTATAATCGAAATGTTTCCCTCTAGGTAAAGCGAAATCAAGGCCTACGTTCGGGTAATTTATTGAGTGGTATTTTTTATTTTTAGAGCAGCATGGTTAACGACTTAGGCACATTAGTTGGGCTCTTGCAGAGCGAAGACTATTAGATTTAAATGGAGAGAATGATGTTGATTTATATAAATTATATTTAGGATCGGTGTTCATACCTGCCTAATTTATTAGAGTGTTTTATTTTCAGCGACAAAATGATGTGGGTAACTTTAAGTTTTGTTTCAGTAGTTTGCTGCATTAAGTGCTCTTGTGGTAAGAATGTCTCATTCATATTTTTTTGGGTGGATTTTGATAGAATACGTGTCTCTCCGAATCCAAATTCTGTAGTTTTAATAGTTTTTGCAATATTTATTTCTATATTGAGGAATTCGTCAACTGTGCAGATATCGACCGTGCTCTGTTTTCGGTCCGTGTAATTCTTAAACTATGATTTATTCTGAGCAAACTCAATATACCTTATGAAGGCGTTGGCAGAATACATGTTACTCCGCTATGAAAGATCGTTTCGATAGTTAACATCCATTTTTAAATTTTCTTCCTCATAAATTGGGAGATTGCTGATATGAAAGCCAACGGGTAGCACTGAATCCTGAAAATGTTCTGCCGCGAATTCCTGAAATATTAGGCGCGTTCAGTGACCTCATACTATATATAACCCGACTTCCTAATTCATCCGTATAGAGCTTTTGGGGAATCAAAGTTCGGGAACGTACAAAAAAGAGCAACAAGAAAAACTTAACGACCGCTGCCACTCATACGTAAGAAAGTGTCAGAAATGAAAACCTCTTTGTCCTGCTTTCCCTTAGCATTAAATTTTTAATTTTAATAACTGTATTTTCATTGAATCAGCGCTTTTATTATGTGAATCCAAAGGAACTGACAAGTTCTTGAATTCAGCGTCTTGGATTAGCTGAATAAATGTATGTTTCATGAAATATTGTAAACAGATGGTTCAATAATTAAGGTAGACTAGTAACTCCTACATATAAACTCTTTTAAATAACTATACCCCTGGCAAATATACCCCGCAAGGCATTGAATTATAAGAATAAGTACACATATGTGGAAAGCATATCTGGGTGCACACAAAAGGTTACCTCAGCAAAATTAGCATTGCACACTTTAAAGTTTAAATGTATAATAGAAACTGCATACCATAACCAAGAAACAAGTGTTATTTATACTTTATTAGAACTTCGATTAGAACAATTCTCCACTACAACCCCAGATACTTAGAAGCGTCATTTGTTAGTGTTTTGTGTTGTAAAACGCTTACAGTGTGCTGGTAATTACTTCTGACAACGTTTTTTAATTACAGCAATCCTGTCGTTTCACATTTCTTTCAGTGTCTCGGGCGTGCAATTTCTAAGGAAGGCAGGATTTTAAGATTAATGTGCACTTGGGATAATTCTGCAATGGGGCTTTAAGAATCTCCTAGATTTATCGGTAACTCTTTTTATTTCGAGACTCCAAGAAACGTATTTATTCTATTGTATTTCGTACTCGTAACTGCAATTCAGCAAATTCACATTCTTACATAAATAATTGCTCTTCAAAAGTTAAAGGTTTGCAGTAAAATTATACTCCAATGATTTTTTTCAATCGCGTATGTAAGCCATTATCGCCCACCCTTAATCACGTCATAATTTGATCCAGTCATCATAAACCAAACCTACTATAGACGTTTCACGCTTATGTGATGACCTTGAAGGAAAATCTAGTTCACTTCCACAATGCAGAGGTCCAACAATAAAGTATTGCGCACGCGCCCCAGTTAATAATAATATCGATAGTATCAATAAGTTTTGATTATCGATAGTTCCAAACCATTATCGCCCACCCCTACTGATGGAAAATACATGATGGAGCAATACTGACTGCTCGACAACGTCTTGGTGTGTTTTTGAGGTTATCCAAGAAAAAGTAATAACGCCCAGACTCCCTGCAGCGTCTCAGGCATCGGTTCATGATTATTTAGACTTCGATCTAGCATATCATAGCATAGTATGGGTTTAGATCAAGTCAGAAATGAGCGTCATGAGTGATGACGTATGACTTTACACTGCCATTCAAAAATTAGTTCATTTTTGCTAATTCCACCACAACAGAAGGTTAGACTGTGATTATCATCTGAACTTCAGTATTAAATAACAAGCAAACAAGATAAAAACAGAATAAAAACATGTATGTTGGCTACCGAAATTAATTTTCGAAACCATTCCGAAGACAACAGAAACGTCCATAGTGATATGAATGTAAACATTAGGAGCCGCTTGAACTGATAGACGTGACGTGCTTTTGCATCATCCAATATTTTTCTCCCATGATCTTAGAAATCCTTATAGCCGATGTCATCCAAAACTGGAGCAATGTAAGTTACGTCCTGATACGCTAATACGAATCTCGTCGCTGTATTGTACATTGCAAGTTTTAATCTGCCGAACGTGATTAGCATTTTAGAAAGTTGTAATGTTAGTTGTATGGGGGATTAGAGGTTGCGCCTGCTTGTTCTTTATGAACAAGATTAGTTCTCATCTTTTCATACTCGAAGCTATGACATTGAAAGTGACTTGTAAGACATTTTTCAGAGATATGTAGTTATGACTTTCTAATAACAACTGTCAGAACAAGTGTGTACCCTAAAGAATATGCATTTGGACTCTGATCTGGTAACTAGGATGAAATATTTTTTCTGTTGCAACTTATCTCACCTCTATATTTCTTCTCCTTAGTAAGAAGATTTAGTCACTGGCAAGGTGCCACGGGCGTTCCCATCCGTTGTTACACTCTGCTAAAGAGCGAACTAAAGGTTTATCGGGATATATACATCACATTTACGTAATTTGAACCTGACGTTCGAATTATTCCTACTCGATTTATTTTTGGAATATTGGAGAATCAGGGAAAAAAGGCGAACCCCTTTCTGTCTTGATTTAAAAATCGTCGGTGGATTTAGAGGATACATTATTATTTTTATTACCCGTTCATGTTAATCCTTATTAATCCAGGAATTTGTGACTGGCCGCGACTAAACCCTAGCCGAAGACGGAAGTGGGCTAAAAATTGAAAAATAGGGCCCCAAGGTGGTGTTGCTGTATTGACAGCTGTAAACAGAAAAAACTAAATGGGTCGTTGCGAGGCAACTACTTAATAATCAGTCGAATAACGGACATGCGACACACGAGAGATGATGAGAATTCGCGGGCGGTGGTCACGATAAGCCGTGCCGGGCGACCTTCATTCATCCGTAACTGCGAAGCGGGGAAACCATACCTGTTCCAGCCCACCGTGCTAAATATACAGCATACCAGCGCAATATACATATACCATTGTTTGGTAGTTTTTAAAACGCGGTCGAATTTTTACCAAATTTAAAAGGGACGTTTTCAGTCGATCGCTGGTGATGCCCTTTTATGGGGAAGTACGGATGAAGTATACCCCCACTGGAGAACCTTAAATGAAGTAATAATGATGCAAAACATCTACCAAGCCCCAAACACTCTTGAACCTATCTCGAAGGGGATAAGATGGCAACACCATAAAACACGTTGTGGTGTCAAACCCACAAATCCCTACGAAGCCTCTCTGTTATCTAATTAATCTAAATTTAATTAAAAAATAAGGTTCTTAGCGTAATTTCTCTTCTTTCCTGTATTTACTTTCTTTTATCGATTTTCCTTACATAATTCCGCAAAATTCTAGCCGCATTAGTTTGTTACAAAGTGCTTTTTACATTTAATAGCCATATTTCGTGCTCTACATCACGCATTTAGAACTTTGCGTTTGGTCAAGGATAACTATTGTGCTCTTGAGAAGCCAAGACATTTCTTAGCCTATTCTTACGTGGCAATGACAGATGGTTTGATATGCTGATTAATTTCGGAAAAATATGTCTTGATTTTAATTCTAATGCGTAGGTAATAAAGTGAACAAGCCACGCAAACTTAAACAAATTTAGGATATTCTTATATAAAGTAAATCAGTGCAACAACGTAACTCGATTTATCCCCATGGAAGCGCTTTGCAATTTGTATTCATAATGTACACTTTATAAAATGGTTCTGCTGACTTAAAGTTAGAAGTCTTTGTTCTGAGACACGAGTACGAGATAATTTTCATTATGCACGAGATTGAGTTCAAGGATTTCTGCCAGACAAACAGTTTCTTTAATTTTGCTCTTTTTCTTGCTAAGTTACGCCGAGTACTTTATTTTCCCGACAGCTACATTTTGATAAAAACGAATTAAAGTTTAAATTATATGAAATAGTGAGACAAATATATCCAAGAACAGGTTGCAACAGCAAATTCAAATTGATGACAATTCTGTCATACCAAGATGGAGAAACTTGGACAGCTGTCAACTGTCTTGTGTAGTCTCTCCATTTGATGCAAATGTTACAATGAGCTCGTCGACAAAATTTCCTCCCTTTTAAGAGGAGGTTTTAGTCGAGAAACAGCTTTTCTAATTCACATTGAACTCTACATGGAGCTTTTCACAATTTATTTACTCTGAAAGCCAAAATGAATATTTGAGATTGCACCAGTCTGAAACAGCGTTTTCTCCTCTGTTTTCTTTCATTTGCTCTTCACAAAAAAGAAGATAAAAACCAAGAAGCTGATGCTTAAAAGTAAAGTACATATAAACTTCTATTTTAGATAAAACAACGCAAAAGTTAAAAATTAATGTCAAAAAATAAAGTTCAATCTTCTGCAGTTTAAGGAAACTTAGAGTGCCTATTGTAGATGACGGTACTTTTGCTTTCAGCTGTTTACGGGTAATTTTATTCAATTCTTGTGTTTTCATTACCCAGAAGCGTGTATCCTACCCAATTTGCGAGTTGAGGAATCTTGGCTAGGGCATTTTAAGCGAAATAACTTGCTTTCTTCATTCCCTGGAAGTTTTGTTTATCAGAATATTTATTTTGCGTATATAATTTTATAATTCTGTGTATAGAGATAACCATATTTTAAATAATTTCTATTGCTAGGTGGTGCTTAAAGCACTTATTTCTTCTCCTTTACTGTACTTCGCTTATGCTACCATTGTCCATATATTCCTTTAGGAGATCAGGGTCCCCCAACGATACGTTACAGAACGACAATGGAATGTCGAACGAAGTAAGTACGGCAGGGCTAAAATTTACTAGTCTGTTATCTCAGTACTGGAGGCAGACTCGCGCGCTTATTGCCAATCACGCATAAACAGTAGTCCGCGCCCAGCGCGCATAATACTCGAATGTTATAGACTCGTCAGAGAATGTTCCTTCAGGTGGTGGTGGTTTCCGCCAGGTAAGGTGGACGGTTCCAAAAAATATGTCAGCGGTGGCCGCAATTATTTGAAATATTATTTGGTCAGGCGCAGGCGTTGTTACATTCGATGATTTTGTTGACGTTGAGATGAAAACTTGGCAAACATGGGGAGAACTGAATTTCGTTATCGGCCATAAAGTTACAGATGGCTAAGCTGCAACTTTTTAGCTAGATTTTGGGAAATGCCGAATTGAAGAATCCATTAGTCTCGTCGTCATTTGAGCCGCTTGCACATGTACAATTAGATCACTGCATTCTGAATTACGATATTATACTCTTAATGCGAGAATTTCAGTGGTTGTAGCTCAGATTTCTGTTATTAAATAAATCAAGATCCATACCTGAAAACAGATTAAGTTGTGAGTTGTGTCCAGTCTTTCTAGCACGCTGTAGTCTAGGGCGAAAACAAATAATGGGAGGAACCGAATATCTGAGGGGTAAATATCCCGAAAAATTTTTGTACACAGGACTCGGAATTCCAAAGATTTCCTAGGAATTCCAAAGATTTCCTAGGAATTCCAAAGATTTCCTAGGAATTCCAAAGATTTCCTAGGAATTCCAAGGATTTCCTAGGAATTCCAAAGATTTCCAAGGAATTCCAAAGATTTCCTAGGAATTCCAAAGATTTCCAAGGAATTCCAACGAATTCGGAGACCTTCCAATATAATTTTATGGAATTCCGAACGTCTTCGAGGAAAGTAATCTCCTCCCAATTATCCCAAACAAAAGTGCAATACTGGCATAAACCTTTTTAATTTTATGCTTAAATTTCTTAATAGAGTGCTTAAAGAAACAAAATAAACTAATTTTTGATTATTTAAAACAAATATTCTTTTATTAAAGAAAACAAAATATATATGTATATAAAAAAGGCAGCTCTTTAAACTAAAAATAACAAAATGATAGCTTGAAAATAAACGTAAATACTAATACAGTGTGCCTCACTTTTTACGACTTATTGCTCTGTTATTAAAATGGAAGTCATGAAAAGTGAGATATATTGTGTAACGAATGAATATCATTAAAAGGAACATAGAAACGTATAACCTCTATTATAGGTAACTTTACATAAATGTTACGGTAATTGTGATTAATCCGGCTATTTTGTATAAATATCGGCAATTATACATACTTAATCACCACGAAATTTGGCGAATATAATAAATTCTTTAATATTTGCAGTAGGTAATTAATTGAATTGACTGGTTTTTATATTTGATACCCACAACTTAATGGTAAATATAATAAAAGCCTTTAAAATATTTGATTTTTTAAATTAACCGGACGATATATAAAATCACCAACCAAGTATGGCAAATGTAATAAATTACGTTAGATATAACCGACCTGCCCTGTACGGAGTTCACTCTTGGAATGTATGACACTTGCGTACAAGGCAAATTTTATGACATTAGCGTCCATAAAGCAAAATAAGGCTCAGCAGGTAAATTAAACAACTCTGATCTAGTGGCACTTGTGTGCAACATAAAATTTGGATTCCTAATTTAAATATTTATTTCGAACACCTATTATGTTAAATATTGAGGTAAGTTAACTTGATTCCCCCGGTGATTTCTTTTGTAAAATGTTTGTTGAATGATCTTTGAGGAGAATCATATTATAATTTATAAACGCTAACGACTGAGACTTACAACGTCCCGCTCGCTTCGCTCCGCTCCGCTTGACCTTAACCTGGCAGATTTTTATGTTGTACGCATATGACACTTGTTTCGATCTGCCCGCTTTTCCTGCTGGACATCTTTCCTTATGTACGCAAATGTTACGTACGCAAGTACCTTGACGCCCACCCTAGTACTACTACAGCTCCATGCCTTAATAATTGGAACAGAAAATAGAAAACAAAATAATTTATTATTATTAGTATTATTGCCACCGCGTCTTGGAACCCTTTCGCAATTTCCTAAATCAAATATTCTCGAAATTATAAAAAAAGTACTATTTAGAACCCAATAATACCTACAATGGACAGTTACCCAACTAAATTCACAGATTAGAGACTAAACTTCTGAAACTACTACAGAATTGTGACAGCACTGTACCTTACCCCACCCTCAAATTGAAAATTATTGGCCGGTGGATGCGAATGCAATGGATACCTGCAGATTGCAGAAACTCAGATACCCCTCCTATTACTCACTAAAATTTTATTTTCATACAGTTAATGAATAGAATATTAAAATGTACCTATTTCAAATATTCTTAAGGAACGTGTCGAGAAATTAATATTTACCGACAAAGTTCTTGGGAAAGATTGTCCTTCCATAAAATTTGCTATTCAACATTGTTTGCTGAAAAACCACTAGGAATCTACTGCTCCGTGCTTCTTTTTCCCGAAAAAAACGATAATTAAAACGAAATCAAAGTTGCTTTAGAAACATTTGGAATTGACTGTTTTACCTCATAAGGACCACATACAAAATTAACGGTTTCGGGGAATTCCAGGGAATTCCCAGAGAATTCCAAGGACTTCCAAGGAATTCCATAGGAATTCCAAATAAGTGTACACAAATTTTTCGGGATATTTACCCCTCACGAATATCACAAAAAATATAGAAACGTTTATGAAAACGTGCGTTTCAGTACTGGTTGACTACGGTGGTTGAATAGAAATACATCGGATCCGTAGCCCAGTGGGCTGTGACAATTCCGTTTTAATTTTTTTTAAACAATAAATCTGCCGGGATTTTGTCAATTGAGCGGAGGCCATTAGGCTGGATCGAGTCTGAGTCTGATGTCTCTGATAAATTCGCAGTAATTCGGATCCTTCCATTTGTCCATTCCCAGAACCAAGCAGCTAGGACCCTACTCAGAATTGTCTGAATTGTTTCATTTTCATTCGTTTATGTAGTTGTTGGATATCCAAAACATGAAAGCGAATCGACTGCTGAGATAAGCACAATACAATATAGAACCTGTATACAGTATATGCCATTTTATGAGTTGGCATCCATTACGTGGCACTCTTATGTTTATTCCTTTGAGAGATGTAGACTTGTTCTGTATATATACTTCAGTGCCTAGCAGAGTCTTCGGCCAAAGAAAAGTTACCGGACAAGTTTGTAAGTCGGTATTCTTGCTGATATAAATTGAATATCGCTTACATAGATACTTAACTGTGAGTAAACGTAAAATTAAATCAGTGCGGTAGTTATTTTAATGAAAGCGATATTCGCACAACCAGTCTACATCCCACAAATAAATTAGGTTCGGGTCGCTTTGGCCGGGGTGCTGATGTGGCTATTAAATACAGCAAAAAACAGAGGTAACTGTCAGATATATATCGGGGACATAACCTCTGGCTGACCCTATCGAGCACAACGCGGAAGCCCTCTAATTTATCCATGACTTCCGATTGCCAATGGATGCATGACATTAAAAAATATCGTGTATGTTTTGAGTGTATCAAGAAAGAGTATCTCATCGTTGTTAGTTCACTTTTCCATAGGTTTTCTTCGATATTCTTCAAGTTAATAATATTTCAAGTTAAGAAATTGTCCGAACGTTCCATTCTTCAAATTACCTATCCGTTACTTAATTATTCTAACTGCCTATGTAATTTCTGGTTTCCCAGGCTGAGAACCGTACTAGCAGCATAAAGAAATAAATACTAAACTCAAAGTCTTTTCATTTTGTGACAAGAAAGACGAAAGACGTCGTTTTGTAGTATAGAATGCATTTATGAAGAATACATTTCGATTGCAGGATTCTAAGATGAAGATATCCGGTTTGCAAAAATATCTTTAAAAACTTTTGTTATACATAACTGTTTATAGCAGTTCTTTATCACTAAATTCTTTGATCATTGAATTAAAAACTATTGGGAAATTATGGAAATTATGGAGTCCCCACTTAACGCGTGACAGATTTTTTCTTGTTTGCAGCCGATAGCAGTTTCCTACTGGCAAACGCACAGATTGTGGACTTCCCTATCGTTTATTGCAACGAATCTTTCTGCAAGATTTCTGGTTACAACAGAGCCGAAGTGATGCAGAAGTCGTGTAGGTGTGCCTTTATGTATGGGGAACTCACAGACAAGGAAACAATCAATAGGATAGACCACGTTCTAGAGCATCAGTTGTATGATCAATTCGAGATCCTCCTCTACAAAAAGAATAGTGAGTATGTCTTATTTTTTCCAAATTTCTTTTTATATTGACGGTATTACTGTGAATATATTTTTGCTGTAGTATTCCTCGTGTATTTGTATTTTCTTATAGCTTTCGATATTTATAATCAATTACACATTTCATATTGATTATTTCTTCTCTTTGCTCAATGTGTGGTGCTGTGCCGATGCAATGATTTTATTTTAACCATATTCAGCTTTAATAAAGCGGGACTAACTAATTTTATCTTGAATTAACGAATTAACGTTTCATAAATTTGATATAAATAGTAAATGAGTCTTTCCTTAATAGGTATGCTAATTTCGGTGTTCCAAGCACAAGTATTAGTTCAAACAAATTTCAAATGAGAAATACAGAATCTATACGAAACAATTAACATTCTAGTCGGAGAGCAAGAGCTCTGAATTCGACACATGGTATGCAACTTTCGAACATACAAAAACAGACGATGAGTTCTTACGTAAAAATACCTGACAAAACATATTTTTGAGGTCGCGATTCGATTTGGAATTGCCAAATTGAAGAAAATTGCATTTTTTCATATTTCTTCGGAAATATGCTATTTTCGCACTTTTATTGTTTCTCCTTCTGTATATCTGTCACCCATTGTCGTACAAATTTGAAATTTTAGCATTAGGATAATGAAACTATCCGCTTTCTAACGCTGTACGAGAAAATAGTAATTGTTGTGATTTGACTGAAAAATTAATAAATGTTCGAGGAAGAGTTGTCACTTTTGTGTCATTTACAGCGAAAAAGTGTGTATCGGGGTAACTTTTTTATTTTTGAAGATATACTTATACTATAAGCGAGTAAATTGTAGCGCATAAAATGAGGATGTTTTTTGATTTTGAGTATTTTTCATAAAATGCATAGTAAGTCGGAAAAAGTGTGTTAAACGTGAGTCATATGTCAGTACTTTACACTTAATTTAATTTTCTACCTTTAGATCCTTGATATATTATTTTAGAATCACTTTCGACAAAATTATGATTGTTTACAATATTTATGTACAATGTTCCCAAAAACCCGTCCTGTTTGAATTGTTGGTAATAGACTTTATGTTCTTTCAGTATGGTATTGAAATCCCTCCCGGTTTGACCTATGTAAATCGCGCTGCAATCATTGCAGTTTAACTGAGAAACACCATTTTTATCTCCAGTGTTTCTTTTTTCTTTATTATTGACCAATAATGAACCTAAATTTCTTTTATTTAAGCAAACCGGGTTTTGATCAAGTTTACTTAGAAATTAGATCAACAGATAACAAAATGACCAGTTGGAATTTAACTATTCACCAATCATAGAAGCAGTCTTATCCCACCACACGAAAATGAAATAGAATACTGCATGTAAGGCACTGTTTTAGTTTTAAGATTTGTTTTGTAAGAACCTTTGATGATAACCTAGTAAGTCGAAACAATATTGTCGATAACGATTAAACCCGTTGAAAACACTAAAAAATTGTGTTTTATTGAAATATTCAATATGTTCCACCAAATGTCAAGCGAGAACAGAGTGAAATTCATTACATATATGGTCGTCCAGAATTTACCGGCAGTATGGACCATTTAAGAGCACATTTGTTTCCAACATGCAAAACAGAAGCAAACGAATATCAGTAAGGTACCTATTTATTACAAACAAATTTCGCTTCTTAGGGATTTACCACCCACCGAAAACACGTTTCGTTTTCATGTCCTCAGGACGTATGTATTTGCAGCCCGTCGTTTAGAAAACTGCATACCTAGTTCGACCAAAACTATCAAGGTCCGGTTTTTCAAAGAATCCAACACCGGATTAAGTCTGACACCGGCTTCGTTGCTATGATACCGGCTTTCTGATTGATTGAATCATAGCAACGAAGCCGGTGTCAGACTTAATTCGGTGTTGGATTCTTTGAAAAACCGGGCCCAAATCTTTTGGAATTTGGGTGGTGCATGAAAGAAAACGGTAGCGTAATGCCAATCATGACCACAATAAGTGCGAAACCAGATTTTGTAAACATAACACCATTTTGCAAATGTGAATATTTCAATAAATTGTAGCACAACCTGTATTTGTTTAAAAGCTAATGTACTGTGTTCCATAAGCTGTTTTTGTGAAGGAAAATTTACGTATATCGAATAATAAAAATGTATTTATTCTGTAAGTACAAATTAAAAAAAATAAGAACAGTTCTCATTGAAGTTCTTCACGCGGTCTGCTTCGGTGCAACCCAGAAGACAACGTAGCGCGTACAACGCTCGACTTTATTAACCTTTTATGACCACCAAACTTTTACCAACAACATTTTTTTGTTTTTTATAAATTAATTCAGACCTTAAACTATATTTGACTTGCTTATACTATTACTCTATCTCCAATAATAAAAAAGTTACCTCGATACCAACTTTCTCAATGCAGTTACTGAAAAATCCATGGGATCTGCGACGAAAATATTATTTTTCTACCATATCTTTACACATTAGTGCACATTTATGTATGGCAACGGATTCGGCATATTTCAGACTATATTATGTATGCAAAGTTTTAAACCGATCCAATTGTTACAGACAAAGATATAGAATGGGAAATATAAAATGATGTATTTCCGAGGAATTTTGTAAAAATATGATAAAGTTCGATTTTTTTCAATTTCGCAACCTCCAGAATCGAATTCAGCAGGTCATTTTACATAAGAATACGACATCAGTTTTTGTATGTTCGCGAGTTGCATACCCCACTTTTATTTTGCATATTTCGAACGTCCTGCTCTCCGACTATTCGTTGTATCTTGTAGGTATACAAAAATATTTAGATGTTTGACGAAATGGTGCATACTACGTAACGAGCATGGAAAGTGGCAATTTCATAGGCAATTTAGTGTGAAATCAGACGGGTTTATATGAAATACACTTTCCATCAAGTTATGTACACTCTTTTTCCCACGAACCCTTAAGAAAGTCAAATTTATTCAGTAAACGTCAACATTTCAAAGTTGCCTACATTTTAATAAACTTACCAGTGCGATTTTTATTTATATTGAATTGAATTGAATTGAAATTTGAACTTTCACTAAGTTCATTCAACACTTTCAATTTAATTTTTTCGTTCCAGTCATGAATGTTACAAGTTGTAGAGAAATAGTATAAATTTATAATAAAACTAGGCTGCATGTTATATAAATTAGTAATAGAAGAGTTTACGTATAATTTTAGTAAACTGTCGTTGTTTTAAAGATCTGATTATGGCTTCTCCAAGGAAGTCGAATTACTCTGTGCACTAAGTAGTGCAAAGTGACAGGGTAAGTCTCGGAATAAATGATTAATCATCCCTAAATAAAGCCAAGTCTAGTATCATTTTGTACGATTTCACTTTCACAGAATGATTGATGGAAGTCTATAATGTAGCTGAAGTTTGATTATTATTTTTATGCTTGTACTAGTTATAAAGTAAAAGATTTATTACGCGGTAAACAATAGGGGGCAATAAGCTAGTTAGCAGGGTATTATAATCTTAGATATCCGTTTAATTTATGACAACTGTCCAAATATATTTTTCAATATCCAGTTTAAAAAGACAGAAACAATTTTTAGCTCGGTCAAGTAATTTTAGAAACGAAACAAATTGTTATGGTTTCATTTTGGTAATTATGTTGTAGTAGGCTGATCCGTTATTGACACATTATTGTGGTAGAGCAAACATTGGCGTTTTCATGTGAGCGCACAGGAAAACTTTGATTAATATCATACTTTATTGTTTCTATGTATAACGTAAACTTTCGGTCAAAACGCAATGTTTATTAGGTACTTTAAAATAACTTGCTTGTGAAACCAAAGTAGAAGCAACAACTGTACTGTCATGTAATGCAGTACAAAAGCATTTTAAATCAATATTTCAACATGTTCACAAAGAAAATCCTGGTCAAGTTGGCTTACGTTGATTCGAGTGAACCAACACGCAAATATAACATTTACTTTCTTTTATACCAACAGTAAATTCATACGTCATACTACAAAATTATAATCATAATTTAACGCATGTGTTGAATCCGCAAATCTGGAAAGTTTGTATTAATATCACATACCCAAATATTATCTTTTCGGAATATAATGTTCACAAAATTTATTAATCCGAGAATTTCGAAAATAAATAGGGCGACTACAAAAAGGTTTAAAGGTCAACTTTGAAGTTTGTGCAGAACGGATAATAGTAGGTAATTATTAGCAGCATTTAGAGAAGTTGATATGAATCTTCTATTCATTTATCATTGGACACTCGCTTAATAATTACATTGTTTTGTGATATACTACATAAATTTTTAGTTATCCGAAGTATTTCATCCTGTAAAAAAGAATGCTTCAATGAAAGAGACAATCTTGTATACATAAAGCAATCAAATGTTCGCTATTTCTTCTGAATTAATTAATTTCCTGTGTTGAGAAACAAACAAGACCGTCTTGGCCATGCTGACTCTCGTCCGCTTATAATACAGGTACATGTTTACATATTATACATTATACATTGTACAGACTGTCCTATTTTCGTTGTGATATGGGGGTTTCTATCTCTGCTTCTGCAGCAGAGATAGAACCTCGGGGTTTTCGCGAATCTGAGCTACGACATAGGTAATTGCTGCTTTCAATGAATGTCGTGAGAATGTAAATGAATCAATGGATCTATATCTCAACAGGTACAAAAAAATTCCTATATACCCATTTCCAGTATAATACCTATCCATCGATTTATTAAATTTAGATACCCAGAAAGAAGACATCATCATCATAAGGTTCTCAGTCCGAAGACTGGTTGGACGCGTACCTCCATTCTTTTCTATCCTGAGCTAACCTACGCATTTCCCTAAAAGTAGAACATCCTACATCCCTAACTATTTGAGAGCAGTAGTCTAATCTAGGCCTACCCCTACCTCTTTTTATTCCTATCTCTGACTCTAGTATGTCACGAACTATTCCTTCGTGTCTTAGAAGGTGTCCTACCATCCTATCTCTCCTACTCTTTATTGTTTTCCATACCTTTCGCTTTTCCCCAACTCTTTCTAATACTTCCCTATTGCTAACCTTATCTATCCACGGTATCTTCATCATGCGTCTGTAGCACCACATTTCAAACGCTTCTACTCTTTTTCTATCCGCTTCTCCTATTGTCTAAGTTTCGCACCCGTATAATGCCGTACTCCATACATACGACGTTAAGAGTCTCTTCCTAGTCTCTATATTAACCGTTCTCGAGCATAACAGTTGTTTCTTTTTGTTAAACGCAACTCGGCCCTGCGCCATTCTTTGTTTTATATCTTTAGTGCTCCTACCGTCTTGAGTTATTTTACTTCCTAAGTAGCAGAAATCCGCGACCTCCTCTATCTTCTCATTTCCAATTTGTATTTCCATTTTAGTTCTATTTTCACATCCCCTACATACCAAAATTTTAGTTTTCTTTTTATTGATTTTCATGCCGAAGCCCTGTGTCAAAACTGCTTCCATTTCATTCAAAGCCGCTCCTAATTCTTCTTTGCTAGATGCTAACACTGCTATATCATCCGCAAATCTGAGCATGTTAATAGTTTGGCCCTGTACATTGATCCCTGAGGCTGTTCTTTCCTTAACAATATTAATCGCATCTTCGATATATAAGTTGAAAACTAGAGGTGACAATGCACATCCCTGTCTCACTCCCTTCCGGATATCTACTTCCCTTTGTTCCTGCTCACATTCTATAACTGCCTTTTGCTCTTTGTAGAGATTATGTATTATTCTTCTGTCCCTGTATTTCATCCCTACCTTTCTCAGCACTTCGAACATCCTCCCCCATTTTACGTTGTCGAAGGCTTTTTCTAAATCTACAAATCCTATATAGACGCTCTTTCTCTTTTCTATCGTTTTTTCTATAATTACTCGTAAAGCTAGAATGGCCTCGCGCGTTCCTCTATTTCGTCTAAATCCGAACTGATCTTCTCCTAATATTTCTTCCGCCTTTTTCTCCATCCTTCTTTGCACAATTCTAGTTAAAATTTTTGACGCATGGGAAGTTAAACTGATAGTTCTAAAATTTTCGCATCTATCCGCGCCTTTTCTTTTTGGCAAAGCTACTATGATGTTCCGTTTGTAATCTTCTGGAATCTCGCCTGTCAGGTATATGCGACTAACTAGTTTAAATAAACGATCTATTACCTCTTGACCTGCGCACTTTAAGATTTCTGCCTGCAAGCCATCTATACCTGGTGCTTTATTATTCCTTAAACTTTTTAGTGCTATCTCAAACTCTTCTCTCATTATAGGACTCCCTAGGTTATCCCCCTCTACACTGCTTTCGCTTTCTAATATATCTTGCACTTCCTGTCCCGCATATAAGTTTCCTAAATATTCTTTCCACCTATCTGCCTTCTCCCCACTTCCGATTAGGATATCTCCTGCCTCATTTCTAATGTTTTTGGTACTAGATCCAATTTCTCTAAAATTTCTCCTAATTATTTTATATGCTTCATCAGTCTTTCCTACTTCGAATTTATCTTCCACTTCTTTGCATTTATTATCGATCCATTGCTCTTTCGCTTTCCTACATTCCCGAATAATTTCCCACTTGATCGCCTTATATCTTTGTTTCCCTGTTTCATCTAACCTATTTTTATATTTTCGCCTTTCCTCTATTAGACTCACAATATGTTTTGTTATCCAGGGTTTCCTACTTTCATTCTGTTTATGACCCAAAATATCCCTAGCTGAGGAAACTAAACTATTTTTAATGCAATTCCATTCTGCCTCTATGTCCCTAACAATATTTCCACCCGTGCCCTTTAGTGCTTCGTTTGTCTTTTTCTCGAACTTATTGCGCATATCATCATCTTTTAGTTTCTCTGGGTCAAGATACCTTCTTCCGCTTCTTTTTTTCAAAATCTTAAATTTAAGATTGGCTTTCATAACGACTATGTTGTGATCACTATCTATATCTGCTCCTGGATAACTTCTACAATCCCTAACTTGATTTCTAAATCTTTGCCTAACGAGAATGTAATCTATTTGATATCTCCCTAAGTCTCCTGGCATCTTCCACGTATAGCATCTCCTAACATGATGGTGAAATAGAGTGTTCGCGACCGTTAAGTTATGTTTATCGCAGAACTCTATCAGTCTAACTCCCCTATCGTTCCTATTGCCTAATCCAAAGGGGCCAACTATTCCGCCCTCTCGCCCTGTGCCTACGACTGCATTGAAATCTCCTGTAATTATTAAATTTTCGTGCCCTCTCACAAAATCTAGCACATATTCAATATCACTATAAACTGCCTCTACGGCCTCATCACTGTAGTTAGAAGTGGGCATATATACCTGTATTATTACTGTTTTTACAGGTTTCGAATCTAACCTAACCATAACTACCCTGCCACTTTGCTGTAAGAAATTTTCTACACTCTGTCCTACTTTTTTCCGCATAACAATTCCTACTCCCGAATTTCCTCCTACAGATCCTGTGTGTATTACTCTAAAATCTCCGCTCCAGAAGTCTCCAGCTTCTGGCCATCGCACTTCCCTGATACCTACTACATCTAATGCTAACCTATCCATCTCAATTTTCAAATTCTCTAACTTCCCTACTTGTTTCATGCTTCTAACATTCCACGCTCCGACTCGTGAGATGTTACACTTATCATTTCTGATGACTCCCCCCGAAGCAGTCCCCGCCCGGAGATCCGAATGTGGGACTATTTTACCTCCGGAATATTTTACTCCAGAAGGTGCCATCATCATAAATTAAAGTACGCTGTACTAGGGATAAAATAATGTGGTGGTTTCCCGTTGCCTTCCACATCGCAGTAGTGTGTATCACAGTGCCATACCAACCCTCACGATCTCTGCCACTATGATTACTGAAAGAGCTGCTGCCCCCTTCCAGGGACTTGATTTAGTCTGGCTTCTCAAATAAAAACCCCTCCAATATGGTTAAACCTATGGTTCGGCTCTTTATATCATTGAAGCGCGCAAGCCATCCCACCCGTCCCAGTATTACTAGAACTGCGTCAAGGTACAAGTCCTTTGGGATAGAAAGAAGACAACCAAGCAAAATGATGTTTTCGAGATTAAAATCAAATTTAATTTACTATGGGTCATTCAATAAAACTAGAAACAAAATTTATAATGAAGAAAATAGGGAATAGGGAAATAAATATTTTATCGTTGGTTGAGGCGACACCAAAAACTTCTTGTCGCAAAATCGAATTACAAGTTGGTGTTTACAAAACAAAAGTTCAAAAAATATTAAAAAAGGTAAATATAGGCCATATGAAATTCTAATTATTTATCATCTCTTCCCGTGAGATCAAGAAAGAAGACTTAATTTTTGTAGGTGGTACTTAAATAAAATTCAAGAAATCCAGAATTTGGGCGGTCTGTCATTTGGACATATGAAACTCACATAAGCAGCGTAGGATTATTTAACAGGCATAATGTGCATCACTGGTCTGATACAAATCAGCACCAAAGTTTTGAACGTCAGAGGCAAGGACGTTTTGGATTTAACGTTTCGTGTTTTATTTTGGGTGGTCAACTATCATACCAAATTTTTTATGGAAACTTAACGCAATTGAGATACATTAATTTATTGAATATTAACGCAGAGGCGACAATGGAAAATGTGCCCCTGCACACAATTCTGCAATAGTTAGAAATTATTTAGAAAATCATTTTCCGGGTAGATGGTTGGGTACAAATGGACCTATATTGTGGCCTGCAAGATCACCGGATCTGAGTATATTAGACTTTTTTGTTTGGGCATTTTTAAAAGAAAAAATATACATACGAAGATACAACAATCAAGCCGAGCTAGCAGGGGCAACACATGCAGCTTTCCGATATTTGCAAGCCCATCCTACATTTTTAATTAATGCCATCAATCTATTAACTAAAAGATGTCAATTTTGTGTTGAAAAATATGGCAATCAATTTGAGCAGTTCCTATAATTTTGTTGTTTGTTGTTTTTCTTGTTTTTGTTTGTTTTGTTTGTTTTGCTGTTTTTTCTGCTTTTGTTGCTTTTATTTCAGTTGTTATTAAAAGTTGCTAACATAAAATCACAGGTATCTTGGATGTACCTACCTATCTTTTATTTTCTAAAGGTAAAAAGTACAAAAATCTTTGCCGTTTTTTGAAGAAACAATATAAAAGTATATATATCTGACCTTTCGAACTTGACCAAAGCCTGCTGTGGTCAAGTCAAGTCAACTTTATGTCATAACTCAAAAAATACGCTCACTAGAAAATACTACGTACGCCACTGAATTCCTTGGAAGAAGTTCTATAGGAGTCAATCATATACCATTCCATTTGAAAATGTGGAGATATCAATGTTTGGAAAATTTCAAATTTGGTGGTCCATATCATGAACTTCCTCAAATCTTCAAAATAAAGTTTGCAACGTAGCAGATACTATGTTTTATGTTTAACATAACAATTAAAACCGCAACTTTCTATCTACTTTAGTTTCCGAGATATCATTAATTTTTTAAAGCATTGCAAACGTCAAATTTCTCGAAAAATGTCAAATTACGATCAAACGGTGCGTCTCCGGTCCAAGGAGTATTGGACAAAGTGGCCGTAAAAGTCAATAAGGAATTAAAAAATGCGACAATATACAGGGTGTTCCATTAAAAAACCGAAGTTGGTATCTATATTTCCGCTATAACCGGAAGTCCGCGATCTTTGAAAATAGTTGGGACTCCCACGACGTACTTTTCTGTTGGGGATCCGTTTCCTGACAGTGTGGCTTAATTTACTCCTTTGCCCCTCTTCTAGACTAGTTTCAAAAATGCTCCTGTATTTTTGTTTCTCAGACGGTACTCGCAAAATCGGCCTGCTTTTTCTCAATTATGAAAAAGATAACCATGCTTTCTATGAAGTAGTTTGTCTCGTTTTTTCCGAAAAATAAAACTTCTCACAGAAAATTTGATTGCTTTCTGTATAATTGGCAATAATTTAACATTGTTTAAAAACGTGTTCCATTGCTCATCAATGTCCAACTGCCACAATAATATAACCTAAGAGGCGCAGTAACAGTAGTATAACAATTTATAATAAAAACTAAGAGAGTAAATCGAAAATTTTAAAACGATGCAAACTAAAACAACTTATTTAATGTAGAAATATTAAAATAGTTAAAAACTGTAATCATTCTGTCATGTAACGTATGTTTGTCTCTGTGTGTTTGCATCGGCCGATTCGATCACACTGCGCATGATGTGTATAGAAAATAAAGGTATGTAGCTTTTGCAACTGAGAAGCGCAATACTAATAATGTTGCTTACGTGTCGCATACTCTGTGTTTATTTCTATGTTGTGTGCACACACGCATCGTTTAGTGTTTGTACTTGTTTAGTTTAAATGTGTTTGTTTAAAGACAAGCGAAGGGAACTGCAATTCTATAGCAATATTTGTATATTCTTTTTGTATATTCTTATTGTGTTTTGTTATTTGTTTAACCCGTTTGAGATGAGCTTATTATAGGATTGCGTGAGCAGTAGGTTGTTGGGCTCTGTAAAATTAGGGCCACGAAATACGTGTATCCGGCGAAAAAGATTTTATTTAGTGACACGCAGATCAGATAAGCGTCATATTTCTGCCAGGCCATCTGCATATTATTATAAATTTTGTCCGCTTTTTGCGAAATATAGGGTTTATCCAAGCTATACCTAAAAGCTTAACGTGGCAGGCATATTTGAGGGGGAAAAATTTAATCTCATTTAACATTGAGACAGTCTAATGTCACAGGTTATGGTGTGAATAAATTGGTATTGAAAAGTGTTCGGGGTTAAAAGTAGAATTTCATATTTCTGTTGATAACAGATAACAGCATGGATAACAGAAGTTAATTGAGTCGGCCGTCTTTAAAATAGCTTATTAATGTTGCAGAATTACAGAAGAATTACAATTACAATTACAATTAATTCAGAATTCGCGACCAAGTGAAAATACTGCGGCATTGGATGCTTGACTTATTATCATTGGCTAGGTATGTTGTAAAAAATATTGAAAATAATTAAATTTATATTACACGTTCGGTGACTGAACAAACTTGACAATCATACTTGTTAAGCTCTTTAGTATGGCATATGAACTCGAGAACTGGCTACAAAATATTAAGCTACTCGGCTAGTTTTAGAAGATAATAAATCGTTGAAGTACGAATCTTGCAGATACTTCCAATATTACCGTTCAACTTTGAACTTTCAACTTTGAATTATTACGAACTGCACAAACTATAATAACAACATTTACACTCGTTAAAAGTATTACTGGTTATTGGATAACAATGGATGAATTACCTACTTAAAATTCAATTCTGCTTGGTCTGCTGGGAGTGCAGTTTTTAGAACTATTTATAAACTTTGTGTTATACTCCCCGAAAACGAATAAAACATTAAAATGTATCTGGGGTAAATAGATACTTTGGCATGCTGCTTCCTCCAGTTGGCAAAATCTGCCAGAGGCGTTTAATTTTGGGTCATGCATGTACAGGGCGAATGTGAGAATTTTCAGTTAATTTCATATATTTAGGGAACTTATAGTAGAAATAAAACCGGCGATGTGTTACACTTTTATAGTGTGTTATGCTCGTTGGCAGCAATAAAAAGTACGTCAGTTCAAGTTACAGACCCTTAACAAATTGCCCATAAATTTTGAAGATGCTGAAAATTACGATATCTTCCGTCTTACATAATACAAATTGTTGCTAGTCTTCTTGTAATAATTTAATTTTAGACACGGCCGTAATTGAGTTTTAAATAAATTAAGTGAAGGCAGGAAGTAATTTAAGGATTGGAGGTACTGCTAATTTGTGATTTTCTTTGAAACGGGCTATTACTTCAAATTATAATGTCCAAATGCCGTCACGTCCAATTCTGTATTCTTACAGTGTTCCAAAATTAAAGGTTAAAGTTTTCTGGTAAAAGTTTAATGATGGACATTTATTATGTATTGCAAGCCAGTCATTAATTTCTTTATGCTGTTGGAAACATTCATTTATGTAATTACGTCACATGCTGATGTCACAAGTCGCTGTAGTTAACTGTTTTGACTACGAATTTGTTATTTATAAGATTACCCCACACGCCAAAACAGTGGCACAGTAATTAAACTGACGGCAGTCTCGACTCGGGACTCCGGTCCAGTCTCGAATAACCGACTGACGGAAACCTGACAGTACGCATTTTTCCTAAAAAAATATCATGTAGAAACGTTAGAAAAAAAAACTAATCTCTGCGGGATCCGACCCCACCCATCCAAAGGACATCAAACTGCTAACTCCATGCGATACCTACCTACTCACCGACCCTGCTGACGGTGTTGACAACTAACGAAGTACTTAAATGAAAATATAACGTTTCGTTATTCGGGACTGGACCTAAATCCTGAGCCAGGACCTCTAGCAAAAATTTACAAAATTTATTTGGATATGCCAAGGCTAAAGCGGAATCCATTTACGAGTATAATAGCAGCATGCGGAAATTACGACAAAATATATATCGATTCCAAACTCGACCCTGTATAGGTTTATGAGGCTGACTATCCTTCAATTCTAAGAAACCAGATTTTACTGAGCCTGTGTTCTAAGAGTTCTAAGAAACCTAAGTTTTATGAAGTTTATTTTATTTGTGTATCACGGGTAGGAGGGGAGGTATTTAAACAACGCTGTGCAAGTTTTAGCTTTAGTAATTTTAATACTCCACACATCCAGAGTATGCTGAAATTGTCAGCGAAACACGTGTCGAGTTAAAATACTATTTTATTGTTTTGGCGTGTGTAGTAAACTTATAAAGAATTCATAGCGGGTTTACGCCAAAGTTCCAGATGCTTGTATAGGAAGTAGGCACTACTGAAATTTTTACTTGGAGTTGGAACTTACATTACAGTGCCTTCAATCCTTATTTTTTAGTATTAAACAGTTGCAATTTACACAAAGGTTTGCGACATAAAATAGACCCTTAATAAATATTCATAGTTTAATTATCATTTAAGTGTTCATTGTTAATTGCTGGTGAATATTTAATTCATTATAATTTAGAAGTTTTTGCAAATGCATCGACAATCTTTACGGGAGTTTGCAATTACCAAAGTGTCCATTCTGATGTAAATTGAAACCTATTACAACGAGAGACAATTTTGTCCCAATTGTGGGAACTTCCAATTTACTACTATTTATTTAACTTTAATTGGATCGTTTTAGAAAAAACTTCCGTCTACGGTACGAATTTCTGAATGTCACGCAATAAAATAAACAACTTACCGAATCTACGGAACCTACCTTTGAATAGTGCGACGTTTAAATGGTCTGTACGAGTCGAAAAGTGCAAATTATTTTGAAACATAGGAACATGATAAATTCGTCCGTGCTATTTTATTTTCTAAACAAGTGTAGCAACTGCCTCAAGGAAACAAAATGAGAATATGAGTCCATGGTCACTAGATATGAGTATGTACTGGAAATGGTTGAATCAATCGCCGAGTTGCCGCTTAATGGCTCAAAAATGTAACGTAAGCCAGATACCCCCAAGCTCCACATACAAGTTTCTGCTACAAAATTATAATAAATGACGCTCACAAAATTTCCGGCGATTCATTTATGGAGATGTGTAAAGCCTAGTCACTGAAAAGGTATTATTTTTAATTCAAACTTACCGGTTAGTATCAAAGTTTTTCTGTTAGGAAGTGGATTTAGTATTTTTGCTATTTTAACAATTTTAAAAATCATCCTCCGTAAAATGAATGAAATGAATAATTTGTAATGAAATAACAAAGTAATCTGAAGAAAAATCTCACATCGCGGTATTTGGATAGATTATTCAACTACATAGTCTCTAATCTAAGCTGTAGACATTTAAATGCCAAATAAATATCTTTGTAAATATCAAAAACTGCTGCCTACTTTGTTTTAAAATCAAATATTTTTAGCCATAACACTGCAGATAAGCTAAGCGACGGCAATTTACGTCAGGCCTGGGCTCTGAGTGACGTATTAATCGCCCAGCACACCCGTGCAATATTTTCCCTGAGCTGTAGTAAGAGACAACCATTTCATTGTAGTAACCATGATATGAGTCATTCATTCATTTTTTAAATTTGGTTTAATTTTCGGAAAATAAAGCACTTTAAAGGTTTCAGATAGTATATAAATAGAAGCTATTAATTATTATCTTCATCAACCTCTGTGAGCCTTGTGTAACTTTTAAGGTATTATCGAACTTTATTCGTTTATTATGAGTTGGCTAAGATCCTGTAGTGAAATCAAATTTGTTGCACAGTTCTTTAACTTACGAGCCCCCCCAATCTAATGCAGACCTTGCAGATTTCTATGTAGAAAGTCTTCTACCAATGTAATGGTTGAAAACATATTGGTTATAAAATTCCATACACAGGAGCTGGCTAATATGGACGGGCTCTAATCTGTTGGAAGTATGTAGGAGCATAACATTGTTTCCATAATGTTTTTATCATTCTTAATAATTACTTCAATTGCTGGATGCACCTGGATGAGTCCAGATTACTGAGCTACCTCCTATTTTGTACAAATTATTTATTGTTTGAACATTTGAACATATTTTTTCACTTTACATTTTCCAAAACCTGTTTTGGTTAGATAGGCATGATAGGATTGGTTTTTCTCACATATTTTTACTTGGTAGGTATTAGGACCGTTACACATTATTCTCATTTATGGAATTGCTACTCTTGCTTAGCGCCTTAGCGGATGGAGTACCAGGGGCGGTTATCATGATCCTGTCTCAATTGAAGACAAAATGTGTTTTTGGTATTTTTCGAAAATGAACTAACTGATAACGAATTTTTCATAATGCAGTATAAAAAAGTGAAAATATACTTGAGAGAAACAACCTTATTTATAGCTCAAAATTTGCCAAATAACCCGTCACTACTTCCTACTACCGATCTTATTTAGACATAAATTGTTATGTTTGAGAAATTGAGCGAACATTGTAAATTAAGGGAGACTATAATAAATTATAGTTAGGCGAAAATTTAGGGTTTATATTTTCTTTATTTTATATTGTTGCTGTACACCGCATACGAGTAACTGTCGATGTTCATTTAATAAATGTTTCTAAAGATCAACGATTTTTTAAAATATCACTTATAAATTTCTATTTTGTTTTCCTAACAGGCACTCCGGAAGGTATGTAGTGCTTTGATTTTTTATATAATATCTCTCTCTTTCAATCTATAACTCGCTTCTTGTAGTACAATTTTCCTAGACTGCATACTTGCATTAATTTATAGTATTGCTAGCACTGATACGTCAAATTTTCAGACACCGTCTTTTCTTCAACTTTTGCTAATTTAAAGTAATACAATTGCTTGGTACTTTTAATATTGTATTAAGTAGTGCTATAGTGGGTGGTTCAGAACTTATACGAAACAAATATAATTTAAATTGTGTTGTGGCATTTTTGAACCCTAGGTTGGACCGTTGGGCGATGCCAGAAGTGTTTAAACTGTTGGTGGATAGGAATTAGTACAACTTAATAGAATCCCATGTGCCTAAATGTGCTTGCAGGTCGGCGGACAATATTTAAAACAGTTGCTATAGCAATTATTAAGGTGTGTACCAAATTTCAAAGTAATAGAAAACGAGTAAGTATATTGAAAAACGAAAGACAGGCACTTGTTTGGCTTCCAACAGTTTTTATTTATAAAAACTGTACAGACCGCTTACGCAACATCGGATTTATTATTCATTTTACATTTTATTTCAATATTTCTAAACAGTTTTGAAAGTTTCATGTTTTTTTACGTTGTCGAGTTTCAACGAATCTGTTGAACGTCCACATACATTTTTTTTCGATAAGTTCTGAATCATTTGCTTGAATGTTCGCTAATTTTATTGACTAAAGTGTAAATAAAATTTTTAAACAATTTAATAAAAGTTGCCTAAAAGTTAAATTGAACAATAACCAAAGAAAGCTTTTGTGTGTGGAAAGTGTTTTGTTTGAAGCAAAGCACGCCGGAAGTTCCTTCTCATTAAAATTACAGCAATTAAGCTTTCTCAAAGCTTTCTTTTTAATATGCCCTTTACTTTTGCGTTAAATGAGTTAAATTAGGGGCCCGTTATTTCTGAGAGAATAAAATTTGTTCCACGCGTTGTAAAGTTGCAATTTTTGGCTTAGATCTTTCGAGTAAAATAATTATTAAGGTGGCTCATTTTCTATAGGTAATTTGATATACCTAAGAGATTCTTGTACAAAGGAATAGTCTAGGTTATGGGCGCATTTCAGGATAAGTAAGTGTTTAGCGGTGGGGTAATGGCTAGAGCATTGCAGTTTATAAAATTGTATTACCCTGATACGCAAAGTGACGTGCTGGAAGGTATGAAATCATTTCTCGACGTATTGGGAGCCGACAGTTTATTTTTGAACTCTATTCAGTGCTCTGTTTAATGATTGTGTTGGTGGGTAGTAGATATACTATGGAGGAGCGGGACCACGATTAACATTGATTCTCCCATAAGAGCAAAAAAACTGCTTTTTTGCCCCCCCCAATCGGTTCTTATAGCACAACCCATGTTAGACGTAAAGCTGTATGCCTTACTTTATCGGAGCGTGTATAATCGGACGGGCTTTTCGTCCACCAAGCAGCGTAGTACATGGGCCTTTATGGCCGCGATTACTATTGGTTGTGCCATAAGAGCCGTAATTGAGCGTCAGCTGTCTTTACGTCCACCAAGCATCGTGGGCCCTTATGGCCGCGATTACTATTGGTTGTGCCGTAAGAGCTGTAATCACCAGCTGATCCTGACGTTAGCGTTAACGCCAGCCCTGGCGCTAACGCTGACGCTGACGCGAAGGTGCCAAATAGGCATTAACTGACGTCATGTATCAAATCAAGCAGGTGTGCCGCGATTACTATTGGTTGTGCCTTAAGAGCTGCTCTTATAGCACAACCAACGTTAATCACGGACCTCTACTTGCGCGCAATCCTGACGTTAGCGTTCGCGCCGGCGCAAACGCTAGCGCGAAGGAACGGTGAATAAAAACAAGGTTTCGTAAATATTTTTATATACAAATAAAACTATAACTACAGACAGTAATAACAATATATAATAACATACAACTAACTTATATTGTGATTTACATACAAAGTTCAAAATAATTACATATTATATACAACAAAACATACACATTTGTATCTGTTCTATATACTAAACTTTCGGAACATTCCTGGTATAGTTGACTAGGGAAAAACGGGTTATACATCTCAGTTAGCTGGTGATACGCGGAAAATATACATTTGCAGTCGTTATTTACAAAATTCCCAATAAATAGCGGTAAGAAAATTGAATTTTAAATTACTACATGCAGCTACTGTTGCATTATTGCGTAATGACCCCAAGGCAGTGTGTCAAAGCTGTTTTTCACTAAATACCTCTTATCATCGTGAGGGCTCAGTCCAATTTTAGTTTGTGAAATTGTGGCCACGTTGTGTTTTTCCGATCGGATTAAATTTTGATTAAAATATTTTTCGCTCGAAGAATTGAGACACTCTAGGTAGTCATCAAAGGTTATTTCATTCTTAATAACGCAGCGCTTTAAACCTTTGGATTTCTTAACTGCATCTGTACCCTCTACCCGTATGGCGTACATTTTCGATCGAAGACCAACAAATTCAGTCATTATTCTACCATTGTTTTCGTCTTTCATGAGGCCCAACACTTTTTTATTTACACGCGGTATATGGTAAATATTATTTTCAGGATAGTCACTGGTATCAAAAAATTCATGGCAATCTTGTCGAATGACCTCGTACAAATCATCGGTTGTGATTTCATAAATGAGCGAATCCGTATCTGTGTACAAAAGTTTGCAATTATTGTTAAATTTCGCCTTCATGTAGTCGTAGTGAAATTCGTAAATTTTCGTCTTACTAATATCTAAAATGCACATGCCTAAATAAATCGGTTTGTTGAAGTATATTTCGGATTTATTTAACTCAATCGCCGCCAAATTTTCGGAGAAAATTATCGAGGACTTAAATTCTGGTTTGGCAATCAAAGCGCCCGCCCCGTACCGGCCCTCCCATTTGGAGACTAATTTAACAATACTATGCTTGCGTATATTTTCCATAGTCTTGCCAAACACGGCGTTATTCATTAGTTTGAACAAATTTTTTTCAAATTCATTTTTAGAGTTCTTTCTCAGGGCGGTATTTAAATCGATGTAGGATTTCAGCCAAGGCGATTGATTGAATTTAAGGGCGCGATGAATTTTCGTTACTCTTAGCCCATGTTTCAGAGCTTGCTGCAAATTTCGATAGTGAATTACGTAACGTTGTTTATTGTACAGGGTGGCCAAAAGTTTTAGCTGTTTAGAATTTGGTGGAGTAATATGTTCAGGACAGAAGGGCAAATCGGAGTGTAAATTATGTATTTCTTGTGGGTAGTCCAAATCCACTTCAAAAATGTATCCTATGTCAGCATTTTCGGCTACACTATATACAGAATCTAAATCGAAATCGTCGATCCATTCAAAACCTCCGTAGGGAAGGTTTTGGCTCATGGCCCAGCCATACTGGTTATTTATATCGTTGTATATTAAAAATTTTGATGGTTCTGTGGGATTAAAATCAGCCATATATCTATTTTTACCTTTACTATACCTTTTGGAACATTGAGACAAGCCGCCGCGTATACCGCGCTCCATAAATAATATCATGTCAATATCAGTCAATAGTTCCAAGGTGATGTCAGTATGCTTAAACATACAGTCCCAGGTGTAACCAGGCAGTGTATAATAATGGGCGGGGTCTAGACCATAAGTTCCTAAACAGCTAATTCTGAATTCCTCGAAAACATCAGCTAAGAGCAGGACGTCGGTTTTTAAATAGAGATCCGAATATTCCCCTAAATTTTGAATTTTGAATCTGTCCCAAATTTGCTGCGCATGCGCATATTCAGCATCAGAAATTTTAGAGTTGTTTAGTTTATTATCAAACTTGGACTTTGGGGGTAATAGAGTTTCGTTAAATTTGGAAAAGTTGTCGAAATAATCGTACGGGTAGACGCCCTTGCGCTGCAACAATTTTAGCTGATCCTCGCTCAAACTCGTAAATTCGGACATTAATATTGGATAGGTAGTTAAATATGATGACAGCTGATCCAAGCCTGAAGCCAAGAACCTGTAGGAATCTATAAATCTAAATTTAATAACATTTTCTTCCAAATGTTTTGTAAAGGAGATGTACTTTTCTTTTGTTACAGGCAACAAATCAACACGGCCCTGTAAATCTGTCGCTAAATTTTGAATAATAAAATGTGAATCGTAGCCGGATAAATTGTGGAATATAACTGGTACCACGTGACTGTCTTGAAAATTAACGTTACAAGTGTCATGCGCGGGACCCCTGTATCTACCCGTGAGGTGACAATGGTCCCGTACTTTGTTCTCCCCCTGGTTAAAAGACTTTTCGCAAATGTGGCAAACCTGTGCGCTACTGAACTGCATTTGTTGCTCGACGGTCAGCTGATCCATGGGTAGAGGGCAAAGAAACACAGTTTCCAAATCCTCAGCAAAACTTTCCAGCTCTTTCACAAACCATCTGATCGAATCCTCACCACGATAAGACCTAAAGAATGAAAGTGAGTCATCATAAGAACATTTTACATAATAAGCAATACTGCATGGCACATGTTTTTGAAATTCGTTTTTCTTACTGCTCGGTTCCAAAATGCACTCCAAATCTGCATAAATGGTGAATGGGGCTTTGACTTTGTTTTTGTGATTTCGGAAAGATAAATATTTTTGTTTGTCGGTTGGCAGTCGAATTTTGCAGTCATTCATATTTTTACAGTCTTCATAGTGCCGATCTAACTTATTCTGACAGTAGAAATAATGTAAACAACGATCGCAAAAATATTTTTTACTACCCGTATGCTTGCTTAATTGTTTTGATAAAAGCTTGGAAAGATTTTTTATCCATGTAAAATGAAATTCTATATCACCGTTATCAAAATTATCTGGTTCATCATCATCGGAATACTTATCTTGGATCATCAAAAGATTTACGTGCTTGTCCTGTTTGTCCTTAGTCAAGTATACGGGGAAAGTTCCAAAATCGTTCTTCTTCTTCTTCAGAATATAAACGTTCACGGAAATTCCGTTCTGCCGTTCGAAACGTGGTATTTGATTTAATGTCATGGGGAACTCCATTCCAGTTAAATTCAAAACGGTAGATGGTTCCGGATAGGATGACGTTCTATCTGAATGGTTGTCTGCAGGATAAAGGGCAGAAACAACGCTATAGGCAAAACACAAGTTTCCAAAGGTCTTCACGTTGACGCAAGCCTGCTTCCTTTTTATTTGCGGTGGCAGATCGATGTACGATGAACCAACTTGCGGGGTGAATCGGTTGACGTTAATTTGCAGATTAACAATGGCTGACAGCGTCCAGCCTGCAATACATAAATATAAATTTTAAAAAATTAAAAATAAATAAATAAAAAAACTTTCCGAGAGGCGAAGAAATATTTAGCATCATACTAGAGTCGGAAATTGGGATAAAAAGGTAGGCCCGGATTATGCCACTGTTCGCAAATAGTTGGGGATGTAGGATGTTCTACTTGCAGATTAACTATGGCTTGACAAAATAAAAGTACATACCAGAATCTCGCTTCTGAAACTCTTCCAAATAAATATAAATTAAATAAAAAAAAAATCCCAGACACGAAGAAATATTTCGCAACATGCTAAAGTTGGAGATTGGAATAAAAAGGTAGGCCCGGATTAGACTACTGTTCGCAAATAGTTGAGGATGTAGGATGTCCTACTTGCAAATTAACGATAGTGTGACAAAATAAATGTACATACCAGAATCTCGTTCCTGAAACTCTTCCAAATCTGTCATGATTTTTTGTTGCACATTTTCCAGGAACCAGGCTTTCAAATCATCGTTGCGGTAAAGGGCAGCATTCTTCGTGTTGAAATATTTAAACTCGTATGTCTCTTTGTCCGCTTTTTGTATTTTAAATTCAGCACAAAATACGGCATGTATTTTCAGTGCCACTTCGGAGCGTAATAAAGTTCGTATTTTTCTTAGAAATACATCGGCAGAATCTTGGAAAAAGTCCTGCACTTCTTTGTGGGTCAAATTGAGAATAACTGCACTTCTAATTCGGTTCTTGAATGCCGACTCCATATCTTCCCATTGCACTCTGCGGCTGGTATAAACGGGCCTATTTATATGTCCAGCACCAACCACTATTCGCAGACCGCGCAACATTTGCCGGAAATTTTTTAACAGTCCAATTGACGCCATTAGATTATTTTTTTCACCCAAGGACGTAGACCGTTTCAACAAAACTGTTAATGTCTTAATGTCTTTGACACAATCTTGAATTAATCGATTAAGCTCATCGCGATCACCACCGTTGCGTTCATTAGCCCGCAGAAGAGCGGACTTATTTTTCTCCACGAGAGAATTAGCGAAAGATGACGACGACATGTTGTCTTAAGACCGGCACAAACTCAAATGAAATTCAGGCAAAAATTAGAGTCCTTTTATAATTTTATATTTCGCCCTTCTTTTACATGAGCAAGGCCATAAATTAGTCGAGGCTGACATTTGAATTGCTATTCTAGAAGCAACCACAAATTAATTTTTATTGCCCATAAATAAGTCTATTTTGATATATTTATGTGTTCTTATCGAACATTCTAGAACATTTTAAGTAATTGTCAGAAAATCTTGCATCAGCAAAATCATACATTAGTCGAGGTCGAGATATTCTTGGAAGTAATTATAAATTTGTCAATTTTTATTGCCCATGAATGATGTCAATTTAAGTTATTATTATTCTTTGCTACAGATAATTTATTGTCCATAAATGCCTATTTTGACATATTTATGTATTTCAAATCAGAAGGTCTTACATCAAGAAAGTCATAAAATAATCGAGGGCGACATTTAAATTATTATTATTCTTCGGTGCAGATAATTTATTGCACATAAATAATGTCTATATTTCCAATGGATTGTTCTAGAAGGAATGCTGTGACGTCATCTTGGATGACGCCCGACGCCAGCGTCTGCGCTTGCGCCAGCGTGTATGATAAGGGTAAATAAAACACCTGTTGCGCATAATTTGTATTGGAATTTATTACACAACCCCTGTATGTCCTCCTGACATGATGAAATTTTATTAAAACATGTTTACTGAAATGTAATTAAATAATACCATGTAGGTACTTACATGAAATTGTATAATAATTATAAGTTTTGCCTCGCACTAACATAATAATAGGATGATGAAATATTTTACGCGTCACTGCTATTCACAATTTTGACCTTGGCACAATTTAAAAATAAACCTTCATACACAAGAGATTTCGGCGTTTTTAAAATGTCAGATATGTCCAGATCCGTCAAAGACGCAAATCTTGCAGGTAAAAATACGGAGAAATTTTCTAATTTCACCAACACCTTTGGTCCGTAACGGGTATTAAGTTTTTCCATGTTTTTTATCGCATATGGGCGACCCGCTTCCAAAGATTTCAGGTCGACATATGGCTTAGCGTCTGACAAACTGAGTTTATTAAACTTCTCCATTACGTTCTAAAAAAGCATTAACATTAAAATCGATTAATATTAACAAACACACAATTACTTACCTATTTGTAATATAATACTTGTGGTCGGTGTCGATAAGAAATCTGATGCAATTTCAATTAACTGGAGACGCGTGTTTTCACGTCGGCGTTGGTAAACCGTCTGACGCAACTTGAATTAATAATTGGGAGTGTTATTCTAACTTTAATTGCAACAGAATTTACAGAAAACTGTAATAGTTTTCTAGTAAAATGTGATAGATGCCGCTTTCGCAAACCGTTTGCAGTTAACTGCAATGGAAATTTCAATTCTGTGCTCCAAAATGCAGATGGCGCTACAAATATAGTTTTATTACAGTGGCTTTATTTATGGCAGTGACGACAATAGATGTCGTAATTGCGATTGGTTGACGCCATATTGAGGCGAATTTCCGCATTCACACTGCGGCTTTATACGTGGTTTATGTGTTCTGCAGCAAAAGTAACCTTTTGTCACAAAAGTTTTGTGATATAGTCTAATCTAGGTATACCCCTACGCAAAGCTTTGTCATGTGGGTATCAAATTAAAGGACTCGACGTACTTCACTTCTGTTCCCAACTAGGTTTTGCCAATTACTTGCGGATCCCAACAAGATTTTGCCAATGTACTTCACTTGCGGATCCCAACTAGATTTTGCCAATTACTTGCGAATTCCAACGAAGTTTTGCCATTGTACTTCACTTGCGGATCCCAACTAGATTTTGCCAATACTTGCGGATCCCACCGAAGTTTTGCCAATGACTTGTACATCCCAACTAGGTTTTGCCAATTCACTCAACATACGGATCCCAACTAGATTTTGCCAATTACTTGTGGATCCCAACGAGGTTTTGCCCATGTACTTAACTTGCGGATCCAATCTAGATTTTGCCAATACTTGTGGATCCCAACGAGGTTTTGCCAATGTACTTCACTTGCAGATCCCAACTAGATTTTGCCAATACTTTCAGATCCCAACGAGGTTTTGCCAATGTACTTCACTTGCGGATCCCAACTAGATTTTGCCAATTACTTGCGGATCCCAACGAGGTTTTGCCAATGCAGCTTTTGGGGTGGTTTATAGGAGTAGTTTTTAGGGGTGGTTTTAGGGGTGGTTTTTGGGAATGTGTTCTTCCGGTCAAACCAGAAGTTGAAATCTCTATAAGAATGACTTAATTTCAATGAACTGCAATTGCAACTGATCAAAAACATTATTTATTCTATTTTGAATACAGAAATTATTATACAGTTATTCCTATCATACTATAGACTATTATTGAAAATACAGGAGTATGTCTATACACCTATTTCATTTAACAACACATTTTCTTTATTTCACGTAACGTCTTATTGCAGAGTTCATTATACAGGGTTGATCACATCAGATTTATCAATCCAAGAATTATAAGACCGATCGAGCCCTAACCATTGAACGTACAGTCGGTTTCCCTTCTTCCTCAAAACCCTCTCAACCAGGTACGTGTCAGGATAATTAGTCTTCAGAAGTTCCTGTTCGTAAAAGCAGCCTCGAATAGGCTGTCCACGGTAGTCTTCGAGATGGTAGGTCGTTGGATTCGTACGCTTCACTTTAACGACTGTAAACACCTCTGTTGTATAATTCGGAGTGTAGCCCTTACTGAACACGTGCTTGTACTTTGAAATACGAATTTTATCGCCCAGTTTAAATTTCGTTCGTACACTAGACGCAGCACCGTCGTCGCTCACAAATTCAATATGGCTGTCTTTTGTAACTTGTACAGGGCGCATTTTTATAGTGGAGTGTACGGTGTTGTTGTAGGCATCGACTAGCTTTGGCAGAATATCAATCCAGCGATGATTACCCTGCAGGCTAAACTGTTTCCACATCTTTTCCTTGATGGTTCGATTCCACCTCTCCACAATCGATGCTTTCTTTTCCGTGAAGGTGGAGTAATGGTTAATTCCGTGCTGTAACATCAACGCCTTGAAGTGAGTGTTCAGGTATTCCTTTCCAGCGTCTGTCTGGAGATTCTGAGGTCTTCGACCGATCGCTGATTGTAGAAGAGATGCAAAAGCTTGCGTCACTTCTTTGGCAGTTTTCGACTTGAGAGGAATGGCCCATCCGAACTTGGAGTACGCGTCCAGAACCATGAGAATGTACTTGTAGTTGCGATTCTCTTTCGCGTACGGTATCATCTCCACCAGATCAGCTTGCCAAAGGTCATCGAATCCCTTGATTACAACTTTCCGGCGGGGAAAATTACGTCTTGCGGGTTTGTGCAGTTCGTCAATCAGTCCTGCATACTTTTTCGTCTGCATTTGCTGCTGCTGCATACTAAATACTGTTGGCCTGGATGGCGTACGAAACACTCTCTTTCAGTAGAACCAGTTCTCGTTCGAGCGTGCTCAGTTTCTCGCTGTGTTCGCGAAGTAATAGTGCCACACTGTCTCTGACCATCTTCAGGTCTTGCTCGAATATTTCAAGTCTTTTGTTTATAGGTTCAGTCACCTCCGTACGCACCACATGTGTTATCGACAATCCCAGTGCGGCAAATAAACTGTCCACGTAAGCTTTATTGACAGCATCGGAGTCGTCGAGTGCGTCGCCGAGCCTCGTCATTCGCTTGTGGACTATATCATAGTCGCCGGATTCGGTCAACTGAAAGCCGATTCCCGGTATTCCTCGAGCAGGAAACGAGGAGATCGGTCTAGACCGCACACCACTGCTGCCAAGGTGACGTCCGAATTTATCCACGGACATGGTACTAATGAGAGTGAAATTGTAGTATTGCTAGTATTTAAACGATAACACGTTCCTCTCGCAATTCTTCAACTATTGATGCTATCTCGTTGTCGTGTGACGTGTTGCCGGCCTTTTTGGAAGCGTGCAACAGGTACAGTCTTTGCACCAACTCGTTAATGTCGTTCCAATACACGTAGTGCGTCCTCCTGTCTCTGCTGACTCGCATGAGTAGCGGTTGTTGTGCACTACTATGTCTTCGCACCGTTCCACCCCCACGCTTCTCCCCGAAATGTTTTATGATACTCTTATACTTGGCACTGTTGGTGCCTCGGATGCGCCCGTCGGCTCTGTACCCCACCCTGTGTGCATTCGTAGACAGCACTATGCTTTTGTACGCGTTCAGGTCCCGCTTGTTGTAATTATGGGGAACTTTGTAGAAGAGTAGCTCGTACAGACCGGCACTGCCCGCGTACCTCTTTCCCTGAACGACTACGTCGTTCTCTAAAAATTGTACCGGAGAGTCTCCGATGAGAAACGGACTGCCGCCGCCTGCATCGACGTCACTGAACTCTGCATTCCGTCTAATCCCATAAACGGTGTCCATCGTGCGGTTGCTGTGGGTATCGCCCCGCTGCTGCAGCAGCCTTTCGATGTGGGGTGCAACCTTTGAACCCGGTGAAGCGGATGGAACAGGGGTGCCGGGTGGTGTAATGTAGTCTTCAAACGAATAGCCAGCAGCCAGATTACCATCATCATCACCACCATTGTAATTCAGATCGATAAGATCGTCCACGAAGGCAGGGGTGGGGGTTTTTTGTCGAGCAGGACCCACGATCAACTGTTCATCCTTGATGGTGTCCAGCTTGCGCGTCATTTCGTGCAAGGGTTCGGTAAGCGGTTTGAAGCGCCTCTTCAATCTATCCTCGCTACTCGACTCGCTCGACCGGAGCGATCGATACTTGCTTCGAATTATGTCGGCCGATTTTATAATCTCTTTTGAGAGCGCCCGCTCCCTCTTCCTCCTCTTCCTCGTCTCACCCTCCATGTTGTGTTTCGCTCAGTCGACTGTGCTCATACAGGGTGAATAGCGACTGCTTACGCATACAGAGCTACACTGCTGTCTGGCGAAACAGGCCTCTCCTTTTATATGCTTATGTAGAGATCGAATCCTTTCCTGTAACGCCCTTTATTTATATCGCTGTCCTTGTCTATCACTAAGAACCCATACTTGTCGACCCAACACGAGGTGCACATTGACCTGAACACTGTCCAGTCCATGTCGGTATTTACATGATCGTTGTACAGGTGGCGTAGGTTCATGTCGTCTTGCTTGAAGAGCACCAGAAAGTTAGCGTTGTCGCGCACCAAGTGTTTCGGAATGCGCGTATACGTCTGACACAGGTAGAAGGAATCTACGGACTTGTGTCGCCCCATCGCGAAATACTCCCTGATAACATTCTGGTTATGGCAAGCAACGTCATCAAAGATAAACAGAGAGTTGGGGAGGGCCTTATCAGGAGGTAGAATGTCTGCGCAGTCGCTGTAAGGAAAGTATCCAATTCCCGGTACCGCCTGGAGAATTTCGCCCAGCAACCGATATTTGGGTTGGTACAACGACTTTGAGTAGACGTAGACGTTTTCAAAACGTAAACCGTTCGGTGCACACACCAGCGTCAAAATTAGATTGGTCTTGCCGCAGTTTGACGGGCCGCAAATGATGCATCGCAAACTGTTTGGAAAAAGGGGACCATGTTTAAGTCTCGCGCTGTGTGCTGATTCGACGCCTGCGCCGCATACATTCACAACCGGTAAGCTTTCTGGTTGTTTCACGAACCGCATGTCGCCCTTCACTGAAACGATATAAATAGGGGGCTCGGCCTTTTATACTCGATCAGTATGGCACCGACGTCGAAAACAATCAAACGTCAACGGCAGTCGTCGCATCACCTTGGGAAGAGGTGCAGCAAGGGAAGTGGTCTGCTAAACAAACTGATTAACAAGTTGCCGGTTGAACTCCATTTGCCCGGCTACAACTACTGCGGTCCCGGAACTAAGCTTCAGGAACGACTAGCTCGCGGCGATCGAGGCATAAACCCTACGGACGAGGCCTGCAGAATTCACGATATCGACTATTCCCAAACACAGGAGTTGGCGAAACGTCACGAGGCCGATCAAAGGCTAGTCGACAGGGTGTGGCCCAGAGTTTTGGCGAGGGACACAAAGTTGGGTGAACGTGCAGCTGCTTGGGCAATAACTAACGCTATGAAAGCGAAGATTAAAATGGGCATGGGAACTGGGCAGCGGAAGAAGGCGAAACGAAGCACGAAGAGAGAACGCATCACGCTCGGCAGAGTGACGCGAGAGGCGCGAGCTGCAGTGAAAAACACAAAGGACACGGTTATGGCGGTGAACAGAGCACTGGCTGCGGCTAAGCAAGCGACAACTCGAAAACAGTCGAAACCGTTGCCGCGAGTAATTCCCATCCCGAAAACTGGCGGAATATTGCCGCTGATACCGATCTTCGCCGGACTGTCGGCCCTGGGCGCATTAACGGGGGGAGCTGCGGGAGTAGCGAAGGCCGTCAACGATGCCGCACAAGCTCGAAAAGAACTGGCGGAGAATCAACGTCACAATCAGACGATGGAGGCCATCGCCATGGGAAAACCAGGAAGCGGACTCTACCTGAAACCATATCGCAAAGGTCTGGGCCTGTACCTGACGCCGGCAAAAAACCGCTACTGAGGCTACCGAGGCGACCCCTCACCGACATCGATCTGAACAAGTACGCATCACGTGATCTAAAAATTCCCTATTTTCGGGGTGTGTTTATGCGCAACGACTTGCCCGCGGGGAAACCCAAACGCAACGAGTCCGCAATTGTTAACTTGGATGATGCAACAGGCCCCGGAACACACTGGGTTGCGTACATAAAAAGGGGACCGCGGGCCCTCTACTTTGACAGTTTCGGGAACTTGAAACCGCCTCTGGAGCTGATTAGATACCTCGGTAGCCGAACGTCTATACAATATAATCACGACTGCGAACAGAGCTTCAACTCGCCAATCTGTGGACACCTCTGTCTGAAATTTCTGTACAACAACAGTAACTAAATAGTAAATAAATAGTGCAGTTTTATTTGGATGATATTCATTTGTGGAGGAAAGGCGGTGAGAGAAACATCATCATGTCTCTGACTGTGTCCCTGTCCGGCAACAGTTCTCTTTTGACCAGCAACTTTTTCCCGCCCATTGAACTCGGTGATGAAGAAAATAACTATGTTCTGGGATTAGTGCTATTTCAGACTTTTAACTCTGTGCCGAACGTGGACGAATCAAACAACCGGTTCTATTATGGGAACGATGCTTCGGAAGTGCTGCTCATACCCACCGGTTCGTACGAGATCGAAGACCTAAACGAGTTCCTGCAAAGGAATTTACCGAACGGTGACAGCAGCTTCATACTGCGACCCAACAACAGCACCCTGAAATGTGAAATTAAATACTCTCGGCCGATCGACTTTGAGAGAGAGGGCAGTTTGGGTCCCCTGCTCGGATTCAACAGACAAATACTGACGGAGAACAAGCGGCACGAGTCGGATTTGCCGGTCAGCATCCTGAAAGTGAACGTGATACGCATCGAGTGCAACATAACAACGGGCTCGTACGTAAACGGACGACTCGTTCACACCGTTCACGAATTCTTCCCGCTCGTCCCGCCCGGCTACAAAATAGTGGAAGCGCCCAGCAACGTCATCTATCTGCCAATCCACCTAAACAGTATTGACAACGTCACTGTACGCATCGTGGACCAGCATGGTCAGCTAGTTAATTTTCGCGGTGAAGAGGTGATGGTACGCCTGCACATCAAGAAACTATAAATGGTCGGTGCGCTAGGAAACGTTCAGCATACTTATTTCGACGAACAGAGAGAGATAGACAAATGGGATTTGCTCTGAATAGCAGGTATATAAGCGGGCACATTGTTGGAACGGGTATCACTTGTGCTTCAGCAACCGTACAGGGGGCAGGCAGGAGCTCTACTGGCGAGAACAAACGTACCCTTAGCGACGAAAGCAAAGCAATATTGCTATCTCTGGGCTATCGACTACACGAGGAGAAGAGAAAGACGAAAACTTGAGTCTTTGGAATCGAGTGAAGGAGGCCGGAGTCAATTGCTTTTTACGCTGTTTTACATCTTTATCGCCCACGTGCCGCTTCAAATTTGAATATGACAAACATAAACATAGGCACTTTTCGTGTTCTGGACGGTGCTGTTTTGGACGAATCCGCAAGACGCGTAGAGGTGCACGTACATCAGCCGTACGTGTCGACAACGTTCAACGCCAACGATGAAATTCGGATACCAGTTCAGCAGCAAGACGTCTACGTACTGCCGCATCTCAGCTGCTTGTACATAGAAGGAAGATTTATCAACGGCGGAGGCGACGATGGGGGAGCGCTAACAAATAACGCCCTCGCCTTCCTCTTTGACGACATCCGCTACGAAATCAACGGGGTGGAGGTGGATAGGACAAAGAACGCGGGCATCACGAGCACCCTGAAAGGCCTCGTCTCTCTGAACTGGGCGGAGGTGCGAGCTCTGGAGAATGCCGGTTGGACGACCACCGGGGACTCACCTACACAAGTTCTCGGTGCAAACGGAAAGTTTAACGTGTGCCTTCCGGGAAAAGTTCTCCTGGGCTTCCTCGAAGACTACCATAAGGTTCTCTTGAATGTGCGTCACGAGCTCATTCTAAATCGTGCGAAAAACGATAGGAACGCTTTCGTGGGCAACGCAAACACCAGAATCGAACTGACTAAAGTTCACTGGCGGGTGCCGTATGTCTACCCCTCGGACTTTCAACGTCTAAATCTGCTGAAAATTGTCGAGGAGGAGAAAACGTTGCAGATGTGCTTTCGCAGCTGGGAACTCTACGAATATCCGCTGTTACCGCAGGCGACGAAACAAACGTGGGCGGTCAAGACCACCACGCAATTGGAGAAGCCGCGGTACGTAATTGTAGCGTTCCAGACGAATCGAAAGGCGAGTTTGCTCGGGGATTCGAGCAAGTTTGACCACTGCAACCTGACAAACATCAAACTCTACCTGAACTCGGAGTCGTACCCCTACGACAATCTGAATTTGGACTTTCCCACCGACACGTACGCCCTGCTTTACGAGATGTACGAGAAGTTCCAGAGCTCCTACTATGGAAAGGTTGATGAGCCACTGTACGCGCGCGAGCAGTTCAAAAATCTCGCACCCGTCGTTGTGATTGACGCATCGAAGCAATCGGAAAGCATCAAGTCCGGACCCGTAGATGTACGATTGGAATTCGAGGCGAGCGAAAACTTTCCCGCCAACACCACCGCCTACTGTCTCATACTGCACGACCGCATCGTTGAGTATACCCCCTCCAACGGATCTGTCAAGAGGGTCGTATAAAATGGGAGAGGAGGCTCGTCAGCTCCTCAGTCTGAGTGAGTGCTTCAGTTGTTAACTAGCAGCAGCATCAGCAGTGAAAGTTATGGAATACGTAGCGGACGTGCAAGGTTTCCGGGCCGGGGACGAATTCATTTTCAAAGAAATCTCTCTCATGGCTCTAGATCGCAGCGTAAATTATCACTGGACATTCAAACCGCCGTTCGACTTCAACAAGATGTCTGAGTGCGACAGACGTCAAGCGCACTGGTTGACACGTTTCTACCACGGTTTGAGCTGGGCTTGCGGTACCGAGAACTATGAAGATATTCGACCTAAATTGAGGTCGATAGGAGGCGCGGAGTGCCTTAGGATCTACGTAAAAGGTCGGGATAAGGTGGTATGGCTGAAGACGGTGCTGCCCGACAACGCCGAGTGTTTCGATTTGGATACGTTGAGCTGCTGTCCGTCGATACATACACTGAGGGAAAATTCCACGTTAGAGTCCTGCATTCAGCACTACGCCAACAGCAGCGCCATTTGCACTAATGTCAACGTCCAGTTACTTGTGGACTGGATCGAGAACTACTTGCAACCGGAATGCCAACAACAACAACAAATACAACCGTTTACTGGCGTGCTTGAGAAAACTGGCAAGGCGATTGGCAAATACTTTCGAAATGGGGAACATTTACTGCTCATGGATCCTGCAGACATTGCGAATCTGCCCAAGGAATTCCTCGAATACTACGTGCATGCTTCAGACTTGCGCAGATGCATCGAATTAGGCATGTTAAGCGAGGAGCAGGTGAAGAATATAGCGACTAAATCATACACTTACTGCTACCGTCACTGGGGATTCCAGTCACCTGGAACAAGCGATTGCGAGACTATGGACGGTCCGCCTCCACTGCAGAAAGACTGTCAATTTTGTAAAACAGGCGACTAATTATTATTATTATTTGTTTATGTTAACTATGTTTCATGTTATTGTAAACGTATGCTTACTCTGTATACAGATTGTAGTTATGGTTCTAATTATATTACAATAAAAACTTTTTTAAACATATTTACCAAACTGTATTTTATTCACCTTCGCGCTAGCGTTTGCGCCGGCGCGAACGCTAACGTCAGGATTGCGCGCAAGTAGAGGTCCGTGATTAACGTTGGTTGTGCTATAAGAGCAGCTCTTAAGGCACAACCAATAGTAATCGCGGCACACCTGCTTGATTTGATACATGACGTCAGTTAATGCCTATTTGGCACCTTCGCGTCAGCGTCAGCGTTAGCGCCAGGGCTGGCGTTAACGCTAACGTCAGGATCAGCTGGTGATTACAGCTCTTACGGCACAACCAATAGTAATCGCGGCCATAAGGGCCCACGATGCTTGGTGGACGTAAAGACAGCTGACGCTCAATTACGGCTCTTATGGCACAACCAATAGTAATCGCGGCCATAAAGGCCCATGTACTACGCTGCTTGGTGGACGAAAAGCCCGTCCGATTATACACGCTCCGATAAAGTAAGGCATACAGCTTTACGTCTAACATGGGTTGTGCTATAAGAACCGATTGGGGGGGGCAAAAAAGCAGTTTTTTTGCTCTTATGGGAGAATCAATGTTAATCGTGGTCCCGCTCCTCCATAGTATATCTACTGTGGGTGACTTCATGCATGTGAACAATGCTCTAGAGGCGATCGAGCCCCAGCTTGATAAATTATCAAAAGCTGATGCGACTCCACACGTAGCTTCTCTAACGAGAAACAGCAAATTGAAATTACAAGCTTTTTGTGGTTTGAAGAGAAAAGTCTTAAGGATCAAATATGTATAACAGATTTAGAAGAGAAAATGTATTAGCGAATTCTCCGACAACCTTCTACTTACGTTTTCTCTAATGCAACTTTGGTAAATATGGCCGTTTTATTCATTAGGAAATACTTTTAATTTTTCTGTCTGCATAGTACAGTTAATGCTCTTTTCTTTATTCCTGTACGATAAAAAATAATGATGCTAGTAGAGTAAAGTGGACAGTTCTGGATGCACCCCCCACCACTCGACATTGACTGTGGTGGGGGGTGCATCCAGAACTGTCCACTTTACTGATGCTACAGCGGTTTTCGTCTACCTGAACCTTGATTCTTGCCACTGCGCACCTCTGGTGCCATACCATATGCGTCTGAAAAGTGCAGCTTTAAAATTGCGTTTCACGCGAGCACCTTAGCTCCTACACAAAAAATGTAGAGACCTTTCTTGTTTACAATTTCACGGACTACAATTTTGTTTTGGGCTATTTTGCAGTATTTTGCTTATTCGAGGAGATATTTGTAAGAAGAAAAAATTGGTAATGACCCCCATAGCTGCAAAAAAATTGGTAATGACCCCCACACACTGCAAACTTTTCTTTATTCGATTCTACGCCAAAAATATGTCTCTATTGACACATATTGATTTAGGAATTGGTTTTTTACTATTCAGCCTTCAGCCCTTAATTTCCTGCATTGCCTCAACCCGTACAAAATATACCTGAATTGCTCTTTTTACGACCTGTTCAGCGACAAGGGAAAAAATTAAATTTTTTGAACGTTCTGTTTTATTTCAAACGGAAGGAAATTTATTCTGCCACTGTACTGGCAGACTTTATGTAGTTGTATGAATGATGTGAGGTTATAAATTATGGAATCTGTTGCGCCGTATCATAGTTATGTTTCTAGAGGGCCTGTCAGCGGTTTTAGTAAGAGACAATCAATTTATCCTGTGGCAATTTTCTGCCTTTACTAAATGATTAATATGGCTTGGGTTTGCGAGAATAAAAGTCTTAACACTTACATTTGAAAGTTTATGCTGTACATTACCCGTTTTGAAAATATTAGGGTAAGATTCTTTTGGAACCCCATTTTCTTACGTGGTACCGAATATGTCTCTCTTCTCTTAGATTAATAAATGACAATGCTCGTCAAAGGAACACATTATAGGATAAATAAGAACTGAATATCGTAATATACTAGGTAAGCATTTAATAGACGCAAGTAATATTTTTGGAAACAGTTGTATCCTACATAAACTAGAGAATAGTTAAATTTATTAACAGTATATTTCTCCAGTGTTTGCCAAATGTCAACGTAAAATCTGTCCGAAGTAAATTCAGCCAGTTACAATTCCCGTGAATAGAGAAATTATTTAATACTAATCCGAGCTGAATGGAAACTGATTTAACATCCCGCCAGCATTCCATGTAAAGCGCGTAGAACACAAAGAGGACTGCTGTTATTAACTGCCCGTCATTCCACGACATAAATTTTCAAAGTAATCCCAAACTTTCATAAATAGAACGTCTTCATTTTCGCACTTTCCTATGTTTCTGTTTCACTTTTCTCACTTTTAAAATAATAAAACACTCTGTATAAGTACTATTTCCCGTGTAAGACACCTTTTCGTTCGCAACCCGCCATCTTACATTTTCAAAAGCTCACCGGTAACCGAAAATTTTACCTGCGCCACAGAAAAGTCATCAAAAACACTTCTTCCACTGGACTCATTTTTAAATTAAATGAAAAGTACGTACCTATTCTATGCCAAGCAAAATGAAATTGTTAGTTTGTGGATGTAAAAAACTTTTCGCATTCATGATAGTCCAGTCCAGTCCAGTCTAGCCCAGTTCAGCCCCGTCGAGACCGCGACATATAAGTGTACCCTTGTACTACAAAGTACTACCTCTAAGTATAAAATACGCGAATTAAGAACAAGGGTCACTCAGAAGGCAGACAAATAGCAGTCATTTTACTATCAGGATCCCGGAAGTAGGGTGTACAGAACGGAAAGAATCGCGGCTGAACAAAAGGAATATTGAGCACAGTCCCTGCTGAAAATTGCTTGTGGGATCGATAATAAAATATACCTCATCTAGTTTTATTTACATTCAATATGTTGAACGTTCCAGGGCGTGTAAAATTTCAAAGAATTTCTTTAATGTACCCGTGTTAGTCAACCCATTTCATTGTAATTCGGTTTTTGTTACGAAATTTTCTTCGCATCGAGAGAATTTCTGGCGAATAGACATTTTGACAGGGAAACTTTTGGGATCGATAGGAACACACCGTCAGTAGTTTAGTTGTATTCTATGAATTTAAATGGGGAGGCAGGCAGATATTTTTCTTATAAAATGTCCGCATTGCGTGCTTCACGCAAACTGAGAGAACACCACATATTGCATTTATTCTTTCAACATAAAGCTCTACGTTTTCGGCGGTTTAGTTGAGTTAACTTGTAATCCACAATATTGTGCACATTTTCGCGAAAAATTGCAGATTACTTTTTGTATTGTTTTTCTTTCTATGACATAGACAAGTAAAGATGTTCATCGATACGGCTTTTTCAGACTGGAGATAAGGTGTTGGTGGGTGAGCTTAAGAATACTGATTGAAAGCCGTTTATCCAATCTTTGTCGTTTTTGCTATTTGACGTACCCAACTTCATTATAGGCTAAAAATTAATTCACGCTCTTCCACTTATCTCGTAGCATCGCGCGTTTATTGCCTTTGACGCAACTCTGAACTTGTTTACGCAAAGAATAAAATGAATATATCATACTCCCAAGATCTTAATAAGTTTGAAAACTTTTTCTCTTTACGTACTTACATGAAGTGATTCCCCAATGCAATACTCCTCTATGTACTCTAGGTACTCCTCTAGCCTAATCGGACCACTAACAATAAAGTACCAAATAGAAGCAGGCATTCGAAAGTACAAAATTTCACTTTAATGTTTGCAGACGTTTAGAGCTGTGCCATCTTATCCAGACGTTTCTACTGAGGGCGCCTGTATTCCCGATAAATGTAATTTTATATTCTAAAGCATTAAAATTCACTGGAATTTATGGAAGTGTGTCATGTAATATTATTAAAAGTACATAGTAAGTAATATGAATAGTATTAAAAATTAGATTAATAGAGTTAGATTTAAGTACTGGCAAAAATTTTTTGCGTGATCTTATTTGCATTTAATTAAAGATTGTAATCATTTTAAGCAAGAGAATGCTTTAAAATATGAGCAACATATTTTGTTTAATTTTTGGCAGAAGTAAATAATATTTGTATGATGTACAGGATATCCTATTTTCGTTGTGATTTTGGTGTTTTTCATAGAAGCACCAGAGATAGAGTCTCCTAGATACCCATTTCCAGTATAATACCTATACATCAATTTATTAAATTTAGATGCCCAGGAAGAAGACAATCAAGCAAAATGATGTTTTCGAGATTAAAATCAAATTTAATTCACTATGGGTCATTCAATAAACTTAGAAACAATAAAGAAAATAGGGAAGAGGAAGAAATAAATGTTTTATCGTTGGTTGAGGCGACATCAAAAACTTCTTGTCGCGAAATTGAATCACAAGTTGGTGTTTCCAAAACAAAAGTTCAAAAAATATTAAAAAAGGCCATATAAAATTCAAATTATTCACCATTACTTCCCGGGAAATCAAGAAAGAAGGCTTAATTTCTGTAGGTGGTACTTAAATAAAATTCAAGAAAATCCAGAATTTGAGCGGTCTGTCATTTAGACAGATGAAACTCACATAAGTAACGTAAGATTATTTAACAGGCATAATGTGCGTCACTGGTCTGATACAAATCAGCACCAAAGTTTTGAACGTCAGAGGCAAGAACGTTTTGGATTTAACGTTTCGTGTTTTATTTTGGGTGGTCAACTAGCATACTAAATTTTTGATGGAAACTTAACGGGATAGAGATACATTAATTTATTGAATATTAACGCAGAGGCGATAATGGAAAATGTTCCGTTAATAAACATAAACAGGGTATATTTCCAACAAGATGGTGCCCCTGCACACAATTCTGCAATAGTTAGAAATTATTTAGAAAATCATTTTCGGGGTAGATGGTTGGGTACAAATGGACCTATATTGTGGCCAAAATCGTTGCCGTTTTTTGAAATAACAACATAAAAGTAAATATACCTATCTTGATAGCTTAAAAAAATACCTTTCAAACTAGACCAAAGCCTGCTGTTTTAAAAAATTCAACTTTATGTCATAACTCAAAAAATACCCTCCCTACAAAAAACTACGCACGTCACTGAATTCCTTGGAAAAAGTTCTATAGGAGTCAATCATAACAGTTTTAATCTGCTTAGTACGAAAATAATTGGAGAGAATTTTTGAAAATCGATAAAAATCATCATTTTTGTTTTCTTGAAAACTAAAAACGATATCCAAATTCTGGTTTCGGCACTCTACCTCTGCTGCTTCTATGAGAAACCCCCAAATCACAACGAAAATAGGACACCCTGTACTGAACTTATAAGTTTCTACATGTTGTCTTAATTGTCGAATAATGAATTAGGTACTTAACTTACCTAACTAATTATGGCAGTCTAATAATTGAACCACTAAGTTGCTAGGTTAAGGAATCAAACATTGACCTCAACATTCTACCCCCAATCAACATTCTCTCCAATATTATCCTAAAATAACTACTTTAGCTTTGAACTTTCACAGAGGGCAATATTCATCAAAAGCAAGTCTCCGATTTTGCTAAAGTTAAGTTGTAGGTGTAATGGAATAGGTGACTAAAATTAACAATCCTCTTAGTTACTTGGGTAAATGTTTATTCAGCGCTGCTTAATCTTCTTATTCATTCCATTGTTACGCCCCGCAGAATATTCATGTATTATTTTAATACGATACCCAAAATTTAGGTAGTTACCTTGCTTTACGTGGCATTAATTAATCGTTTAGGTATATTCAGTAAAATACTTATTTTTCACATAACCAGCGAAATCTATTTCACATTTCCATCGTGACTAGTTTTACTGAAGGGTGAAATGAAAAATGCTGTTCGTGTGATTTACAAGAGAAGTTCAGCAATAACGTTGAAATTAAACGGCAGTTTCTCAATGGGAATCGAAATCTTACAACTAATGGCTTATGGATCACTAAGTTGGTTCAGTATTAGGCGTATTACTATAATACTAACAGGTCTGAGTTAGTTAAATTGATATATACTTTTCATTGCTATACATTTTTATTGGTAACATTTTATGATTAATTAAAATACAGGGTGTTTCCAACTAAGGATGATACCTTGTCGAAAAATAAGGAGGTCTTTCAATAAAAAAATACTCCTATATCCCTCACATAAGAGTTACGTGCCTCCAAAGGGGAAGGGAAAAATAAGGTTTTAATTTTTTTTTCAAATTCTATAAAAGTTTGCAAAAATATTTCTTTAATCCTCCCGTATCGCCATAAGACGAGTTATAAGGGGATGAAACCCGCAACCCTTATTCAATTTTTATGGGAATTTTAATTAATAAATTAATTTAATGAATCTTTTACCTACCCTGTGTTTAACCTGTTGCATAGATATTTAAAAGATTTTCACTAGAGATTTTCATAATAAACATAAAAACCAGTTCTGTTCAGGGATTATCTTGGAGTGTTGGCAGTTGTTTCCCTTTTATAGTTTTAAGGTAAAGAGCGTACTACTCAAATTGAAGCTGGTACAACAGGTAAAAGAAATAGCCAATTTCTCAGCATACCTACGTGTATTTGTACAAAAGAATTGTTATTCTGGCTTCTTTGTTCAAGGCAGAAGTTTTTCACATAACCTCTATAAATAGGCAAATAGACTAATTCAGGTAATTCATTGAGAAAATTGAATTTATTTTTCTAATCCAAGTTTAGTTGTTTAAGAAAGCTTTATACAACCGTTTCTATTTTTCAAGCGACGTATAAGTCCTTCTGCTTGTCTTTCTTGTTGCATGCTTGCCATTATTAAAGTATGGCAACATTTATTTACATTTTTAAGCAATTGTACTCGTAGCTATTGCGGCTTCATTATCACAGCATGTAGCGACAGTCGGGAAGCAGCCTGCCCAAACTCGACATTCTCGTCGGACCCGAAAACTGTTTTCCGGGTAAAATAAGCTGCTGAATCCGAACCTGGGGACTCCCGTTGAATAAGAATGGCAAAAAGTGGTTTTTATGTAAAATTACCAAAAATCGAAAGTGTCCAACTTTTCAGTTTACATCGGAAGCACTGCTTACTTTTTTTAGAAAACACTTTTGAAAACAAAAACGTCCTCGAGTCCGGACGAAGCCTTTAAATAAGCTTTTTTGATCCGGCTGCTTCTGGTCTATAATGGTTCACACAGTTTCATGCAAAATTTGTTTCTAAAGAATCTGCAAAGTGAGCTATTACAGTTAGTAGCGAACATTGCCCGGCTTAATAAAGCGTTGGTTGAAAAAACTTAGATGCCAACGATAATTAAAGCCAATGTTTCAAGTGAACTAAAGCTGAATCACGGTTCATTTTAGAGACTCCACTATGGCTGCTGCTTCAAATATCTCCAATAAAAAACGAAAGAGACCTCGTCGTTCTGTTTTTACTCACCTTCAGGGACATAACAGCGTTGAAACAACCAATAGAAACAGACGATGCGAAAGGTGGTAAGTATAAAGTTCATTTTGAAATGTTATTAAGAGCTTGCCATTGTCCCAGATTCCACTGAAATCAGATAAAGAAAAACATTAAAACTTTAATGTGAAAAAGAGTAGTTTTCAAAGATATATTTCAAGAGAATTATGTCTGTTTGGACTGTCTTAAGCATTAAGTGTTGGCTTATTGCCCCTGAGTACTTTTATACTCTTTTGTTTAACTCGGTTAATAGTCGTATATGCTAGTTTAAATGGATTTAATGGATTTGCAACTGTAATTTATGTATTATCGTACATCCTTTTAAGATTAGAATGTGTTAGCATAGTAGGAAACAGTGGTAACACAAGCTAAAGACTTTTGGAGCGATTAAATTATATCCTGGTCGAGGATGTACGTCGGAGCACGTGGGTGCAACCCCGTCGTTTACGGGACGTTAATCAGTACGTGAACAGTTGGATAACTGATGATTTTCCCACCTCACATATGCTGATTGCTGTTTTTTGGTGTTCGTGTGCTCACCCCATAATCCAATTCCCGTTCACAATTTAAAATACCGTTATCTTAACAAACAGGGAAGTAAAGAGTCATTTTAAATTCACTTTAAAAGTAAGTAGAGAAGCCGACAAGTAAGAAAATATCCACCCGTGCTATTTCTACTATAAGAAAGTCATAAAGAGGATACAAGTTCATTGCTATGAGTATTAACTTGCTTCAGTCGTTCGTAATTGACAGGCCCAAGTGGGTGCTTACTTATACTGAAAGAACAAGATCAACAGAAAGTATTTTCTGAATCAGTTGTAATATGTTTAGTTTTTCGTGATTCCCAAGTTTGTTTCGGGTAAAACTTTTTTGTTTATTAAGGGTAGGTTGACATAAAAACGTATTAAATCTTGTTTTGTGCCGGGTACCTAACTGAATTCAAAGAACCGCATTAGTGAAAAATTAAGCTGTTTGTTCCTGCCTACTATTTACGTGACACGAGTAACGAATTGCGGAAATGAATCTTACAGACGTTTTATTAATTTTGTTATTTTCTTTTATTAAATTGTTTTCACTAAAAGACATCGTCTTTGACTTCTGCATTGATGACTCTCCTGCTGCTCATTTTAGTAATTTGCTGTTTCAAAATTAAGTGTTTGGAGCTACAGGATCGGTTAAATGGACAATGAATCCGTCTGTAATTTTTATGACAAATTTGATGGCGAAAACGAAAAGAACGATAATATATTCGTTTTTGTTCTTCCCATCTTTCGCCCAATCCTTTCCCTATAGCTTACCGAGGCTGCTTACTACTGAGATGATAAATATCCGACACCCGGCTTATTGAGTTAACAGGGATTCTTTAGGCTTTGCAAGATGACGGCTTCAGATTTTAGTGTTAAAATGAAGGAGTGGTTTTATAAAATTATAACAGTTATATACCATGTTCAAGATATATCCAGTAATAAACATTATTCATTAACGTGTCGCACTGTCGCACGCATTTCTACCCGTTTAATAGAACCATAACAGTGTATTTAGTTCTATAATTCTATAAAAAAAAATGAGTTGTAATTTACGACGGCCAATAGCTATAACGACGAGTTATCATGACCATGTATTATTTATGTTGCTGATCTTTAGTATTCAACGGCACTGTACGGGCAAAAAGGGTTTTGTTGCTTATTGTTCCAGGACATTGACTTGTAATTAGCCAATTCTGATATAAGCCACTGTCCCCAAACTTCTATAGAAACTTCGAACAATCGACGGCCGATTTTGGAATTCCTTCAACTATTACATTAAACCTTCTCTAGACAATACAATATTATTATACGCTTTCAGCTTTTCGAATCTGCTTTCCCTCTGCAAGTAGGACCCAATCTCTAGAATTGAATACGAATTTGCATTTCAAATAATATTCTCAGACGTACCACAAGAAATTTAAAGAAATTTTATCTCCAAGTCCTTATTTCCTTGCCTATACGTTCCACTCAAAGTTCGCAAGAAATTTACGTACTTTTGAGTAACTTTCTAATAATTACAGAATTACCTACACTTTCAAAAATACATTTTTTTGCCCAGTTAAACATCTTTTTATCTTTTGTCCATGCTGATTCACTGATGCCTGATGTGTATTTAATATTTTTTTTAATACATTTCCCGACAGCCATGTTAATTAGTAGATATGCTATACAAGTTCTGCAACAAAATTCCACGTGTTTTCTTATGGAGATTTATTTTCGCAATCAAGGTCATTTTGGAGTGATATTATTAGGAAACTTCAAGGATAGATAGAACAAGAGACTGAATTGATAAGTTCAAAAAGGTTTACTGCTCATAGAATGGCCTTGAAGACCAAAATTAACGTCCCCAAGAAAATATATGGAATGCCGTCAAGAACAGCATACGTAGCATATAGTATGTCTAATATTTTCATGTATATTTCACTGGCGTCTTATTAGTATTAAGTTAATAATTTTTCCATTTTTATTCTATGAAGATAAATTCGGTGTGCAACATGGGGATCTCTATTATTTTAACAGCTAGTCCCTAGGTTTAAATTTGGCAAAGTTGTGAAATTTTATGCTGGCTAATGTACTGAAAAGAAAATCCTGATATTCTGAACCGTTTTCGTGAAAACTGAAAAAAACTAAAAAATTGCGTTTTCGTTTTTTGGCTGTAACTTTTTTGTTTGACCTTGTATTTTCTGTGAAAACTTTTACATTGCCACTTTTTATTCTCTATTTGATAGCATTATTATCATCTTGCTACGTCGATTGGCTTTTGTCTTTTAAGGGTCAATTTCATTTTTTCTTATGGGCGCCATATCTGATTGACAGGCGAGCTAATCCGCGTTGTGCTTCACTTTGCCTTTTTCCTTTTTTTAACACTTATAAATTTTTGCCGATTTTTATTCCTCCGTTCTAGTTATCCATGACAAAATCAGAAATAATATGAGTTACCATGGAAACAAAGTCACCTAACGTCAAGTTGCTAATTTTCGCTTGCAAATTTTTTCGATTTGTGCCGTATTTATTTGCATTTTCCCCGCTTTGAATTTGTTTTTGTTTTGTTCATTTTCGTTTGTATTCTTGAGTTCGTACTATTATTGTTTCTTCTTTTGTGTTTTTGAATTTGTATTATTTGTAATTCATTTTGAAAATGTTCTCCAACGAAGAAAAACGAGATATGATTAAACTCTATTATTCGTTGAGACAGAATAATCAGTCAGCTTTACAACGATAATTCCTATTAGGTTACTTTGTTTCCATGATAACTATTACATTATTCCTATTAAATTATGGATAATTAGAAAGCAAATACAAAAATTGATAAAATTAAAAAAACTGGTAAAAACAGTTAAAAGGGCAATGTGAGGAAGGTGGTTGTATTCAGAAAAAAGACGCGCATTAGCTCACCTGCCACTCAGATATGGAGCCTATAAGAAAAAATTAAGTTGGCTTTTAAAAAACAAAAACCAATCGGCGTAGACAATGGGTGATAATGCTATCAAATAGAGAATAAAATGTGTCAATGTAAAAGTTTCCAGAGTGAAGATACAAGGTCAAAAAATAAAAAAAGTTACAGTCAAAAAACGAAAACGCAATTTTTCAGTTTTTCACGAAAACGGTTCAGATTAGCCTAGCGGGTGATCCTGTGAAGTTTGGTAGCGATCGGATCAACAGAATTTTTTTTATTGGTTTTGTTTTGTTTGTTCGTATTGTATACGCTGCCATACCGTTCATCCCATTGCGATAAAACTTACAGTAGGTAGCGCGCGTGTCGTACCGGGAAATGTTGCAGAAAAGGGATGAACGGTATGGCAGCGCATGCAATACGAACAAACAAACAAACAAACAAACAAACAAATATTGATTTTTATATATTACCTAGATGAATGAAAATAGGAAGGCAGCAACGCGCCGGGTACCAGCTAGTACATAATAGAATTTTACTTTCATTATTCAGAACCGTATTAGGAATGTTAGCTGAATACGCTTATGCCGTTATTAACCGTACACTTACTTCCCCCTAGAAAACTTTTCTTTATTTATAAGACGCTTTTTAAACCAGTTTACCCAACAAAGAAAATATTAGATAGAGCTCGTTGAACTTTGAAAACTACTCAACAGCAGTTCACTGAATTTAGATTTATATGAAACTAACAAGTTAACAAGTCTATATTCGAAACTGGGACACCTCTCTGCACACAATCGGAAAGATGACAGAGTAATTAATTACTTTTCAGGTTTGTCAAAATTCGCGAAACTTGCAAGATCCGTGACGAGGAGCCGTTCGGTTCTGGTGTCTCAGTTTTCATCTCATCTACCGAACCTCAAAGATACAACGAAGCAGTCACACCTGGCCCAAGTCAGTTTAGTCGTTTATCAGATGCCTGGAGTTACTTCTAATGAACCTTTCTTTGCATGCTGCTGGGATTTTGTTTGGTTTTTGCTATCTATTATTTCTGTACTATGTAGATGATGAGTTTAAGTGCGGATATTATGCCGCAGTATCGACAAGAAGCTCCAAAAACACCACCCCATATTTTACTTCACTATTGCGCCTTCAAAGCCATCTGGGATTGGATTATTCTTTGTTTGACTTTCTATACTGCTATTATGGTGCCGTATAACGTAGCGTTTAAGAACAAGACATCAGAAGACGTCTCACTTCTGGTCGTCGATTCTATTGTAGATGTGATATTCTTTATAGATATAGTTTTAAATTTTCATACGACGTTTGTTGGACCCGGCGGGGAAGTTGTTTCAGACCCCAAAGTTATACGCATGAACTACCTGCGAAGCTGGTTCGTCATCGACTTGCTGAGCTGTCTGCCTTACGATGTCTTCAATGCCTTTGATCACGACGAAGACGTAAGTACATTATTTTTTTATTTTGTTTCAATATGACTAAATTTTCAACGTCGTCATGGTAGCAAAAGGTAAATAACATAATTGTCGCTGTAATAGTTAGGACCATCTTTTCTCGCTGCCGTTCTGACAAAACCATCTCTGCTTATGAGATTTTATACATATGAATTAAATTATCGCTATAATAGTTGTTAATAAATTAACACATTTGGAAGAAACGTTCTCTGAAAGGATGGGCGTTCGCGGAAGTCTACAGTTTCGTTCTGAAAAGTTCTTAAATTCGTAGTTAAGTCACTGAATTATGTAACCCTAAACCAAAAGCTATCATCGTATCATTTGTTTCTCGTTTTCCAAGCATGTGATTTCCCTAGAGAAACCAGAGCGTTCGTTCCTTTGATTGATCGATCTACCAACTTAAAATATAGATAATTTGCCTTATAAACGTACTGATATCGCACTATAATGTGAATATTTATTTTATTTCATCATATGGAAAGTTGTAAAAGACCAACACTAGTTAGAAAGTTTTAATTATCTTAAGCGTGGAATCCTTGGAAACTCTGGCGTGTAGCCAAATATAACGCTAAACTTTGAAACTACATTACTAATTTCCCAAATGTGATTTTGCAGGATAAGTTCCTGCAAAATTGTATACCATGTTCCATTTACCAAATAACAAGTCCAAGTGTGTAATAGGTATCGGTTTTTATAAACTACAATCTCATGGGTTGATTTTATGTATACAACGCTACGATTTTTTCCGTTTTTCAGGGAATTGGAAGTCTGTTCAGTGCTCTAAAAGTAGTCCGCTTATTGCGCTTAGGAAGGGTCGTTCGAAAGCTGGACCGTTACTTGGAATATGGTGCTGCTATGTTAATACTACTCTTATGTTTCTACATGCTGGTGGCACATTGGTTGGCATGTATATGGTACTCAATAGGTCGATCGGATGCCGACAACGGCGTACAATATAGCTGGCTGTGGAAGCTGGCGAATATTACACAAAATCCTTACTCCTATTCCTGGCCGAATGATTCCGGCGGAACTCCGGAACTTATAAATGGACCCTCAAGGAAAACGATGTACGTTACGGCGTTGTATTTCACGATGACGTGCATGACCTCGGTGGGGTTCGGAAATGTGGCCGCCGAAACGGACAATGAGAGGATTTTCACCATATGCATGATGATAATAGCAGGTAATTTCGAATGTACCCATGTACAACATACTTTGACATTTCAGTGTTTGTACTGAACAAATTATGTAGCGTAGGAATTAATTATTGCTCCAGTAACCCGTTTATTTAAAAGTTCCTTTAAGTAGGTGACTCTTTAAAGTAAGAACATGATGCTTGTGCATAATTTATTAATTGGCAAAGCTTGCTGTTGCTATACTGTTAAACACTTTAATTACATGGGGTGAGGAATGATACGGAATAATTTCTCTCTCGTACCAACACACCTGCATCTGCTTGATAACACTAACACATCTCAGCGTTGAAATTTGCCAGACACGCTTCCCCTGCCGGCCGGTCTGAGAAACTCAGTAAACTGCCCTCATAAGCTTTGTAACTCGTCCTTTCTAAGTAGGTAGACTATAATTTGGAAGACTCTCTCAAGTGGAAAGGTACTTTAATAAACACTAACTACAGATTTGAGTAATTTACCGTTGTAATTTGCGTTGTTCCGTGGTCTTTTGTAAGGCTGGGCGATACACTCTATTTTGTATCGAGTATCGATACACAAAATATATCGATATGTGTCTATATATCGATACATCTCGATATTCAGAGTATCGATGTATATCGATAGTTAGGCATATTGAAACGTGTCGATATATCGATATGTATCGATACAATTCGGTACACAATATTTTATATCGAATATCTATACACAAAATGTATCGACATATTGATAAGTAGCTATCGATTTTTTATCATATTGATAACGTATCGATACGTAGATATCAATACACCCTAAGTAACATTTTTGTTGCTGTTATTCACCGCAAAAAAGGCATTTTATAATTCTAGGAAAAATTATTTCACATGGTTTTATTCTTTTCACTTTTATGAGAAAAGACAAACTATCAAATTTGGGAAAATCATATCAGGCATTTTATGCAAATCAATCAAAATTTTTACGCGAACAAATTCAGAAATTAAAAGTGCATGATTGAAAACAGTATGTAACTCTTGATGGCGGTTTTGGCTGAGATGGATGTAACGTTTCTTTATAGGCGACATTAATGGTTCTAAAATAAGTTTATAGGTGTATATCAATAACATAAGTTTTTTTTTCCAATTTTCCAAATGCTTTTGCAAAAAATATTTAATTTTCGTAAAATTTGAGATTTCAGGTTTTGGGGCAGTTTTAAGCAACTTTTTTAAGTAACATATCTTTTCAAAAATTGCTTATTGTTGTTTACCAATTTTGAAAGAGCTTATTAGGATTTGTATTGATAGCGAAATTACCATTAGGTCTTTACAAGCTCTATACATTATACGGTGTACCAATATTAAACACCAGGTCCAGTTTTTGTATACTGATACTCTTTATATAGAATACGTCCCTGGATTGGGTTACTTCTCAAAAAATCGCTCTTTGTGAAAAACCCCGCGTGTTCCCAAACTCCCATATATTTTTTCATTCAACTGCGTTACAGAAAATTTGTTATTCACTTTTATGCATTTTTTGGACCTGGAAAAAACTTTTATTCAGATATTATATCGAAAAAAACATTCTCATGAATATTTAAGTATTAAGTTTATAACTTTTGTGAATTTTTTGGCAAAATTGAAACTTCTTTTTGTAAAACACCAACGTTTCGCCTCCGTTAGGGGGCTTTATCAAGGTTTTATTCAAAATTGTATAAAGTATAAAAAAGTGACATTTTTTTTCTTAATAAAATTTGTAAATAACAGTAACTATGTTAAACTTAATAATAGAAATTATATCTAGCACATTTGATTTTGATAATTATGAATAAGGAAATAAATAATGTACATGAGTTAATTTAGAATCAAGTGGTAGAGAACAAATTACGTTATTATGTCACGGTATATTTGACTTAAATTTTGAATGTCAGATCTGTCATTTAAAGAATTTTTGTCTTTTTGGATGTGTATCATTTCTAAAATAAGTCTAGCTTTTAAATTTCTCTCTTGTTCAAGAATAGTAGTGTTATTAAAATCGAAATTATGTTTAGTATTTTTTATGTGTTTACTGATAGCTGAATTGCTATTTTGGTATGTATGTTGTTTTAACCTAGTCTCGAGATGATTTTTAGTTTGTCCAATGTATGTTTTATTACAGTTATTACAATTAATTTTGTATACGGTGTGAGTTTTCATCAATTTTGGAATGGGGGTTTTCAGATGAGAATATAAAAATTGTAAATTATTATGCTTTTTGTAAGCAATTACAAAATTATGTTTTCTTAATAAGTTACTAATATTGTGTGATATTTCTTTTATATAGGGTAAGGAAATGTAGTTTTTAGATTCTTTTTGGTTCTGATTAATATTGTTGTTATTATAAAATTGATGTAGTCTGTTTTTTATAATTTTGTCAATAAAATATTTTGGGTAGTTATTTTTTATTAAACAATTTATGGCTTTGTCAACTGCAGATTTTCTGAATTGTGGACTAGAAAGTTTGATTGCTCGATCGGCTAAACACATAACAATACTTCTTTTGTGACAAATTGGTTGTTTAGAATTAAAGTAAATGTAACGGCCAGACCAAGTGGGTTTAGTGTGCCATTCTGTTTCTATAGAATTATTAATTTTGTAAAGAGTTAAGTCTAAGAAGTTAATTTGGTTATTTTTTGAAATTTCTATAGTAAACTGTAATTTGGGATGATAGTTATTAAATTGATATAGTATTTCATTTTCTTTGCCAGGAGGAATAGCAGTGAGACAATCGTCCACATATCTTACAAAAAATGGTAAATTAAAAGATAATTTGGGAATAACAGTGCTTTCTAAATCTTCTAAGACTAATTGGGCAATAGTGCTTGAAATTGGAGAACCCATAGCACAGCCATCAGTTTGTTTGTAAATTTTATCTTTAAATTTGAAGTATGTAGTAGTTAAAGTAAGTTCAATTGCAGTAATAAAATTGTTTAAAGTAAGTGATGTGAAGGGTTCGATTTTATTCCAGTTTTTTTTTGATAGTGGTAATTGCTAGATTTATTGGAATGTTTGTATAGAGTGATACAACATCCAGTGAAATTAAAGTAAAATTTTCCGGAATATAAAACGTTTTGCTTTTTTCTTTAAATGACCATGAATCTTTAATATAAAATTCATTTTGACCTGTAATATTAGATAAAATGTTGGATAAAAATTTCGATAATTTGTAGAAAGGACTTTGTATACATGATACTATTGGTCTAAGTGGAATATTAGTTTTATGTAATTTAGGGAGGCCATATATAATAACAACAATATTAATCAGAACCAAAAAGAATCTAAAAACTACATTTCCTTACCCTATATAAAAGAAATATCACACAATATTAGTAACTTATTAAGAAAACATAATTTTGTAATTGCTTACAAAAAGCATAATAATTTACAATTTTTATATTCTCATCTGAAAACCCCCATTCCAAAATTGATGAAAACTCACACCGTATACAAAATTAATTGTAATAACTGTAATAAAACATACATTGGACAAACTAAAAATCATCTCGAGACTAGGTTAAAACAACATACATACCAAAATAGCAATTCAGCTATCAGTAAACACATAAAAAATACTAAACATAATTTCGATTTTAATAACACTACTATTCTTGAACAAGAGAGAAATTTAAAAGCTAGACTTATTTTAGAAATGATACACATCCAAAAAGACAAAAATTCTTTAAATGACAGATCTGACATTCAAAATTTAAGTCAAATATACCGTGACATAATAACGTAATTTGTTCTCTACCACTTGATTCTAAATTAACTCATGTACATTATTTATTTCCTTATTCATAATTATCAAAATCAAATGTGCTAGATATAATTTCTATTATTAAGTTTAACATAGTTACTGTTATTTACAAATTTTATTAAGAAAAAAAATGTCACTTTTTTATACTTTATACAATTTTGAATAAAACCTTGATAAAGCCCCCTAACGGAGGCGAAACGTTGGTGTTTTACAAAAAGAAGTTTCAATTTTGCCAAAAAATTCACAAAAGTTATAAACTTAAAGAAAAAAATTGGCACGAATAATTATATAAAATTAAGTATTAAAATAGTGCGCCATTTACATCAAATAGAATAATACACTGACGGACAAAAAAAAGTGGCGCACCTAGATTTTGCAATAAGTTTCAAGTTCAAGAACTTCTCAACCAGACAATCGAATTTAATTATTCTTTTTTTGCTGTAAAGGGCGAATTTTCTTATGTAATTCCATGGCCTCCGTGTTAATTGCAAGCTAAATTGCACTACTTCGTCTAAAATGTGGCATTTTCGATGGCACAAGGACTAGAAAGATTTTTTTATATTTGGACAACCAATTTCTAAAAATTTTTTTTACTTATTTCCGTGCCGACATGACACTTATTTCCGTACTTTTTCTGAAAAATTTGTAATTTCTAGACTGTAGCATTCTTCACCAACACCTTACGTTACGGAATTAAATAAATTTTTACTGTAGTGTCAGCATTAATGAACATTTTCGAGACATAAAGGCAACATAGTTCTTGTCTACAGGCTGCCCCATTTCAAATAAAAAGTTTGACCGGATACAGTAAGAACGGTGCACCCTTCATACTTCAAAATAGTTTTAAATTGATTAGCAACCATGAAAAATAAGCAGCGATATGTATCGGGTAGCGATACGTATCGATGCATATCGGTGTATTGATACATGTCGCTGTATCGATACTTATCGGTGTATCGATATAACGATACTATCATCCCTAGTGTATCGCTTGTCCGATACGCGTACCGCATCGATACGTATCGATATATCGATACGCCGACCCAGCCCTAGTCTTCTGTAATATACCTATGTAGGTACACAGGTAATTAATTTGTCGTAAGCAGGTTTATGAGGTTTATAATTTGGCTTTTGCTCTGATGAGTGATTTAATGCGTGTTAGTTTCATCCTTCAAAGATAATCCTTTGTAGTAAATCAGTTTAACTTGGTTAAATATTCATTAATTCATTAATGAAACGCGTCCAGTCTGTAGGAAAAATTAAGTAAGTTTCTTTGTATAATGAATAAACACACCCATAGGGTAACTTAAAAATTTCCATTCTTGAATATACAGTGTCCTACTTTCTTGTTTTATTTATAAATAACATCAAAACGCTTGATCTTTATAAAGGCCGATTGTGCTTGACACGATGTGTCAAATGGCAAATGGGGGGCATTTCTGTATTATTCAAAGAAAACTCGTCATAAAAATACCCTAAAGCCGTACCCTAAATACGTAATATTTTCAGGATATTCAAGGAACGGTCCCATACCCTATTAAATATTTACTGTCGGATATCCACCTGTCCTAATACACACGATTCATGTTTATATTTGCTGTTTCAGCGAAATGCTGTTTGTGAATACAAACCGGGATACAAACAGAGAAAGTGTGAAGAGCTAGGTTCAGACCTTTCAACTGTCATTTCTAATAAAATTCGTCCCCTTACTAGAATATCCATAGATTCAAATTAATATGCTGTTTATCTGACGTGGTATAAGCAGGTAGTAGTGTCTCGAAGAGCATTATTTAAACAATAATGTTCAAACGCCTCCATAGTGTGTTTTACAAAAGTAGATAAAACAAAGGAGTTTAAACTCGAAACCATTACCATATACGGCTCTTCGGCAGCAGCCTTTGGTGTCTTCCAGCATTAATAATGAGTCTTTTGAAAAGTGGCTAAAAGAAATGCTTACTCCAAATTTAGATCAACCCTCATTAATCCTTTTGGATAATGGGTCATATCATTCAAGAGTTTTATACAATAAACAACCAAATTCCTCGTGGAAAAAAGTGACATTTTCCATTAACCATTACAAATGCTCATTTCATAAATGGAAATTGGACACTTTCCCGTAATTCTCACATTGTCGAGTTGGGTCTTTTGTAAATTTCATCCTTAGAAAGACTCACACAAAAAATCTAATACAGTAAAATTTGGTGACCTGGTTGACCAAAGAATTGGTTCAGAAGTTTCCATCCATCTGTTAGGAAATCTTGTGGATAAATAGCGTGTATCCTCTTGTGAGTTATGCGCAGGAAAACCGTCTTGTTGAAAGAGTAGATTTTGGTGATGTGCTAAATTGAGGTTGTCCAAAAATTCCTCCAAGTTGTTCCGCAGTATGCCCAAATATCTTACCGCATTCAAATTGCCTTCCTAGTTATAATAGTAAAATCCCCCTTAACACAACAGCAAACATTTAATTCAAGTTTTCCCTGTTTTCCGCAAGTTATAAATTTCGTCTGACCACACAATGGAGTTTACGAAATTGAACAAGTTCCTACATTGTGTTAAATTATACGAATTGCAAAATTCCAAGCGCTTTTTTTGTCGTCCTCGGTCAGAAAATGGTCTTTCCTATTCGTAATGCTTTTCTTAAGTATATAGGAACGGTGCATTATTTTTTGTGTTACAATTAATGTTTGCTCGTTAGAACTATGTATATTCGCCAATAGCACTGCGGATCGAACAGTTCATGCATCTCTTTCTATAATTTTTGAGATATAACCATGGTTGGACGATAAGCTGAATGTCTCTGAGACAAACTGCATTCTGTAACACTTGACAGTCAATTTCCCACCCAAGATATATTTCAAATTTTAGCCGTAAAAGAGATATGCTCTCAAATACGGCTCAGTTAGGAATAGGTCCATAAAACTGAATATGTTATCCGTCCATAGAACCCGTAGTGTTTTTATACTGATGAAAGCTTCTGCTTTCAGCTTTACTGTACGCCACTATATTCGGTCACGTGACGACAATTATTCAACAAATGACGAGCGCTACGGCTAAATATCATGACATGTTGAATAATGTAAGAGAATTCATGAAACTTCACGAGGTCCCGAAGGCTCTCTCTGAAAGAGTAATGGATTATGTCGTCTCAACTTGGGCTATGACCAAAGGATTAGATCAGGATAAGGTAAGTTAATTATTGTATGGCTTTGAAGTATCTACATAGTCATAAAGGCGTAGATTATGGAACAGCTGGATTATGTGCAGCAGAATGCACAATTAGGCAATTGCTTAATTTACTGAATCGGATCATACTATGTTCCGAACAACACCTATTATATGCATTTGATTGATCAGACTTAATGAGTGGTGGGTCACGTTAACTTAGGTATCCAATACAACATTATTAATGGGCTTTAAGGTTCAGCACAATTTGATAAAAGTTCGAAAACAACGCAATGAAATTTCTATACTCCTCTGACATGTTTTATTTTTATTCTGTAGCGAGGAGCAGGTAAATTCCGTTTAGTCAGGGAATTGCATACTGCACCCCAGGTAGTAAAACTTTTTATGTGGATAATAGCAGTTCGTGTGCAGCAATGACTGAAACAATTATCCGGAAACTGTTCAATGGTTATTTTGAAAGTCAATTTAGAAATTTGTTTGTATATTTTTAACAGCAAAAGGCATAAAACACAAGATTTTGTTTTAGCAATTATGGGGCGGTGTTTTATTCCGCACGAAAAGAGTCACGCCTGTTTTACGTGTAAGATTAACAATTTTCCAGAAAAAATTAAAAACTGAGGTATTGTCCTACGTAAACGGAAACGGCAGAAGACCCCGTCTTGTACTTGTTTTAATTGGTTAAATACGAATTTTTTATCTATTTAACTACTGAAAATTGTATTGTTTTTATTAAACTGGTACTTCGGCAACCATAAAAGTGTTTTTAAAACGTACTTGTTTGCCCTCACAAAATTTCATTGTGTTTTTATTTTTTCATGTTTATTATATTTTGAGCACTCAAATGATTCCTTACGTTCTTCTCCGATACTATGTAACAGGAGCTTCGAGGCTTAAGAAAACGTTTCTAACCGTAGAGGACTGAAATTTTCGATTTTGTGTGTAAATAAACGAAACATCAGATTTTAATAAATAAGGTTGGAAAATGTTCGTAAAGAACAATTCTAGTACAGCATGTCGAACCCTTCAATCCTTCGTGATGCAGCCCTAAAGAAGGGGTATTTTTAACTGAACTTGTAGAGCTACGTGTGCAATAACCAAACGTTTTATTCCACAAAATTTCGAACCGTGCAATTTACAGAAACAAAATGCGGGGCAATTATTTTGTTTGCCGTAGTCAGTATACTTTCTTTTTATTAGAGACTTGTTTGTTTTCAGCGGAAACGCCATGCGGTGTTCCCAATTCTATAAAAATATCAAATATTTGAAATTTTCCTGTTTACATTTCAGGATGCCGTAGCATGTCCATATTAAAGAAGGCAAACAGAATAATTCTGTAAACTTACGCTGGTAGTAATAAAACTAAAAAATTGAGGCATCCCCAGAAATTTGTCATTCGCCTTGTACAATTTATTCTAGGACTTGTTATGTATTCAGGTGTCTAATGAATTTAATCCGCATTTCCAGGTACTAAATTTCTGCCCAAAGGATATGAAGGCGGACATTTGCGTCCATTTAAACAGGAAAGTTTTTAATGAACATCCGGCGTTTCGCTTAGCTTCTGACGGATGCTTAAGAGCTTTAGCTATGCACTTCACCATGTCTCATTCAGCTCCTGGTGACCTCCTGTATCACACAGGCGAATCAATCGACTCTTTGTGCTTTATAGTGACAGGCTCGCTTGAAGTCATTCAGGACGATGAAGTCGTAGCCATTCTAGGCAAGTATTTTTTAACTTCAACAGTAAAGGACAAATACAGTGATCTGCGGTTGTGTACTAGATCGTGCAAGTTTTATCTTGGCCATAGGTCATACGGCACGTATGGAGGTTTCAATGCCTTCATTGTGTCGCATTGTGACGGCAGACGGGGCTCACCTGACAATTTATAATGTGAAAATAAATAATTAATTAAATTAAAACAACAGGATGACACCAGCCAGGTGATTTTGTCTGTGCACACTGAGATCTTACCTTACCTCAATGAGTTCTTGATATCCTGCCTTCGTAACAGGTATCATAACAATTTTTGTTGAATCTTAAACGTGGGCTAGAGGTAATTTTCCTTATATGAAATGAAATTCAGTTATCCTTGTACCCTATCCTTCATTTCCTCTATCTATACAATATCTTTGCACTTCTACTATCACCATTTCTCCAAGTAGGAATGTGTTATAAATTACCGATTGCTATCAAATACATAAAGCTTTTTATCTCTATTTAGCACCCAATTAGAATTCAGTAGTACTTTCAGGCGACAGTTATTGGTATATATTGCCCTATTATATTTTCCTAGCAATCCCTAGTCACACTTTATTGCCTTACTTCTGCTTATTAAAGAAACATTTATGTGATGGACGCAGGCAACTGTTTCTGGGAAATTTGTAATAAAACTCTGAATTTCACAATATATCTCAATTTTGTACAACTTGTTTGTAACTCATTCAATAAATATTGCATTTACTTCTAGACCATAATCTTTGAAGTCAAACTTAAAGTGGCTCAGTTACAGCATTCAATTGCGTGTGTACGTTCCAGCAAAGAACATATAATATTATATGTTCTTTGGTTCCAGCAACATGTGCCAATATTTTTCTTTCGGTTTCAGGAAAAGGTGACGTCTTTGGGGATTCCTTTTGGAAAGACAACGCTGTCGGTCAGTCAGCTGCAAACGTGCGCGCTCTAACATATTGTGATCTACATACTATAAAACGGGACAAACTCTTAGAAGTATTAGACTTTTACCAAGCTTTTGCAAATAGTTTCGCGAGGAATTTAATTTTAACGTACAATTTACGACATCGTCTGATATTCCGTAAAGTCGCGGATGTTCGGCGCGAGAAGGAATTAGCGGAAAAGAGAAAAAATGAGCCTCAACTCGATCAAAATCAGGATCATTTAGTTAGAAAGATATTCTCTAAATTTAGAAGAGACCGTGCTCAACACGCTGCTATACAAGCAGCACAACATACGTCTGATGTCGAGAAAGGTGATGACAATGATAAAGCTTTAGCTAGAGTGATGTCAACAACTAAGCTCTCATCGGTAGCGGAAAAGGATGATGCTGGTAGTGGCATAATAACTATGAAAGTTGCGAGACCAAGTGTTCCTAGGGCCAGTAAATGGGGTAGACTTCTTGGATCATCCAGTTTAGACTCAGGTTCAGAATGTTCTAATCAAGTTTCTCAAGCCTTCACAAGAAGTTTAAGTGCTAAAGATCCTAAAGAAAGGCCTAGCTCATCATCTTCAGGGAGTTCTGGTAGTCAACCACCGGCGGGATCAGGTAACAAGGTATTTCCCAAACTTCAGAAAGTATCGTCCACAACCAGTCCCGGTATTATGAGACAAGACACAATTGAAGAAACTCTAGAAATAGAACCTCCGCACTTTAGGAATTTAAATTTACGAAAAATGCAAAGTTACGATTGCGGACTTCGCGACCCTGCGGCGATAGCTCTGTATCAAACTCCAGTTCCTGATCCAATCGCACCTCCAGAGTACAAAGAACTTATGACGAATCTAATGGACTTCAAAGTGGATGTTAAATTAGAAATACAGAGACTGAATCAGAAAATGGGTCGAATGGAGGAATTATTATCCGAAGTGTTAAAAAGAATAGGTCCTGATAATGGCTCTAGCTCTCAGTCGCCACAAGGTGACACAGAAAATAAGCAAAAGTCTTCCACTTCTGGCTCAGTCGAACGTCCCACGGAACTGTTAACCCGTCCCGGTACGTGCGAGGGAACCGGTTTAGGACAAATCATATTAAAAAAGAGGCGATCGAAAAGCAGAAATAAAGGTGCCGCGCCCCAAGCACCCACCCCAACGAACGGAGGAAAATCTGCGTCGCCCGATAGTTCGATTGCTAGTCCAACAGAAACAACCAAGATGCTAGACGAGGGAGTTCAAACGCCGTCCTCTCGTAAATCGAAAGACTTTCTTTAGCAGTAGCCGAGAAATATTGATCTCAGTAGCGTTAGTTGATGCCTGCCACAACAATAGCTAGGAATTTGCATTCATACCTTTGTTAATATTTGTAAATGGGAGTATGGATATGTACTAGACATCCCCGTTAAATAAGTTTAGGGGTTTATCTCGTCAAGAATTTGGCATTTCTCACCATCAGTTGAGGATTTCAAGCAATGCTTTACAATAGTAAATATACTACGTGTCTGAGGGACTTCGACGTCCTATAATATCAGTTACCTCAGTACTTTAAAGAACCTTGTTCACCGGTTTTGTTTCAAGTTTATGAAAGGGGAAGCAGAACGACGCATTTACTACGTTGTCGGCAATTTGCAAGGGTTTACAAAATGCAATTTTGTGCTCCCAATTTTTAACCGATTTTAATTTGAAAAAGCTTGCTGGCATCACAGAATGTTGAGCATGTTGCCCACATCGAATTTTTCCTCGCAAATTTCCAGAAGTAACCTGTAGCGTAAGCGTAAGCTACTTTAATACGTTTTAAATATTATTTTTCAGTCAGAAAATTGGAAAAACTCGCATGTAGGATTCAATTGCCACCTTCTAACTATGCATAAGAAAAATTTTACATTTCCAATTTAACAAATGGCTTAATAATCTTGTAGATTGGAAGCGCTGTTTTTTGACTAAAACAGAAGGGTATAACCTCCCCTTAACGCGTAAATAGGGCTGAGTAAACGCTATGAGTTGCTGTAACTGTAATGGAAGCCACATCACAAATGACCTTAAATGTTGCAGATAACTGTAATTTGTAGCGCCATCTGCCGTTAGAAGGCTGCACTATAGATGGTATGGTTGCAGAAACTATCTAATAGATGGCAACCATAGAATATATGTAGAAGGTTTTGAATTTGGCTGAACCTTATGGTCGTTTTAATACATCTCCGTAAGAACAAACGGGTTACTTTGGGCCGAAACCGCCATATCCACTCTACTGGAATAACTTTGAAATTTGTTTAAATGGGAAAAATATTGCCTTGATTGTGAGCTAATGAAATTATATTGCCCAAATGAAAATATGTAAATTAAAAAACGAAAAATTTCTGCATTTTCTCGCAGCTGATGTTGAACATTTATTTGTAAGTTTCGACAATTTTTCTGTTGATGGGGATGTATGGTACATGTCACTTATACTACCAAGTCAATTCCATCACATCTTTCACTAGATATTTTTAATATTTTGTAAATATAGCTTCATCGAATAAAAGATAAGATAAATATATCATTAAATTAATGGTATAATTGAATACAATAATTGCGCTCGAACTTTGAGGGCTTTGGTAGTACGTACTTACATCTACATTATAAAATATCTAAACATCGCGCATTACATTTAATTACATTTAATAACCGCAAACATCAAATTGCAAGCATACAAGAATCTTAATAATGATGAAATTATTTGCTTACTTTGCAATAGCTGTTTGTAGAATTATTTTTACTGGCAAACATTTATGGCGGATCAAAATTGTGAACAACTCGAACACAACTCGAACACAAAACAAGGTACTAAAAATTACTATTATTGACCTAGGTACATACTCAAAGATTTCTGGTCGTATGGGTATAATTTTATTTAATGTCTTCCAATATTTTAAAATAGTATATTATAAACGAGTTTATAATGAATGCTAAAATGCTATTATTACCGAGGATGAAGTTTACAACACGAGCGAGCGAAGCGAGCGAGTTTTGTAATCATCCGAGGTAGTAATAGCATCATTATAACGAGTTGTATACTATACTTTGTCCACGACTATCAAAACAGATTCCCAGAAAGAATTTACCTTCATTTACCTTCTCCAGTGTAAGAAAGATTCATACATATGCTCTCAGGTATAATTTTCTTGGTTTTTTGGGCAATGAATCTAATGAGGCAAGTTCTGCAGCTTCTTTTATTGCTGGTGCTGTTAAAGAAATCTCGTTTTCACTCTCACTACTCATTATATCTTCTTTTTTAGAATATGCATTTCAAATTAAAAGCAAACCATGCTGACTTGACGTTTCAATTTGAACTAACACATCGCGATCGCGGCCTACTAAATACTTAAATGTAAAAAAGGGCCAAAGCGATGTTCCTATTGGTTTAGTGAATAATATTCATTAATCACTGCAGTGAATAATGTATCTAATTATGATTGAAGAAACACAAGTATAAAGAGTATGTTGTAAGATAGTCGTGGACAAAAATATTTACATTGTTTATGAAAACTAATACGATTTATTAGATTTTCAGTGTTGGTACACTAAACAGCATATTATAAAAAAATTCGTACTGGAACAGTACCTCAGTTTCGTAAAAATATGCAATGAAGGAACAGAAATGGTAAGATGGGAATCTAAATGTTTGCCAGTAAAGAAGTAAAGTAAATATCTTAAGATAGTAATTATAAATTAGCGAACTCATTTTATAAATTTCTATAATAGCATGTAGTTTAGAAATTCAAACCGGCAAATCGATAATTAAAATAAATAGGCATGGAAACTTTCATCTTGTGAGTTACTGCTAAATATAAAAAATAGCTTTTAAAAAGCTCGTGAGAATTATCCTTGAATGCTTAGCATTTATGAAATATATGATATTAAATTTCAATTACATTGTTTTATAAACTAAATATATCACGAAATACATTGTACAGAAATATAAATGACTAAAAGCAATTTATCATTGTTGAATGATTTGTTATAATAATAATAAGATAAATATAGCTACACAAAATAAATCAAAAATAATATTTATATTATAACAAAAGTTATATTTGCAAGATAGACATGCACTGTGTCTTATAATGATTAAATATTACATAGGAAATATCTACCTACTTTCAGAGTGAAATTACTTTTGACAAAGTTAACAGTTAGAATTTAAACTAAAGCTTTTCCATATTTATCATTTCTGTGAGTTTCTTTATATATCTACTGACTGTAAATACACATCTTCAGGTGCTTTTAATAAATGCAGTGGCTATAATTTTGTGTAACGAATTTTCTTTAATTACCCACACAGAATTTTCTGTTTACCTGTGTTCTGTTCTTGGGTTGAAAGTAAGGAAAATGTAATTTGACATTCTTACGTTACACGACGCGTATTTTTCTACATTTTTTAATCAAATGTGCGATTTGCATCAAAACAATAAAATGCAAATTTTTTGTACAAAATGTATACGAAAAGCAAACTCAAGGAGACCTGTATGGCCGTACCCGTGCAAGTAACCGAATTCTACCCGATGCGCGCGCATCGAATACTCTCTCTCTGTCTCTTTGCTCATTGCCTTTAGTGAATAATACTATCTCTTACATTTTTTATTGATTGAATTTTAGTTTATCCCCGAGTTCCTTACACTTTACACTTTAGATCAGGCTGACGGAACTTGATCCACCACAGTAGTTCAAATCCACTGCCCACCGAGAAAGGACAAAGGAGAAACTCTGTGCTACTGACAGTTAAAACGTCACTTGCTAGTCGAATAGGTTATATTAATGAGTAAATAATACATATTAAACATCACAATTTTGGAAAATGAGTGACGAGAATGAAATAGCTGAATCCTTAAATACCTTAACTTTAGATAATACAGACAGTTCGGTTGACTCTGACACGAAAAAGAACGAGAAATTGAAAAGTAAGTTTCTAAACAGTAGTATTGATTTCTGTCATTCATAATAATTTCACGCTATTATTTAGTTGATATACTGCTAAAACCGACAGGAAATGCACCTATCATGAAGAAAAAGAAGTGGTCAGTTGAAGCTGATAAACGAATAGGATGGATCATTGATTTTGTGAAGAAATATATAAAATTAGAACCTCATGAGCGACTGGTAATATAGCTTGTTTTCTGACTCTCTAATTTGCCTGCCATAATCCACTTTCGTTCGTCTTCTGTGTAATTGTCGTAGGTATAGCTCCTATGTCGAGTTTTCAAAATTTTTCTTTAAAATTCTTGCCAATTTTTTATCTTATGCTCTGTTTAATAGAGCATCCTTTTCTGATTTCTTTGATATTCATTCATTTGGCGAATAAGATAGTTACCCTCCCGAGGTGTCAAAATTCTTGTGTTAATTTGAGACAGAGTGTTGAGTACTAGTGTATCAGGTCAGTGGTGGTCATTTTGTCCCAAGAGATTTTTGGTACACACCGTCTAGTGCCCACTTTCACAGTAATTATTAATGATTATCATAATTTTTAAAAATTTAGAATTTTTAATAGTTGTATTGTTTCAGTTTTTATACGTAAATCAAACATTTGCACCATCTCCAGATCAGACTGTGAAAAATCTGTACGATTGTTTTAGTACTGAAGGGAAATTGGTTCTTCATTACTGTAAGACACAAGCATGGGGATAGTCGCCTACAGCATTAAATAAATGAATTTCAATTTCGTGACTATTACAATACAGTCGTATATTTTAAGTTTACATGTGATTTGTATGATCCTCTCAGTAAGTCTTCAATTATTAAGGACAGGTTTGTTGCTCAAGGGGAATAGTCACTGAGTATTTTAGTCTCGAGGTTTTTCAATTTTGGATATACGACAAAAGTGCACTGATCCTTAGTTTGCTATATTTTATTTTAGTCGTAATATTGAATGTACATAGTTCATATAGGGATTCAGTTTAAATGTTGAATCCCTAATTTCATGCCACTTTATAATACAGCATGTTAAGACATAATTTGTTCCAACAATTTGTTTTCGTTAGTGTTTACGATTATTAACAGCAGGTGTTGGTTGCTATTTTCTAAAGCTTGTGGACTGTATTTTTAAACGCAGATTCAAAACGGGCAATAAATTCTTGCAATAGAGCACTTACCTTATTTTGGTTACTTTTCGATCCTCGAGAATTTGGTTAGTTGAACCACTGGCGGAGTGTACCGGTACCGGTAATGAGACCCAATTATGATCAAGTTTTAATGAAATGTCTCTTTCGCACCAAACCACTGTTTTAAGTTATTTTCCACGAGAGCGATTAGCGATTTTAGTAACAGGCGCAATCCGCACTTAGCAAAAATCAAAAACTCAACCACTTCTTTGTTCTTTTCGGCGGCTAATAATTCTTTCTTCTATCGTCGGAATATGCGCAAGCGCCCATGCAAGAAACTCGCGAAATGAAACATGAAACGAATTTAACTTATTAAGCAAAACAATAAACAAAAGCATCCAACAACGCTGGCAACAAAAAAATTAATAATATTATTTACAAACTATTATGTACGCGACATACCGCCCACCAAAATGCGCAGTTATTTTCCCTGATCGGGAAGAATGGGGAGCGGACACAGTTTACGTACTGATCTTTTAAATAGACCCTTTGCTGTCCGAACTGTCGCAACACGAATTATTCCGTCTGAACCCGGAAAAATACTCTCAACTCTACCGCGACGCCATTGGAGGGGGGAAGCATTATCCTCCTTAATTAGAACGAGAGTACCAACATCTATGGGAACCGAGGGAGTTGCCCATTTCGAGCGTTGGTGCAAGGTGTGTAGATATTCCCTATGCCAACGCTGCCAAAATCCCTGATGCATTCTTTGTAATACCTGCCACCTATCTAAAGTATTCCACTTACAAGCAGACAGATCTGAACTGGGGACCACGGTCAGGGGTTCAAGTGTCAAGAAATGACCAGGTGTCAACACCGAATAGTCATTAGGATCCGAACTTAATGGATACAACGGTCTGGAGTTAAGTACCGCTTCAATTTGAATCAAGAAAGTATTGAATTCTTCGTACGTGAGCTTTTGATCACCTACGACTCGATGAATGTGGGATTTTACGGATTTTACTCCGGCCTCCCAGATTCCACCAAATTGTGGACTCGAAGGAGGATTAAAGTGCCAGCGGATTTTCTCTATCCCGCAGGCTTCCTTCAGACATTCAGTAAGAAATTTTGCAGCACCTTGAAAATTAGTGCCGCAATCACTATATACATCGGAACATCTACCACGACGTGATATAAACCGCCTAAGGGCTGCCAAAAAAGCGTCAGTAGACAAACTAGAAGCAAGTTCCAAATGAACTGCCTTGGTGGCAAAGCAAACGAACAAACATAAATATGCTTTATCATATCTGGAACCTCTACGGCGAGACTGGGTTATCAAAAACGGACCGCCATAGTCAACACCAACAATGGAAAATGGTTTCACTTGAGAAATCCGAGTACTTGGCAAATCACCCATTAGCGGCTCCGGGTTACTAGGTTTAACTCGAAAGCACGATATGCAACCTAAAAGGCAAGAGCGTATAGCTCTTCTGGCTGACAAAATCCAGAAATTTTGTGTTAGCAAATGTAACATAGCCTGAGGACCTGGGTGTAAATGGCGCTTATGCGTCTCTAGAATGATCAATTCAGTTATTCTATGTCGACGAGGAAGTAGAGCAGGGAACTTGGCCTCATATGACAATGACGAATGTTTGAGGCGACCGCCCACCCTGAAAATACCGTCTTTATCAATGAACGGATTAAGCTTTCGAATGGGTTTTGAGCACGGCAAATGCTTTTCAATCTTTTCAATTTCACTTCTAAACACAAGATGTTGTACACGTTTAACCAGTATCAAAAGCGATTTATGAAGTTGCCCTTCAGTGAATGGAAGGGAGATTTCTTCCGAAGGCGATCCTTTCACCTTCGACACAAAACGACAAACGTAAGCAATGATTCTGGTGATCTTGCTTAAAGATGAGTATCTGTTTAAGAGGTGGTCTAGGTTATCCAACGAAATAAAGTTTAAGAAAACGATTCTTTTCTCCTCTATCAACACTTCTCCTGATGGAGGTGGAGCAAACGCGTCAGACCACTGACTCTCAGTGTTCCACAAAATAGACGGACCCCGACACCACATGGGGTAGTCAACTAATTGTGAAGCAAATATACCACGCGAGGCGCAGTCTGCAGGATTATCTTCAGAGCGAATATGATGCCACTTGAGAACTGGAAGCTTTGTTTGTATGTGGGAAACACGGTTGCTCACAAATGTTTTCCACCTGTGCGGAGAGCCACTTAACCACGATAAGACGACTGTGGAGTCAGACCAAGCATGTATCTCATCAATGTGAACTCTACCATCGTAAGATTTTAAAACAAACGACATCAAGTCAACTAATAATTTAGCAGCGCAAAGCTCAAGCCGAGGTAGACTCAATTTTTGCAAAGGAGCCACCTTTGCTTTTGCGCAAACGAGCGATACAAAGACCTCCTGAAAGCCTTGATAAACAGTTCGAAGGTAGATGACTGCAGCATAGCCCTTTTCGGAGGCATCTGCGAAGCCATGAAGCTCACAGTAATCGGCTTTTTCGACTATTACTCGATGAGGAATTTTAAGACTGGCAATTTGGGATAGATCATTTTGATACCTTTGCCATTTCTCCACCAAATGTGGTGGCGGAACTTCATCCCAATCAATCTTGAGGCTCCAAAGTTGCTGCATTAAGTGTTTTCCCAGAATAGTCACCGGTGAAAGAAAACCAAGTGGGTCAAATATCCTGGCAAGTTCTGCCAAAATGCATCTTTTTGTGCATGGACTCTGACGACTAACCACGCTATAAGCGAACTGATCTTGCGAAGGGTGCCATTCCAAGCCTAAAACTTTCAAATTTGTGTCTCTGTCACTATCAAACGACAACGAATTCTGAAGATAAGACACTGGTAGCGACGACAACATATTCAAATTATTGCTGGCCCACTTTCTCAATTCAAATCCACCACGGCGAAGCAATTCGATCAATTGCTGTTGGATTTCTAAGGCCTCTTCCAAAGAGTTGCTACCAGAAACGACGTCATCTACATACATATCATTTTCTAAGATCTGTGACGCTAAAGGAAAATTGGGTTTCTCTTCCTCAGCCAATTGCTGAATTGTGCGAATAGCTAAAAAGGGGGAAGATGAAACTCCATAAGTCACTGTATTTAAGGTGTATTCCTCGAGGGGTTTGTCAGAAGACGAGCGCCAAAGAATTTTCTGGTATTTACGATGGGCTGGAGTGATCAAAATTTGGCGGTACATTTGACGAATGTCTGCTGTGAACGCTATCGAATGTAGACGAAATTGTAACAAAATTGTAGAAATGTCCTTTTGAAGCTTGGGACCGACTAATAAATAAGAGTTCAATGAATTAGAAGATCCTGATTTGGCCGACGCATCAAATACCACGCGGAGCTTTGTGCTAGTAGAGTCAGGCTTCAGCACACAATGGTGTGGGACGTAATATGAATCGTAACCATCAACGTAATTCAAGGACGGCTCCATGTGACCGCTGTCCAAATAGTCCTTCATGAACTCTCGATACAATTCGTACATTGTAGGATCTTTCACCAATCTTCTCTCCAACGCCAAAAATCTTTGAACTGCAAACTCTCGAGATCCAAAAAAAGTAGGTTCTTCTCCTTTAAAAGGAAGAGCGACCACGAAACGACCAGACGAATTTCGATATGTATTCTCAACATAATGTTTTTCACAATGTTCATCCTCAGGAGCGACGACTTTAACTTTAGGTATTTCTTCTACCTCCCAAAATTTCCTGAGTATCTGATCAATCGAAACATCTAACGATACCTGAAGGGAACTGACTGTAGAGGTCAAGTGTGAAGGAATCTTTCCTGTCACTGTCCATCCAAATGCGGTATTCAAGGCTATAGGCAAGAATTCATTCTTGACAATTTTTCCGCCATTCACTATCAGCGAGCAGAGATCAGCTCCGATGAGCATATCAATTGGTCCAGGAACATTGAAGGTTTCATCAGCTAGGGAAAGATTCGAAAGGTGATCCCAACCATCAATTGAGAATTTCTCGCTGGGCAACATTTTACATATTTCAGACATCACAATTGCTTCTACTTCAAAACTATTGTTTTCATTAACCAATGAACGAATGGTGCAGTTGACTACACCTGAACAACGAGGTGCAAGTTGCCCTAGCCCTTGGACTGAGGGAACTGCTGACGACTTTCGAAGACCAAGTTTATTGGCGAACCTTTCAGTTATAAAACTGGCTTGGCTTCCATTATCCAACAAAATTCGAATTCTCTGAGGACTGCCACTCGAATCCAAAATTACTGCTTGAGCAGTCGACAACAAAACCATCCCCTTGGTGGCCATCAAATTTGTAACCACATTCGAGATTTCAGCAATAGGGGCTGACGACGAACTTGTCCCAGACGAATTCTGAACAGTACCTTGGGGTACATTGCGAACAAAATGTAACAAAGAGTGATGCCATCCACGACAAGTTTGACATGACCATTTCGAGCGACAATAATTCAACCTATGCGACGACTTAAGACAAATGAGACACAGTCCAGCTTGCTTTGCAAAATCATACCTCTCATTAGGCGTTTTCGAAAGAAATTGGTCACACTTGGATATATCATGTGCAGCTTTGCATAAACTGCAAGTAATTTGAAATTGTTCTGTGACTACAAACGACTGTGTGGCCATTTTCGACGACTGATTGTATGATTTCTTTATGTTTATATTATCTCGACCTTTGACCGAGCCAAATTGCTTCGAACTATATGAGGAAGATGAACTATTAGCCGTTGATGTTTCTAAAGCACGACACTGATCTGAAAGAAACTGCCTTAAAGTCTCAAATGATGGAAAATCTTCATTAACAAATTTTGTCTCAAAACGCTTGCGTGTTGAGTCGTCCAATTTTTGAAGACACAAATTAAAAAGAGAAAAATTCCACAAATCTAAATTTGCAAACCGCTCCAAAGCCGCAACATTTTCCACTAAAGTATTTAACAAGTCCCGTAAAGGTTGAGCAGAATCAGACCTATGTAACTTTGGTGCGTTAAATATGGCGTTCCAATAGAAAGTGGCTAACACTCTATCATTTTGATAACGATCGACAAGCGAATCAAAAGCAATAGCATAATTCTCTGATGTCAAGGGCAAACACTTCACCAATGCTAAAGGTTCCTTGGACAAGGTAGATATTAAATACTGAAATTTTTCAATTGCAGTAAGCGAGGGGTTGTCGTGTATTAAAGATTTAAACAAATCATAATAAGAACTCCACAATTTTAAAGAACCATCAAAAGACGGAAGTGAAATCTTTGGCAAGCGTACACTGGGTGTTAGGAATTTATTTGACATAATAGATTTATTTGACAGAAGAGATTCGTTGGAACCGTGTTCAGATTTAGTTTCAAGTTTAGGTTCCGGCGATTCACACAAAGCAATACGAACACCATCGATTAGTACAAACAAAGTATCAACTTCTGCAAGTAAATCACAAAATATGTTCCAATCTCCCGAAGATTCGTCCAATACAGTTCCTTTTTCGAATTCCTGAAATGCGCTATATAATTCAGTGGCCTTTTGGCTAACTGCCAGAAATGCAGAAACTGCAATTTCACCCTTTGAGGCTTTGTCCGCTAATGCCGAGAACGATTTCAAACGAACAACTAATTTTCTGGCTTCAGCTATTGTCTTGTCCATAGTATGCGCCATGATGTTATAACTTATTAAATCACGAAAACAATAATACTTATGCTCTAACGAGCCGCCTATGTGCTGGGAAATAAAAAGCGCATATACAATACCTATAATCTAAGAGCAATCGAAAAATAGTAAAAACAACAGTTCAGATCCAGTAAACAAATGCTATTCAATACAACGAAAATATTAGTCACAGGAAATCAACTACCAATAGCCAAAACAATCGACTTCAACTTTAAGTTTAGACGCCAACCAAGCTAAAATAATTTATTACGTCTCTTTGATTTTAATCCGCCAAACAAAACACAAAGATGCGGTAAAGCTTTCGAGTATCTTTCTCTCTTGCGCACGTGATAGCTGGATTTCACTATCTCGACCTAAAATATGCAGCGCAAGTACTTTATCTTCAAAATATGCTGGAAAATATGTATGTATTACAAACTGCGACCACTTTCCACCAAAACTACAAGCTTTTCCTTTTTTTTTACTAAACGACGAACAAATTCAATATTAACAAACGATATTGCAAATATTGCCGAAACCACGAAATCTAATACAATAGGAAAATAACCCTCAATTTGGTAGGCTAACTTACAAGAACTTTAACCCTCACAGTTAAATGTACATATGTGCACCGAAACTAATTGTTTTTAACAACGACATATTATATTTGCACAAAATACAACAAACTATCCGGCTCGAAGGACCAAAAATATGTTTACGATTATTAACAGCAGGTGTTGGTTGCTATTTTCTAAAGCTTGTGGACTGTATTTTTAAACGCAGATTCAAAACGGGCAATAAATTCTTGCAATAGAGCACTTACCTTATTTTGGTTACTTTTCGATCCTCGAGAATTTGGTTAGTTGAACCACTGGCGGAGTGTACCGGTACCGGTAATGAGACCCAATTATGATCAAGTTTTAATGAAATGTCTCTTTCGCACCAAACCACTGTTTTAAGTTATTTTCCACGAGAGCGATTAGCGATTTTAGTAACAGGCGCAATCCGCACTTAGCAAAAATCAAAAACTCAACCACTTCTTTGTTCTTTTCGGCGGCTAATAATTCTTTCTTCTATCGTCGGAATATGCGCAAGCGCCCATGCAAGAAACTCGCGAAATGAAACATGAAACGAATTTAACTTATTAAGCAAAACAATAAACAAAAGCATCCAACAACGCTGGCAACAAAAAAATTAATAATATTATTTACAAACTATTATGTACGCGACAGTTAGATTATTTTTATATTTCAAAATAAAATGAAAGTCCATTATTTATGTTTTAATTTACCTAGTGCTTTTCTTTGGAATAAAGAAATATTTGATGGAATACAGATGACAGAACAAAAAGGACATTATATCGAATGGAAAGCAGTTCCGTCAATCAACGGCAGTACTTCCTTGGAAAAATGGAAGGCAAGTAGAAATCCAGAATTTCGAGGTCCACGATTAGCATAATTAATATAAATATGGTTGTAAAACCCATATAGGGACGGAGATGAGTACAAAGGAAGAAAAAAATGTGTAAGCAACATGTATATTTATCAACAGCCTTACTTTGAAAACAAAGCAATTCCTAATTAAATACAATAAAATTTATCTCAAAAATATTCTCTACACAAATGGGAGACTTTAAAATTAATTACAACCGGTTCATAATCACAAGCACAATTATATTTAATTTAAATACGAATTTTGTTCATTGTAGCAGACTAGTAAAACTTGCAATTTTTAAGCTCTACATAAAAATCTTACGTGACGTGATGGTAAATTATTATACAGAACATTTTAGATCCTATGATTATGAGGTAATATACAAAATTTTAAATTTTTTGGATTGCAGTAACATAAACTCCAAAATGTTACGCAATTATTACATCAACAAAAATGAAGTACTTACCGAGATTCTGAAATTTTATAAATTGTAAATACCTCGCATACCTAATAATTTTGAATTTTTTATCGCTGCAGCAGTTGTTCTTAGATGTCTAGCAGTCTAACAAACCTCTCACTACTGCAGCTTTATTCACATCGAAGATAATTTATGATATGTATTTTCAATGTCAAAATGTCTAAGAAAAAACTGTTGCAAACTTCAAAAATGCGCAGTTTATACTGTACAACCTCAAAAACCATCGAATAAGGAAACTAAAAGTGCAGTGACATACATCTACCTACAAGCTGAACCATTCTAATATAAGGAAGTTGTACAGTAAAGGCACTGATTAATTATAACCAGATATGAAGCTCTTCAGGCACGTATTTGGGAAAAATCGCTCCCAGTTTTATCATGTGTTGAACAGTTATTTACGATGCAATACTCGTAATTATTTACGATGCAAGAATCGTAATTATTTACGATACAAGAATCGTAATTATTTATGATAAAAGAATCGTAACAGTTCATATTACTATATAAGACAGGAAAATTATTTATCAAAGCCGAATGCCGAGTTTGATAACCCATTGTGTATTGTAATATGGAGTTACGATGATAGTTTCATCTACTACCAGCATGACTGTACACAAAGCGAACCATTGTAATATACATACCATGGTAATGTACATATCTGGGTATGATTAATCCATGGTAAAGGTCTTTGTCAAATTTACAAAACTGTCACCATTTTTTCGAGTGTATAATCCCGTAATACTTGAATGTCATCCTTACGATGTTAACTTGTATCGTAGTGTGCCCTGTTAAGCAGTAGTTATCTTGGAAAAATGCGTGCAAAAAACATATGGCCACCATATTGAATTTTTCCACAAGACGTACATTTCTTACATAATTCAGTGTGGCAACTTAATTTGTTCACTTATGTAAAAATAAAGTATTTAAAATTTTTAACTTCGCTACAAAAAATCTGAATTTTTTAGGGGCTTAACATTATTACACTTTCTTCCCATTTAACTATGCCGATATCTCTCGGTTTCTTAAATACACATTTACCATAGTCTTCTGAATACAAACTTATTGAACAAATGAGCAACTAATTTTGTTCCAAGAACCTAATAACATAGAGCTAATTTCATATAAACACTATACATATATGTTAACTACAACTCTGGCAACTCTGTTTATTCTAGGTAATAATCAAAATAATGAAAAAAGTGTATACAATGTGTCCGAAAATGTTTCCTTAAAAAGTTATACCCTACCTAAAAACTGCCTCATCGTAGATGTCCAGCAAAAAGCATACTTTTGAAGTTCATCATAGTCGAGGGGTGAACCGCAGAGCAAAATCTTGTACACCAATTCCTCTATTTATGTGTAATTCCTTTTAATTCCCCGCAATTCCTATCTAATTCCTGCAATTCCTCAAGTAATTCCTGCTATTCCCCATGTAATTCCTGCAATTCCCCATGTAATTCCCGCAATTCCCCATGTAATTCCTGCAATTCCTCATGTAATTCCTGCAATTCCCCTACTAATTCCTGGAATTCCCTTACAACTAATTCTTGCATTTCCTATACGTCCGATACTGCAATAATTTACAGCGCATACGCAATCGTTAGTATATGAGGGGTAAACATTTCTGCAATTCCTTTGTAATTCCTGCATTCTTCACTAATTCCTGCAATTCCCCAAACAATTCCTGCAATTCCCTACAAATTTATGTAATTCCTCAAGCTTGTGCACAAATTCCTCTATTTATGTGTAATTCCTTTTAATTTCCCGCAATTCCTATCTAATTCATTCAATTCCTCAAGTAATTCCCCCAATTACCCATGTAATTCCTGCAATTCAGCATGTAATTCCTGTAATTTATATTTGTAAAGATGATGCAATAATTTACAGCGCATGCGCAATCGTTAGTAAACATTTCTGCAATTCCCTTGTAATTCTTGCAATTTCTGTGCAATTCCTCACTAATTCCTGACTAATTCCTGCAATTCCCCAAACAATTCCTGCAATTCCCTACAAATTTATGTAATTCCGTACTAATTCCTCTGCAATTCCTCAAGCTTGTACACCAAAATTCCTCTGCGGTTCACCCCTCGATCATAGTGCTACAAAAACTGGCAGTAAGGGACAGTTCAGTTCGAACAACTGACCTGGAAGAACTAGTCTTACAGATCGTGCAAGATGACGCTGGTACGAGTACCAGGAAAGCGACAAAACTGAGTGTTTCCAATGTGATAGTTTAGTCCACATCATGTTCAACGAGTACAAACTTTCACAGAAGCCGATTAGGAACCTAGAGCGCCATTTTGCCACTGGCTCTTAGAACTCAATGTTCTTACCTTTTATTCAATATTACTAGTTGGTAGGATAAGCCCCGAAAAGTTTGGTCAGAGTTATAGTTAACATCCTCTATAACTAACAAATTAAACAAATTTGCATGAAAGACAAATAGTAATAAATAAAAATTATATAATTAATTGAAGTAGTTTACCTAAAACGATAATTACAGCGTTCCTAAATATAATTAAAATATATTGATGTCTTTAGGCAAAAAATTTAAAAGACAAACTCTGCGCATAGAGTAATTAAAGGAATGGCAAGGGCTAAAATTCGCAAATATACAAAAAAGAATACAATTTCTCTAAAAGGACATTAAAAGTTCTTGTACCTAAACTAACTGTAGGCACTTAAACGAATTGATAAGCAATATTCGATTATAATGAACGAATAAAAAAGGGCGAGATTGTTTACACTCCACAACTAATAAGCTAAATAATAATCTCACGGATCTACGTAATTGTACAAACTAAGATTTATGTAACAGGAAAGTACAAAATAGACTAGTCAATTAAAAAAAAATCACTAGTCTTCAAGGTCTAAACTTCTAAACCAGGAATTACACCGTTAACGCCTGGCTTTTCGGTACGTGTATGCCAAACATATACTTTGGTGCAGTTATCGGCAAGGGGTTCTAACTCTTCCTTTGTCGTGAAATAACCTAAAAATTCACTCTCTTGAAGACCTTTTTCCATTTTGTAGGAGAATTGAGCCTCTGGTTTCGAAAGGATTAAATTTAGATTTATTGCGAAACCAGCCATGTCGATCGCAAAAGGCCGTTCTGGTTTCCATCCACTTCTATATCCAGTCACTCTTCCTGAGAAAAGATTTTATGAACTTTTATCAGCAATGGATTAGGAGTTTTATAATAAAAGCGTAATCGAAAAAATACGGATATCTTAGTGTAAAATATTTACCAGTTTCTGGATCGACAATTGGAGCTTCCGCATTTAAGCCTCCAACGAGCCCCACAGGCCAGACTCCCACTCTTTTAACTTTAGCAATCTAAAATGAATAAAATCAGCACATTTTCAGTGTTGTTTTGGAATACTAAAATACGTACTTCATTAAACAATTTTATGCTATACGTATTATCATCGTCCATAAAGTATACAACTCCTTTTATTTGGTCTACTTTGTAGTTACTTCTTAACCATTTTAAGGCAGCATTTCGTTGCTCTACACCTCTATGCTTTTTCCATCTAGGATCCTAAAGCAAATAAGTACATACTAAGTATGTATTCCTTATGCATTGTTTACATAAACAACATTTCCACATATACGGTGTTATAAAGTTACTTGATTTGAATGTCAAATGCTGATAGCTCAGTTAGAGCAACGGCTCGGCAAGCGTAAGACTTGGATTCGAATCCCAGCTTGTTCATATTTTTTGCGAGAAGAGCTTCACATATTGCTTATGCTAGCCTGGTAATAACTAATTTTGTCTCTTTCAAGCGTGCGAAAACTAAATTACATATCGAGTGCTACACGGCAGGACCTCGTAAGTGCAAAACGCCCATTAGTCAGAAATCAAGAAAAACTTTTTTAACTTTTTGGCCAGTTTAAATTTCAAATGATGTTTTTAATTGAACATTTATTGAAACTGACCGATTTTTGTATTATAAAACGTCAAAAACTTGCTTTGTCTGGAAAACTTGTGAGTTACGAGCTACTGCCATTTTTGAGTGCCACATACGAGGTGCTGCCTGCCAAGCCTTTGGCAGAAAAATTACGTCATGCTTCGTGTGTTAAACAGAATAGTTTTATTATTTTATATTATAGTACAAATGAACAACTGCAAATTATAAAACGTATGCATTAGAATAACTGTAATACCGGCTTTTTCTAGTTTTTCCTCGTAATACTCAATTATATCAACAGATTGCGCTTGTGTTCGTCTAAATGTCTATATATTAAACAGAAAATCACTAAAATGTGAGTTACGAAGTCCTGCCATGTAGCACTCGATATTTTAATCACTTCATCGTTCATTATTATTATTCACGTTTATTTCTTTGTCAAATTTTACTGAATGTTTGCAGCTAAACAATACTTTTATACAGGAGCAAAGTAAATACATACAACCTTTTTCTTTATGAGACATCTTCCAAAATTATGAACTTCATGTACTGCTTATTAACCTCGTTATTAACAATATAAATTTTTACGAACTTTTGTGTAAAATTATAGGTTCTCACATGAACAACCATAAATCATCTCAGATATCTATAGTTGAATGAATCAGCAAATGACGATGTGATAAGTATTAAAAATTATCAAATCTTTAGAGGTGATAGAGTTAGTCGAAGGGGAGGTGAGCTTGCAGTTTATGTGGGTGATGGTGTTTTTTGCACGAGGATTCCAATGACCGCAAACGATAGTCTCAAGCAGCTTTTTCAACTAAAATATATACCTAAATGAAAAGATTAACTTCTTAAACCAGAGTATGATGGTCAGTCTCTTCAATACTTACGTCCTCATAAAATCTGTTACATTCTATAAACTCAGAGCAGCTTGGCTAACTGATCATTTGTGACTCTTAATCAGTTTTAGAAATGGGGCCTTAACGAAGTCTAAAAGAACTAGAAAGGTTACAGAAGTAACTATTATAAGACTGAGAAATTTTGCAACTGTTTCAATTCGGAACAAGAAGAAAGCTCATCTTCATTTTAAATTAAAACAAGCAGGTGTTGGGGGTGTCAGTAGATGTTGAAGAATGGTTAGCGGGAAATGATGTTACACTTAATGAAACTGAAATTATTAATGGTGCTGCAGTCGATGATTCTTCTGATGAAGAAATAGAAGTGAAGAGGAAGAAAGTAAAGCATAATGATGCTGTTAAAAGTTTTGAGACAAAGAAAATGGCATTCCAGAACAGAGTTTTATTGCTATGTGAAATAATATGCGATCAGGCATCTAAAGTGTGGTTTTCTTAAGAAACAAAAGATTGATTCTTTAACTGTTTAGGAAGCATGTTCGTTAGAAATGTAATGGATTATTTGTAATATTTGTTCTGCTTTATATTAAAATATGTGTACGCAACATCATTTCAGTATCTATAATCCGAAAAAATCGCTAATCCGAACACCCTCTAGTCTGAATTAGTTCGGAATACAGAGGTTTTACTGTAATTGAATAAATAGCATGTCATATTTCTCACGTGATATGTAAGTAATTGCATATCATTATCTACCAAGGTTTTACCGATTGAAACAAAACTCGATGATACAATAAATTTTATTATGATTATGATTCTTGAACAGCTGCTTATTTTGAAAATATGCTAAGGTCTGATTTTCAAAAAATGTACCATAGGATTAACATTATTTACAATTAGTCAGTTGCTAAGTTACAACCAGTCAGAAAGTCGGTATTGATTCGGTAACCAGTGTTAACTTGATCCTGGGTCAGGTGTTATTTTAAAATTTAAACGCACATACCTTATCCTTTAATTTCTCAAATGGCGGAGTCTTAGCTGCTAAGTGCGTAAACAGCACATTAGATTCATTTAATAAGTTTCGTACTAAGTCAGTTTTCTCCTCTGAATCCTCCACTACGATCCAGTGGACTGAAGGAACTAAAGCTAATGTTTGCGATATTCTTGTTAACTCTGCTTTTTGCACAAGACGGGCATACGTAGGAGTTATTGCAAATACCGTAGGTAAACCATGACCAACTTTTGTTTGGTACAGATGTTCTACTAATAACATTTGCTGATGCGATAACTGGAGCTGGTCCTTGTTAACAGCTAGGTATTCTTTAAAAAAGGCCAATTTTTCTACGTCTACAATAGAAAGTTACATAAGCAATTTGCAAAATCCAAGGTTTGTTTACCTCACCTGTTTCAATAATGCTCAATTTCCAGACTATAAATAAAATAGAAAATCCCATGAACCATACGGCAAAACGTTTCACGTTCATATCAACACCATTTAGCGAGTCCTTAAAAAATTCGCAATTATTTGAGTCATTTATTAACAATTTATCTCGGAAGTTACAACATAACCTCCTGTATCTGCTACTTACTTTATGGCGCATTATTTGAAAATGAAAACAACACAACACGCGACGGCAGTGCAGCGTATAACAGGACCGTCAAGGGAAACTGGACGTGGCTAGGTTGCTGAGGTTGCTCATCTTCGATCTTCACCTGGCACGTCATAAAAATTATAGTTCAAGGAAATCAGCGACCTAAACGTTGTCGTTTATGATTGCGTGTATTGTGTATGGTATTCTACCTATTAGTAATTAGTATAGTAAAATAGAAATTTCTTATTATTTATATATTGTAATATTGTAGATTTAGGCGTATCCTCAAAACTTAGGGGAAATTATTTTCATTCTTGTTTCCCATTTTGGCAAATTATAAATAACAGCCTACTTTGTTTACGAGGGTATATTGCTATAGAAACGATTTGAAAATTATAATCTTTTTGCACGACCGAACTGAAAAGGGGCATGAAAAAAAGAACATTTAATAATTGAAGGCAAAGATTTAGAAATCAAGTTAGGTACTGTAGAAGCTATCCAGGAGCAGATATAAATAGTGATCACAACATACCTAGTGGTTATGAGAAGACTAATCTTAAATTGAAGATTCTGAAAAAGTGAAACTAAAAGATTGTGATTTGCGAGACAAGTTCGGGAAAAAAGGCAAAGTACTAAAGGGTACGGATGAAAATACGGTTAGGGACGTAGAAGCAGAATGGAATTGCATTAAAAATAGTTTAGATTCTACAGCTAGAGATATTTTGGGTCACAAATAGCAAGGGCGAATTAGAAATAACTCTAAACGAAATGGACGCAGTTTCGATAGAGGGATACAGCATGAAGATCAATTAAAGGAAACCAAAATTTTGGTATATAGAGGGCGTGAAAATAGAACTAAACCTAAAATACAAATAGGAAATGAGAAGGTAGAGAAAGTCGCGGATTTTTGCTATTTAGGAAGTCAAATAACTCGCGATGGTAGGAGCACTAGAGATCTAAAACAAATAGCGCAGGGCCGAGTTGCGTTTAACAAAAAGAAACATCTGTTATGTTCGGGAACGGTTAATGTAGAAACTCGGAAGAGACTCTTAAAGACGTATGGACGGAGTACGGCACTGTACAGGTGCGAAACGTGGACAATAGGAGGAGCGGATCGAAAAAGAATGGAAGCGTTTGAAATGTGGTACTACAGACGTATGATGAAGATAACGTGGATAGATAAGGTTAGCATTACATGGGTGGTATTAGAAAGAGTTGGGGAGAAGCGAGAGGTGTGGAAGACAATAGAATAGGAGGGATAGGATGGCAGGACACCTTCTGAGACACGAAGGAATAGTTCGCAACAGAAAATTTAAGATCGTTTGTCCCATTTCGACCGAACTAAAAGGCTGGCAGATTTGGGTATCGTCTGCATAGTAAAGCAGAAACTTGATAATGGAAAACCGAAGACTACCGAGAATAAATCAGGAGGCACATGGGCACATCACATATTCCAGACCACAGTGACACTCTCCCTAATCTTCACGCATTGTATTCTATTGAATATGACGTTGTTAAAAACAAAATTATAAGTACTGTCAAAGTGTAGGTATGCAGTAAGAATGTCAGAAGCACGATTGCAATAAATTCTATAGTTCTAAAATAAGATTGACTTTAGATAATGGTGTGACCCCTAAACAAGTACATTTGGACGGTTATTGAAATGCCATAAATAAACTTCTAATTAAGTATACTAAATTAATTTTGAAATTTGTTTGGTTCCTTAGTATTGCCTTTTACATATCTACTACATTAGAAATCTTACTCATAAAGTGTTGTTTTTATGGAATATTGTCCTCATGCTAAAATTAAATTACCTATTACGCACCACCTATAAATGATTAAAAATGTTGACAGCTAAATGTTGGGTACCTACTTGGAATTTAAACTGATTTTTTTTTAATCAGGGGGTTCTGAAAACATGGGAAAATAATAAACAATTGCAAATTTATATAGCGAGATCAAAAAAGACCTGATCTCAGTAGTCTATGAATTTTTGCCTGCCTGTCTTTGATTGAACTTGCAACTTATTGACATAAATGCCAGAATAATGTCAATCAAAATGCAGAATTGGATAGAAAAATAAACGTTCAATGAAATTAGAAGAATATGCGCAATATTCACAAAAAAGACGTTGAAATTGTTCCACATTATCTTCTAAGCATAACTGTACGGCAAACGTTTCTTCCTGCTTTCAAATATCCTAACCAAAACCAAATTGAGGTAAGAGAATAGGAAAAAATCGGGGATTGCTAAATCAAGGGATTTTCTTGTTGGAAATAATAATTCCTTTAGGAATCAATATCAAAGTATCCTTTATAGAGCTTTATATTTTTCCCACGACCCCCTAAGAAAACGACAAGTTGCGTACAACTAAGTTATATACTCGTAATACTCGTAAATAGCTAGGCTTTTAGGATAAATAATTTAGGAACCTGAAATAGCGGAACAATAATATTTCTGCTGCACTTTAACTATAAATATATCGTTAACCTTTCGTCGTTCATACACAACCCTAAAATAGGGTAATTTCCCGAATCGCGTGTTATGAATATAATTTTCAAATTCGATCGATAGTTTGATGACACGCGACATAGAACAAGAATGGCTACTATCCAAGACAAACTTCTTGTGCTTTTAGATAAATTAAAAGTGAGACATTTTATGCTGTTTTGATTTAATATACTTATAAAAGTGGCAATTTTTTGAAGGAAACTGATCATAATCTGTCAGTATGTGTTGTCCTCCTTCAGCAATATCTTAGAAGTGAGACGGAACGTGAAGGAAAATTGCATTTGAAATTTGCTTCGCCTGCTGCTATAAATAAACCACTTTCGGTGAGTTTGTCATTTTAGTGCCAATTTACTTAATATATGATATTTCTACTGAACTAAGTATATTCAAATGAAGTAAGTGCCAAGTCAGTAACTTTAAACTAGATAATTTTTGATTTATTTTATCGATACCAACAGTAAAATGGTAAAATGGGGTTTTCTTAGGTTTCTAAGCTTTTGTGAACTAAAATAAAGCCACTGGGAACAAGTATTTTACAATCTTAAATGTCATAAAAAATAAATAAGTAAATAAATGTCATAAAAATAAATAAAGCCTAAAAAATAAAAATCAAAATGATATAATAACGCGAATGAGTATTAGCAAATATACTTACCTTTGATGGAAATAATATATTTTCCCATTATTTATTAGGTATTGGAATACTCAGTTTCTAGTAATCAAATGGGTTTGTATTTAAGGACACGTTATTCGTAACTAAATTTCAAAAGAAATGAATAACGTCTCCAGCGTTCAAATGTGTTTACCATTCAATACAACTTAAAAGGAAACTAAATTACATACCTGCCTATATGTTAGACAACCAAACCAACAATCAAACTAATAGCTTCGGTATTCTCTGCATATTTATTTATAGGCACTTAGTCGCTTCACCTTTTCTCAATTTAAGTTGTAATATGTTCTTCACTTCACTAGCTGTGAAGCTAGAAGAGTGCACAATAGGGTACCCATTTAATCAATAGAAATTAGTATCGAACACAATTTATTGTAACATTTTCTATACATATAATACAATAGCTATCTACTTAATTTAAATAACTGTTATATCCATAATGACTCAATCCATCATAACCTACATCGATGCTATTCAATCCCAAAAAATGTGATACACCATATTGATTAAAGTGATCACCATATAAGTCATGAAAATGATGATCGTATTCGTGAAAATCAATTGGATGATATGGGATATGATCATTATGTTGAGGAATGATTGGCTCTACAACTTGGACAGGTTTTTGATATGGCTTGTGATGGCTGTGGTGATGGTGATGTCCACGTTGATGATGTCCATTGTTGTGAGGAGGTCCACCTTTAAAGTAATCAATAAACAGAGGTGCATATAGATGTTTTCCAATAAACGATATGAACTTCTTGAATTTCCTCTTGTGGAACGTTGCATCTGTGGATATTAGACTTATGACTATTACTATTACCTGAAAAAGAAAAATAGGCAATTCTAAATAAACCCTCTACAAAAGTTATGGGACTAGAAACAAAAATAATACAGAGTATCAGTTCGCCTGATGGAGAAACACACTTATGAAGGAACAAAACCTGAATAAACAAATTTTGTGTGCTTAACACTCTTTTTCAAAGTGTATGATCTCCTATCGCTTCAATTGTTACTCGATAACGAGTTTGGTAAATTATTTACCCCTAAAAGTTTCTACGACACTTACACAAATTCTCATTCTTGATCTGAAGATGTCAACCAATTACTAAATATAAAAAGAACAAGCCAGCTTTTATAACACATTTTTTGCGGCAGTTTATTGATGTTTGATTCAAGACTTGTTATTAAGGCAGCTAAATTACTGTGATAAACCATGTATTTCGTCAAAACTAATACTAATTTCACCTCCCAATAGATGTAATATAAAACAGTAAAGTACCTATGTCGAATACTTCCAAAAATAAATAATATGCAAACGCATATTTCCGTATCATTCACTTTTTCCTGTTTAATAAAGTCCGAGATGCCTTGTTACTAAAGTAAACTTTTTCTGGCTCGCAAATACTTGCATGGTTTTGATTATTATAATTGAAATTCACTTAGCATTTGGTACGGCACGAGTTTCTTTTATTATATTCTGCATTTGGATGGAACTTAGTCAGACAAGGAAATAGAAATTATTGTGAAAGTTATAAACTAATAATATGGATCATACACAGAGACGAATGCGACACAACGCTTCCAACTTGTAGTAAGAAAATCCCAGATACAAAGGATATTTGCATGGCAAACGTTTTTGCTCCTAACGAAGGTGGTCCTGAACGCTCTACAAGTTTGTGGGCTGGTAGTTGGCAGCATGTAATGGGGAGCAATTAAGAATAGCATATACCTAAACTAAAGTCTTGGTAAGAGGTTATTGCGCTTTTCAATCTTCACTGTATCATTCCCAGACAAATTTTTCCACATTTTTAATTTACAAAAGCAACATTTTGCTTTGAAAAAGTATCTACTGTTGAACTTTTTAATATTCAGGAACCTATTGTAAATTGCCGCCATTCTGACAGTGCACTTTTGCTACTCGAATGCAACTAAAAATCTATAAACTGTATTCGTGCCAAGATTTTTTATTTGTAATATACTTTCACTGCCGAATCATACCATCAGAAACCACGCCTAAGAATACGGATTAAAATGTAAATGATACTTCTATTACGAATCACCAATAAGTACTAGGATAATGTTTAACAGTAGTTAACTACATAGATAAGCTGGCACATAAAAATCTTTGTATATATGCCATAATGTTAAGAAGTAACATAAGAAGTAAAAGTGAAACATTCTTGTCTGCATTAAATAATGCAATAAAGGGCTTGGCTTTGAAGATGTAGCACATTCTAATTTGTTGGTTCATCTAGTTTTCGGCGGGTAATTAATTTTTGAAGGCTTATGATATTAGCATGTTACGTAAAAGTTTATTTCGGTAACTCGGTAATTCGATACAAATAGGATATGGAAGAATATACATATACTGCACTCCAAAATTAAAGCATAATTCTATACAAGGTGTTCAATTTTTATTATAAGAAATTTGAAAAACGACAGAACACATGAAAATAATATTTATGATTTAGGTAGTGCAGAACTCGTCCGAGATATCTCCTTCTACAAGAGTATTATTTGATACGTCACTGTAAATTTTTCCAATTTGTATTGCATTCTTGGAAACTTATTCAATTCTTTAAAATAAAGTAGTCCCTTTCCCTTGTTTGTTCGTGCAAAACTTGCGATTGCGAGATATACAAAATAAACCGCTATAATTTTTTTCAGTGGAATTAATTTATTGTCTGAGGACATGAATTCTTTATAAGATTACTCCACACATCAAAACAGTGGCACGTGTTTCACTGAACATCAGCACTCTCAATAGTATGAAAGGTGGTAAAGATAGCTGCGGTCAGCACAAAGCGGCTACTTTTGGATTATTATTATTTAATAGACGGTTGTGTTTGGGCGTTTCATAGCGTTTTGGAAATTTGAAAAAATCATAAATCAATTGTTTTCAGTTTTTGAGAATATTTTCTATTTGAACATTAAACTTATGAAATTAGGAAGTACTTATGAAAAATAAGATCATCTAAGTAACGCCCCTGGCGGCGCTGTCACTCTTCTAAACGAACCCTTACATTAGATATACCTACTGCACGTCTGCATAAGTTGGGCGTATAATTGTTTCAATTTCTTGCCGTATAAAATCCTTTAGCTGGAGTAAATTTTCAGGGCGGTTGTATACTCGACTCTTCAGGTAGCCCCACAGAAAGAAATCGCATAGGGTTAAGTCAGGGCTCCTGGGTGGCCAACTTGTCGCTTCTTCTCGAAATTAATTTGTCAGGAAAAAATGTTCTCAGACTGCTCCTAAGGCGATGTCGGAGGTATGGCAAGCGGCACCATTTTGCTGAAACCACGTTTGGTTATGAGCACCATCAAATTCTCGGAACGCGGGACCGAAAAACGCGTATCATTGCGCCATAGCGGTTAGAATTAACAGTAACTGCGCGCCCATATTGGTCTTCAAAAAAATAAAGGCCTATTATGCCTCCCGAGGAGATTGCGGCTCACACAGTCACTTTCGCGCTATGTTTCTGCCGAGGGTTTTCTTCGGACCGGTTTCGACAATTTTGACGGTTCACATAACCATCGAAGTGGAAATGCGCCTCTTCAGTAAAGAAAATGTTGTCGAACTTGTCAAAGCGTTCCAACGTTTCAGTGGCAAATGCAAGCCGTCTATAGGATAATCCCCTTCCTTCAATTTTTTCATCTTGATCTTGAAGGGTTGTAAATGCAAGTCCTTTCGCAGCATGCGAAAAACGCTGGTGCAGCTTAAGTTTAAAGAAGCAGCTTTTTTGCGCACTGATGACACGGATTTCTCGATGCTGCTTCCCTTACACGTTCAATATTTCCTCGAGTTCGTAGGGATCTCTGACGTCCAATGGAACGTGATTTTGTTGTTGAGCCTCTCTTTTCGAACTTCGTCATCCAATAATTGATTAAATTCGCACTAGGTGCCTGATTATTATTGTGCAGACCGTAATGAATACAAACTACGACATAAGAATGCTCTTACTGACTGCCAATAAATTCCCAAAGCCCACTCTACAAAATGCAATTTGCATGATTCGTTTACCTCAAATAATGGTTTACGAGTTATTCATGATCAAAAACCGTAAAACGCTAAGAAACACCCTGTATATATTATGAGTACGATCTTAGTAGACTTCAAAGTGGTTCACACTTCTATAGGAAAAATTTACAAAATTTACTTGGAAAAACCAAGGATAAAGGGATAAAGCGGGAATTTATGGAATAGTATGCGGAAGTGTTCGAACCAAAGACGTCTAGAATGGACCTAGCGTCCTTATGGAACAGCTGATTTTGTTTTGAAGCCTACACGTTCGTAGGCAAGCGGGTCGCGGGGATCGTTGTTTGTTATTATATTCAAGCAACGGACCAAGCGAATGTTCCGCGATATTATGTTTCCGCGGCGGCACCTGTTCACTACACAACTGGTCGGCTGTTTTGTTTTGCCTTTTCCACACACAAACGCTTAGACTGTGAATATTCACCCTGCTTCAATCGAAAATGTAAATAGCTAAGTCCCCTCTATAAGTCTTTGTTTCGAACCCCCACCTCGTCAAGCAAGGTAACCGGACAGAATTCTCATTTATGTTTCTATTGCTTAATTGGGGTTTTAAAGGGTGAGGTGATTTCGATGAATACAATTCAGAAAGTTTTTACCGTTTCTTGGCAGTGCAATATGAAATCTGACTTTAAATATTCGTAAGGGATATTTCCGGTACTGTCCAACAGATCGCTCGTCAATTTCATTCCATCTTCGTTTAATAGTTTGAAGAGCTTTGCCTGCACGGGGCTCGTCCCTGGAGCTTTACTACTTTCAGCTGTCCTATTGTTATCTCTGTAGCACCTCCACCATATTCAACATACACTGCTGCTGGATTATTGTCCATGACATAGAAGCAAACGACTGGAAGGACGCATTTTTTATATTTTTACATAGTTTCTAAGACATTGACCCACTTGGTATAACTATGGTCAGGAGCTTTAACACCCACAGAAATATTGTTTTGTCTTGGGCGAGCTGCAAAGCACTTGTTCACCTGCATTGTGAATTGCGAATATTGAAACACAGCTCTTGTGGAAAGGAGCGTTGTCTTGATGAAACAGCACATCACGTGTGAGTTCTCCCCTCCATTTTGCTTTGATGGAATAACGCAATTTTGAAATTAAAGTGGCATAATATTCCCCAGTTATAGTGTGACTACCCGGTGAAAAGTCTACGAAGATAACTCAATCGGAATCCCAGAAAACTGTGGCCATGATCTTCCCCGCACTTGCTGTATCATGAAACATTCGAGGGGGCGATGAACATTTGTGTCTCCATTCCATGTTCTGCCGTGTTGAGTTAGGATGACAGTGGTGAACCCAGGTTTCATCCACAGTAACGAATTCTGCCTGGAACTTTTCGGGATCTCGGTTTATTATGGCCAAATTCGTATCTCAAGTGATCTGTTGAATGCGCTTTTGTTCTGACGCCAAAAGTTTCGGTACCCATCGTGCAGTCACCTTTTTGAGAACTAATTCTTCGTATAAAATGGTTTGAACGTTGCCTATTGAAAAGCCACAAGTCTGAGTTATTAATTTCACATCGATTCGTCTATTTTGTAGGATCACGTCATGGACCAAATCAATATTTTCTTCGGAAACAACAATTCAACCAATACATGCGCCATTATCATATGAATTTCTTGATTTGATAATCGATCGGTCCTCTAATTAGTCCATTTTGTAAAAATGTGTAGGCACTTATTAAAGAACTACATCCTCTTGTTCCGTGAACACATGAATTGAAAAATGTTAGTTTTTAATCATCTCTCATAATACGTGTAATAATACTTGTCCAATATAATTAACCGTCACAGATACTCGTAATAATTTTATACGATTACTTATTTTTATGCAATACAATAAATAGATTGATCAAAACAAATCGGTGCCCTGCAGTAATATCTTTGCGTAGATATTGCAAAACTTGTTTTGTTTATAACTGTAAACAGGTCATTTGAACATTATCAGTAGGTAAACGTTTGGGAAACTAGCTGAATCACTCTATTACGTACTGGTGTGTAGGTACAAATTAGAACTAAATGCGCCACGTTTTTAATTGCTTTTTTCCTGTATATGAAACCGGTAAAGCTAATGCTATTTTCAGATGCTTTCGCAGCACACACCTTCATTATTACAGAATATTAGTTGTCAATCCTTATCTTCCAATAAATCATGCTATCATAGCAGTTAACACGTAATTATGATTAAAATAAGAAATTATAACTGCCTTAAACGAATTTAGTTGAATTTTAGGCTTTGCAGTATATAAAAGTAGGTATATACAGGTAATTCAACGTTCTGGAAAAGTCAACTGGTGCCTTTATTTTTGAAATGAGATAAAAAAGTTTTACACAAAAGTTGTTGCACTGAAAGATTTCTCTTTATTAAAATTATTTTTTGCCATACAGCATGTTCCATATTTCTTGTATGGAAACCAACTTCTTTATTTCAAATGGAACACCCTGTATTTGGCTTTATTTTATGATTGCTTGATCGATTTTAGTACAAGGTTATAATAAGTGATTTTGTCTAAACTTCGTATTTTTTGAGTTATTGGCATTTTTTTCAAATTTTGACAGATGCAGAGCAGTTTCGAATAATCAATATCTCGGGATTAAATAAAGCTATAGCAATGATATTTTGGAGAAATTAAAGCAAGATGTAGGAGTAACTGCCTTCATCACTAAAACCAGAAAATATTATACATGGTTTGAGAAATTACATGACGAAATCAGAAAATTTCAAAACCCTGTAACTTGCTAATTTCAAATAGAAGTGTACATTTTTTAAACCGTTATTGGACTCCTCATAAAATTTACTTTCACCTTACTATACGCTTCCCTATACCTAAAGTTAACAGTTTTTGAAATATTTTTTTATAAACAGTACTCCTTCGTTTTGTATCTCCTGTATGGTATTTCACAGTGAATGTCCCATCAAATATGTATATTAAATCTATCTTTTACTCTTTTCAAATAATTTACCATATTTCTATAGCAATTTACTTACCTACACCATTGTTAGCAACTACTAACTAAGAAGAACCCAAATATGCTTAGAAGAAAATGGGCACTACTTTGAGCATTTTACTTTATTGATAATCGGTTAAAATGTTTGTTTGTTAGATTTTGTTTTGGTTTTAATCCTTAAGTAAATACACATTGTAAATATTTATTATTGTTAACTTTTTCTTTATTTTGTATATCTTATGTTAAATTGAATATTTCCTAGTTCAAGTTTGCAATCTTTAATTTGACATAACCTGCTAGTAAGCTTATGAGTACATAGAGACAAGCTACGAATGTTCCAAAGTCAGTGCACAAATCTGAATTTAATTCTATAGTGGCGTGGATACTTACCCGAGTAGTAGTTGTTCGAACTGTCCCGTAGGTACCACTCATTATGCACATTGTATAAAAATAATAAAATCAGTATTCAGCCTTTCTTTTTTCCCATTTGGTGAAGTTTATATCTGTTTGTCCTTTGTTTTGCTTATAATATAATTTGAATTACCTATTAATTCATTGATCTAGAGTGCAATTGCTACTTTTTAATTCAAAATGCGTAATATTGTTTTAATTGAGTTGCCTGATTTGACACTTTTTACAAGGAACTGCAAATATTTCAAAAACTGTTAACTCTAGGTATAGGGAAGTGTATAATAACGGGAATATAATAATGGTTTAAATAATGTACACTTCTATTTGAAATTAGCAAGCTACACGGTTTTGAAATTTTCTGATTTGGTCATATAGTTTCTCAAACCATGTATAATATTTTTTGCTTTTAGTGATGAAGGCAGTCTCTCCTACATCTTGCTTTCACTTCTCCAAAATATCATTGCTACAGCTTTATTTAATTCCGAGATATTGATTATTCGAAATTGCTCTGCATCTGTCAAAATTTGAAGAAAAATGTCAATAACTCAAAGAATACGAAGTTTAGACAAAATCACTTAGCATAACCTAGCACTAAAATTTATCAAGCAATCATAAAATGAAGCCAAATACAGGCTGTTCCATTTGAAATAAAGAACCCTATTCAAAAATAAAGGCACCAGTTGTCTTTTCCAGAACGTTGAATTAACATGTATAGTATTTAAATATGGAATTATGTTTAATTATTGTATAAGCCCATTTTCTTGGTCTTGGGCTTTCAAATAAATTATGCTGAAATCAATTTAGAAATATTTGATTCAGCGGTATTTGTATATGCTTCTTAAGAAATAGTCTAATTTCAGTTCCATTTAAACCACCTACATTTTGAGCATGAGAGCAATGTGGGAGTGCACTGTATGCTTAGTGAAGTAAAATATGAAGTTACTTAACTTAAAAAAAAGGTTCACCTGATAAATTAACCGAAACCATCCAATCATTTTAAGCACAGCTAGATATCTATACGCAATTACATAACACTCTTGCATGACCATCAAATAAGTTCAGTTAAGTGTTCTATAACACGCCCGTTTGACTAGCATAAACAATAATTATGTAACATCGGGCAATATAGGTAATATAACCTTTTAAAGGGACGTGAATGTAACCGATACATCTCTTAGCACTTAAAATAACGAGGCGATAATTACCCACTGAACTAATTTATAGAACAAAGCTGGTTATTGCACACTAGATTATATTTTTAAGTGTGTTTGCGAATTTGCTCGCTCTTCGAGTTCGCTTAGAAGAGTTCGTTGCAAAATAGTCTCGTCAATGAAACCACCCCCAAAAAAGATATGATTTCATCTGTCTGTGGCAGCCACCACTAGAAAGGCAGTCCACAAAACAAACAACCTATTAATTTTATAGGCAGAGGCGTAGTTTATTGGCAAATCAATTCATGAAAACTTCAAATCGCTACAACCACCGTTACACTTTAAATTAAATGTGACCTTTCACATCCTCCTCAAACAGGATACTTATGCAATGCACATTTAAGCATGTTAAGGTAAAATTAAAAAGGGGATCATGCAAGGAATTTGAACGTTAAATTGTTACACTTACGCACCACTTAAAATTTTATTGTTCTAATAATGTTTAATTCCAGCCTTCGGTTTACATAAACAAAACTTTCTCAGTTTAGCAATACATACTTAAATTGGCATGGGAATTCAGTATCTACTTCTTTTTTACAAACATCTGATAATGAGGAAGGTGTATAAATCTTGGACTTCAATTATTTTGGGAAAACGCTAATTGGAGACCAATATTGGTATCAGTAATTTTAAACGAAAGTTAGGGAACGTAAAAAGTCGAAAAAAGTAAAATTTTAGCATTCGACGAGATGTTAATGCCGCGTATGACCTCCTCTGCTTTCATACGCCTTGGCATGCTTGAGATTAAATTTTCAATCAAACCCTGAGGAACATTCTCCCATTCTTCAAGCGTTGCATTTACCAGTTGGTCATGATTGACAGGTGCAGGTGTACAACTTCGGATATTTCTTTTTAGGGCGCTCCATAAATGTTCGATGGGATTAAATCAGGACTGCTCGCTGGCCATTCCTCCATTCTATAACGGGACATTAACAGCATTTAAGTAGTCAAGAACCTAAATAGAAAACAACTACTCCCGGGCAAATATCCAGCCAGGCATTGAACTACAGAGTAAATCCTGTCCACCTACGTGGGGGTCGAGCAATATCTTGCATTAACAGAAAATCAGGTCCAAGGGAGCAAATGACATTAAGTACATTATCAACTACGATGTGTTGCAGATAATGATCTGCATTCATTGACTTCACACGTAGAGGGACCAACTCTGTGGGAACGTTGAAACAAATACCTCCCCAGAACAATAGCGAGTCACCACCAAAAGGAATTTTTTAAGAAACATTCCAACTTGCAAAACTCCCTCCAGTTCTTCGCCAAACACGTTCACGTCCATAATTAGATTTCAGGCTTCCTCTGGTTTCATCGATAAATAAAACCTTTTTCCAATCATCAAGAGTATAATATTGATGATTGTGGGCAAAACGCAGTCTTCGAACTTTGTGTTCCGTGGTGAGGAATGTTTTTTTGCCGATCTTCTGCTAGCTAGTCAATCCGGCTTCCTTTAACCGTCTTCTGACATTTCGAGATGATGTGAACATTTCGGGGAGTTCTAAACTGCGTTCTAGTGATTTTCCTGCTTCGCAGAGAGCAATGCCTAATAAAACGCTCATCCCTTTTGGAATGGCACGGCTTGTACTGATTCTTCCACTCATAGGTTTCTGGCTCGATTCATTTTTGTACTCTAAGATATTCATAAATGATTTATTTATAACGAAAATCATGGTAACTAAAGTTAACCTACGTTAAAGGAAGATTACGAAAAGTTTTCGGGTCAATTTCAAGACAAGAATCATGTAAATGTAAATTGAAAATTCTAAACAAAACTTAATTATTAAATAAAAAATTACTTCGCGTACTACCAATAAGTATAACAAAATTATTTTATTTAACCGGTTTCAAGATCTACAAACGATCCCATCATCAGAAATGTTTAAGAAAAATTGTAAACAAATTATTATGACAGTTGACAAGGAAACTAAAATTGACAAATTATAATGATATCCATGAAATAAGATAACTAGATAACTGAATTTCAGTATTTACCTACGGGGTATAAGAAAAACACAAAGGAAAATCGAATACCTCGTAGCTTGAAGGGAAAAAACAATGAATTTAAAGAAAACCATATAGGAAGAAAACAATAAATTCAATTGAAAAAATCTTCAAGTGAAATATCAACAGAAAAACTAAATAAATAAAATATCCATGGAATCTTGACAACTGCCAACTGCTAATCTTGTAATAAATTGTGGTCAAGTCTATGTGTTCTGTCTGGATTTCTACCAAATAGTGAAAAGTGAAAATATTAACTACATATATCTAAACAAAACGTTTCCATAACAATATTGACAGAAATAGCAGAGAAGGTCTACAGATTACTTGTAATAGTATATTACGTAACGAGCATGGAAAGTGACAAATTTCATACGAGCGCGAGTTTATAGGAAATACACTTTCCATCGAGTTATGTACACTACTTTTCCCACGACCCCTTAAGAAGACAAATTTATTCATAAAACAGTAACTTTATTTTTAAGGATTTGTTGTCTATGTTAATAGATGTCAAAATTTCCAAGTAGCCTACTAACTTACCATGAGCATACTATTCTAATAATTCCGAGCGACTCATGAATGACACGTTGATTTGTTCTCTTACCTGCCAATTCATAAATGACCAGTAGTTCGTACCTAAAATATTTAGGTCTTCCACGGAGTAGCCATTAAAATGTTCAAACCGTACCTTTTAAGAGATTTTTCTGATAAAAATTTATTAGATTTAGATTTAGAATAATTATTCAGTAAACGTCAAAATCTCAAAGCTAACTACAAAATTTGAATGAAATGTGCGATTTTCAAAAATTACAGCACAGTTTCGAGTTTAGCGCACGGGCAATGCAATTGTCAAGTTTCTGGCCTACTATGCTGTATGTAACGTGCCGCTTTCCTAGGGGGTCGTGGGAAAAATATTTTCTCGAGGACTGCCTCGGAAAATCACAAACAACACACAGTAACCATGACTCGAAACTGTCTTTTCTCACACGATATGTGCAAGAATCCAAAAAACACAGTCCCGTCATGTTTTGCACAGAGTATTATCAGAAACGGAACTGACATCTGTTATTTGTATTTTTTGAGGTGGGCTAGCCTATTCAGTTTCACAGTAACTGACTTAGGTATTTGAAAACTAAATATCATTTTTGAAGTCTTCAAACATGTTCAAAGTTTTTTTTAAGTTTATTAGAAATGGTTTGCAGTCGTAGAAAAAATATTGTAAAAAACACGTTTGAAAACGAATCTTTTCACACTCATTCGACTGAATGTATTGCACTATTAAATAGCATACTTTCCTCATTAGCTTCTTGGAAATAGTTAGATCATTCGATGCAATGGATTGCTTTCAAATTCTGCCACCTAAAGTTCAGAATGTAGAATAAATTGTACTTATTACATACAGCGTGCGGTAATTATTAACATGCTGGTTATGTTGTAAATAAAAATGTTAATGTTTAAATGTCGATTTCTTTCGCACCTGTAGGGTGAAATAAATAATATCTAAGCTCAAATAGACGTGAAAAGGAGAAAGGTTCCAGGATTTATTGATGTGAGTAGAACACGGTCGCGCAATTATTGTAACAAAAATTGCACACTTTTTTCCTAAATGTTTTACAAGTAAAGTCAGGTTGTATATAATACCTACGTTTTGTGAAACACAGGCGTAGTTATGCAACTTAAACATCGGTAACCTCAAAGAACTTTTTACAAATGTTATAGACAATTCAGCTTCTGACAGAGCTGAATAAAAACAATATATTCGGATATAATAAATTTCAAATTTATAAATAACATTTTAGTCTTTTCTTATACGAAGAATGACTGTGATCGGAAAATGTTTCCGGAGTAAAAATTGTTTATTTATGATGGATTTTTTAAATGCGAACTTGGTTTTGCTCGGTCATGGCCGTTTTCTTTCAGACAAAGAACTGTAATTTTGTTACAGTTTATTAGTCATAAGTTGTTGCGATTGTCTTGTGTTGGAGTTACCTTCATAAAAACAGCATATGAAAATTCATATTGGTTGACAAATTAGCGCTGTATTTAGGTACGAGTCGCGCAGTTGCCTTACTTTCATCCTGTTATTTTTTTACAGAGTTCTTTTCTGTTTTGACTTCAATTTATTCTATATGACCAATTCTCTTCCCATGTTTCTGCGTACCCACTTCTGTACCTACATTTTTTGCTTCTTCCCATCTCCATTAGAGATACTGATATAGCCTATAATTTATTGTTTGCATATTTTTGCATGTACTAGTTTACGCTGGGTATCAATTTAAATCTACATATATACCTAAGTATTATTTGGTAATTATCAGCACATGTAATAGGTAATTAAATTTTAAACATCTGACATCGATATTCTACATTTCTCTAACATATACTCTCATTTTATTTTCTTTATATTGTACAGATTATACTATTTAATTAACAGATATATATCATTCTCAAAGCACGCGTGTAAAGAAAAGATTAGAGAACTACAGTAAAAGTGAAACAGGATCCACTTGATTTATATTGTGCGAAATTAGACTTTGACGTGCGATCAGACGACGAACCCGTTTGATAAAATCACTCACTTTTATTGCCGCATGCAAAAAAGTACGTGTGTAAAAAATGTTTCATTGTAGTAGAATGACACCTAATCTTGAATAAGTACATTTGATCTAGTATAACTGAAAAAACACTTCATTAGAAAGTCTTTAGAATTGCATGATTTTTTGAGCAATAACATGGGTATTATATCTGTAGTATTGATGCTTAGAGTAATACATGGGCAGATAACATCTATACTATGTTTATATTATGCAATACGAATAAATAACTACAGTTCATTGGCGTAGTAACGTAAAAATTTTATACACGTAAGAGTCCTAGAAGTATATTTGATTAGATCTTCAGAGCAGCATAAAAAATATTGTATACAGTTTATCTGTAACTGAACTGGTCCTGAAAGTGTCTTAAGTAGTCATACCTGTATTGATGCATTGTCCGGTACAACTCTAGAGTTTTTAAAATTAGGGCAGAATAGGTTAAATATAATTATATAATTGTCTAAATTAAACAATAAATAAACGCAATAAATTTATATCTTTGAAATCTTTAACTTAACCTTGGTGGTTTTTAATGCAAAAGTCCCTCAGATTTGAAAGGTAAAAATTAAATAATAAAATTCGCGTTTTTTCGTGTACGTTTCCATAGTGTTTCTCAAGAAGGTGTTTTTTTCGTGTCTAGTGCTTGGTCACAGTTAATGAGCTGTTGCCTTGACGCACGCCACTGATGAGCGTTTGACCGATCGTGCCTGCTCCAGTTTAACTAACTCGGATACACGTGGTACAAAAAAGCCGGTACCCCAGCTTTATCCTTCCACCTATATAAAGCAATTTTGCGCCCTAACCTTTATCAGTTTAAGTTTGTGTCTGCTCAAGTTGTGATATTTACAAGAAACCACCAAACATGAAAGTCTTGGTAAGTTATTTCGTTAAGTGCTAGTGATGTCTGTCTCAGAACCCTTAGAGGGTTCAAGGGTGGAGAACACCTAACATTGTGTAAATGGCCAAAACTTTCTTTCACCTAGTTTTATTTTAAAATTTACATTCAGAATTGTTAAATAGTTTTGTAAAATTTATTATTCAAAGTGTTTTTCTTATATTCTATTTTGTATTTTATGTTTGCTATCATATTTCTTCTTGCAACCGCAGTCAACATTCGAAAATAGTTTAAAAGTAAACAGAAATTTTTATTTTTTAAGATGAATAATTTGCATCAAATGGTATCTAATAATAAAATGGCAGTGCCCTTAGAGGTCAGTTTGTTGACGTTTCATTTAAAGACTTGTGGAACTTCGTTCTATACGACTCGTATAACATGCATACAATGTTTAGTTACAAAATGTGATTTCGTTTTCAGGTTTGTTTATCCGTGTTGTTGGCTGTTGCCCTCGCCCAGCAAGAAAAGAAACAAGACAAACGCGGCCTCCTTGGCTTAGGATATGGAGGATATGAAGGAGGTTACAGTGGCTTAGGAGGAGTTGGTTTGGGACATGGAGTAGGTTTAGGACAAGGAGTAGGTTACGGACAAGGAGTCGTTGTTTCCGAACCTTACAGCATAGGTTACGCTGGTCATGGACTCGGAGATATTGTTTACGCCGGAGGTCTCGGTGGGCATGGAGGTTATGGAGGATACGGACTTGAAGGAGCTGGAATTGGATATGCTGCTCCAATTGCGCCAGTATACAAAACCTACGCTACCCCAGTAGTTAAGACTGTAGCTGCCCCGATAGCTGCTCCAATTGTAACCAAAGCTTACGCTACACCAATAGTTGCTGCTGCACCTGCCATTTCTTATTCAGTTCCTCTCGCTTATGGTGGTCATGGAGGATATGCTGGTCATGGAGGTTATGGTGGATACGGAGGGTATGGAGGATCGTTAGGAGGCATCTACGGAAAATACTAAATATAAGTCTGTGAATTTTTGCAAAATTATTTAAATTCTTTTGTATATAATGTAAATACATTATTTTTTTATACCTCTAAAAATAAAAACAATCAAAAATAAATATGTCCCTTAATTTAATAAGCTGTTTTGAAGAGGATCAAGGAAAATCTTGAGAAATCTGTAAAATAGTATCAGAAGCGCTAAATGTGAGCATAAAAACCGTAGAAAGGTGCGTTAATGAAAATGCTGCAATATTCCGGCGAGAAAAGGCGAAAAACAACCAAAAATTTAAACGAGTAAGTAAAAAACGGTATATGCGACTTGCACAAATAAAACGTACAGTCCAACAAATTTAAGTTGGCGAGCGATAGAGGCAAACGCGTTGGCGCCTGCCACAACCTGCATCTAACTCACCGCAATAGTGGCTGGGACTTTTTTTTACTCTTGGGAATAAATACTAAATAACAAAAATTCAGTAAATAATATTCAACGTGTATTATGTATCCCCTATTTAAAGTCATTTTGAAAATTCTGTGACAAGCTTTCGATGCCAAAAATTTATGGATTTAACAAAATTTTTTAGCTTAAAACTGTTTGCGTGTTTGTGACACGATGAATGCAGCGATTTAAACATCAAGAGTCGAATTTTGCGTAGGTAAGACAATGAAAGAGCGAGGACGACCATCAGTTTGTTAGCGATCATCTCTCTTTCCTTGTTTTACGTAAAAACATACTAGAGGATAAATACTTTCGCCAAAATTTTCTCAAAAGTAACATTCGTTCTACTTATATAAATTTACAATAAATTGGACTTTATGTCAAAAGTTTCATACTTGACAAATATAACGCCATAAACAGGTGGTACCTACTTCTTCGTTGATAATATCTTCAGAGAAGTCTATTAAGTCTAGCTCTAGACAGAGAGAGTAAAGTCATTGACTAGAAGTGTTGCGTCATTAAGAGAATATCTTATCGTTCAAATTATTAATACATTCATTCTTTGAGATCGCATATACACTAATATACACTAATATTATGTCAATAGTTAAAGGCCGTTTGGCACATATAGAAGTATCCATAGATTACAAGGTTCAAAAATGTAGAACTATGAAAAAATGAACACACATGAATTTCATAAATCACTTGCAAGAAATCAGAAGCAGCAAATTTTCTATCTTGAAATCTGCAACTCAGTTTTATACAGTCACTAATGGTCGTTGGTCGCAAAACGGTTGGGACGATATTTTCTCCATCACAGTTATATCTCGAAGAGAAATTTTCCAAATCCGTTACATAATGCTACCACAGTTAATCTGGCATTGACACATGTAGCAAATTATTGGCTTTGATCTTGTGTAGCTCATCAGTACGTTGCCTTCATGCAGACTTGAACAATGGGGATGTTTAAAATAGTGATACTTCAAATAACTCACCGTTGATTGCTAAGGCAATTATAAACTGCTTTTAGATAACTAGATATCAATACACGTTCACATTTTTAGTTCCTAATTTCATAATCAACTGTATTTTCATATCCTGCTTCAAATCAAAAGTAAAATCTTCAAGTAGCTCACACACAATATCTCTATCTAAGTGCATTAAAATAATTATAATTTTATGAATTGAAATTATATATACAAACCTATTTCAAGCATAAGGTTAATTGGTTTGTTATGATTATTTAAATTGATATGTGTTAAGGTTCTGCATCTGGAAACTTTTAAAGTAAAATGTGGATACTTAAATAACTGCATTTCTGTTACGTATTTCTTCCGATCACCTTGCAATCTTGCACTAGATACATTCTAATTACTATGCACTGCTTTAGTTTAATTGGGTTGTATCAAACTCAGCAGGTTCAATAGAGAAATAATTAATATTATTGCAGTTTTTCAATATTTACGTGCAATAATTTCTAGGATTATGATGATAGAGACTGCGGTTAAATAATTAATTAAAAAATCAATTAGAATCCTAACCACACAAAATTTGAAACATTAAATGTGTAATTCGGCAACTAAGCTGCCATCCTCAGCAGTACCAAAATATACCTAACCCACTCTACAACATTAACAAGTATTTGTCAAAGCAAACCTTGAGAAACAACTCTAATTACATGAAATTAAATGCTGCGGTGGTAAGGACATGCAACAAAACATTTTAGTTAAATATTATTTAGTTCATTTTCAAAGCTACATTTGATTCTTTAATTTTGCAATAAAAAAGTAAAGTAGGTAGATATTTGTCAGACAAGGACTGGTCTGTACCGTTTATTTTGTAAACACACTCGATTTTTTTGTTGGACGAACTTCCTTATCCTAATTAAAAAGCTCTTTAAGTGATATTTCGACCACAAAACTAATGACACTTGCGTGCTTCAAATTATAGACTACCTGACGGATATTACGCATTGCGTTGAGACACCACAAATATATTTATGTTCAAATATGGTTCACTGATATTTGGCGATTATAAAAGGGATATAAATAAGATACAAGTTACTTCTTGGCACGAAATTCCCTGCTAATTTTAGATTATCGATTCGATTACATTAACAGAAAACAGAATGACATTTACATTAAAATTCCTCTGGAAACGATCAAATCCGTGAAATTGGAAATGAACTGGTTTAATTCTTAATTAGTTTAAGTCGCTTTAGAGTTAGTTAATTATTAAGAACAGACAATCTGTCGGTTACATCATCACTTGGATTTTATCTACTTTGAATACAAAAGGTATTAAATAAAGGAAGAAAGTTTTCAGATATTTCAAAAAACGCACTTAACTACAATTTTATGCATCTCAGGTGCATAGCAGTGCACAAGAATACGAAAAACGACTGCACTTTCATTTTAATTTCATTCTCTCCTTTTTTGTTCATTCTTCAGATTATGAGTTGCCAAAAAATTCAGTATTGGCGGAGCGCATTTATATTTTTATGCGGCGTGAGAACCAAATTCCTTGGCTGTGAAATTATCTTGTGTATCGCCCACGTTATCTTGTTTTATACATATACTAGTATCATAGTATCTTCAAATGCAATGTTAATAGCTACTACAAGTATATCACAACAATGGCATAATTCATTGTTTGCTCAAGTACAAATCGTCAAATTGCGTGCTCTGAAGGCCTCTAGGAGTCCAAGTACCAAGTAACAATTTAAACGCCAATTGCTCCTTCCAAAGTTTTATGGAAGTTCAATTGCAACTTAAAAAATTAAATAGTTTTTAAATTGTTGTCATAAATGAAAGTTGTATTTATAGTCAAAGTATATTTATTATAGAGTTTCGTGAATTCCTTCAAGGCTAGGTTATAAAACCTATTTGATTTCAAGTATATTTGCTCTCAAAAATTCTTTATTATTAGTAGACACTATAAGACCATTATAAGGTTTATTGATCTTAAGACGGTCTTAAATTCAGTATGGTTTTTTAATTGCTAAAGGAAGTCTTAAGGGTTTTGTTATAACTTTTATGCGCAGTTTTAAAGGGTCCTTCTAGTGACCTTTATCACTATCATTTTCTTCTCGTTTTAATAATATTCTTTGCTCCGAGGGAAGCATTTCATAAATCTCTATCACACAAGTTCTTCAACTTGCTTTTAACAATACCAAAACAGGTTCCTTATAAATCAAAGTATTTTTAGATCATTCTCAAAACTAAATTGCTATTTGAAAGTACCATTAAAATACACACACAGGCAAATTTAAAGGAACGGAGGTAAATCCGAAAATTTTCTTTCTGTTTTGTTTGTTGTTTTTTTAATTCCAATGGGGTCTATTAAAACAGAATTTAACTAATTAATTTTAATTTATTTTGTAAAGGTTGGTGCCATTTGGAAGCCTGTTATAAAAAAGTAACCAACAAGAGGGTTTTTTACAATAAAAGAGTTTTACAATTTAATGGGTTTTAAACAATAATTAATGAACAAAAAAGTGCACAGATTATTTTTTCAATAACCACGAGCCCTTATGACTACAGTCATCCATTTTCACAAACTTCTAATGAGGCCATCCATCATTTCTTGAAGCAAATTCTCCCATTGTTCAAATAAAGCAACTCTTACTTGCTCTCTGTTTTGGACGGCAAGAATTCTTGATCTCAGTCATCTGCCTAGCATGTCCCAGACTTGTTCAATCAGTTTAAGGTCTGAAGAACATGCATGGGCCATTCATAGTGCTTACACCCACTTGGTTTAAAAAGTCCCATACTCAGTGAGCGGCGCACGAGCGAGCATTATCTTGCATGAAGACGAAATTTTCCCCGATATATGGAGTGAAAGGTACCACATGGTCTTGCAGAATATGCCTTATGTACCTATCTGCAGTTAAAGCGCCCCCATCGTCCACCACCAATTCTGTGTGTGCCCTTAAACATAGGCCACCTCACACCACAACTGAGCCTCCACCAAAAGAGACAGTAGGAGTAAAATTAAACTGTATTTTGTTCTCCTTGACGTCGATATAATCTTCCCTACCGTCAATTGAATTTACACACAAACGGCTCTCACCCCTGAACAAAGCATGGTCCTATTGGTAATCATTCCAATTCTGATGGTCTCGAGCAAAATCAGACCGCACTACTCGATGATGTATCTGAAGTTGTGGGACCGTTATTGGTACAAATGACTTTAAACCAAATTCTTTCAGTCTTCTTCCGACTGAACGCTCACTTATATTGATTCCACGAAATTCTTCCAGTGCGTTTCTTGCCTGAATTACCGTTTGACGCTTGTTTCTTGTGTTTGCAACACAAGAAAAAGATCGTCTACGGCCGTGGTTGAACGATTTTTGCCTTGGCCACGTATTCTCAAAAACAGTCCCGTCTGTCTCAAACGACTAACGCAACGGTGGATCGCCGATTTTGATTTACCAAATGTTTAGGCAATCTCACTGGAAGTTCGACTATATCTGATCCTTTCTACAGCACTAGCGATATCAATCGATGCCAAATCACCTATTATGAACTGATTTATGATGAAAAAGACGATAGCGAACAAAAATAACCACATTGAAATGAGTACTTACAAAAATGTATGAATCTTTGTCAAGAGGAAATACGCGTTGTAAATGTACAAAAACACTTTAATGTAATGGTGAAATAGAAAATTACTATGCGTACTACCAATAAGTATAAAAATTATTTTATTGACCGGTTTCAAGATTCACAATTTGTTTACAATTTTATTTACCATTTCTGATGATGAGATCGTTTGTGAATCTTGAAACCGGTCAATAAAATAATTTATTATACTTATTGGTAGTACGCATAGTAATTTTCTATTTCATCATGGATTTCTACCAAATAGTCAAGACAGAAAATATTAACTACTTTAATGTAACACAACACAATTTAAAAATATGTCAACAAGTTGAAGGCGTTGTGAACAGGATCAAAAACTAACAGTGTTGTTAGCGGGTAATATGATGCTGTCTAGGTCTGGCCATTGAAAACATAAATGAATGAAATTAACTTAATTTTCTAATCGTTCCTTTAAATTTGCCTGTGTGTGTATTTTGATCATTTTGAGAGAAGTTTTCTTGTTTGTGTCGGCGGGTGTGTACAAATTTCTGTATATTTCCCCCAGAGACAAAATACCTTGAGATTGGCAACTCCTATACTAAAACTATTAGCACTATAGTGACAGCAGTTGGTAGTTATGTGAACAGACAGCAGGTGGCGCGATGACAAGCCGGTGTGGCGGGAGATTTCAAATTGTATTAACTTCAGCTTCCAAATTTCAAATAAAACTATAAAATAAGAGATCAGATATAAAATTGTTTATTAGTTAATACAACAGTACATTATATTGTTACTTATAATTATGCATAATTGATATTAAGTAAAAAGTAAATGCTATAATTTTGACAAATACCTTCGTTGCCTTATAAAATGAATGTTTTTCCATAATAAAGTATTTTGTCTGCATTTTATTATCAAAATGTGAAATAATTGGTAGTTATAAAAAGGGTTCCATATATTGAAATCTATAATATTTAAATTTTATCTGCGTCTATACGTAATTATCGGATTCATAAATTTTGTATTATTTTCACCCAAATGTTGAAAATGTTCATATCTTTGATTGGAAATCTATGTTGCACGCTGATTGTTCTTCACAGTCTTTTACAAAACACTTTTCTACTCTTGGCATATCGCAAAACATTATAATACAAAACACAAATCTACAAAAACGACGCGACACTTTAAAACTGACATTAAATTGAAAATTTAAACACCGCCAACTAAATCTTTTGGAGAAACAGGTTCTGTTTTCTGTTGGCATACAGTGCCACTAGTGTCTGTTCACAGAAGCTTTTAGTGCAAATAATAGCTGATTTAAGTTGCATGCCCCTGATTTCCCCTTATTCTATAGACTGTTTTAGAATGGCCTGATTTTGACAGGCCCCCATTTTCTGTTGGTGGGCTGAGCATGGATAACCAACATTACACACGTGAGTGTTACCAAAATTTGAACAGATTTGGTGCCAAACAAAGTGGTGATGTTTAGAGTTCATGTAATTTAACTCAAAATAACGAAACAACGTTTGCAATAGTGCAACCAGTCATATCATTTTAAGACTTTTCATTCAATTCTCGGCGTAAAGCGACTAAGTTTAAGTTACGCCCCTTTTTTGGTAACACAAACATCTGCTTTGTTATTCATCCTCTTCTTCCCTCCAATAAGCTTTAAAACAAACAAATGTGTGCCCTCCAGCTGTCAATTGTGTGACGTCATTCTAAAATGATCAATTGTTTGTACAATTTTGAACGGCACTATAGTCTTCTAAATCCACAAGAATAGGTATAATTATACAGTGAAGCAGAAAACGATGTACTACTTATATACACATATTAATCACAAAAATAACTTTACACTTTGATAGGCAGGAACTCCGTATTTTGAGGTTATGTACGTATGCATAGTAAGCGCATGCGCAAAATGTACCATAAAACCAATTGGTTTTATGATACACTTAATATGTAAGATCAAAAGATTCTGGTAAAGTACAAAATTCATTGTATAAGATTAAATGTTCTTAGACAATGTTAATAAATTTAAGAAAGTCTTTCTTACAGCAGTAATAAATAAAATGAGTTTAAAATTTGATAAGTTTCCGTGCACTTGAGTAACTTTGATTTTATTGTGTCATCGTTTTTGGCCTAATGGATTTATGAGAATAGCGGCCATTTTGAATATATAAAAAGGAAGGAGAAATGACGTCGGCCATTTTGAATAAAATTTAGTTGTCACAATATAAATCTATATTTCTATTGTGTTTATGTGTATAAGATGAGAAAAGGAGATATTGTGGGTTACATCAAAACATTATACAACGTGTCCAAGATAAGGAGGGCCATTATGGGGATATTGGAAATGACAAGAGATGCGGATTTGGTTAAATGGGAAAAAAGTTGTGTAATTAAAGGACCAACAAAATGGCGCCTAGAAATCCTTGATAAGATTTTCTGTTTTTGAGTTATTTTGAAAAAACTGAATTTATGGATTTTTAACTACTTATATTTTTTTCTGGCTTTAATATTAAAGTTAGAGCGAAACTGACGAAACTTCTTCGTAGCAACTTTTGATGAAATTAAAGATTTCATTGCCAATTTTTTTATTCTACGTTTTGTCCTCGAGCACCATCATCAACTTCATTTTTTTAAATACGGTCTTGATTTTCTGATGTCAAATTTTATGAGCCCTTTTTATTCTGAATTCAACAATGTACCACACATTATGGTTTAATTACGTTTCAACCCTTTTTTGGCCATCATCAAAGAATTTTTAAGATACGGACCTGTATGTCTCATGGTTTTGTAAAAAATATGTACATACAGTATAAGTTGGGCAATTTTTAAGTGCACCACAAGAGTTTTACGAATCTGTTAGATGATACTAGCGATAAGCACCTACCCTACTCTAAGCATAGCGCATCTTGCAGTTTTGGAAAATCTTGTACGTTTCTGATATCAGACGAAAGCCCAACTAACTGTATTAGAAAATTAAGAGAAATGCAGGTCCGTATCCCAAAAATTTCTTGATGATGGTCAAAAACGGGTCGAAACGTAATTAAACCATACTGTGTGGTACATTGTTGAATTCAGAATAAGAAGGGCTCATAAAATTTGACATCAGAAAATCAGGACCGTATTTAAAAAAATGAAGTTGATGATGGTTGCCCGAAGACGAAACGTAGAATAAAAAATTGGCAATGAAATCTTTAATTTCATCAAAAGTTGCTACGAAGAAGTTTTGTCAGTTTCGCTCTAATTTTAATATTAAAGTCAGAAAAAAATTTACTTAAAAATCCATAAATTCAGTTTTTTCAAAATAACTCAAAAACGAAAAATTATATCAAGGATTTCTAGGCGCCATTTTATTGATCCTTTAGTTACGCAACTTTTGTCCCATTTAACCAAATCCGTATCTCTTGTCATTTTCAATATCCCCATACTGGCCCTCCTTATCTTGGACACGTTGTATAAGGCAAGGCGTTTCATGGAGTTTGATAAATTAACATTAAAACCAAGTACACAATTTTCAACCATAATAATATTGGACATTTTAACAAAAATTAGTAGGTACCTAGTTAAAATATAACAAAATTACATTTTTTCAGTACCATATATCACGCATCACGTGTCCGACGGTACCACTGGTTTGATGTCATCTTAAAATGGGGAGCAAAAATTGCAAGAAAAAAGCACGAATATCCAATTTGTCCCTTATTCTTTTTCGAAAATAAGTAACAAAAGGTGGCGGTCGTAATTTAAAAATATGATGTAAAAAGCTTTGCGAATGCTGCTATGAAATGTAAATTGTAACAGCTTATAAATACTTAACGCATTTTAAACTGTCTATTAATTATGTATTCAAATATGCGTAACGCACCTACACCCACGACGCAAGAAGCCGATTTTTGCCTAGTTTAACCGTAAAATGCAATTTAAAATTTATCTCCGCTGTACTTTTATACTGTTTACATAATATGTTCCTGTTTTTGTAAGTATTCCAAAAAGAAGTTATAAAGTGGTGCAGGTACAGATGCAATCGGATATGGTCTACTGAATTAAGCTTTCCATACCTACATATCTGGGATCTTTGACACAAATTTTAATGAAAGTATGTGTAAAAATTCTGTCACATAAAAACTATAAGTATAGAAAATTTTGAACTGTGCTTTTGTTCAAATTATATTCTCATTTTTGAGCAAATAATCAAAAAACTCATATTTGAATGGGAAGAATTGCAAACGCTTTCAAATCAAAATATGCATGTAAATTAATATTCAAAGACATGCTTCACTGCTTACGTCTTTTGCACAAAAGAAGTTGACAATTGACTTCATTATTTCCGAGAAACGATATTGTTGATATTAAGTATTCATTGGTCATTGTCGAACATCCGTGAGACCATATAAAAATCTGCACAATGCACGGTGGTATTTTGAGACTTTTACGTTGAATTAAAATTAGTTTTAGTAATAATGCACCTTTCGATCAATACCCAAACACCTAGTCAGAATTCTAAAATTGACTACGAGGAAAAATATTTAAAAAATTAAATGGTAAAAAGGGGCAGTTTTGCTGAGATTGTTAAATTTAAAAAGGCAACTGAAAAATGCTTAAAAAGTTTTGGTCTAAAAAGGAGGGTGCTTTTAGGGGATGAGAAAATTATACTATCGAAAAAGTTTGGAAAAACTTAAAAAGATCATTTTAAGGTTGAAAACCTTTAAACAACTTCTATTGAACTGAAACAAACAAGCTTTGGAAAATTTAAAAAAATCAATGAAAATAGGGCTCCAAATCCCCTGCGCTCAGGTTCGTGACCTGTACACGACGGGTTGAATCCGCGTAATTTTTTTACAAATTTCTTGGAAAAGCAGTGCCATAAGTCAGTATTTTCAGGTTTTGGTCAAGCGAGCGGAGCGTATCGGTCTCGGCCATTTGCCGCTATCTCCCCGTATTTATCCTCTGCCATATTCTTAACACTACTAGCAATAATTTTACGTAAACATAAATGACAGGTGATCTGACGGATCCATGAGAAGTTACCCATAGACTGCAATCGATAAGAAATGCAAATTCATTTTTATCACAGATTTATTCTCAGTAAATTACAGCAGTACAAACATAACAACTTACACTAAAAATAAATAACAAATAATCGGTATTCTGGTATAAAATGTATACCTAGAAAATAAAATTTTTATTTAATAATTGTCTTATTAAGATTTCTTGGAGTGTCTATATCGTCTTCTTGGACTTTATCTTCACGTCTATGCGTATATGGGGGTTCTAAAGTTATCGAAGGCCTGTAAACATTATCTTGAGGGGGTTGAGCATCAAACGTTTCAAAATTCTGAAATTGCCCTGGCTGAAAACCGCTGCTCTCTGTCTGAAATTGCGGATGTTGTGGCAAATGATATGGTATCTGCAAATCAGTTTGACCTGGTTGAATACCCTGATGACCACTGTGTACTTGTTGTTGTTCGAATTGTTCCTCTTGATTTTGATAACCCATTTGTTGATAATGCGCAAGAATTTCTTGTTGTTGTTGATGATGGTAATTTTGTTCTTCTTGTTGCTGTTGATGTTGTTGCAGCAACTGTTGGTGGTGATGTTGTGGTATTACAGGAGTTTGAACGTCGTGATTTTCAATTCCAACGTTGGAATTTTCTCTGGGAAGTTGGGGTTCAAACTGCGCTTGCGGGTTTAAATTAAAGTTATAGATTCCTGGATTGAATTGTGCAGGATTAGGTAAAGCTGCTTGTAACATAGGGTTATGGACTACTGGGGGGTGCACCGAATCTTGAGGTAGAAATTGCGCTGGGGTCTGTAAAGGAATTTGGGGGTTGAAAAGTTGTGGTTGCTTGCCGTGAAATGTAACGAGACTAGGACTAGGTAAAGCTTGGGGGAAAGCAAAATTAGGGGTATGTATAGGGTAATTGAAAACATTTGGTACTGCATGAGGATTTGGTTGGGGTGATAGTACAGGTGAAGGGAATTGAGCTCCTAACGGTAGTACTGGCAAATTTGGTTTAGTAACGTGGAAAAGCGGGTTATGAAAATAGGGGATTGACGGGAATAATGGAGTTGTAGGGACAAAATGAGCAGGAACTGCTGGTTGAGCAGGGAGTACTGGTCTTAATGGAGTTACCGGTACTGGCACAACTGGTTTTAAAGGAGTAACGGGTACAACAGGTTGCACTGGAACCACAGGATGTACAGGCACTGCGGGTTGAACCACTGCTGGTTTAGGGAAGATCGGTGCTGGTTGTAAATTGACAACATGATGTGATGGTTTTGATGGAGCAAATATGGATGGCGGTTTAACAGGTACCTGTAGTTGTTCCGGAGCCCAACTTTGTTGCCAAGAATTTTGTGGCGGAGGCACATGTATAGGCACAGGTTTCGAAGCTGGTGCCCAATAATTTGTTGGCTTTTGCACTGCGGGCAACAGAGGTCTGAACACCAATTGTCTCACTGGCCACTTTGATTTATTAGGTTTTAAGTGAAGTTTTGGTTTGAACTGAACTGGTTTTATTACCGGCACATATCTTAAGTCCACGGGGCTGTAACCGAGCACGTATTTCATACCAGAAGGACGCACTCCCGTATGTTTCGCCCAGCCGTAATTGTTGACAGATGCTTGGAAGAGTGTTCTTTTTTCTTGATCTTTCTCTGGATTCTCATATTCCAGTTGATTCACGGGATCTAACTCTTGAGCTTGTTGATCCAATATGTGGTCTGCCTTTAAGTTTTGCACGAAGTACAATATTAGGCAAAACCATACCTGAAACAATGTATAAAATCGCATTTAATGACCAATTAACTTGGTTGTTTTTTGGTTACTTACTAGGTATTTCATTTTGTGTCGACTTAGATGATTATTTTGGAAACTAACCGGGCTTACAGCGTCCGGTAATAAAAGAAACGATGCGCCTACTTTCTTCAAGTATTTATACGAACACTTTTTAATAGTACGAGGGATGCGTTTTAATGAAGTACAAGACACCTATTTAATATTTATATTGAACAATGTCAATGACAAAGAAAGTGCTAGGTATTTATTTTATTACATACATTAAATTATTTCTACATTAGAAAACATTATGACTTATTAGTCACATTATCACGTTCTTGTTGTCATATGATTGAAAATACAATACCCCATCGCAATTTTTGAGCGAATTGAGTCTCGAGTTCGGGCAATATCGACATAGAATCTTATCACGGGTAATATCACAAGAGAGTGAGGATAAATTGGAAATAATTGGACATAATTTGTCTAATCTGCCTCAATATTGTATAAGGCATTGTAGGCGATGTGTGGGCGAGCATTATCTTGCTGAAGAATGAATACTGGACCCATATTCTCTGCAAGTGGTACAACATGTGGTTCTAGAACTTCGTCTATATACCCACGTGCAGTCATCTCCGTGCGCCCATTCAAACCACGATGGACCCTCCTCGAAATGGAATCCCTTTCTTCCACAGTGCAGTCTAAAAAACGTTCACCTGGGCGTCTCCAGACTCGAACTCGTCCATCAATGTGATTTAAACCTTTGAACCTGGATTCGTCAGTGAACAGCACGTTGCTCCACTGCCCTAAGTTCCAATTAACATATTCTTCAGCAAAGAACTTTCTTGCTCTGCGATGATCACGGCTTAAAGGAGGTACCTTAGCTAGTCTTCTTGCATGAAACTGGCGTTCGTGAAGCCTGTTACGTATCGTTTGGGTACTTATTCTGATTCCTGTGGCCTCTATTAGCTGATTTTGGAGAGTTGTAGCGGTAATTCTGCGCATTCTGGTGGCCCAAATCCGTATTAGACGGTCTTCTCTCCCGGAAGTTGCCCTTGCGCGACGCGGATAAGGTTGCCTTCTAACAATACCATACATTTGAGACCTTATCCAGGCCCTATTTATGGCAGCTCTACTGACATTTAAAATTCGGGCTACTTGCCATCTTGAGTGGCCCTCTTGAATGAGAGTTATGCCCCTAGAAATCTGAATTTCTGTTAAGTACATTCTACGCCTTCGTGGTCTACCAAGCACATCAACATTCATGTATTTATTCTTTCACGTTTGAAACGAAACTAAAGAAGCAAGTCGATAAAAACATTTATCTCTTGGTAAAAAATTGTGATCTTTAGGTTTTATTGCTTCAATAAAAAAACTTGGAGTATGTTTACTAAGCGCAGGAAAAAATTATCTTTGTATTTTGTGGCACAAGTGAAATTTAACAAAAGAAAGAAACGGCTCCTTTTTCGTTTTGATTATAGTGTACCTATATCATATTATGTTATTTCTTACATAAATAACTCCGTTTTTGTATAAAACCTATGTAACGATTACAAATAAAATAGGAAGTGCAGCAGACGCAATAGTTAGTTTCAGTTGTTATAAAACGTTAAACAAATTTGTCAAATACATAGTAGGTAGTAGACAATACCTTTGAATAAATTGATTCGTCAGAACGAAAGAAAATTTGTAAGTAAATCGATTCGGTTTATGGATATTCTTCTTTCAGTCTTTCTTTTAATAGGTTAAGCACCATTTAATCGTAAAATGAGCGGAACTAATTTTATTTTATTGTATAATTCTACGGTATATTCCAATTACTGTAGTTACTTCGCGTTGATCACTACTTTGCATTTATTAGTAATCCATTTTCTTCTGCTTTTTCACATTTCTGAATACTTTCACACTCTACGCATATTTCCCTCTTTCATACAATCGATCTTTACATGTTCGCCCCTCTTCTATGAGACTCACAATATCCTTTGTTGTCCAGGGTTTCCTGCTTTCATTTAGTTTATGACCCAAAACAGTTTGTAAGTTGCACAAGAAGTAATCTTGTTTAGTCGGTTCTTACGATAACTTCGAACAGTTAGAACACCTTAAGCAGAAATTTGCGGCTTAATCTTTTTCGAAATGGCAAGTGAAGTGAAAGTTGTTACTTACATATCACATATTTCCATCGGTTTTTCCATGATTATTGCACATTATACAACTGTTACAGAATCCACTTTTGCACTAGGTTATAAAACAAGTTGTGGATATAAGCTAGCATAAGAGCAGCAGGTATTACTACACTTTCTCCGCATCTACTCTGCATTTGCAGAGTTAGTGATGAATGCTCGTAAAAATTTGCAACATTGCAGTGGTTTAAAAGTCGTCCGTTACAAAACGTCTAGAAAGAAATTGTTAAGGTATTTATTGCCATCATTGTGTGTGATGTAAAAAATTGTCAACTTTAAGGTAAATAATTGTTGCAAGGATTTGGAAATGCGGCTGTTTTTTAACGCTTTATTTATTAAATTATGTAAGTTAACGGTTGTGATTTATTAGGTAGCAGAAAATGATGCAAGGTTTAAATTCAGCATACCACACTATTATTTATGCCACGGTTCATTACATTCTTATTAAATATCTGGCGACAATTTTAAGAGAGATTGCAAGCAACACATTTTGTCTATTTTTAGGAATAATAGACTTTTTCTTCGGCGATTCAGTTTACCATATCGATAGTATCTGCATTTTAATCAGCAAGTCGGCACATGTTTAAAGGAGGCAAAGAACTAAAATTTGCCATTTGAAACTTTTTGCACGGTTGTCGTTTAGAAAATACGTATTTCTATATCTCAGAAGCGCATGTTAATACAGCGGTAGCATACCAAGCAATAATTTATTTCGAAATATTGTGACATTTTCAGAGTGTAGCAAATTTTTCTAAAATTAAACTGTTCGTTCCAAAGCGCCAAAAGCGTCTAGAGGATAGTATACAGGGTGAGTCGGGGTTAAACGGCCATACGTAAACCATGCATAGGAAATTTGATTTTTAGAAAAAAAAAGTTCAAAAATTTTCAAAAATGTATAAAAATGGCTCAAAATGGCCACCATCATTTTCAATGCAAACTTCGCATCTACGGACGACAGATTGTCCAGCTGCGCGGCACTCTGCTGGTGTGATTTCTTGGGCTGCTTCAACAATCCTTTCCCGGAGAGTAGCTTCGTCGTTAACAAGCTCAGAATAAACCTTGCTCTTCATTGTACCCCATACAAAAAAATCTAAGGGGGTCAAATTCGGGGAGCGCTAGGGTTTCGCACAAGACCAAGAAAAGTCTTGGTCTTGTCTTGTCTTGGTCTTGAATTCGAGACCAATACCAAGACCAAGACTAACATAAATGATCCAAGACCAATACCAAGACTTAACCTTCAAGACCAAGAGTCTTGGAGCAAGAGTCTTGGAAAAGTCTTGGTCTTGATATTTTAGAATTTGTTATTTTTTAGTTTATTAAGAAATTAATTTAAAAAATTGCAATTAAATTTAAGGAATGCAATTTTTTAGGCAATAAGTAAATATGTATAATAATTAGGAAACTACAAAGATATTATAATATTTATTGTTCAAAAACTAAAATAAAAGCAAAACACTAACAACATGGCATCATTGCGTTCGCACAGCACGGAGAAGTGTTTCCCGCGAATCTCTGTTTCGCACTCTACGTCATGCGCGAGAGGTGACAAAATTGGGCTGCCTACCGAGCATACTATACATATATCTCGCATATATCCTTATACTATAATCTGTACTAGAATAAATAAAATAAGTTTTAAGGGAAGTAAGTACATTTCAGATGTCGGATAATTTTTTAGATCTTTCATTTTGGTTTTTGAATTAAGTTTATTATATTACATCTTAACACAAAATCTCAATTTTAGTACAGCCATGAACTAAATTCAAAAGTTGTATTGAGTCAAGTGAACAAAAAATTATGAAATTGTGCAAATATGAAATAGGACTTCTTATTTTTGATCTATCTCCCCTTTAAGTGGGTGTGGAAACATAGAAATTCATAAATTTCTCGTACTCATGAAAACCAAACAAGACCAAGAAAAAACAATACCAAGACCAAGACTTATGTGGTTCTCGTCTTGGTCTTGGGTGTCAAGACCAAGACCGAGACCAAGCCCAACACAAGGATGCAAGACCAATACCAAGACTGGTGTAAGTCTCGTCTTGTCTTGGTCTTGCGAAACCCTAGGGAGCGCGCAGGCCAAGGACGGGGGCAGTCTTGACCGCGACCAATCCATCTTTCCGCAAAATTGTCATGCAGCCATCGTCGGACTGGTAGAGCGTAATGAGCGGGACATCCATCTAACTGGAACCATCTGTTTGCTCTAGCAACTAGAGGCATGTCATCTAAGACTGCTTCAAAATCATTTTCCAAGAAAAGAAGTAAAGCCGGACCATTAAGCCGTGGAGGCAGAAAATACGGGCCAATGAGTGAGTCATCGCATAATCCCATCCAAACGTTGCACGAGAATTGATGCTGAAACTTGCTGATTTTTATAGCATGAGGATTTTCGTGTACCCAAATATGAGCATTATGCTGATTAAAAATACCAGCACGAGTAAAAGTTACTTCGTCAGTCCAAATCACCCTCCGAAAGTAAGAAGTATCATTTCTTATTTGCCCCAAGAACCACTCTGAAAATTCTCTTCTTTGTGGCAAGTCTTCAGGCAGCAAATGCTGAGCTTTCTGCAAATGATATGCGTGACGAGCATCTGCTTTCAGAGTCTTGTTCACAATGCTCTGCGAATATCCTAATATTGTAAAGAACATCTCCGCGTGCTACTGGAAGGGATTTCATCAAAGTGCTGTAAGATATTTTCTGTTCTTCTAATATTTTGCGAAAATACCGTCTGTTCGCGATTGCAATGAAGTTGATCCTGTTTCTCTTAGACGTTGAAACGTACTGGAAAATACTGACCTGTGGGGCAATCTCCTTAGAGGAAATCTGCGGGCGTACTCAGCTACTGCAGCGCGCGCATTACCGTCACAGTACCCATAGACAAACACAATATCCGCGTATTCAGCTTTATTGTAAATTTTTGGCATTATTCCGCAATCTACGCATAAACGCACCTACAATGCACTAAAATTACTCACTTAATAAACTGACATGTCAAAAACTGTCAAACTTCGACACAAACAAATCCTCAATTTTTGTCAAAGCCTACTAATTTTGTCAAAACCTACTAAACGCTGTAGCGCTCTTAGGCCCGGTTTTTCAAAGAATCCAACACCGGATTAAGTCTGACACCGCCCTCGTTGCTATGAAGCCAGCCAATCAGAAAGCCGGTATCATAGCAACGAAGCGAGTGTCAGACTTAATCCGGTGTTGGATTCTTTGAAAAACCGGGCCTTAAAAAGCATTTTAGAGTAGGTACATTTATATGAACTTTTTTCTAAAAATCAAATTTCCTATGCATGGTTTACGTATGGCCGTTTAACCCCGACTCACCCTGTATAATGCTTCTTTTATCCTTGAGAAGATGCTACAAGGCTACTAAAAAATAACACACGTTTTTGTAAATGACCCTTAACAGATTGTTGTAGATAGGACTTAAGTGATTTTACAGAACGAAATTTTATGTTGAAATTAGTTGCCGCAGTAGTTTCGTACGATCTTATTTACGCCAAAAGAGTCGTGACTTTAGAAATTGTGTGTTCAGTCCTTTTTATCCATTTGGAAATAATAAATTTCTATTCGAACTTTTTAGTACCAAAAGTATCAACAATGGCTGTAACATGACCTTGACAAGTTCCTTAACTTATGAGACAATAGGATTATCTTTTTGTTTCGTTGCGGTGTCTGCTATACTTTCTCTTAACAATACCAATAATTATAAAGTATACCTAAGTCAACCATTTTCGGTCGCTAACCAAATGTGATAGATCCGTGCAATACTACCAGTTCTTAGAGAAAATCATATATTGAATTCTTGCATATACTTTCTTTCTCTTTATATTCAACCACCGTCTGTGCAAAGTTCGATTCGCAGCCAGTTACATACCTAATTTATGGACAATACACTTAATTAGAAAGTCATTACCATTAAAAAAATAAAATATCTTAACGTGCTTACCCGTACATTTTCGTCAGGCGGCTTAGAAGCGGGACTATTATTAAGTTTTAGTTAATGCGTAACTGGGTTTTCGAGGAAAGGGAATAATAACAATTAACTAATCAGCAGTGTACGTAATGGTACCGAAAAATTGCACAATAGTTCAGTTTTTAATTCGGTTACCTTGGCGAAAACGCAGAACTATAATTGATTTCGTGTGAACAATCTTGTTGCTTAAATTTAGGTTAGATACTAATTATGATTAGACTGCTTTTGTCTTGCGAGTTTTCGTTCTTGCATAGGACAGTCTACCTTTTTTTGTGGCAGCCGTATTCATTTCTGTCGCTGGCATTTATGTGACATTACATTATTTTCCGATCATGACTGGTATAATAAGCCGTTTGATCATTCGAAATAATAGTAAAATTAATTTCGTATAATTTCTTCCAGTTGCATTTTTTTGTAATTTGCGGTTCTGGCTGAGTAAAAAACGCTTAAATCTTGTCACATCCCCCATAGATTAATGAAACCCCTTTTAAAAGACGTTTTGAGTTTGATGATCAGTTCTTGAATTAAGTAACTAGCAAACAAAGTGTCTGGGAATTTTTCTCAGAAATTAATACCGCAGCTGCTGAAACATTGTTTATTTATTTTTGATATTTTGAGCAAATCTTGTATATAAGAGCCTACTTTTTGGACGGACATAAGTAGGTACTTACTGGAATTGGTTATATCCTGTTTAATTTTTTCGGCATATTAAAGTTGTACAAAAATTAGATAGGTATACAGACTGTCCCAGAATTCGACCACGGGATTTTAAGGGCAACTCCTTTCACTAAAAAATATAAGGACCCTAAAATCCTGATTTCCCATCAGCAACCAGTTTTATCTGGTATATTAAGAACCCGGCACACAGTAATTTTGGAAGCACGGTAGACGTTTGTCTGTTTGTAAATATGTATTTCAAAAATGATATGAAAGGATATTCAATTGTTTTTGTTTGCAAACAGTTCTTAAAATACAAATCTACTATTGCTGTTTTGAAATTTGTTAAAAAATATGAAAACAATAAACGAAGTCGCATGTTATAAGTGGCGAAAAATTGCTTTTTATAGAACCTAATAAAACTTTCCTGAAAAGAAAATCTCAGAATCTGGTTAACGGCAGTAGTACTTATACTAAACCTCTGGCTTGCAAGAAGATATACAATTTTCAATTTCGACCGAAAAACAAAAAAGTTATGAGTAAACAGCGGTACCGTTGCATTCGGAGTTTTTCGACGTAGCTTGTGCTCTCACCTGTCTTTCGGCTACTGATCAAAGTCGCTCGGCTAAGTTAGTCAATCCCGAAATAGGGAGTGCGCGCGATAAGTTCATTCTCAGTATTAATTTGGCCAATTAGTTCCCTGCTTTTTCAGATAATTTTTGCCGTCCGCTGTAGGTCTACTACGTGAAATATTTTTCAAGCTGTAATTACTTCACCGTACCCCTGAATCCCCGATTCTTAGTGAATTTGTGTGTCAGGCTCTTAAAGTTTGCATACTATGATTATTTTTTTCATCGTCAAATTGAGCAATAGGAACATTGCATTTGGGTCTAGAAGCGTGTATTATTTCGGTTATTTTTTGCCGTTTCTATTTTCCAATAAATGAACAGTATTTTTGATCACGCGTTTAATTCTGACCAATTAAATCATTATTATAGTGAGAATTTTTTACCTAACTTATCCCAGCGGGAATTTTTTTTAGTATTTTGTTTTTGTTGATAAAACGACTTGTTTTCTGGTTTTGACATATTGTCTTATATGTTTTAATCGCAAATTGTGACATTGAAAGAATAATATTGACAGTTGTTTCATATTTGAACGTCAAAAAATAACCTTTCGAATACCACACGACAGTAAGAATAACTTGGAAAATAATTCTCCACATTTTACTCAAACTTGTCGCCATTCGGCAATAGCCACTCGAGCCCTACGGGCTCTCGTGTCTATTGCCTGGCGACAAGTTTTCGAAAATCTGTCGAATTATTTTCAAGTAATTCTCACTCTCTTGTGATATTACATACGGTAATTTTTTTCGATAATTTTGCTTGTTGATAAGTTGCCATAGTTTCGAATTTGTAGGTGCATTTATAATGTATAATCTAGTTACTTTAGTACCTGCCAAACGTCAAATATTCCCAACACATTTCTTTGTATGTGAATTAATTGAAATAAAATTTCGTTTTGAACTACCTTGCTTCGATTCAAAAAATAATCTTGTCAAATACAATTCGTGGTCTGGAATTTTTAGGTAATTTTACTCAAGCTGTTGCTTTTACTAGCCACTCGTGAAAATTTGACAGATCACTCGCGCAAGCGCTCGTGATCTTTTAACTGTCAAATTTACACTCGTGGCTACCAAGCAACGCAACAGCTTTCGTAAAATTTCCGACAATTCCAGACCACATATTGTATTACTACAGAAAATCCCATACGAGAAAAGTGGAAACTCACAGCTCTCGTAGTTAAATTTTACTGATATTTTATGGTGTTTGATAAAAGCCGTCTCTGATCAATTTTTAGTTAGTGAATTAAATTTGAAACAAACAACGTGACTTAAAATGCCGTGATAGAATTACTTAACCTACCCAAATAGCCAAAAAATAAGAAAATTATAGAAAAAATTCTTACGTAAAATAGGTGCACATTCAATGTTTTGAACATGACCTACTGGCAATGATAGATTTGCTGAAATGTAAACACTGTTAGGAAATGCAAATTACTTACTTAATTAGGTAACTCTGGCCAAAATTTCACTGCCTTGTCTTCAATGTTAACTGTAGTTAAATGTTTTATGTAGCGTATTTCGTCACGTTGGCAGCAAAATTTTAATAACGGTCACGGAAACTTCAGAATACGCAGGAACAGAAAATACAACTCTTGTTATATGTATGCAAGAAACCGACTAGACTAAACTTTTTAATGTCATTCTGTTGGTGATTTAAAATTTGTTATTTCACGAAGCAGACAAACGAATTTTCAGTTTCAGGAACTTTACAGAGCGTAAGAAATAACGTCAAATAAAAACACACTACTGCCAAAATTTATATTTTCACTCAGTGGTGCATGGATAGCGTTTTTAAACTATTATGCAATACGATAACTGGTTCACATTAGAAGCATTTTGATGAGCGAATATCTCATTTTCGTGGTTAATAGTACCAGTATTGTTCAAGAAATTAGTATTACTAGATAGATAGGGAGCGTAGTCTTGATCGCTCTCGATTAACATCTAAACATTTAGGGATCCATTTCCAATTTGATGAATGCGCTTATTTGAAATATTCGTTGCCTTAGAAAGGTACCTATTTCTTCTAGTCCATTAGGACGATATAATAATACAATACTTGTCGTGAACCACATCGAAATTTTTGGGGGATACACACAGATATGGGTCTTCCAGATCTCTCCTGGGAGCACGTAGGTACTTTCCAAATAAGTCTTTGCTGATGACTATGGCAACGGAACTGCATGTGCTAACTAGATATCAGTACCCCTTCGTACAGTATACTGTAAACTGACTTATCATGTTTCAGTAAAAAAATATTCACAAATAGCAACGGGTGACTGACATTCCCAAAAAATAGCAAGGAGAATAGGTTCTTACTATTTCATCTACATATAAGTCTTTGCTGATGACTATGGCAACGGAACTGCATGTGCTAACTAGATATCAGTACCCCTTCGTACAGTATACTGTAAACTGACTTATCATGTTTCAGTAAAAAAATATTCACAAATAGCAACGGGTGACTGACATTCCCAAAAAATAGCAAGGAGAATAGGTTCTTACTATTTCATCTACATTTTCTACAAAATTGAAATGTTAGTGCATAAATTTTTGTTTTTTTCTTATTTTGAGTGATCCTTAGGTAAAACAATCAAATCAAGACCCCATGTTGTTGCACCTTGTAGTGTTGGTTTTTATAATTCAATATCCGAACTGACGCGACGGTGGCGATGTTTTTCATAAATGTGCAGAAAATTTTCGTAACTACAATTATGCAGTTCTTTTCAAATTTCGTATATTTTTATTAAATTAATATTATATTACATATATTATACACAAAAAAGGTTCTGGTCACGAAACCATATAGTTACTGGATATGTAAGTACGTGATTTTTGCCACCCAGCATGCAGTTTTTGTATTTCCTGTCCTAAAATTAAGTCTCTCGCGGTGTCCCAGAATGAAAAAGAAACTTTAGCTGCAAATTGCAGACGTGTACCTCTACCTACCAGTTTGATTCCAAGTCAACTTTTAATGTGCAATGATGCATGGTCTGTAGTCTCCATTTCGATCAAATAATACATTTACATAATACACTTTCGCGAAAAAACCTGCGATTATACCGAGTAATACTGCCATGGAAAAAAAGCCCTTTCTCTAATAATAAATCGATTGTAACAAGTGAAATTTGCAATTTTTAGTAAGAATACAGCTTAGTATACTCTACACGTCGTTCGGTAAAACATCTCCGGGTTTAGCATGGTACAAAATGGTAACGAAAGTGCTTAGTGTTGTATGTGTTCTGTTATTATGTTTATCCAGTGCTTATGCTCAAAATTATTCCGAAAGCATCCAAAAAATTATAGAAAACCCGGACGATAAAAGTGTTGAAGTGATAAAAATTGAGATCGAAGATGGCAGAAATAACACCAATAGTACGCGTGACAAAAGAACTTTAGATGTGGTGCTTAGAAATGTGGCGGATCTCTTCGGTTATGATGTCCAGAAACGGCCGACGGCAATTCCCATGACGACAGGGGCGCCAGCTCCTACTACAGCGAGAGCAGCACCTGCCCCAGCACCGGCTCCCATGAATCGAGGGATTCCTGCACCTGCCGCAGCCGCACCGGCACCAGCACCGGCACCAGCTCCCGCTCCCGCTCCAGTAACCACATCTTTACGGAAAACTTTCGCCCTTAACTTCAACTGGAATAAGAGTATTGGTCCTCAACCATCGTCTTCTTCTGCGCCCGCTTCATCTTCATCTTCGGCGCCAGCTCCAGCGCCCGCCCCAGCAAGGCCAGCACCTGCACCTGCACCGGCACCAGCTAGACCTGCACCAGCACCAGCGCCTGCAAAGCCAGCGGGTCCCCCTCCAGCGATACCTTCAGGACCGAAAAAAACTGTACATCAAGCTCAGTTATACAGAAACTACGACGATGTTGTGTTATACCCACCCCTAGGATCACCACCACCAAGTACTTACCAGGAAAATCAAGAACAGAATCTTCCTCTTCAAGATACGCCAGTGAGGCACGCTCCGCCCAAAAGAATTAATCAAGAGTATGAATATACTTATGGGCCAGTGAGTAAAGTAACCAATTATAACGACGATCCTGAACCTTCCCACGAACGAACGGAGAATGAAAGAACTCCAGCTGAACAGCAAGAAGTGGAAGGCGGGGAAGAAGAGGATGATGTAGAGGAAGGCGCTGAAAGTGCTGCGCCTTATCAACACAACAAGAAACAATACAAAGACAACGTGAAAAATTTTTGGGAAAAAAATCCTTGGGCTTTGCAAAACAGCGGTTACAAGTTTATAGCAACTCCAGAAGCTAAACAAGAAAACAACTTTCAGCAGGATTACCCGAAGGAAATTTTAAATGTGAAAGAAACTAATAATTATCCCCCAGATCCAGCACCTAAAAAGAAAGTGCACTTTACAGATTTATATGTGAAATCGAGTAATCCCACGCCAGCTCCTTTACCAACGCAAGACATCTCGGCGTTTAAAAGACTGTACCTCCCAATCTCAGTTCCAAAAAAAATTGAGATACCCCCTGTACGAATTATTACGCAAAGTCCCGAAGAGGAAAATCCTACATCAAATCCGGAGCCAGTTGAAGAACTTGTTCAACAATTGGATGATTTGAAAGATAGGCCAAGAAATTACGAAACCAGTACCGAAATTGTCTCCAGGTATGAAGAATACGATATACCAGTAAGAAATGACTATTATTATACCAGTACTGAAACCACTAATTTTTCACCGAAAAAAATTGAAAGTGTAAAAGAGCAAACTTTTGTGAACAAAAAAGAAACTAAAAACGATTACAGAACTGAAAATAAGGACCCAGCGCAAATTGAACAGGACTACGAATTATATAGAGACAAATATGGTAATTTAAATGAAGATGTTGTTTATGATGAAGAAGATCCACGAGGAGAAAGTTTAAGAGCAGAGGTAGAAAATATTGGGGAAAATAGTAACGAAAATCAGAAGGAACAGCGCCACGAAGATCAAAGAGAAGAAGTGCAAGAAAATCAACGGGAAGAATTGCAAGAAAATGAGGAAGAAAACAATCGGGAAAATGAGGATGAAGATACTCGAGAAAACGAGAAGCAAGTGATCAGGGAAAACAAAAACGAAGATATCAGGGAAAGCGAAGAAGCTAATAGTGAAGAAGAAAACGAAAATAACCAAGATGAACGCGAAAACGTGGAGGCAGAAGAGGAGGAGGAAGTACAAGAAGAAGAAGAAGAGAGCAAAAGGAATGATAAAGAGGTGGAAAAAATCAGTAAAGAAGAAACTAGAGAACCTATTGATTACGACTATGTTGCTAATGTGCAAAAAGGAAAAATTGATGATGAAAATATAGAAACAACCAAAGAAACGAACAGCATTAAAGAACCAATTTATGACAACTTTCAGCTGAAAACACCTACCCCATATTACGATTATTTTGAAGACTTAAAATTCACTTCAACACCTAATACAGAAGGGGACAGAGAAAAAGAAACACAAGGAACTAAAGAAGATTTAAAGAATGCACCAACACCAAGCACCGCTCCTTTTGAACTACCATTTCGGGACTACGATTATGGTGAAATAAGAAAATTAAAGAAAGCGGAGTCTGAAGATCAAGATCAAGAAAAGGAAGAGGAAGAAAGCACAGTAGCGGATAAACAGCAGCAATTCATAGAAGTTGAACCAACACCTGTTGAATATTATGGGTCACTGAAGGAGAAAGAAAATTCAGAGGAAAATGTCGACGAATCCAAAGAGGAGGAACAGGAAAGACCAAGTCAAGAAACATTTGAAAAACACAATTCTGCAAAACATTTGTCTCCCTTCTTGCAAAATTATGACGATTTTGATTACATAAGGGAGATTTTTGATGCCAAAAAGGAACAAAAGAAAGAAAAAGAAGGAAGTGAAAGTAAGTCATCACAAGTTCAACCAACTGTTCCTACTTATGATAGTTATGACTACTATGATTTGTCAAAAAAGCCCGCAGAGGAAGAAACAAAAAAGACAGAAAAGGTCAAGACGGAAGAAAAAGAAAAACTCAAGCAAGTAGACACTTTGTTCAAGAGCTTCAGTCAATTTGATTTACCCTCATTTAGCAGTTCCACTGAGGGCAGGCAAGGAGAAAGTCGAGAGGATACAGGAGAATCAAATGAGAAACGAGAAGAATCATCAACTGAAAATAATGAACAGCAAAATGCTTACTATTATACTCCTTATTTGGAGTACGATATTATAAAATCGACACCCGAGTCAGCTGAAAAACAACCAAATGAAAGTCAGAATGTTATAAAAAATGAGAACAAAGATTATTTTTATCAGTTATATGATGAATATAATGCTTTACGAGCTGCTGAAAATAAAGATAAGAGCTCAAGCAATGCAAAACCAGATTATGTGTATCCATCTTACGATTACCTTGTCCAGTTAGACCCGCAAAACACCGATGACAAAAAGGAAGCTGAAACTGCTGACAGCAGTAATCATCAGAGTGAACAGAACAACACAGGAAACCAAGAAATACCGCTGCAAGATTACGAATACTATTCACACATAAAATATCCTGACGAGAAAAAACGAAAAAAGAAAACTAAATCGAAAGTTAAGAAACCGACTACAGTAGAGGATTATGTTTATTATCCCTTACAGCAAGAAACCGCAAGTAATTTGCCTGAAAAGTACTTTTATTACAATAGTTACGAGTCTACACTGGCTCCAAAAACGAAGAAAAAGGGCAAGAAATCAAAAAAATCTGACAAAAATAACGACAGCCAACAAAGCGTAGTGCAGCCAATAATCTCAGGTATATTTCCAAATCAGTTGCATGAGTTGTATAAAAATGATGAGTCCGTACCTCTCCCCATTCCCTTTGATTTCGACTACAGTAGTTCCGAAGTAAAACCAAAAGTAGAACAGCCCGTAAGAAGTAGAGTTAAACGCGAAGATTTTCACTACATACCAGACAAATACGACACTGATTTTTCTTATGTGGTTCCAGAGCCAGCAAAGATAAATTATTCAAAGTTTGAGAAGATCGAACATCCGGATGACGGTCCGTTGTCGAGCAACGCAAGAGTGTACACGACAGAGTTTGGTAAAAAGAAAGGTCACGTGAGGGCGAGCGAAGATAGTATAGATTTTTAAATTGTATTAATTTATTTAGGCGAACTTACTTACCGAAATCTTTCAAAATCATTGTTTTTTTACTTTCTTATAAAATACTCCAAATTCCAAAATCTACGTTTAAGTGTTACCGACTTTTGTTAAATAAGTCCATTTTATTACATGAAAGTACGATATAAATAAATATATTTATTTTTCTTGTTCTTTTAATTCAACTAAAACCACAACACACAAATTTATGGAATTTTAATTTACGTAATATGTACTTCTTGCAGATGAAACAAACGAAATCAATTGGAGTGCAGGTTGATGTACAAACAAGAACCGTACAGACACTGACTGACGACTTTGGTACTGACACTGACTTAACTACGTACAGAAGAAGGTAAGAAAAAAATGGTACATATATTTTAGGGTGGAGAGTGAAATAAAGCCACTTTACTTGGCGGTTTCACAAAGTGAGATAGAGGGATGAACGGATGTGGGAGGGGTAATGTCTTGCCCAAGTTGTAATTATTAAATCAAATCTTCTGCTCAAATTTAAATCATATCTTCACTTGTCCTTTTCACTCTTCTCACCCATTTCACCTCTTTCATCTTCGTGTAACTAGACTTATCCACACATTCTGCATTTTCCGTCTTCTTCCTTCATCCAATATTTTCTTGAATTTTCATCGTTGCCCCATCTAAACCTTCTGTATACCATTCCCTCCATCTTCCCTTAAGTACTTTGGCAACTTCTGTGTTAAAAGTTTTTTTTATATTTAGGATTATGCCTTCCAACTTTCTTCTCTGCCCCTGCAATTGCAAGTCTTTGGCCCTGCCCACCATCTCCACCTCTATGGGGTCTAGATTGTCTTTTCTTCCCTCAACCTCCTCTGGTGAATACCCATTCCTTTCACATTATTCAACTTATATTTTGAGCAGCTGTTTCTTCTTATGTCCTCCCAGTACTCTGCTAGTAATTTGCTTGTCGTTCCTTGCAAAATATTTTTCCTTGTATTTAAGTACTCCCTTCCCTGCTTCTATTCCCATCTCACTTTTCGTTTCAAGCACAATATATATTTGGACCTGTCTCTTTAGTTCTAGTACCCATCTCAGATACACTCTCTATTTTTGACTATTCTCTCCATCCCTTATATTTTGGCTCAATACAATATGATTGTTTTAATTCATTAAGATCTATTGAAGAAAAAAAAATCATTCCACCCTAATATGTATGTAGGTACCCTTTAATATATTATTACTTATTTCATATTTTCAGTCTTGCAAATATCTTTGAAAACTTAAAGAGAGAGTTGGTGGATTTGCATACGCACCTAGGGAAACAAGAACTAAATCTCTAAAGCAGCAAAATTGTAAATATTAAATGGATTGCGGCTCCAATCACTGCCAATTAAGTATTACTCAACTTCGTCATTCAGAAGTGAATCATTTTATTTTTATTTCAATGAACTGTGTAGGATCCAAAGTGCAAAGTTAACAAACCATAATTGTAACCTTCGGTGGTCTGTAATTAAATAAAAATAAATTACAGTTACTTTTTCAGTAAAAAATTTATTTTGCGTATGAAAAATTGATATAAAAATTTATCAAAATATAAATGTATTGTATATCTATTTTCTAAAAAATACTGACATAAAGTTTACTAAATATTTTTTAAGAGTAATAAAATATTTTATATCACGACGATAAGAGAGTTTGGCAGAAATACAATTTTATTACTTAATTGACTCATTTTCAATAAGTGACTTCCAATAGCATGGAATAATAGAAATACTTTCCTTCCATCTGAGCTTTTGGAAATATAAACAAGAACACTACACTAGTTGTTGGCCAAATTTTGTTCAATGATGAAGCAATTTTTTCAGAATGGAAATAAAAAGGCAAAACTGTCACTATTTTACTGTACTGCTGAAAGAGAATGATGATGATGATGATGATGATGGAAATGGAAAGGGGCGGACAATGAAAATTATTGGGAAATGTTTCTTTGAAACAAATATATATTTGCCGAGTTGGATTCTCTTCGAACAGCACAATGGAAAAAAAAATATTTCCATTAATTGAAATGCACTGTATAGAATACAAGTATACAGTGGAACTTCCATAAGTCGAACTTCCTTTAGTCAAATTTTTCCGAATAAAAATGCGAGTCCCTTGACCTACCTAATAAACAAATGGCTGAAAAACCCAGTCGAGATTCTAAAATTACTGCTTTGCTGGTCAGTTTAGTTTTCTTGCTGATTGCGTTCAGAGCTGTTGCTAAAAATGTCAAGTGCGAAGAGGAAATTAAAAATTTTGTCGGTAGTTGACAAAATTCGTTTAATCGAACAAGTTTATGGAGGTCAGCAATGCTCGAAAATGGTTTAAGTCGTGTCTGTATGAAGATATCGATGAAGCAATGTTGAAGTGGGTTAAGGTTTGCCGTGACAAGAAACTGCCGATATCAGGAACAATAATTCGGGAGAAAGCACAGGAATCCACGAAAACCTTGGAACATTTGGACTTCGCTGCAAGCTCGGGATGGCTGCATAAATTTAAAGTTCGTCGCACAACAGTGCAAAAAGTGGTTTGCGGTGAAAGTGCAGACGCAAATGAAAAAGAGTGTGAAAATTGGAAAGAAAATGTGCTCCCTGGATTACTCTCCCAGTATGAATCTAAGGACATTTTCAACGCCGACGAAACGGGTCTGTTCTTTAAATGTTTACCGGACAAAACCTTGGCTTTTAAAAATGAGAAGTGTTATGGGGGAAAGCAAAGTAAAGAACGAATTACTGTTATGGTTGGTGCAAATATGGACGGGACGCAAAAACTGCAACTTTTGGTGATTGGGAAATCAAAGAACCCTAAATATTTTAAGGGCATTAAGTCTTTGCCGGTCACTTATCAGAATAACAAGAAGGCGTGGATGACGATAAATGGTTATTGTCTCTTGACAGAAAGTTTTCAGTCCAAAGGAGAAAAATTTTACTTCTCGTAGACAATTGCTCGGCTCATCAAACAATAATTGAGGAAAAGTTGAAGTCCATCAGCGTCGTATTTCTGCCACCTAATATGACATCTAAGTTACAACCAATGGATCTCCCCGGAAAATGAAAGTTCATTGGTTGGATGAAGATGATCTTAGTCTTGCAGAATTAAAGGCAACACTTGCGAAATACAGGGAATCGGTACAAATGGAAGATATTGACGCAGGAGAATATATTGCCATCGACGACGACATCCAAATTGCAGAATTTCCGATTGATGATGACATTTTGTCTAGTTTAAAATGTCAGTCGTCTAATTGCGAAATGTCCGACAGCGAAGGCGACGAAGAAAAAGAAAGTGAAGGCACTGAGACCGGGATAACAATACCGACAAATAAGCAGTTAGGTGACAGTTTAAAAAAAATGTTTAAGACAGTATGTATGCGTCATTAAGGTCTATACAGCAATTTTGTGAAAATGAACAGTTACGTCATCAAAAATTACCGACTTTTTTATTAAACAATGATTTCATTGGTTACAGAATTGTAAAAACCTGCATTTTGTATGGGTATATTGTGTATAGTTATGTTATACGTTATGGGCGAGGGGTGAACCGCAGAGGAATTTTGGTATACAAGCTTGAGGAATTGCTAAGGAATTAGTACGGAATTACATAAATTTGTAGGGAATTGCAGGAATTGTTTGGGGAATTGCAGGAATTAATGAGGAATTGCAGGAATTACAAGGGAATTGCAGAAATGTTTACCCCTCTTATACTAACGATTGCGCATGCGCTGTAAATTATTGCAGTATCGGACGTACAGGAAATGCAAGAATTAGTTGTAAGGGAATTCCAGGAATAAGTAGGGGAATTGCAGGAATTACATGAGGAATTGCAGGAATTACATGGGAAATTGCAGGAATAACATGGGTAATTGGGGGAATTACTTGAGGAATTGCATGGATTAGATAGGAATTGCGGGAAATTAAAAGGAATTACACATAAATAGAGGAATTTGTGTACAAGCTCGAGGAATTACATAAATTTGTAGGAAATTGCAGGAATTGTTTGGGGAATTGCAGGAATTAGTGAGGAATTGCAGAAATGTTTACCCCCCTTATATTAACGATTGCGCATGCACTGTAAATTATTGCAGTATCGGACGTACAGGAAATGCAAGAATTAGTTGTAAGGGAATTCCAGGAATTAGTAGGGGAATTGCGGGAATAACATGAGGAATTGCAGGAATTACATGGGGAATTGCAGCAATTACATGGGGAATTGCAGGAATTACATGGGTAATTGGGAGAATTAGATAGGAATTGCGGGAAATTAAAAGGAATTACACATAAATAGAGGAATTTGTGTACAAGCTTGAGGAATTACATAAATTTGTAGGGAATTGCAGGAATTGTTTGGGGAATTGCAGGAATTAGTGAGGAATTGCACGAATTACAAGGGAATTGCAAAAATGTTTACCCCTCTTAAGGTGGGTACAGACTTGAGCAAATTATTCGTGCGCGCATAACACGCACGCGATCCATTGCTTGTCGGTCTCGGTGCCATGCTCAAAAGAAATTGTGTGCGCAGTTTGGAGGACAAAACAGGTGCTGTAAATTATTGCAGTATCGGACGTACAGGAAATGCAAGAATTAGTTGTAAGGGAATTCCAGGAATAAGTAGGGGAATTGCAGAAATTACATGAGGAATTGCAGGAATTACATGGGGAATTGCAGGAATTACATGGGGAATAGCGGGAATTACTTGAGGAATTGCAGGAATTAGATAGGAATTGCGGGGAATTAAAAGGAATTACACATAAATAGAGGAATTGGTGTACAAGATTTTGCTCTGCGGTTTGCCCCTCGGTTATGGGTTATGAGTTATTATGTGAATAATGCAAGGTATGGAAATTTTAATAAAATATTCTTAAACTCGAAGTTTCTTTAACTCAATTTTTTTTTTGTGTCCCTTGAGATTCGACTTATGGGAGTTTCACTGTATTGCAGAAAAAGATAGCAAATTTTGATGAAAAATACTTAAATTTTTGTACTCACGACTGGATGGAATTTTATTTGACATTAACTAGCATAATAATATTAATGATTGCATTTTATTGTTGCTATATTTTGTGCAAAATGCGACTACTTAAATAATCAAATTATGCCTCTTCACAAATCTAAAAATCAAGTTCAGAAAAGTTTTCCCTAACTAAATATTTTGTTCCCGACTCTCTTCATTTCTCTCACACCACACCAAAATGAACCACTTTTATTTTAGGCTGTGCTTTAGTTTCGTTAGGTTCACTTTTCCTAACCGGAGCAAAATCTTTTAAATAGTCCTCATTTGGATGACATAAAGGAAGGCTATCAGCCAGCTCCTTTTGAGGGTTTGTAATATGGGGAGGCGGAGGAGGTCGTACAGGCCGCTTAATTTCTGGCACAATAAAAGCAGTCACTGTATCGGAAAATTTAACCTTTGCTTGTGGTTTCTTATTTGCACCGAAATTTGTACTTGAAGCACCAGATGCATTTACGGATGGACCTGAAACACAAGGTGGCGCCACTGGAAGAGGTGGCACTATAGTGTTTCGTACTGGCATAAACGGTGTTCTATTCGCATTAGCATTCGAACTTTGCGATGTAAACGAATAAGGATTTGTTAATGAATAATTCGAGTATGTGCTATTGTTTTGTGGCAATCTTTCGTAACTACTTTTGAAAGGTGTGAAAGCACCAGTGTTAAAATTCGAGTTCTGGAGTACAGATGGCACAGAAAAAGTACGTGTAGGGTTAATATTAAAGCTATTTATAGAGGTATTTGCTTGAGGAATGCCCAAATTAGGTACAGAATTTAAATTTGTAGCAGATAAAGATGTTGCAAATGGTAATGGAGGCGCAACTAAATTTGCAACACTTTGATTTTTACCGTACTTCACAGATAGTAAAGGAGCAGTTGGTGGTTTCACATAAGAAGCCTTAGGAGCGATCTTCGGTAAATCTACTGTTGATATAGGAGGCAGTACAGTTGGAACTGGATTATACGTTTTTGGAGTGGCATTATTAAAGTTAGTTGTCAAGTAATTGTCACTAATCGAAGTTGGAATTATGGGATCACTTTCTATATTTCCTTCCTCTTGAGTTATACTATCTTCACTTGTACAACTGTCTGTTTCCCCACATTGAGAACAAGATGATCGTGAACAAAGAGATTCTACAACAAGCAACTCAATATTTTGGTAATTACTGTAACGCGTGCAACTTACCTTCACTTGAGCAACGACTGAGAAGGGCAGAAGCCTGTGCTCTTGCAGCTGCAGCCATTTCAGTTTCCCCAATTTTAACAGCTATAAAGTGTAAATCCATGAAAAGATCATGGTGTCCTAGGTCCACGGCTAATAGGAAGGCAGTTTCAAACATACTTGCTCGAACAAGTTGATGGAAAAATCTTCTAGTTAGTGAATTAATCTGAAGAGAAAAGGAAAATATAGACGTAGCAGAAGAGTTTATAAGCTACAGACAACACATAATAATTATTCTTTGTTCACATTCCATTATTTAGTTATACTGTTTTGTACCATAAATCACGTTTATTGAGAAAGGACATGCGCTATGTGAATTAAAAAAAAAAAGTGAAAAATGCCAAAAAGGCGTTCAAGTGGTGCATCATTGTCACCTCCTTCCTCCTTCTAGAGTTAAGAAAAAAAGACGTTTTGATAATTTAAAGAGGAAAATGGGAAAAAATACAGAGTGAAACTGTCAAATATTCATCAGATAGTTCATCTGGTTCAGAATTAAGTGCTAGAGTAAGTACCTAAGTACCTTCTTATTTACTAACAAAGTGAAAACATCAGGTATTCGGAAGAATTGCCACCGAGTCTTAGTAGTTAGCATTGTAGTTTAATTTAGCATCTAAGGTTAGTCCTAAATACTTAACTTCTCTGCTCAGTTTGAACTCTTGGCCCTACAACCGAAGCCTCTCGAGAAATTGACCAAAAAGGCTACCCGGAGCCTATGAGCTTGTAGGGGTATGATAGGGAGAATGTGGAGGCTAAGGCCAGCAATGGTCTCTTGGATTTACTCCAGGGTAATAATCCCCACAGAAAAAGAGAATCTCAAATTAAGCTAGGAAAATTGCAGACTTGCATGCCTAGGAATCACAGGGGAGATGCAAACAACGCCCACTGCGGCCATGGAGACACTTCTGGGACTCCCACCACTACGTATCGTAGTGGAGGCGGAGGCCCTTGCAGCTGCATACAGGCTAAGGATAAACGGTTATGGGCTAACTCTTGCAAGAGCGGGATACCATACCGAAATATTTCAACAAATAGACAAGAACTACATGCTTAGCATGCAGTCGGATAGAGGGAAATTCACAAAAGGTGAGAGAACAGGACGGAAACATTTGGTATACAGATGGGTCTAAAACTGTACATAGTACTGGGGTGGGTATTGCTGGCAAAAGCCTAGGGAATGAAATTAGCATAAACCTGGGCAGCCTTGCAACCGTATTTCAGGCAGAAATTACTGCAATTTCCGTATGTGTGCAGATGATCAAGAGGTCCTTTCAAAACAGGAGGATCCAGATTCTCACTGACAGTCAGGCAGTACTGAAAGCTCTGGAAGCTACAGAGATACAATCCAGAACGGTTAAAGACTGTGTGGACTCGCTGGTTCGGCTAGCAGTACATAACAAGGTTATTCTACGATGGGTGAAAGGCCATCAAGGAAGTGAAGGGAACGAGAAAGCAGACCTCTTAGCGAAGAAGGGAGCCAAAGTCCCGCTTATAGAGCCGGAACCTACCTGTCGTTTGGCATATCAGATAGCAAAGAGGTGATAAAGGACCTATTAAGACAAAAACATACCTCGTACTGGATGGGGACTCCTGGACTGAGGCAATCGCAGATGTTCATTAGCGGATCATCCAGCAAGAGAGCTGAAGAGTTAATACTACTGGGTAAGAACTAGCCGAGATGGGCAGTGGGACTATTTACGGGACACTGTTCACTTCTGAGACATCTTACCATTATTGGAGTGAAGCATAATCCTGATTGCAGGATGTGTGGAGAAAAGGAGGAAACTCCTCATCACATACTATGTAAATGTCCAGCTCTTGGAGCAGCTAGACATACAAGCTTTGGAGCTATGTTTGTAGAACCAAAAGAAATAGCAGATGCACCCATACTTAAGTCTTGTCCTAAAATTTTTGAGGGGACCAAGCTTATGAGATAATCATGTATGGGGGCACAATAAGCTTGAACTTCAGTGCTAGGGGCCGGAAACCTACCCCGTAAGAAATAATAATTCAATAGTAGTTAGCACTGTTTTGATTTCAATACAAAACCTCTGTCCGTCGGACAAGGTCGTTTGCTAGTTACTATGTAGTTATTGCAGATTATTGAAACATAGGCATTCAGAAGAATGGCGGTTCGGATCCATGCAAGTACTCACTTTGTTTTTATTTTGACCACCATGTCAATCATTTTTTTCCCCATATAAAACATCACTGGGTTTTAGGTGTTGACGCAGGTATTAATGTGTCTAACCTTTTTAATAATAATATGGAACCTCCAGAATTACCTGGATCCGACGGGGTGGCCCGTCCAGAGCGCATTAACCTGTTAGACATTTTGGGTGTGGATCCAGTGATTGCTAGTAATCAGGGACAACTTATACATGAAGGCATGAAGGAGAGATGGGTCCACATAATTAATCTGGGCCTTGGAAAGGATATAAAACAGGAATTCCTTTGATCCTCCAGCTCCAAATTGCAATGCCCTAATACCTCCTAAATTAAATGACAAAATAAATGGTGCTCTAAAGAATCTAAAAGTAAAAGAAGACAAGCATATTTAACTAAGTTACAAGAACAAATCAGAGCTGATCTTACGGCATTTAGTGTTCAGATAAATCTACTTTTGGGTAATGGCATCACGATGGAGGGTGACGAAGATAATTTCCAAAAGTTAGCAGATGCTGCTAAACTTTTTTCTGATTCGTTCTATCGAATCTCCCTTCACAGAAGATAGCTAATTACCAGGCTCAATCGTCTAAGTCAGCCATGAGACAGGTGAATGCATTAGCTCAGCACAGGAAGCCATCTTTCATACTCACGCCAACTCGAATAAAAATTATTAAAACTTCAGGGGCTACTTCACTCGAACACGGATGAAACACCCCTAAGTGAACCAGGAGAGAGGAGAGAAGAGGACAGAAGCAGAAGGAAAGATTTTTCAATGGAAACGCTAAAACAATTCGAGGTAGGAAAAAATTATGCCGGAAACATAAAAAGATTTACTTCAAATTGGAAATTTATAACATGTACCAAACAAATTTTGAATTGGGTTGCTGATTATTCAGTCCCCTTTATCAGAAAGTCTTTTCAACAAATGATTCCTAAAGTAACAATTTTAGAATTTGAAAAGCATTCATATAAGGAAGCCATAAAACAGTTTTTATTAGAATTTCAGAGGAATTTATCCCATTGAAATTTGATACCTATTCCACTTGCCAACAGTTTTACGTTTTACCCAATCATGGATCATAGATTAATACCTGAGATACCATAGATTCCTTACCTGAGAACCAAATTTGTGCCTCATTTCTGTGCTAACTGGAACAGCTGGATTATGGTAGCAACCCAACGCATCTTCTAAATATTTCGCATTCTCTTCAGTGAGTGGAAGTTTCATTAAGCCCACACATATTTTCTGCAAGATATGGAAGGTCTGTTCATTGAAGTCCCAACTCAACAAAATACTGATAGTTTTCTCTATTTTTCCTGAAGACAAATAACTTTGAGCAATAGACACAAAACCTAATGATGACTCCAGGTGCGTTTTGAGGATCAGAGGTCCACCTTCTACAGCAATGAGCAAATCTTTCTGACCCCAATAGAGTCCATCCAGGGCAACCTGATTATTGAAATAACCAGATAAATCGATCAAAGTTATTGGTGTACTGTCCTCTGCTACTAATTGAGCTGGTATACAATTTAGAGCACTATCGTAATACTGCAACTGCCCCTTTTCATTTGAAACGACTGCAATGGCTCCAGACTTATGCCATGCTGCACACTTCGGTATAAATGTTGCCTTGACTGTTATAGTTGAACCTCTGTTGCGATTCAATACAGCAATTGATCCATCTATGCAAGTAAATAACAGACGTGCTTCGTCATTACTTAGCTTGCAGCAGTTTACTTGAGTTTGTAACGGGACAGATGTGACACTTACTCGTTTTAAAATATTCCCCGCTAGTTCTACACAATTTACTTCAATAGACACAGCCCCTACAAATTCCAAAATTATTCGTGATATAACTTTATCATGGTAAATTACCTCTTTGATTTACTTTCTGTTCGACAACAATGATCGTTTTAGAACAAAATTTGCTGACCACTACTTCAATAGGTTCTCCATCTGTTTTCCTATAAGCCAGTAATTCTGGACCGCGGCTTCCTATCCAGTATAAAAGTAAGTTTGCCTTTTCGTAATCCCTTCTCAGTGGACACCACGGTTGTGGATGGTCAGCTATTACTTTGCCCCAAACTACTAAACGTTCCCTGTATAAACTAAGATATTTTCTGCTACCACCATCTAAGGACCATCCGTCTTTCCACTGACTACCAATTCCTAATATTCTGCCATCCGTGCACATGCATACTATTTGTTGTCCTTCTATTACGGCTAAAAGGTAATGTATGTTCAACATTAGGCGTGAATTATGGGAACAAATGGACTGAATCTTGAAATGGTTCAAAATAATAGAATTAGTCTGTTTGAGCAATTAGGTTTTTCCGAGGTTTTTCATTTAGCCGGGTATGTATACTAAGGACATTGTTCATTTATGGCACAATTTGCATTTTATTGAAAAATATACCGGCTATGTTATTGTGAAAATATGTTTCGTTGGTATTTAGATTTAGTAACAATTTGTTTTTTTTCAAGTTAATTGACTATAGTTTCGAGAATTCAAAGACAGTGCATCATTTATTCGTTTCATCATCTGACCAGTGGAATTATTTTTCTTAAAGTTTAATGTAATAAATATAAGTGTGCTATAAATATGTAATAAATCTGTATGTAGGTATATTTTTTGTATTAATCAGTTTAATGACAGAAATTGGGTGCAGGACCGACACTGCAGTTCATTATTCAATAGAAATAATAGCACATTACCATTATAGAGTGACTCGGACTGCAGTTTTTGCGCTAAGCTTTTACTAAACGACAAACTAGCAATGTTTCCACTTTTTTCGTTTACTGTTATGTTAACTAGAACGCCTCTGCAGAGCAATACTTGTAACTTATTTTCTTGCCATTCTGCCGAGACAACTTTATTTTGAGCAAGATAATCCTGCAAAATATATTCATTTCATCAAATAATCTATACTATTTATAATTCTATACTTCTAACTCCTTTAACTTGTCTTTTAATTTCACAGGGCGTTTATTCGCAGGGGTCCATATAACTCCACGTTGGTCGCAATACGACTTTTTACTTTGTGATAAGGTACCAGATGCGTCTTTCTTTAAAGAATACCTGTAATACATTCAATGAAAAAATCCTCTAAGCAACTTCACGAGTTGTTTTTACCTAAATGACCCATAATCGGTAGATTTAATTGACAAATTTTCATCTGTTGTCCAGAAATGCAACTCACTTAACAAACTTAGCATTTCTGGAAAAGTGAAGAATACTTAGCATAATTGTTTAGTGGTTAAATCATTTCTTCAAAATTATACTGTTATAACACTGTTAGAAATAAATAAAGGAAAAATAAATAACCAAACATAACCTATTAAAACGTCAGACACAAATGTCAAAAATGGAAGTGTTTGCAGTTTGCCTGCTCACAGAGGTAATATTGATAAATAATTCATAAAAGATTCAAAACTTAAACTTTAATTCCTACACTTGAAATGCAACAAGATTTATTGCAAAAAACAAATTTGTCTCTGCTAAACTATAATGAGCTACTACAAAAGGTTACTCTGGTAGATACCATCCTTCCTTATCTAGGGTAGATACAATAACCAATAGTGGATGGACTTTGACACTTGAGGTTTGATTAGCAATATTAAATTAGTTTTTGAAATGAATAACTTAAGAAACTTAATTTTCAAATCTCTGACGCCAAGAAATATGTTGAGTATTAGACGAACAGGCACAATTAATATATTTGAACCTGATTATTTAGAGGTAGGTAAGCAAAATGAAATCTGTTTGTCGTGAAATGAAGTATCCTTCTTATAGCTAATGAAACCAAAACTACCTCTTTACGATACCCTTAATATCCAAATGAGAGGTTATGATTTCTGTGTGTTAGAGAGTTACCAAAGGCTGGTACATGTCATTGCAAAAAATATGGATATCAACATCGAAGATGCTTGGGCTGTCCCCGCTCAAGAAATGCAAGTAACTACTTATAAACCGAACAGTGGAATCTTAAATAGTGAATATAAATTGAAAACTTATGGGCGAGTGATACAAATAACAGACATTAGTAGTGTTCAGGTTTGTACCTATTATACAATGTGCAACTTTGTGCTGGTGCATTTGGCTTGATTCCGTGTTTTGTAATTTATGCGAATACTTGTAGACTGCACAAGACAGCATTATGGAAACAAATCAATCTTTATAACGCAGAGCATTGGGCACTCTAGTTGCATGTCAGAACATAGAATCATGTCAATGTTTTTGCCAATTTGTGCAATATCATAATATTGTTATTTTAGTTACCTCTGTTATTGCGAGTATTAGAAACTAGTGCTCCAGAAGGTGTTACAGTAAGTGTCGTAAAACATGAAGATTACCACGATGAAATCAGATACGTACCAGATAAAGAATTAAATACGCTCAAGCAAACTTTAGAAGAAATGCAGGATGCTAGAACGAAGAAGTAATTCTCAAATTTAAATTTTTATTATCTTATGAAATTATTTATAATTTAGTTAAATAGAAAATTACTTGAACATTTTTTGTGTTCACATCTTGTTCTCACAGTATTCGTGTTTACTTATTAATAAAAGTGTATGTCTTGCGGGTGCAAATAAAATTACTTGGTAAAATTATACGTATAGGTGTGGTTGTATCCTAGACTACATATGAACCTTGAGTGGCTAACTACCTAACAAGTATTTCCTATGAACAGAATGATTGGAGCCAGTTACCAGATAGTAAGTGAACTCTCACGTCTGTAGTCTCGCCTTCCACCACCTTATGAGTAAACAGGAATGAGTCCAATAAAAAGGGCATTTTAGATGCGCTTTTTTAAATCTCCGATAGTTTTCGTAATATTTGAGGTCCTAATTATTGAAAGACTGGGTTTGCACATAATTCGACAGTCACAAGAAGTGTACACTTCTCAGGGTTGGTACCTATACTACCTAATGTATTCTGCAAATATCAAAATTTTTGTGCCTGTCTATGAAGTTAGTGAAATTGTGTAGAAACTATTCCCGCATTTAGTTTATAGTTTTATATAGGTAACAAGTATGTAGGTAAAACTAGAAGGATACAATATCCTATATTTTTGAAAACTCAAATACCGGAAATTAACTCAGGGATTTTAGGTTGAAACGAGATCAAAACCGGATACTAAATGTCGTAGGTACATGAGTACCTAGTGAATTTCAAAGAAATCCCATATTCTATTTCTTCTTTTTGGCATTTATTGTTTATTTTTTATTTCCCGCATATTTACGTTTTGCATCCAATATTTTAGATCAAAGAATAAACGCGCATAATTGGTGAATTCAGCTGATGTATTAACCGGATATTCGGCATAAGCCGGATCAACCATAAGATTCGGACCGCTAACCGCCAGTTACTTTTCATCTCGATCAATTAACTGCATAAATAATTATACCTAACGTTTCATCTTCGAAATTTTAAGAGTTCTTTTCCGTGGTTATATGTACTTATCTAATAAAAACCTAACAAATTTTTGTAAAAATATGTAGGTATCGCATACTTGGGCTATTTTATCCGGCCGAATCTTATGGTTGATCCGGCTTATGCCGAATATTCGGTTAACACGGCTGAATTCACCGGATACCTGATAGATCATAAATCCCCGATCCCGATTGAATCATTATCTGAAAGCGTGGTAAAGTAAATGGGAGAGCTTTCCTCGCTCCAGATGTTGACTAAAATAGATAATACAATATAGGTGTGCATCTGTGCATTATTCTACAATAATGCACAGAAAGTTGCCGGAGATTCACCAGTGCTTCCTTATGCTGATGGTCTGGATATAGGGCACGTCATGTGGGATTCTTGATATTCGGGACATAAGTGCCTCCGTCATACGTCAGATTTTCATTCCAAACAAAACAAAAGCACGTGCCATTTGACGTTTATCGATATTATTTAGAACGTCTTAAACTAGTTTTTGCAATATAATTCTAGACGTTTTGCAGTGAAAACAGTTTATTTTCAATTTGTGTGTTGGGCTTGCGCGTAAAAACTTGAAAATAACTATATGTAATTATAATTATATTTCAGACGTTAGGTTAAAACGTCAGAAAGCACGTGGCTTTGTTTTGTTTGGAATGAAAATCTGACGTTTGTGACGCGCCACTTATCTCCCGAATTATGTTCGCTCTTGCAAGTAGGGATCCTAACGATACTTCGATACTTCTAAAGTATCGATACCTACTGCTTAAAGTATCGATATTTCGGTATCGTTACCACCCATTCATAGCGATATCGAGTAGTATCGGAAAACTCAAGAGGTGGTATCGATACTCTGGCGGTAAGCGATAATTAAGTCTTGCCGATCGGCGGCGGCTTATCACAACAAAACCAAAGGCGCATTGCGCTCGCAGACGGGTGATGGCAGGTGTTTTGATGTCATTTGTTCCCTACTTGTTATTTTTGTTTTCATTGTATGAGGCGTTTGTAGGCAACCGATATGATTTTAAATAGTAAAAGATCGTCCGCAGCTACTTTTTGTACTATATTGCAGCTGCAGGTGTAACATTTTTTGCAAGCAGCCTGTATTACAAAATTGTAAAGCATGCAACAGTTGCGAATCAGATATCATCCATCATATTCGCATCAGTCAAGCAAGAAACTGACTGGTTTTGGCTTTAATTTATATGTTTTAGTTTATGTGTTTACATACGGAGTATAATTAAGTAATTGGTTACATTATACCATATTTATTAGCTTCAACCACAATATAAAAAAATAATATAATTCTGACATAAAGAACTTTCGATACCGACAGTATCGATACTTGGTGGTATCGATACTTTACATATAGGTATCAAAAGGTATCAATACCCCCGACCTGGCAGTATCATATCAAATGATACCGGTATCGATACTTTTCGTTCCATACTAGGATCCCTACTTGCAAGCGACACGCAGGAAACACCCGGTATTACCCGTCTGTTAATTTGTTTCCCTTCGGTGGCGTATTACCCAAATCTACTATTGTACACTCCCACGGCGATTTCTATTGGTTGATTCAAAATATATGCGCTAGTTGGCAGTTTATAATGAAATTATTTTCTTGAAAAACACGTTTAAATTTAGTAAAAACACGGGTACGTTATTAAAACTACCAAATAAAGCGAACGTAAGTTTTGAAGCTGCCTTTGAATTAGTGCATTAGCTCTGGACTGCTGAATTCGTTGGAAACGAGTGTACCATTCGGGTATATTTTGAATCAACCAATAGAAATCGCTGTGGAAGCGTGTCTAGCTCTGTACAAGAGTATATTTGGGAAATACTCCCACAGTGAGTTTGGAGTGTTTACAATATTAATTTACTTGATTGTCTTGGCCTTATGAAATTTCTTTCACCCGTTAGAAAACCTGATGGCCTCTATGAATGGTTAGGTATTGGTGAATTTAAAATAGAATGACGGCCACATGGTCATTTATTAGGTAATTGGTGTAGGTGATCCACAACACGTAAGCAGACAGGTGTTGGGACCATTCCAGAATAATTTCTTACTTCAAAGTTATCTAGACAATAAACTGTTTTAGTTATGTTGTTTATTTGTGTAGGTACACGTTGAATTTTTAATGCACCTAATGCGATCGCATTTACTTTGCAAACAAGATAACAATGTCACAAATTTTTGTTAAAACTTCAAACAGTACATTTTACTTGAACATTATCAAAACCTTCCACCATGGAAGAAATAAGTCAGGAAGCTTTAGTTGAGCTGAAATCTATGTTTGATGGATTAAGTAAAGCTGCGCAAGTGAAATCTGAAGATTTGGTGAAAAATTCTGGCGACAGTTCTGACGTGGCGATTGGTGAGCATTTTCAAAAGCTTCACGCCCGGCTGGATGAACTGCTGACGCAAGTGCCGGCGGATTCTCCCGCATATTACAGAATTGTTACTATGAAAAATTCAGCTTTTTACGAAGAAGCGAAAATGGGAATGGCTGGGGAAGACACCACTCCTTCAGAACAGTTACTGGAAAAGACCCTAAGCAATATTAATGACCACAAGAACAACCCACAATTGATTTTCTTGTACTTGCGTGTGATAAATCATTTGGCTTACATGCTCTCTAAAAAAGGAGAGTTACAGAAATCCCAAGAGTTATTGGAAGAAGTCTCTAAAATAGATGTTAGTGGTGACGTATTAGTTTACAGGTAACTTTTTAAAATACTAGTATAATAGAAATACAATATATAATCTTTGACTTGTAGCACCGAAGAGTTGTTTGCAAATAATGAAATTGACCAATCCCAAGCGCGTAATAAAGTTCACAAGTTAGTTGCAAATAACTTGCAGATGCTGGGTTGGGTGTTCGGAAAAATGGGGAACCATGAAATGTACACGCTCAAGTTGCATCAAGCCCTTCAGCAGCTCTTGAAGACTACAGATAACGATTTAGTGCATTGGTCTTGTAGATGCATACGTTTGGCGCTATTGTATTTAAATCGTTGCCAGTATGTTCCTGCTAGGTAGAATATTTTCTTATTCACTATGGTGAAATTTTGTAATTATTAAACCTTAGGTATCATTTAGCAGCGGCCGGAACTGTACTAGACAATTTAGAGGTAACATTATCGCAGCATCCAGAGCTAGGGAAAGCTCAAGCAGATTTGGCTAGATGTTGGATTCATTATGGACTTCACTTGTTTGGGACGAGCAAGACGTACATTTTGGAAAAAATGTGCAAGGATGATATATTTTCCTTAAGTAAGTGCCTTCTTCATTTTCAAAATCCTATTATCAGACTGGAGGGTTGAAAAATCTCCATCAAGTCTGTAATTCACGAACTCAACGTTTGCTGTTGACGTGCTACAGCTTTTTCTGAGAGTAAACTAAAACACCATATATTGCTTTATAAAACATTTAATGTTCCTTTCGTTCTTAAATAATTTTTGTCCGTTTTTGGGCAAGTTTGGAAAAGAATAATCCATAAAATATGAAAAAAATGATTTTCCAAGTATTTATAATTTAAAAATTTGAAGTATTTTTGTAGTTGTTAGTGCCAATTTCTTAATAATATTTTGTTATTTATTTACATTTTTATTAAGAAAAAACATGTCATTTTTTATACTTATTCAATAAAATCTTGACAAAGACTCCTAACGGAGTCGAAACGTCGATTAAATATTATACAATTCCTTTTATTTGCCAATATTTCACGAAAATAACAAAATATTAAAAATTTGAGTTCGATTATTATGTCATAAAACACTAATCTCAGAAGCAGGAACATTTTAGGTGTTTTAATGCTGTAGAGTTTACCTACTCCTAGATATTGCCTTTATCTCATAAAAATACGACAACTAAGCTTTATTTAAAAACAAGACAAAATTTAAACTCCTTTTCCACATCTGTCAAAATTTAAAAAAAACTGGAAACTCAAAGAATTGCAATGGAGAAGACCCGCTTAATCGAATTTATAACTTTGAGTACTGTAATATCAAGCACAAATAGAATATGTATCGCGTACCACGTAAAAATTTTGATTATCCGCCGTGCTAAAAGAAAAACATGCAACTAGAAAAGCAGCATAACCGGGAGGGCTAAAACGCGCGCTTTCTGTGACGTAGGAGGCCTATACGTTGCGGCGTGGTATAACGCGTCTCCCTGGATAAAGTGGTGAGGAGTCGAAGAATGAGCGGGGGCAAGCCCTGCTAACGCGCAGGGTAGCTCTATCCTTGTCGCACATTATGGCGTTGGCTGCGAAGCACAACTGGATTCGCAGCGCTACGCGTGTGTTAATTCTGCAGTATATTAAATGAGATAAAAATAAATGTTTTGACTCAAATTTTATTTTGGTCTCGGTTTTATGTTGCAAATGAAAGTGGAAGGTGTTTTTCCAGTTCTGCCTTGATTATCTGTACATGCCCTAGTTGTAAAAAGTGCGCTCCTTTTATTATGTATTATAATTATACGTAAATTAATTTTGCGTAGGTAGATTAAATTAAGTGAAGTAAGATTTTGGGTCTAGGAAACAATAAGAACTGTGAAGTTTGTTACAATTGGATGTACCTACCATACCAACTACAAGTGCCAAGAATGTTAATCTTTTTTATAATCTCGTTTGGAATATTGAAAAAAAGAAGCGGAAGAAGGTATCTTGACCCAGAGAAACTAAAAGATGATGATATGCGCAATAAGTTCGAGAAAAAGACAAACGAAGCACTAAAGGGCACGGGTGGAAATATTGTTAGGGACATAGAGGCAGAATGGAATTGCATTAAAAATAGTTTAGTTTCCTCAGCTAGGGATATTTTGGGTCATAAACAGAATGAAAGTAGGAAACCCTGGATAACAAAACATATTGTGAGTCTAATAGAGGAAAGGCGAAAATATAAAAATAGGTTAGATGAAATAGGGAAACAAAGATATAAGGCGATCAAGTGGGAAATTATTCGGAAATGTAGGAAAGCGAAAGAGCAATGGATCGATAATAAATGCAAAGAAGTGGAAGATAACTTCGAAGTAGGAAAGACTGATGAAGCATATAAAATAATCAGGAGAAATTTTAGAGAAATTGGATCTAGTACCAAAAACATTAGAAATGAGGCAGGAGATATCCTAATCGGAAGTGGGGAGAAGGCAGATAGGTGGAAAGAATATTTAGGAAACTTATATGCGGGACAGGAAGTGCAAGATATATTAGAAAGCGAAAGCAGTGTAGAGGGGGATAACCTAGGGAGTCCTATAATGAGAGAAGAGTTTGAGATAGCACTAAAAAGTTTAAGGAATAATAAAGCACCAGGTATAGATGGCTTGCAGGCAGAAATCTTAAAGTGCGCAGGTCAAGAGGTAATAGATCGTTTATTTAAATTAGTTAGTCGCATATACCTGACAGGCGAGATTCCAGAAGATTACAAACGGAACATCATAGTAGCTTTGCCAAAAAGAAAAGGCGCGGATAGATGCGAAAATTTTAGAACTATCAGTTTAACTTCCCATGCGTCAAAAATTTTAACTAGAATTGTGCAAAGAAGGATGGAGAAAAAGGCGGAAGAAATATTAGGAGAAGATCAGTTCGGATTTAGACGAAATAGAGGAACGCGCGAGGCCATTCTAGCTTTACGAGTAATTATAGAAAAAACGATAGAAAAGAGAAAGAGCGTCTATATAGGATTTGTAGATTTAGAAAAAGCCTTCGACAACGTAAAATGGGGGAAGATGTTCGAAGTGCTGAGAAAGGTAGGGATGAAATACAGGGACAGAAGAATAATACATAATCTCTACAAAGAGCAAAAGGCAGTTATAGAATGTGAGCAGGAACAAAGGGAAGTAGATATCCGGAAGGGAGTGAGACAGGGATGTGCATTGTCACCTCTAGTTTTCAACTTATATATCGAAGATGCGATTAATATTGTTAAGGAAAGAACAGCCTCAGGGATCAATGTACAGGGCCAAACTATTAACATGCTCAGATTTGCGGATGATATAGCAGTGTTAGCATCTAGCAAAGAAGAATTAGGAGCGGCTTTGAATGAAATGGAAGCAGTTTTGACACAGGGCTTCGGCATGAAAATCAATAAAAAGAAAACTAAAATTTTGGTATGTAGGGGATGTGAAAATAGAACTAAAATGGAAATACAAATTGGAAATGAGAAGATAGAGGAGGTCGCGGATTTCTGCTACTTAGGAAGTAAAATAACTCAAGACGGTAGGAGCACTAAAGATATAAAACAAAGAATGGCGCAGGGCCGAGTTGCGTTTAACAAAAAGAAACAACTGTTATGCTCGAGAACGGTTAATATAGAGACTAGGAAGAGACTCTTAACGTCGTATGTATGGAGTACGGCATTATACGGGTGCGAAACTTGGACAATAGGAGAAGCGGATAGAAAAAGAGTAGAAGCGTTTGAAATGTGGTGCTACAGACGCATGATGAAGATACCGTGGATAGATAAGGTTAGCAATAGGGAAGTATTAGAAAGAGTTGGGGAAAAGCGAAAGGTATGGAAAACAATAAAGAGTAGGAGAGATAGGATGGTAGGACACCTTCTAAGACACGAAGGAATAGTTCGTGACATACTAGAGTCAGAGATAGGAATAAAAAGAGGTAGGGGTAGGCCTAGATTAGACTACTGCTCTCAAATAGTTAGGGATGTAGGATGTTCTACTTTTAGGGAAATGCGTAGGTTAGCTCAGGATAGAAAAGAATGGAGGTACGCGTCCAACCAGTCTTCGGACTGAGAACCTTATGATGATGATGGAATATTTAGAACAAAAATTTTGCAATTTTAAGTTATTTAAGGATTGAAAAATCATTATTAAAATCTCGTTCTTCGAAAATAGGTAGGTACATAGGAATATTCTTAATTATGCAATCCGCTTTTAAGGAAAGAAAATTACCAAACTTTATGTACCTGCGCAGCGTGATGCGTGACCATGAAAGTCGGTTTTATACGGAAAAAAATTAAATTTGAAAACAATTACAAGAATGCTTATATGCCTCTTTACTGTGAGTCACAAACGGATTTTTTAACTAAAATATAGTACTAATTTCGTAGAGAATGGGGGTATCAAAAGTACCTATACCTACCAAAAACAACTTTGTAGAAGACTGCAATACCGATCCTCAACAAAATTTCCAAAAATTTTAGTGGATGTTATTATTCATGAAGTTAAGTAATAAAAAAGTAACAGGCTAAACTCTTATTTTTCTAATTATATTGTTGCATTTAAATGAAACGTAATTTATCAAAGATAGAAATGTATAAGATATAGTTATTCTGCAAGATGTGCCACTATTAAATCAATTTTTGATACTGCTATCGGGAAGAAATTTATGAAATTATATATTTTAACGGTGGAAAAAACAGAAATATTCGAATTTTGTGAGAATTGGTATGTATGCATATCATAACAAAAGTAAAACACAAGTGAGGAAATTGCTTCATTACAAAAATAGGTAATAATCACATATTTCAAATCTTAAGTATTTAAGTTGGACATAACTTTTATATTGTAGATTTCTTAATAGAATTTAAGACTTTTTTATGCACATGTAATGAACATATAATTTGACAAAAGTAGATATAGATATATTAGATAATTATTCACCACTAACCATTCTTGAGGTTTATTTTATCATCTCGTCGACAAGCTACAATTCATTGCTTTGCCAATTCGCTATTCTTTTCAAACTTGAAGTAATACGTACTTTATATTAGTACTCTCGTCTAGTTGATGATTTATACAAAACATTTGGTCTATATCCAGCCGGATACGTGATAAAACTGGGATTATTAATAAATTATTAAAACAGAGTTGAAGAAGTTTGAAACGGCGGCCAGCGTTTTGCGTATCTTAACACGGAGGAAGAGGAACCCACTTTTGTTTTACTATGGAAACTCCCACATTTCGATACAGTACAAGCAGGCATTTTAACTTATAACTCATAACTTTTAACTCATAAAGTAAATTGCAAATAATGCTTAAAACCAGGGCTTAAACAGCACCGCATCATTGCGTTCGCACAGCACGGAGAAATGCTTCCCGCAAATTTCTGCTTCGCACCCTACTTTTTTGCGCCAGTGGCGACAGAATTGAGCTGCCTATCGAGCATACTATATATGCTTATACTATGAGCGGGGGCTCAGGGTGTTAACGGATCGGTTTGCGCATGTGAAAATCCCTACCACCCTACCTAATCTGTAGACGAGTGTCTACCTGCAGTAAAATATTTCGGATCCATGACGTCATGTTAGTGGATAATACACGAGTAACAGACCCCAGAGTTGACACACCTATTTTAAACAGTCCCTTTAGCTGCCCTCTCGCACCAGACATACGCATTTTTTACAAAAAAGATAATGTAACAACCTAACCTCAAAACTAAACTTCTACGGGAGCCGATCCCACCCGGGCCGAGAATACCAAATTACGAGTTCTATGCGATACCTCCCTACCTACCGTCGCTGCTGGATGTAGATTTGACTAACGAAATACTTAAACCTAAGTATAAAGTATAACATAATGCCATCATGGATCCGAAATATTTTATTGCAGCATTGCAGGTAGACACTCGTATCTGTTGGCCCCGTACGTCACAGCGTCATTCAAATGTTGTTTTTGAAGTGTGATGCATATTTCGTATTTAATTATGACGAAAATAAGTCTCAAATATTAAAAACGAAAATTGCGGAATTTGTTTCGGATAGTAAACTATTCAATAGGATCAAAATTTGCGGGTTTTCTCCATTGATATAAAAATCATTATTCTCAACAACACAATACTGAATTCAGTTTCAATGGTAATTTAATTACCTATTAAATTTTTTGGCAACCTACATTATTAACACTTCAACAAAGTGTTCCTAACTAAGTGTCAATACGTCACCCTCGTTCTTTTATTGCTCGGCTTGGTCATTTTTATGAAAGTGACCTAAAAGCTTTTGGTTGTGCTTAAAGTCGAAGTAAGTAGGTACGTACTTTAGCTCCCATTAGCTTGTCAAAGTTGAGGATCGACGAGCTTTTGAATATTGTTCTCATATATGAAAGTCCGGTTCAAAAGACTTCGGTTCGACGTGAGATTTCTTTTGAAATCGTCTCTAATGTATTTTTTTCAAGTACGTAGAATTTTTTCGATTTTGGTTGTGGAAATAATGTTTTAAATGAAAATCATGACAATCAATTCTGCCTATAATATTACATTTCATACTTTTGAAATATTGCATACATTTCTGACTGTTAGCGAGTTCGAATAGTCTGAGATTTATTGACCTAGCAGAGATATATGTAACAAGAACTTTTATAATGCCGTTGACGACAAAATGTCAAGGTGATTTTTGTTGCACATGTAGACAATTTATCAGCATATAATACTGTTGTTTGCTTCACCTCGGTTATGCTTCAAAGATATATCAGTCTCGTTATTATTGTATTGGTATTGTACTATATTAAGCGGTTATGGATTTATTATTTTCTAGAACTAAAGAGCACGAAGGTTTACCGAGCAACTTTTCAAACAATCCTTTTGTAGTTACTTTGGAAAACGATCTCCCCGAAGAGGAAAACCTCTTAGACGAGGATCTTGCCTTCGAGAACCTGGACGTCGCTCCACAAGCAGTTCCTGCAATACTGATAAAGACCATCGAGGAAGCTCGCGCGCTATTCACTTTCACACAGTTGTGGTTGAAGCGAGTTCGAATTTATTACACAATTAGGGATTATCCTATATTGTACGTGAACGCGGTTTTGAACCAAAGCGAGTTGTATCGTTACATGGCTTTTTATGAGCCTGATTTGGATTCTCAGTACAAAGTACAGAAAATGAGATCCGATTCCTTGGAGCAACTGAGTAGTATTCTGAAAGAAATAAGACCGAAATGTTACATAGCTATTAGCGTTGAGTTATTGAGAGAATTAGCGGAAGTGCAGATTGAACTGATGAGTATTAATTTGCGGAAATTGTATTCTCAGGGTGAGTAATTTCTTCGTTGCTTTGCATCTATTAAGATATATTTTACTATTAATCAATAACCTCAAATATTCGAAGATGTCGGGGGTGCAGTCACTGACTATTTATTAATACCACCCAATAAACTGGAAAGGGTAAACGACTATTCCCCTGTTCTCTTGATGGATTCGTACAACATTTTCTCGCTGTGTCACGCGGCAATCAATTCAATGCGAAGTGATTTCTGTGATAAACTTCACCTTCATTCATTTTCAGGTCAGGCGAGTAGCGAAAGTGAAATACGTCGCCGGATTCACGCCGTTTCAGACATCCATTCTAAATTGGAAAGCGTCGGAGACATGATGGGACATTCCAGTTTAGGGGAACAAGATGTGCTACAGGATTCAGATCCATCTTTAACTCCACACGAGGGTCGGGCTGATGACATTGGAGCTGAAGAGTCCTGTGATAATGCTAACGAGGACGACTCCGATGTTAATAGTGTATCATAGTGGCCGTGTTTGAAAACAAGTATTTTTTGTGACGCTTGGACTTTGTCAGAATGTCAAATTATATTGTATTTTTACGTAATTACAAAAAATGCTTTTTCGTGTAAAGAATTTGCCCATTTTGTTGGTGTTCATTTTCTTCATTTGTTACACCAGCATTGACCCCGTGTGCAGCGAAGACGGTAAGCATAGGTATAATTAATTTTTAGAGTAGGTCCTCGGCAGAAATTGCATATTAGAGGACAACGATATTCGGCAAGTTAACAGGGAAAATTAAAAATTGTTAAGAATGTGTATGTCACACTGATATGAAAGATTTACGGTCAGATAGAATAGATATTTTTGAATAAATATTTATTATTATTTATTTATTATTAGGAATGAATTGAAAGGCGTTTGAAAAATGACGGTCAAGAGCTTAATGTTTTTCAGAGAAATTGTGCCCCGAGAAAGCATCTACATTTTCTCTGTCCGCTTTGAATATCTTCGATGCAACTGTTTGCGTGGACAAAGATGAGAACAGTGATTCGTCGATTTCGAGCCTAATATGTCTGCTCAGTGATTTTTGCGGTTATCTCCAAACTAAAGTGAAGTATTAAGTATTAACGGGGATAAGTATTTGGCCGTCACTCCTGACACGCCCCTCCGACATGTTTTATTTTCAGAATACCAATACACCAATACATTACACGACGAAAACTCGCTTCGGTCTCTGACGGAGGCTCCGCTTGACGTAAACCGGATACGTAGAACCGACCAAATTGTTTGTATACGAACAATTAACAACGCACAGAGATAATCCGCGCAGGGACAATATTAACACGCTATCAATGTTATATCCTGGCGCTTATTAGTTAGTTATTTTTTGTTGTTCTTGAATGACGAAATTTAATAAGTCGTGGCTTGATTTTTATAATCTGCGTGTTAGGAGTCACAACTTAAGTACATAGTTTAAATCCAGAAATATTTGTCTGTTTGAAACTTGACCTAAACTGGAGTTCAAATATTTTTCAGGCGCAAGGAATCTACTACCATTTCGTCGGTAGGCCACAACCGGAACGCCCAAAGACTTATTCAGATGCCATGGTAAATTAAGTTTCAATTTCAGTTAACCGAGTTCTCTGGATTATAGAATAATACCTTTTCCAAATAAGATGACTTATAATTAAAACAATCTTTATAGTGGAATCTTGTTGAAGTAATCACCTTCACGAAAGAAGAGAAGAAAGTCGATCCTGGCATTATCCAGAAATTTATATGCGGGTATCATGAATATATATTTTTCGTATTGCTTGGATTCACTTCTGTAAGTTGTCGCTTTCTAAAGGCTTCATGCTGCGTCTGTTCATCCGGGCTCCCCGACACGTATAATTAATTACTCTTCACCAGGGCATAATGTGCCCATGAAAAATTAATTGGTAGTCAAAAACATCTTTTCCACTACCAAAGCCTTGAAACGGACAGGGGAATTGAACCACTGAGCAAAATTGCTTCGGTACCTCGCTGGCGCTTTATGTTATTGCTTGTGTTCTCCGATGAACAGACTGAATGTACGGTTTGTTGGGACTGCGGGCAGCACATAACATTATTTGACCCAAATCTCTAACTTTTACTTCTTAGGCACTTGGTACACAGACTAGGATCTTCTTCTTCTGTAGGTAATTTTTCATAATGCAAGAAACTACGTGCCAATCCTGAGTTGGGGTCATTGTGTGCACTCAAATCTGTTGTTAGCAGGTTATAGGCGAGCACAGATGTAAAAAATATTTATAGATATCTATTTAGAATAAGAAAATGACTGGGATACAGAGGCCGCCATACTTGGCCTAACTTAGATTGGTTACCGTCGACCAATAGAAATTTATTCTGTGCAGCATTCATTGGTCAACTGCTCAACCGATTCCTTTATCCATTTGTTAGAAACTTTCTTCTCATTGCCACGTTACCAAGTGTAACTCTTTCTGTCTCTAATGTTAGCTAGGTACCGTTATTTGTTTCTTTTTGTGGCAACAGTCGAATTTTCACGTCCCTATTCCGTTTGGGTTTTACGACTGTCAAATTTTCATTGCGTTTCGATTTGAATCCTAACTTTTTAAATTTGACCTGTCAATTGGCTAATAGTGTTATACTTGGGCCGCCGAACAGACGGAGTGATCACCCTGCAAGAACGTGCTCTAGGCGGGACCACTATCAATTTAGGACAACCGAATCGCAGTGACGCGCTTTCTTTAGACCCAATGAAGTCGCATCACTCCAATTCGGTCGTCATAAATAATTACTATTGGCCCCGCTCGAGCACGTTCTTGCAGGGTGATCACTCCGTTTGTTGGGCGGCCCAAGTATAGTGCAAGTTTTGATGTACATAATTTAAATTTGTTAAAGTGAAAATTGCCAAAAACAGGGCTTTCTGGGTACTAAATGGAAAATAGTGTCATTCGTCGTTGTATTTTTCTGCAAATTTTTCATCGTCTTTACGAAATCCATGTTGCCGACTCGCGCATTGTGATAACCACAATTTACCCTATGTTCTGGTTCCGGCATGTTTAAGTTACGCTTGACACATTGTGCGTTCTAGACGACGTACGGTCCTAACAAATCGTAGTATGTGTAACATAATAATTATGCTTGGTTTAGTATAAAGGGTGGTTGGCTATTACGCAGCTTTTGGGGTCACTGGTATGGGACTTACTGACGTCAGTATGTGGAACTCTGAGGTGTTTTGTCGCGAACTACTGTATTTTCTAAAATCGCCGGTTACCGTCAGCCGTCAACGACACTACGAGCATTATTTGCTCGTAGCAACGGCATAGTAAAAATAACATACCTGAAAGCGTAAATTACAATTTAAATAGTATTTGGAATAGAAATTGAAAATTTGTGACCAGATTATAAACTTTGAAATTGACACTTCAAGAAATCTGGAGTCCTGATCTGTAAATTAGCCGTTTTGCAGATGACACCTATTTGGGCATTACGTAAAAACTAAAACAGTTCATACAAGAACACTTTCGTGTTCAAACACTTTTTATTAACGAAAAACTTGGGAATTAAATCCTGAAATTTATTCAATGCCAATCAACTAACGTTGCTAAATTGGCGTATTGGCAGTGTCACAAATCGAAAAGAATCCGACACTCCTGACTACAGAGGTTCTCAACAAGTTTGTCCACATGCGCAGAAGGCGACGAAAATCGGTTCTCGGAGTGTCGAACCATTATCTATACTAAACCAAGATAATTATGTATTAAAAAATAAATAATAGGTTGATTTTAGGTGGCATTGTATTACGTAATTCTTGTAATGGGCAAAAGGAAACAAACAGAATTACGGGAATCTATCGGGTTTGTGGACAACTTTATAACGGAGGGAGAAAACGATAGTGACTGTTGCAAAACATATTCACTTTTTTCCGAAGACAGTGACATTCCTACATCCTAATGAAAAGGTTTCTATGCCGATTTTTAATGTTTTACTATGTTTTTACATATCCGTATACTAAGAAAATAAGAAATAAATTTTTTATTGTCATAGTGTTATGAATATTCAACGGAAAACTGGTAAACATTATAATTTCCAGTTGACCATCTTAATTGATTTGTACCTGATTATTTCAACGAAGGAATGTCTAAGATTGGATCAGCCGAAATTAACTAATTTGTATGTTTTAAGGTAGGTTGCAAGTAAAAATGTTCCTGTGGCAGGAAATAATATTAAGGAACAGGTGCGTGATAACTGCGAACGTTAGTCTTGAGAAATTGCTGCTGATACGAGTTTCATTTTACATCTGACGCAGAGTTTGAAAAATAACGGAATTAATTATCACTCCGCTTATTAATTGGGTGCGCATTAGTTACAGCGCTCTCAAAATCTTCAATTTTCTTGGTCAATTATGGTAATGCATTCGTTTTGCATTTTATTATTTTTCGCCCCCTGCCGAAATTAAAAATACACTGTCTACAACCGCGCAAGGATATTTAGTGAGTTCTAAGATATAATATATTTAAGTTTTTAATGTGTTTATTATATACATTCAACTGATATAAATTAATTTAAGACAATTGCCAAAACAACTTAGTGTAAACAAGGGCATTTTATTATTATTAAAAACATTTATTTATTTAAATACAGACAGAAAATAAACTGTTCCGTTGATCGGCGCGAGGCTTTCGACGTGGTTGATCACATTACCTTAATGAGCATAGAGCAAGTTAATTGAATTAAGGGTGGTGTGCTATAGAATGTTTAAATAAATAGGCATCCTTTTAATTACATTTTGCTACGTTATTATAACTCAAACTTTGATTAGTAGACTAAATATCAACAGAGCGTTATGAGGATTGATTTCCGTTTTTAAAATATTCGTAAATAACAAGAGAGTACACAAAATCTGGATATAGTTCTATAATTCAATGCCTGGCGGGGTATTTGCCCGAGGAGTAGTTGTTCTAACGGTCTAGTACGACTCAAGAGAGAACATACTTTGTTTAACTGGGAATACGTACGTAGCTCTGTTTTCGGTCCGTGCGTGGTGTACATACCAATAGTGTTTTTCGAACAAGGTTTATTAGTACAAGCTTGAGGATGCAAAAAACTTGAAAAGGCTTCTTTTTTATCATTTCCATCTGAATTAACTTTTTGTCAAATATGTCAAATAGCATTCTAGATTTTGAAACCACTGGAAATCATTATGTATCTCTGTTCCGATTTAAAAAAACCATGTCTGTTTTATTTGACATAAGTTTTTTTTATAATTTGATTTACAATCAAAGTTGAGTGAAATAATTGAAATAGCAAAGTTTATTTTCGATCAACTGACAAACCCGCCCCACTAGGAGTGCATTTGACTATATCACTGAAGTATTTTACAATAATTATTGTTACCTACTCTAAAGTCTAAAATAAGCAGTATACTCGTTAATTCACTTACCTGCAGATGACTTGCTTATTGGTTCCTGCTTTTAATTTAATATAAATGGTGTAAAAAACGAGACAACTTTGTTATACGTAGAAACATCTTTATTAACACAGCAATGAATATAAATATTATATACATTAAATCCTATCAATATAAATTGATTGCAACTATCATACAATACCTAAAATTACAAAATGTGTAATTTTCTTGTTAAGGAAGATTGTTGGTAATACACACAATTACATTTCTGTATGCGAACATATATATCATATATGTTTCCACCTTTCACATATTGTCGTTTCCATTCTCATTGTTTAGCAGTTCAATTTCCTTGTAATTTATCTACTTAATCCGTTCTTACGAGCTATAATGGAAGAGGAAATTTGGCGACAGTAGAAACGAACATGTAGCGGATAATATTACAGTTTACGGGAAAGATGTCACATCTAGAAGCCGCAATCCACAAGAATAATCTTTTTTGTGTGACCAACAAGCAAAAACGGAAATGGAACAGACCTACGTTATTCGCTGTGTACAATAATTCGGTGTAACACTGCCATGATAGGCATTTAATTGGGAAAGTGACCGGGAAGACAAATTTGCTGCAGGAATTAAGACTAAGTTGGGGTGGCAAAGTTTTTATATCAGTGAAAATGGAACATACGTGTTCAGGTGCAATTAACTCTCTCCCTATTATGATTACCTACACCAAATTAATGTAAGGCTTATGAAACTGAAATTACCGTTACAAAGTACGAAGAGAAATAAACTATCGATATTTTGAATCCAGCACTTCTTTGTAGGATCTTGCTAGGTAACCATTTCTACCATTTAATTTAATTTAGTATATTTCATTTAAAATGTTGCTTGTCACCAAATGATGTAGGGCTGCCAGGAATATATGGGCAATATCATATCTTATTAACCTTGTATCATGATTGTGTCGTATTTGATCAAGTCTAAAAATAACTGCAAAATCCCTTGGCCCGAAAGTTTAGAAGTTCTTCGTCGGGCTTCATATTCGCTTTTATTATCAGAGTGAGAAAATGAAGTAGGTACCTATAGGACTCTTTTTTCCTTTATTTTGTGGAGTGGGTGTGAAACAAAGACAAAGTTATAAATTCGTCAACTGTTGACAACAAAAACTGCCGTAAACCCCGCGACAAATTAGCTATCACAGCAGGCGGTGTTCACTCGCATGTAGAAAAGTAAAAAATTATTATCAAGGGAATGCGAAGGGATTTTCGGAAGGGACTTTAATTTCCTGGATTTCAGTATAAATGGACAAAGGGATGCAAGTTGTTAAATGCCTGCTTTATTTAAATGTTGGAAAACACGACTTACGTTCTGTACTTCCTGCTGGAATGGTATAAGGGGATTATGGAAAAGATTGATGACTATCCACATCTCACAGTTTCTCGTTACATTTAATGTTGTTATGTAACTGTGTTTGATAGTTACAACACTAAGAATAATAGATTTATAAGGATGTTTAAGGAAATATTAATTGGTAAGTCTTTGTCAGCCAAATTTGGGTAGAAAGTAATCGATTCTTGTGTTTTTACTCCTGCCGCTCACACTAGTGTTAGGTACTTCTAGAAATATTTTATTTGCCATATTATATCTTGAGACTCCATAAATTTCATCTGTATACCATCGAATGTATATTATGGAACAGTGTAAGCGTACGCGATTGCGAATCTAGGTTACGTAAAATTAATGCAAAGCAATCCTTTGGGTTATGTAAAACAATTGCATATCCTTTATAAGCACCTACATCGTTCATGTACTGCAAAATCCTCCTCCTACTGCGTTCGTGTTTCCGCCATCCGCTTAATGCATTTGTGGGTTTATCGGTATGCTGCGACACACATAATTTAAGATCAAGAACACGTACCGTTCCGGATAAAGTAACAAAACTAACAACGGTGACTGAATTGGGTTTCCGTTTTACAGCTCATAACCCTGCACTTGAAGTAGTTATTCAATATAGAGGGCGTTAGTTTAGTTTGGAAATGGTCTGTTGCAGCCCTTTAATGGATATATTCCCTGCTATTATAATGAACAATAAGGAAATATACGTGTTTTAGTAACGAAATTATAGAGCTGTCCACGAACGGCGTATGTGAAATTGATACATAATTTAACGTTGATAAAGAGCCGTTAGACATTACGAGTTGTTTGATTACCGCAATGCAATAAATTCTAATTAGAAACACTGGAAAATATGGATTCGACAGTCTTCGGACTCGTTTTTGGCCAAAACTGTCCGAACTAAGCGAGGAGCTTGGTAAGTTTGTAAGTGGGGAATAAATCTCACTCCAATAACCTATTACGACAATGATCACATTAGCATCGTGCATCTGCGATTTATATTCTCTTCCCATTTAAGTAAGGCTTGCTATCTTGAAACTGATTAAGCTCTTGAGTTGGTCTTTATTACCAATTGTAGCGGGGAGATTTGCTAGAGTCCCACCCACGTTTAACATTATTTTACTGTCAACATAATATAATAATACAGTTTAGCTACGGTTTCCTAGGAAAGCGGTACCGTAATACATATAGCGTCTGTAATATTATAATGTTCCTATAATAAATTTGTAAAAATCTAATAATCATAGTAGTTTTCAAGAAAGCCGTACTAAAGACCGCATAAACAGCAGGGCCGTTATATTTTGGGACGGTGGACAGTGGATAAACAATCCGTCAACTTTTTTTGACAGTGAAGTCTGAGAGAACTGCGATTTTTACTTATTTCAATTTCACACGCGAAGCACGATAACTTCGGTCACATGATACTTATCAGCCATTCTGTTTAAAAATCTACAGATTAAATTAAAATTAATTATAATTATTTATACCATAGTGCAATAAAGTGTATTCTGATAATCATATTATGAGTGTCGATGGATTGAAAATATGGGAACATAATAATGGATTGTTTGATTAACGCAATGAATATTGCTAATATTGCAGTAAGACAGTTTAGGTACAGTTTCCTAGGAAAGCGGTACCGTCATAAATATTAGTATGTTTTCATATAATGTAATAATCTAATAATCCCAGTGGTTTCCAAGGAAACTGTACTGAATACCGCATAATATAGCGGTGCCGTTATATTTTTGGGAGGGTGGCAGTACAGTGGATAAACATATTCGTCAACGTTTTATAACAGTGAAGTTTGAGGGAACTGTGCTTTTGATTTATTTCAATTTCACATGCGGAGTATGGTAATTTCGGTCATATGATATGACACTTATCAGTCGTTCTCTTTGTAAATCTACATATTAAATGCATTATAGTTATTATTTATAATAAAGTGCAATAATAGTATATTATTGACCTAGGTCATGAATCCATCATGGAGAAAAACTATTTTACGGCATGATAAGTATGTCTTAAGGCTAACAGTGAAAAAATGCTTTCTGATATTAATATAAGTATCGATAGACTGAAAATATGGGAACATAATAATAGATGGTTTGATTAACTCGATGATATATTGCTAATATTTATATTGTCTGTAGTAATACAGTTTAGCTACGGTTTCCTAGGAAAGTGGTACTGCCATAAATATAGCGTCTGTAATATTATGTTTCCATGTAATAATCTAATAATCACAGTGATGTCCAAGGAAGCTGTACTGAGCACCACGTAATATAGTGGTGCAGTTATATTTTTGGGACGGTGGCAGTATAGTTCCCGCCTTTACAAACTGTACGGTTATTTATTAATATTTTGCTTTCTAATTTTGCAAGCATATACAGGAAACATTTCTTAAGAGTCGTCTCATCGGCGATTTCTAAAAAAAATAATAGAAGTTTGTCTTTTTCGGCTCCAAATATACCCTAATTTTGTGTACTTATAACTTACTAAAAAATTACTCTTTTAAAAATCCGAGATGAGAGGCCGATTTGAACAAGTTTCTTCTTTCAAATAAAACAAACAATTTCAAAATAGGTTCATAAATAAGGAAGTAATTTGTAAAGAGAGCTGCCCTTGCAAACGCGATTTAATGCCCTGCGTTGTAACGCCCTCTGCTTGTTCATCGCACAACACTTGGTAAACTGCTAGTACGAACTCAGTGATTTTTGTATGGGGCCCACTTCAATAAGTGTATCGCCATACATTACATATTTTAATCGTATATAGGCGAACATAGAATTTTGGTCTTGCGAATGAATGTATTTGTGCTTAATTGCAGCGCTCTGCCATATCCCACATTTTTATTATAATTTTGTTCAATTTAGAGTCGATTTTATCTGAAAGTAAATTTATACAATTTGAACACGTTTGTTATTGAAAGTAATGAACATATAGCAAGATATAAAATAATTCAAATTTCACCTTAAATAATGTTCTCTTTATAACCAAATAACAACAACTTAAAATCTCTGAATGAAAACCCAGTAAATTTTCCGATACGAGGGTTGTTCTGACATGAGCGGGGATTTTATTATAATTTGTTTGTAAATTGAGCCAAAAGTAGACCTGAGCAAATATTTTCAAGATTGCAAGTAATTTATCTGCAATATAGTAATTCCGGGTTATAATGGAATGATCCTCATAAATAACAAGTATTTAGGTAATGTAACTCTGAACAAACTAAAAATGCTGATTTCGCCCAGAGTTCTAATAGCGTGGCTTTCAACATTCATCGTAGAGGCATATTCCTACTTTTTCTACTATCATTTAATTCTGGTAACACATTCGTATAAAAGTTTACAAGTTGATTTTCCATTTCCATTTTCCAAAATTCATTGTCTCTCATAGCCGTTTCATATTTTATGCCTTTGGGTGTCCAGACTGTAAAGATACAATACCCTCTTTTTGTAATTTGCATTTGTCCCTGAATTTGGTAAAAGTAATTGTGATTCTTATTTATCTTCCCGTTTCGATCCCAACATATGATTTTCCTTTTCTCGATACCTTCTTCCGGGGTTAGATTACAAGAACTTTGGGCATAAACTTCAACAACACCTTGATCTCTTATAAGACCGTCCGGAGTTTCTGACAAATACGGAATGCTCAGTTCTTGAAATATTCTTTCGCTTTATTATACATATACAGGGTGATTTATACCGGGGGGGCGAAAAATTAAAATTAGGGTTCAGAGCCACAAATGAAGTAAAAATATGAAGGAATGTCCGGAAATACTTCGTATAAAAGTTATGCTCGTCCATAGATGGAGGCTATTAAATTAGGTTTCTAATTATTCTCAACTTTTGAGAAAGACATAAAAATGAATTTTGGTACACCTATTATACTAATAGGGAAGCTTCGAAGATATATTTTTTAATCATCCCTTATCGTTTCAACCTAATTTATGCTCGTCCAAACATGGAGTCTATCATGTTTGGACGAGTATAAATTTTAAACGAATCATTTCCGGACACACCTTCATATGACATTTTTTACTTAATTTGTGGCTCTGAACCCTAATTTTAATTTTTCGCCCCCTGGTATAAATCACCCTGTATATGTTACAGGCATAGTGACGAATCGGGCGATGTTAGCGCCTGGGCAACGTGACCTGACCTTACAAGACCTGACCGGACAGCATGAACGGTCATTGTTTGCATTGCCCGGGCACCGTCAGCATTGCCCTACTTTCCCACTATGCCCGTGCATGTACAGGGTGTTACAAAAAAGTAGGTCAAGCCGTTAACCACAGGTTATCTGACCGAAAATAATGGGACTTTCCTTATGCCATTTTTCATTTAGGCTTCTTTCTTTCAAGATACAGGGTGTTAAAGTTAAAATTTAAAAAAACTATTTTTATGAATAACTCCTTTGCCTTTTAAGATATTCTGTTGAAATTTTGTACAACATTTTCTCATATACCGATAAACTGTTTGCGTAACTTTGATCAAAAAAATCGATGCGTGAACGGAGGAAAGGGGGGGTTGTAATACCCATTGACCCCCAAACTTTTTCCTGCCCACGTCTATGGTTCCTATGGTTCCTGCATAACATCTAAGCTTCAAAAAATGCCCTTGGATGGTACCTCTTTTATTAATAATTATTTTGGCAACTTAACACCTACCCGTCTTTCTTTCCAATGCTAATTTGGCTGTTAGACGTTATGCAGGAATATGACCGAATCGGTACCATCCAAGGGCATTTTTCTGAAGCTTAGACGTTATGCAGGAACATATGCATCCAAGGACATTTTTCTCGAGCTCAGTTCGTCACCTTAGAAAAAGTGGGAGACTTAAACAGGGAGTGGATTAACAACACACATAGTCAAATGAGTTGCAACATCTCGTAAACCAAGCCCTAAATCAAAATTTTACAAGAGGGAAAAAATAAAAGAAATGAACGCTTGGTATCAAATCAATACCTTAGAACCATACACGTGCGCAGAGAAAAGTTGGGGGGTCAGTGGGTATTACAACCCCCCCATTCCTACGTTCCCGCATTAATTTTTTAATCACAATTACACAAATACAAAGCTGAAACCAGAATTTGGATACCGTTTTTCTCGAAAATAATGTTGATTTTTATCTCTCCAATTCTTTTTGTACTAAGCAGACTACTATAGAACTTTGTCCAAGGAATTCAGTAGCATACGTAGTTGTTTTCTATGGAGCGTATTTTTTTAGTTATGACATAAAGTTGAATTTTTAAAATGGAAATCATAGTAGGTACACGCTTTGGTCTAGTTCGAAAGGTCTTTTTTTAAGCTATCAAAATATATATATACTTTTATATTGTTATTTCAAAAAACGACAACGATTTTGGTACTTTTTAAGTTGTAACTTTAGAAAATATAAGATAGGTAGGTACATTTTGATAGCTTAAAAAAAGACCTTTTGAACTGTACCAAAGAATGCTGCGATTTCCATTTAAAAAATTGAACTTTATGTCATAACTCAAAAAATACGCTCCCTAGAAAAAAACTACGTACGCCACTGAATTCCTTGGAAAAAGTTGTATAGGAATCAATCTTAACAGTTTTAGTCTGCTTAGCACAAAAAGAATTGGAGAGAATTTTTGAAAATCGATAAAAATCAATATTATTTTTTTTCTCGAAAACTGAAAACGATATTCAAATTCTGGTTTCGGCATTATATTATACTCAAGAAAATAGCTCATGTTTGCGAAAATCCCAAGGCTCTATCTCTGCTGCTTCTATGAGAAACTCCCAAATCACAACGAAAATAAGACAATAATCCAATTGCATAGTCCCTTCAAACGTCAAACCGAACCAGGTTCGGACCAATACAAGCTGCAATACAAATTGAAATAATGCTTTGCTAAGCGAAGCCAGAGTGCGACCCTGGAAGAGCTTCCGAGCCACGTGTTTTTGTCCGTGGCTCCGCCTTCGGAGCATACCTCGTCTTACGTCCCTAAAAAATCTTGATGTTGGCGACTGGATACTTGGCTCTTAAGCTTCCATTATGGCACCTTACTAACACTGAAGGAATCTGCTATAAAGTTAGGTGTGCGATAAACTGGTATTATCACGTAAGTACTAAATTCAGTACCTTTAATACATCCTGTATTATCATCGTAATATCATTTATAAAATTGCTGAATGTTTAATTAGAAGCTTTCAAAAGGATACAGTGTCTTACAGCATAATAAGAAAAATGAATCTGGGAATAAAAAATTATTATCTCGGTAAATCCTTGTTTTAATTATTTCCTCACCAAATTATCGTACAATTTATAACTGAAACACCGTTTTTATTTCTACTTTATAAAATAATAACAATGCTGAAAAGGAAGTTTTAATTTCACATTTCATCGTTTTACAAGGTAGGTAACTAAATGTTAAAAATCTTACAGCAGGACACTGGTGGTTCTGCAGTAGCTTTAGTTGGATGTTTAAATCGGTGTTGCCAAATCTACACTTCTTTTAAGCAGCTCGTGAGGCTTAACAAAGGAACGCACAATATTTTTGCATTATGATTATTGACTCAGAATTAATCAAGGAATCGTTTTGCCTGAAGTTTATCCGTCATTTTCTAACCACCCTGTTTAAGCCAGATTGCAACCGCAACGCTCCCACTGACGGAAGAATAACAGCAACCGTTTACTCTGCTACTACGTGTTGGTAGTGTTTTATTACATACAACCATCTTAAAATCTATATGAGTACTTTGAAAAATGCGTATTTAACGAGATATATCACAGATGGAAATTATTGGCAACCTAACGATTTTAAGATAGTCGCATTCGTATACGAAGAAACATCTGCAACTTTTATATTTAAATAGTATGTGTCTAAATTCTTAAGGGAGTTGGGAATTTCTATTAGTCCATTTCATATCCATATTTATATCACTTCCAGTCAAAGCAAATCCAGGGCTTTCATTGAACTTTTTAAAACATCTAAATAGATTCAGAAAGGATTTTCTGAATCCGCAGTTCATGAAACAATACGTTATTGGATTACAACAACTGGAAGTGTAAGCTAACAGATGAAAGAAGCTTATCCCTGTATAACCCAATTCGTTATACACAATGGATTGATCAAATAGGGCTATGGTATTGATTGTGTAAAGTGGGGTCCAACAAATGAAAAATTCTAGTACTACCGCCAATAACATTTTTATAACTCTCTTCTTATTTAGCAAGCTTCGTTCAGCGTTTGTTCTACGAAGGTAACTAGTACTGTGTCTGTGGGAACCGTCTCGAGGTGAAGTCGAGTTTGACCAGTTTTGATGAGTATATCGGAAGCTGGGTTGCTGATGACGAGTTGTTCGTCTACAACTCCATTTCGTTGTGTTACTCCTTTGTAGATAGACTTCCACCACACCGTTTGCTAGAGTTGGCAAAAATAATATTGTTGCTTTGTAACAAGAGGATAGCTTTGATTTATTTGGTTAAGGATTACGTACCAGTGTGGTCTCTGAGTGCCCTTTCTGTTTTCATTCCTTTGCAGAGCGTCTGGGTGATAAGAGAGTACGTTACTGAAAGAACCAGGAGAGGGATGACGAGTAGAATCGCATCCAGGAATAAGTTGTATGCTTTCTCGTAGTCCAGTGATGGCCAAGCTTCTCTACACTTATGATTGCCTGTTAAAAAAGTATAAGTTTTCATGAGGATCGACTTGTACGTTAACAATATTTTTAATAAAGCATTACAGTTTTAGAGGAAATATTTCCAAAAACGTTCGAAGCATGACTGTCTGTTATACTGCCATCAGGAATTCCGAGAAAAATGATGAGATTTTCGTCTAAAGGAAAATGCATCTATTATGCTTCAGTTGGTATAAAATTACAGTATTGTGGCAAATGGATTTACAGTTTAAAGGGGACATGGATAAACTACAAAAGTGTATTAACATCATTGACTATTAAGTTAATGACTGCAATCTGCGTTTCGCTCAGATAATTGCTCAATAACAATAACGGAATACGTTCCCCAAAACGACACTTCCCCGTTATAGTTCAAGTACATAAAAAGCAATGTTCACTGGTATTATAGTTTTCAACTAGATTCACGCCCTGGCAGAGATAGTGATAACCCCAGCAATCCTCTACAAAGCATTCTAGTATTCTAGAAAATTATCCTTGTTTTTTGATACGCAGTATATTAAGGCCCAGTTTTTCAAAGAATCTAACACCGGATTAAGTCTGACACCGGCTTTGTTGCTTTGCTACAACCAATCAGAAAGCCGGTATCATAGCAACGAAGCCGGTGTCAGACTTAATCCGGTGTTGGATTCTTTGAAAAACCGGGCCTAAGTGAGGACAAGTTTACATCGACATAGTCGGGGAGCAAGGTGCTCTAATTCGACACCCTCTATATAACTCGAACACACACAAAAAAATGAAGCTGATTCTTATGTAAAATGACCTGCCGGATTCGAATTTTGAGGTCTCGAAAAGATCGGGAATTGCGAAAATGCCGGAAAATCGATTTTTCATAAAATTTTCCTATAGTAGTTTACGTAACGAGCATGGAAAGTGACAAATTTCATACGAGCGTGAAATTTTATGCACGAGGCGTAGCCGAGTGCAGAAAATGACGCGAGTTTATAGGAAATACACTTTCCATCGAGTTATGTACACTATTTTTCCTACGACCCCTTAAGAAGATAAATTTATTCATAAAACAGTAACTTTATTTAAGGATTTGTTGTCGATATTAACCGATGTCAAAATTTCCAAGTAGCCTACTAACTTACTATGAGTATAATCTATATAAATAAAAATCAATTGCCACATGTATGTAAGCTCATCACTTGAGAACGGCTCGACCGATTTGGCTGATTTCTTTTTTGTTGTGTTCGTAATTTTCAGGACAAGGTTTGTATGAAAGAAAATTTTGGAAAATCCATCGGGAAAGCAGAAAATTTGGAAGGTAAAAGTTTGTATGAAAATCTGTTTGACAAACAAAAATGTGACGTTCAGTTTGACAGTTCTAAAAATTGAATTGTCAGTGTGTTATCGGTGGTGATCATGTATTTGGTGGTTCTTTGGAAAAAATGCCACCAGTGAGGCGTCGAAATATCGGTCGGCGTACGCGAAGAGCGTAGACAGCATTTGGAGCCAAGTCGAATAAGAATTTCTCAAGCCTCAAGCGCGATCCATTATAACTCCGGAACAACGGATACAGTCGAGTTCGACGCGCTCAGTTGGAGCTTACGCACAAAATAATTTGGAACGTCGACAAAACAGAGGCCGAACGTGGCATTAGGGAACGAGAAATTGGAAAAGTTGCCCGGAAAATCGGAAAATTCGGGAAAAACTGAAAGTGCTTTTTTCTATGGGATTTTTGTATGATATGGATATGCGTAAGTCGGGAAATTCGGACAAACTGTAAAAATCATAATTTTGGAAAATCGAACGGAAAATTTGAAAATTCGGGAAAAACTAAAAGTGCTTAACGGCTGAACCGATTTGGCTGATTTTTTTTGTTCTGATCGTAATTGTCAGGACAAGGTATGTATGAAAGAAAATTTTTGGAGAATCCACCGGAAAATGTGAAAATTCGGGAAAAACTGAAAGTGCTTAACGGTTGGACCGATTTGGCTAATTCTTTTCAAAAATAAGGTTTTTAGGGAACGAAGAATTGGAAAAGTTTCCCGGAAAATTGGAAAATTCGGAAACAACTGAAAATGCTTTTTTCTATTGGACTTTTGTATATGTATAGGCGTAAATCGGTAAATTCGGACAAACTGTAAAAATCATAATTTTGGAAAATCCATCGGAAAATTTGAAAATTCGGGAAAAACTAAAAGTGCTTAACGGCTGGACCGACTTGGCTGATTTTTTTTTGTTGTGATCGTAATTGTCAGGATAAGGTTTGTATGAAAGAAAATTTTTGGAGAATCCACCGGAAAATCTGAAAATTCGGGAAAAACTGAAAGTGCTTAACGGTTGAACCGATTTGGTTAATTCTTTTCAAAAATAAGGTTTTTAGGGAACGAAAAATTGGAAAAGTTGCCCGGAAAATTGGAAAATTCGGAAACAACTGAAAATGCTTTTTTCTATTGGATTTTTGTATATGCATAGGCGTAAATCGGGAAATTCGGACAAACTGTAAAAATCATAATTTTGGAAAATCCATCGGAAAATTTGAAAATTCGGGAAAAACTAAAAGTGCTTAACGGCTGGACCGATTTGGCTGATTTTTTTTGTTGTGATCGTAATTGTCAGGATAAGGTTTGTATGAAAGAAAATTTTTGGAGAATCCACCGGAAAATGTGAAAATTCGGGAAAAACTGAAAGTGCTTAACGGTTGAACCGATTTGGCTAATTCTTTTCAAAAATAAGGTTTTTAAGCAACGAAAAATTGGAAAAGTTGCCCGGAAAATTGGAAAATTCGGAAAAACTGAAAGTGCTTTTTTCTATTGGATTTTTGTATGATATGGATAGGCGTAAATCGGGAAATTCGGACAAACTGTTAAAATCATAATTTTTTGTATGCGCCCGCGATCATAACTGACGATAGGAACGACATATTTGGTTGAACATAAACGTAATCAGAAAAATGTTTCACATTGAATAAACGATTTGGTTAATGAATCAAAAGTTCAATACGAAAAGTAATTTTAGGCAGGACAACGTCTGCCGGGCCGCTAATATTATAATAATTCCGACCAGCTCATGAATGACACGTTTATTTGTTCTTTTGTCCGCCAATTCATAATATATGACCAGTTCGTACCTATATAAAATATTTAGGTCTTCCACGGAGTAGCCATTAAAATGTTCAACTGCCGCACCTTTCAAGAGATTTTTCTGATAAAAAATTATTAGATTTAAAAAGAGACGCGACAGGATATTTATTCAGTAAACGTCAAAAGTCTCAAGGCTGACTACAATAGTTATTTACGTAACCAGTTATGAAATAATAATTTTATTTGACGAATATAATATTTGCCAAAACGAGCGAACGAAGTGAGCGAGTTTTGCAAATTATGAGTCAAATAAAATTAGCCTTTTCATAACGTGTTAAGTACAAAATTTTATCTAACCCCGCTTTAAAATAAAAAATAATTATGCTACTCCAAATAATGTAACATCCCTTGTAGCCGTACAAATAAATTCAACTTAATCGCTATACCTTGGCGTTGCTATGGATACTATAAATAACTATTGTCAGTGATGAGTTTTTTTATTTCAAATTCTGCCAAAAATGGATGATTCTGATGTAGATATGCCTTCTGATATACACTGCCGGACAAAAAAAACCGGACACATGTTTTTATTTTTATTTTGAGGCCCTACAATATTTTTATGTGACTTAACTTACGCAAATAATTAACGATTGCCCTACTAGTGAGGAAAAAGAAAGTTTTAGCTGAATATTTTACTTTTCGTAAGCCTAAACAGCCAAATCAGCATTTTGACTCTTCATGCATATTTATTGAAACATCAAAATCTTTTACCTTATTGGGCTGCTCTCTATTTTCTATTGGTTTTTTGGTGAAATTTCATTTGTAAATGTCAGCTTTTAACATATTCCATACAATGCACCCCGAAATTTGTTTACAAATTGTTGCTTTAAGCCACGATGGCTGAAGAGTGCGGTATATTGCTCAAGTGTTGAATATACCCCGTAACACAGGGCAAAATGTACTCTTGCGATTTCGTGAAACTCATGGGTTTGTAAAGAAGGTCGGATCTGGTCGTCCACGGACTGCGAACCATCAAGATGTCCGTTTTCTCCATGTTGCTGCGCTGCCCGATCGAGCGTTGCCATCACCTATTCTTGCTGGACGGTTAGCCGAAGTTCGAGGAGTGGCAGTTTCAGCCAGAACAGTTCGGAAAAGGCTAAACGAATATGTTTTGACTTCAAGAAAGCCGGCTACGGGTCCCCTGTAGACCGTAGAACATCGCAGAGCACGACTTGCATTTGCGCGGCAATACGTAAATTGGGACGAACATCAATGGAGGAACGTGCTCTTCTCGAACGAGTCAAGATTTAGTGTCAGGTCACCAGATGGACGTGAAAAGGTGTGGCGAAGACCAGGGGAGCGGTACAGTCAATGTTGTATATCTCCCAGGGTCAGTTTCAATGGTGGTAGCATTACGGTGTGGGCCGGAATATCTCTGAGGGCTCACACAGAATTGATTTTCATTTAGAATGGAACAATGACTGCACACCGATACATTGTTGAGTGCCTGGAACCCCATGTCACACCATATATGCCATTTATAGCGGACAATTTTGTGTTTATGGACGACAACGCCCACCCACACACACAGCAAGAATTGTTACCGAGTACCGTGAAGAGGTTGGTATTGGATGTCTCCCATGGTCAGCCAATAGTCCAGACCTGAATCCCACTGAACATCTGTGGGATCAGCTTGGGAAAAGGATTAGACGTCGCCAACCCCTACCAGAAACATTAAATGGCGCTTCAAGAAGAATGTGAACAGATATCCCAAGAATCTATTGAAAGCCTCATTCAGGGCATGTCACAACGTTTAAGGGAAGTAATAAGAGTTCGTGGTGGTAACACCCATTATTAATTTGGTTCTACTAGTGGGCTTTTCCTTTTAATATTTTTTTTTGCTTGTCTTTTCAAGTTCTTAAGTAACAGTTGATCTCTAAAAAATACTTTCGTTAGGTTTTTGTTGACGAATCATTTTGTTTCTTGTTTTTTATTTATGGTTAAGATGAAAAGAATATAGTTAAATATCATTTCAAACCGTCCGTTGTTTTTTATTCACTAAAATAGTAATTCTGAGAGTGTCCGGTTTTTTTTGTCCGGCAGTGTAGAAGAATCAGCGAATTTGACAATAGATTCAATAATACCCTGTAATAAATGCTTACTTTTGTTTTTGCTTTTAAATATTCAGTTACGTAAAAGTTCATTACATAACTAGTTATGTAATGAAAGTTCATTACATAACTAGTTATGTAATGAACTGACAGTTATGAAAAATATGACGTTTCGTAATGTCAAAAATGCATTTAAAATGTGACATTTCATAGCGGGGTTAGATAATAGTTATTTACGTAACCAGTTATGAAAAGACTAATTTTATTTGACGAATATAATATTTGCAAATTATATGAGTCGTGCGATATGGACAATCCACTCGTGTTGTACAGTACATTTTTTCTAGGACCCACTAACGAAAACATTATTTTTTAACGTAGTAATTATAAACATGTATACTGACAAATTAATTTGACAGCTTACGCATTTATTTGTAATTTTCAAAAATAATAGTTGGCCGTTTACTCAACATGAACTGTTATTGGACGATTTCATATCCTAACAAGAGTGAATATGAAATATATCGGTTTAGTTAAATGGAATTGCCTACTTTTTCATTCTATAGATTATAAAGAAAACAGCAAATTTACATGTGGGAGTAGAAAAAATCAATTTTCGACCATTTTTAAAACTTTTGTTGTTGTATTTCAGCAACGAAAAGAGTTAGAGATCTGTTTTTTTTTCGTAGAATATACACTGAAGTGTGCTGATCAACACAGTGCACTCACGTTGCTTCCAGAGGCGCCGACTACGGGGGGGCACTGGGGCTCGTGCCCCCCAGGAGAACATCAAGGGGGGCACTGCCCCCCCCCCCTGGAAAATGTATCCAGTTCCATCACACAATATTAACTTTGATTCAATAATATTCGAATGTTTGCAATTTTTTTAGACAACGTCTACAATACATAGAAATGTTGCCTGAAATTGTCAAATTTATTGCGACATGCATAGCTGAAAGGTCATTTTCAAGCTTAAGATGTTTGAAATCCCACTTAAGGTCAACCATATGTCAGGAAAGGTTAAATAGTGTTTCAATTTTGAATATTCATGGAGATTTAGCATTCAAATTAAATATTAATGACGTAGCAAATGAATTTTTTGCACAGCCAAAGTTCGTCAAAATACGTTTTCCATGAATTGTAAAATAATTCGTTTACCTTTCCTGATTTGTTGTATTAGACGTTAATTGAAAATTCGTTTAATTTGAAATTTTATTATTTTTATGTATATCTAACTTTCTGTTTCTTTTCCAGGTGAATAAAATGTTAGGTACTTGTTTTATTATTATTATTATTATTATTAATGTTATTAGTATTATTATTATTACTATTAAGGATTAAGGTTATTGATTTTATTATTAACATTACGATTTCGTGCCCCCCTGGAAATACCAAAAGTCGGCGCCTCTGGTTGCTTCTACAATTTTCCAAACTCACCTGACATTAATCTTTGTGAGAACGTGTGGGATATGCTAAAAAGGGCCATTTTAAATAGAAATAACGCCCCTTTCACGTTTCACCCTTCAGGACATAATTGTTGCTGCTCAAGAAGACTGGAATAACATAGCGCAGGAAGCCATTAATAACCTTTTCATGTAAATGTACAGACGTGTTAATGTTTTGTTCGAGAACAGAGGAGGACATACAATTGGTTATTGACATCTTCGTTTCTCACATTTTGCGAAGACTTTGGTATTTAAAAAAAATAATCCAGACATTTTCTTAGATTTAATTCCTGGCCGTGTACTCCTTCCATGAAAATAACCTTACATGTGATAAAGCATTTCAATAAAATGTAGAATTGAATCCAAATATTTGTTAGAATTATTTTTGTTTACGTTTCAAATTAATTCGGGGGGGGGGGGTCAAGAGTTTTGGCTATGGGTGTATTATCCAAAGCTAATATATAATAATATATTAACTTTGTATATTATCAAGGATAAAACCAAGCGCGCAAACCCTTATGTCGCTACCTATCAACCTTTCAGCGCTGCTAGCGCGCACAAATTGTATGCGTTTAACTCGCTGTAACTTTTTTCAGTAACAATATTAATGTTTAGTTTCTTCACCAAAAATAATTTCGAGCCTTTTCCGTATTTGGTCTCGCATATGTACATGTTAATTCCGAAAAATAAGATTACTTAGCCGGCACATGAAAAATACATTACATAAATTTGTGGTCTAGCAACAAAACATTTTTTTTCATAAAATTGGAAAATTGTAGAGGCAACGTGAGTACACTGTGATGATCAGCACACTTCAGTGTATATTCCATGAAAAAAAACGGATCACTAACTCTTTTCGTTGCTGAAATACAACAAGAAAAGTTTTAAAAATGGTCGAAAATTCATTTAGGAAAATTATACGAAAAATCGATTTTCCGGCATTTTCGCAATTCCCGATCTTTTCGCGACCTCAAAATTCGAATCCGGCAGGTCATTTTACATGTGTTCGAGTTGTATAGAAGGTGTTTAAAATGCATCTTTCAGGCGGTCTGCTCCCCGACTAACAGAGGTTTTAGCTAAAAACCAAGAGCAGATAATTATTTATATCCTGTTTACAATGTCGAGACAAATTAATAATTGAATGCCTATATACGCTTTTTATTCAACAGATGCAGTAAATGACATTTGTGGGAGTGGCTTTTTCGCAAAAGCCAGATTCACACGCTGAACAATAACTGTTAGGAAAATTTCAAAAATCCAACCAAAAACTTTTATAGCAATAATTACTTCCTAAAATGTTAGGTATAATAACAAAACAACGCATATCTGTCTAAAATTTATTTATTATTATGTATATTACCTGCCGCTTTTGCAGTAAATGCCACGTTTTCTATCTTGGTGTTGTCAGGATTTTGGTCAGCATAAATTGAAAAATGCCTGGCTGGACGTTTTTGGGAGGAGAAAGTAATTCTTGTTTATCCATAATTAGTTATAAGACTTACAACTATTCTTATTTCCTAAAATAATCCAATGAACTAATCAATGAATGAAGTAAATTCAGCGACAGCATCAAAATGACAGATCAGCTTAGTTCAGTCAAGTTATTTATGTAGAAGTAAAGTTGTGTAAAACCGGCCTACCAATAGTAATTTTCTATTCAAATTTAGCGCTCATTTGTGGGAGGAGTTTTTACTGCATCTGTTGGAGAAACACAGTATAGTCTGATAATTGTACCGTAAACAAAGTTTGCAGTTTCATTTAATTTTGGACGTAAATATTTAAATTAATTCTTTATTACCGGAGTTCATAGAACCGTATAAATGATTGATTTCCACACGTCTGATGAGAAATCAAATTTTGAAGGATCTATCGTTAATTTTATTAAGCAAAAATTTTTAATATACATAACCTAATTCATCTTGACGAAAAAGTGATGTTTATGAGCGGGTTGAAAAATAAAATCAAAATCCCTGACTAAGTACGTTGGAAACCAAACTTCTCGAAATGGCAAAATCCCTTAAAAACCTAAAATATATGCCGCAGATGAAATATCGTGTGGAGTATTTATAGGCCATGAGGTTTTGCGGCTACCATCACTGCTTGTTCAAAGCAATAGAAGTGATATAGGCCGGAGCAAAATCGCACTACGAGAATCCCTTTTTATCGGACAAGATCGTCAAAGAAATGTTGGTAAAACCAAAGACATAATAGGTTTTTCCATGAAAGAAAACAATGTTAGGAGTCCAGGAAGCATATTCGTAAAATATTACACCAAAAACAGCTATAGTCGAGTGGTCGGCGCCCTGCGAAATTACAATTTCCGAAATTTCTGAAGTCAAACAATTTCATTAATTTTATATTTGGTAAGGGAGCTGAGGAATTTGTTAACATCGTGATCATGATGTAAAATCTTTGGTAAAATATTAGGCAATAAATTAAGCTCGCTGAATGTTTTAGATAATGAATAGTAGCAGAAGACAGCTACGCAAATAGTCCCAACGAGAATTACAAGCAGAACTGATGACTAATGGCCTAACTCCTTACACCTATTTCGCGAAGGTATCATTGTTCCCGCTCCTAGCAATAGTTCCAACGTAAATCGCAAATTGATTGGGCACGAGCAGGAACAGTTGCAATTAAGTTTTCTGAAGAATTTTAGCATTCGTAATTTACTTACAAAGCTATCAACTAAAAAACAAGAAAAGCATATCAACTTATTTTAATCGGTTGTTAAAGACAGTGCAGCGTAGTATCCGCAAATCCAGCTAATGGAACTTGTGCCTGGTGGCAGTGTTTGTTGAAACTGCCAAAATATTTCAGACAACGAATTGTATTCAACAAGATTATTTTTTGAATCGATGCATCGTAGTTCAAAACGAATTTTATTTCAATTAATTTATATACAAAGGAAGGTGTTGGGAATATTTTACGTTTGGCAGGTACTAAAGTAACTAGATTATAGATTATAAATGCACCCACAAATTCGGAACTATGAAAAGTTATTAACAAGGAAAATTATTATAAAATTACCGAAATAATACACGCCACGGGACCCAAATGGAATGTTTCAATTGGCCAATTTGACGATGAAAAAAATTATCTGTAGTAATACAATAAGTGGTCTATGGAATTGTCGGAAATTTTACGAAAGCTTTTGCGTTGCTTGGTAGCTACGAGTGTAAATTTGACAGTTAAAAGATCACGAGCGCTTGCGCGAGTGATCTTCTGTCAAATTTTCACGAAATGTATTTATCTTATAAAAAAATGATCTCGAGTGTATTTTAGGGAGGTTAATACACAACTACATTATACGGACAATTTAAAACGACGTTGCAAGAAAACTCGAAAATAATATGACAGTGACAGTTGCCAAGGTAGAAATTTCAAAACTATCATTCACAGCATAGTTGATTAAAAGCAAGGCGCATATTTATCAGTTATTGGGAAAGCTAGGTAGGGTTTTATCGTTTACAATGACAGTTGATTGGTCGATTTTAAGAAATTGAAGAAATCTCATTGGCTCTTAGAATAGGCGTGTATTAACCGAAGTAATACACCCTTCTAGACCCAAATTAGATGTTCCTATTGGTCAATTTGACGATGAAAAAAATAATCAGGATTATACGGACAAAAGAAAACATTTAAAATGAAAAACACGGGGGCACTTAAAACAAACGTTTTGAGATAACAGGGAAAAGGATATATTGGCTCTTCTGTATCCGATAACTTCAGCTTACGGTGGATGTATGTGATACAATATCCCCCATTTTATTTGTTTTTAAGCTGAAAACGTCGGCGCTTCTGCAATTTATTCCCTCCCCCAAGGAGAAAAACTACAAGAAACTGCATGCCGTTATTCAGAAAGGAATGATTTATGGGTATACCAGATTGTACAATTTTATTAAATGATTTATCACGTAAATTTATTAAGTGTAGACAGTCTATTCTCGGAGATCATTGAGAAATAAATTTGGCTTCAAATCCATAATTATTTAGGATGTACGTACATTGAAAAATCGCTTATATGTATATAAAATAAAGAAATTTTGAAGCATTATATATGTCGAAGACATACTGCAGAGTCAAGCATTTTGCACAAAGCCTGGGTGATTTGCAAAACGCCGGCATATTGCAGAACAAGTAATGTTCGTAGATTCCGATCAACGATCAAGTGGTATTTATGTATTTATTACTATGCTGACCAGATCTGCTTACATAGGTTTGGTCAGGTCAAAGTCAGTTAATCCACCAAGGAGAAAGTGGCCAATTTTTGCAATTTGGATAAGTATTGGAAAGATCAAAAGATACAAATTTTTCCATGTAATGTTGTATTGTGGGTTGCGAGGTGATTTACGACGATTGAAAAAGAGAAAACACTGTTCGTGCGCCAATGTTGAAAGAAAAGTGAACAACTTGTATGTAAAAGACGGTGCCGAAGCGCCCATATGCAATGATGTCTGTGAAGGTCGCCGATAAAACGCTCTTGACTTCAGTTTTCTATTTCCATATACCGTCTTCACTTCAAATAATTGCACAATTTTCCTTCCCACACATATCTCGTCTGCAAAGATTTGAGCTGCGCAGGAAAAATGTACAAAAGGACCTTTCATCTGGACCGCCCTTAAAGTAAGGTGATTCATAATTTATGTCAGACTATAGGGAAAGAAAATGTAGCAACACGCCACCTGCTGGGCGTAATTTGTACTACTACGAAAAGTATGGTAGCCTTAGCCTTGGTAACAGATCTTTTGACAGCATTTATCTAATAGTTTGGTAATTATTTTGCATAAATAAAATGGAAATTGCAGCGAAAAAGAGCATTTGTAACACTACCTGATGTATGGTTAATTGTCAAAGTAAGAAAGAAAGAGAATCCAAGCTAACCTTTCACACATTTTCGAGAAAAAAAGTGCAACTATTATTCAAATCAATTCATTGGGTTTAACAAAAAAGGTGGATAAATGTAAGGCTTGAAAGTTAAAATTAAATGAAAATGGTTCATAGTTTTTAGATGCATTGACTTTTCCCTTTTTCCAGTAGCACTGAATGTCAGTAGGGCATAATAGATAGGTACTTCAAAGTCGATAAATAATACCAGACCTAGAACAAGTACCTACACAAACACCAGAAACACAGAAATAAATAAAATTTCATTTGCTTTTTTATTAAATTGTATACACTTCATTTGTAGCTCATTTATAGTAAGTATAATACATAATACAACCTGGTAAACAAGAAGAGTAACGCAGCAACATGCTCGCACCGTGAAGATTTTCCAGCTTTGCAACTGCATTCTTTATATGCACATCTGAACCCTCCAGAAAAAAGAAACGTCTAGTTCATGTGAAATAATACCGCAGACCACTCGTTTTTAAACACAAAGCATAAATAACACACAGAACACTATTTCAGTTTCTAACCTCTAATGCCGCATAAAATTATATCATTGGCATTTAAAACTGCTTGCTCGTCTATTATGCAACGAGAAGTAGAGCTTACCTCCAAATAATTGAACAAATAACCAATTCTTAACACGAAATCCATTTTGGGAAGAAGATTGTAGAAAGTAAATTATGAAAAGAAAAGTAAGTTGTTTACATAGCATACTTCTCTTCGCCGCCATTACAGCCGCGATTACAGCGCCTCTATAGTTCATTTTTTTTCCTTATATTTTTGTTGGGACGCGAAGTTTATATTCAATTTACGGCGACCTCTAGACGGTATTGAGTTCAGTGGCGCGCAGCGAGGGTCTGCAAAGTGCACTGCACACCCTTGCGATTCCTTAATGTGCATCGGTATTCTCATTGATAGATGGCGCTGGCTCAGTAAAGGGAAGTGAACGCGCAGCTCCCGGTTTCTAGTGTTTTTCGGCGGTTCTTGCAAAAATTAATTCAATATATTTAACTGGATTAGTGTTTCAAGAGTAGATTTTCATATCTCGCTGGTTGCTGTGAACAAAAAGCTACTTCTAATATTGCACACCCTTCCCAGAATATCACTGCACGTCACTGGTGTTTGTCGCTAGCGTTGTAAGGGCTTATACTTCATAATGTGGAACAAGGACTGGAAATTAATTTGGTCTGAAATTGGTATTCGATTAATCGAATATGCGTTTTGAAAAACAATCATATTATGTGATTAGTCAAACATATTATTGAAAAACTTGTTTAGGATTTAAAGATTGATGCAAACGTCTTTCGTAAAACCTGCAATTTCGCACAGAGGGGTTGCCTAACTAGTCACTGTTTATTATGAGGGAGTTGTCGGGTATTAGGGTCAGCAATATTATAACGGGGTTTAAATAGTAGCTCCAGTCAGCAGTCTGGGACTCGCAATACTCTGAAAAGGCTGAATACAACTCGTTTACGCTTCACTTATAGCATTATACTGTCATGCCTCTTCTGTTCTGGAGAAACTCTCGAAGGAACGTGACTAGAAATCCAGATTTATTAAAATCATTGTGGTTTAAAGAGAAGTTTTCACTAAGAACATAGTCGGTGTTTACGTTTCTTTAAAAACAATGAAGTAATCTGAAGATATTAGAAGTATGTTGTCAAACGTAGGTACTCTTATAAGTTGTGTCTAAGGTAACCTAATCTAGAATCTGTACAAAAAACTATCAGATGCACAAACTGTGAGTTTAAGAACTATACAACAGATCGTTAAAGAGACATGGAATAATATTCCGACGAAAAAATTAGACAAATAGGTAAATAGGTACTCCAAAAGAAGCTAAAAAAGTACACTTAATTAAAAATACTCAAATTCGCTGACTGAGTCGTTCAAGGAGTCGTCAGAAGCATCATTGTCTTCTTCAAAAACTGAAATAATTATTCGGTTGACTTGGACATCTAAAACTTTTTCTGGTTTCCTTCATTCATTAATTATTATTTTCTCGGTATGTTCTACCACCTCTGTAATACGACATGGTAGTCAGCTCTTTTGGTTGTTGAAGAAAATATTAGGGTTATTTTTAGTTGCGCTAGGGGTGTAAATATTTAGGTAATTTGATACGACCCTGAGAGAGAGTGTAGAAACTTGTTTTGCTTTAACTGGAAGAAAGTTCTGAACTCTCTTAAATTAATAACATGTTTTGTTAGATATGTGTAGGATAAAATTAGGGGAAGTTAAGTATTAAAACTTATTTTCTTTGAACAAAAACGAATGGGAGTTCATTTTTTGGAAAGAGGCTGTTTGCCTTTCGAATTTTGCAGAAGTTGGTCTAATAAAAATAATATTTTATGTGTATTTCATTATTTGCGATTACTTTGTTCACTAAATTACATAAATAATTCTAATAAAATATTTTGGGTTTTTTTATCATTTCTACAGTTCACAAGAGAAATGGTGGGTACCAATTTTGTTTTATGCTCGTTACCGGGGTATGTGTTTATAATTTGTGTTTATTTGTTGTTTTCATATATAATTTAACATTTTATTGGATTAACAAGTACCTAACTGTTTTATTTTCTGGAACGCTTTGAGAATGCGGGCCTTGATGAATTTAAATAACATTTTATCGAATTGCCTTGAGTTCTATATATTATTTTATTTCTGTGCTTATTTATAAGCGTTTCAATTTTTAACTTTAGCCTTGATTCCCACGGTGGGCACTGGTACCTTCTGACAAAAGTTGGTTGCCTAACATATTTTTCTGTTTCTGTGTGTGATGTATGTGCCGATTGTTTGAGTTACTTGTTATTTACAACTTCCGTCATATTCGTACTGCTTTGATATAATAATTTTAACGATTACATATCCTGCACTATGGCAAATTTATCCAGCCGTTTTATTCTTTTATTGTTTGCAAAAGACAGGTTATTTTCTTATTTTGTTGGGCACAAAAATATAACCAATTATCTCCAAGTTATTGAATTTTCACTTTTATGTTTGTTTTTCGACATATATCTGAATTTTAACCATTTATGATTTCGATTCTGCGTTTGACCTATAGATATTGAGATTTGCTTCGTTTCCTTGTTGGCTCAAATACTTATTTTTCTTCATTATTTCAAATTATTGCATAATATAACTTGATTTTTATATTTTATTTTTTAATGTTTCTAATGATTAATATAATTAATTTTTTACATATTATTGTTTTCTCTGATGATAATAGTATATTATTCAACGAGCGGTAATGTAGGTAATAACTCACGCAGATGAAATTTGCAGCACGAGCCGCAGGCGAGTGCTGTAATTCATCAAGTGAGTTATTACCATTACGGCGAGTTGAATACTATACTTTATCTACGACTATAACAATAAATATTTATTTACAAATCTTATTAGTTACAAGGATATGGAAATTAAATGATTATTCATTTTGTTTATTAATAAAATTAATTGTAGAGTTTGAACAACCAGCAAACTGAATATGTGGGACTGAATTATGCAATTTTATTGCTTCTTTTTGTGTTTGTTGCATATATGTCGTAGAACTACTAACTGGTTGGTGTACGTTAATGATTCTCAAAAAAATAAGACAGATACCTAATGGGAATAAAATTTATACTTCTATCGTACCCAAACAAGTTAGTAAGTACCTTCTATTGTATCATTAGCTACTTGCCCTAATTCTGGCGGTGTACCTACATAATAATTCATCTTCACTATTGCAATTCATCTTTTTAGCACAATTATTACTTAACTGTATTTGAAAACGTCAAATTTTTTAGAAAAGTCAAGTCATCTGCCTCCCCCTCAACAATAATGGACTGTTCCATTTCGCCGAATCGGGAACGAAGGTGTAATAACTCACTTGTGAGTTATTATAACTCACGCTGTTTGTTTATGGATACTATTAATTGCTCAGAAACAATTGATTAATTAATATATAATCTAATAGGAGTAGATAAATATAAATTACATTTCTACCCATAATTGTTGTTTCTTTATTGCCCAATAAATTATCGAATTTTGTTCCTTTTGTTGCCATATAAACAGTTCTTATTATTATCAATCCTTCCTAGATTCGTTAGGAGGTAACCAGTGTTTCAACTTCGATTTCAAAGATCACAACGTAGGGCCGGTTGTTGGAACGTGGATCAAAATGTAACGCGAGGCTACATTTAATTCGGCTTTCGTCGCTAAGGTACTGACTTTGTGATTGGAAGAATTAAATGAAGCATCGCGTTACATTATGATCCGCGTTCCGACATTAGGCCCGAGTGTAGAGTCCTACTTTAAATCCCGCGCGTATTTTGAATAGACTTGGGTGGGTTATATTACAAGGTCACTGCTTTCTACAGGTTGTCCCGCAACTCAATGTCCATACTGTTAATACCGCAGTCACTGTTCAGCGATGATTTTCAATTATTATGAGTCCTATTAGATTATCACAATGAGTGAAGGTTTTTTACGGCCTGTATGATGTAAGTTGCTAGAAATAATTTAAGTGTTAAGCTGTTCCATTTATTGGCATTAGTAGTTAGAAAATGAGAGCCTCAGATACGAACCCGTTCGGAGCACATAGCGCCATCGAGTTCTCGAGGTGCCATCGACTTCTTCGGCAGTGACCTTGAAAGAGACCAGAGGCTGCTGAAGGAGTCGTTGAGGCATCCGAAGAAGTGTCTTCAGCAGCGGCATCTGCAGCAGCAGCCTCTGGTGTCTTTGAAGGTCATTGCCGAAGAAGTGGGCATGTCTTCAGCAGCGTCTGGTGTCTTTCAAGGTCATTGCTGAAGAAGTGGTGTTCAGCAGCGTCCAGGCGCATGCGCCGGGGCTATTCCTCAGGTCAGTCCACCCAGTTCTTCGGCAATGACCAGAGGCTGCTGAAGAAGGGCCTCTGGTGTCTTCGGGGCCTTTGGTTGTGGCTCAGGCGCCTGCGCCGGGGCTTAAAAAGTTCGCGTGTTGCTCATTGTTGCGCAATGGAAGAATGTTCTGGAAATGCTGATGCAATAGTACGCAGATGTTGAGATGTTATGATTTATTGTTTTTATTATGATGAAATATTAATAGCTAAGAACGTTCTAGAAAAACCTTTCAACTTTGCCGACAGGAAATGTATATTTGTTTGGTTTGACTCCCACATTCAGCATGCTAATAAGTACATGTGCACTTAATATGTCGCAAACTCTACAAGATGATCGAGATTATTTTATACCCTGTTGTTTGTATTATTATAATAAAATCATTCTAGAACATAAAAAGTTTGAAGGCCACCGCCAGAAACATAAACACTCGATTGATTGTTGTTTTTGATAACTTCTGCATGTTACCAAAATTTTGCAAGCTCGGCAAAAGCTGGGAGATAAATAGAACGAATATAATTGCGAGAATTATTATTTAGTAATCACTTCAATAGTTCAGTTGGTTCCCACGGAATAGGTGCGGTAAAAGTTAGTTTCCCAATATGGATGTTGTAATTGGCCAAGATGATGTTGGAGATATTTTATTGTACCATTTTATCCTCCAAAATTTACCGGAAAATTTAAAAGTAAGTCCATTTGCAGTAATCATTTCTTTTATTGTTCAAGCATTCTGTTACTAAAACTCATTCATAATAATTTCATTATATGTAGTTAAAAAGCTCACGTATCTGTTCCATAATTGTAAACTATTTTATATCTTTAGAACCAACCCAAAATGATTATGTGCGGAAATGTATCGCACATGGCAACGGAAACCGAAAATGTTTTATTTTCTGGACTATTCATGGAGAAAGAAACCAAGATAATTTTGTTGGAATCGTGCAGTGAACTTGTGGTCATTTGGGTCAATATTGTAAATCGTAAGTAAAGTATTTAGATTTTTTAATATGCAGTGATAGTAGATAAAAAGTGTGGATTTTGGACTTCCCAATTTTAGTAGTGGAAAATTGCCGATTTTGTGATTCACAATTTTAGTAGTGGAAAATTAATTGTTTTTATAATGAATGAAGTTATTTCTTTGTTTGTCCGCCCGTTTGTTTGTTTGTTTGTTTGTTTGTTTGTTTGTTTGTTTGTTTGTCTGTCCGTTTGTTTGTCCGTTTGTTTGTTTGTTTGTTTGTTTGTTTGTTTGTTTGTTTGTTTGCTTGTTTGTTTGTTTATAATGAATGAAGTTATTTCTTTGTTTGTCCCTCCGTTTGTTTATTCGTTTGTTTGTCCGTTTGTTTGTTTGTTTGTTTGTTTGTTTGTTTGTTTGTTTGTTTGTTTGTTTGTTTGTTTGTTTGTTTGTTTGTTTGTTTGTTTGTTTGTTTGTTTGTTTGTTTGTTTGTTTGTTTGTTTGTTTGTTCCCTAGTATAATTTCGTAACTATGATTTTTCTCTTGTTGCAGCCAACGATGTATAAGCAGCGTCACGAGTTTGATTACACTATTTTATTATTTTAATGAATAAAATGTATTTTAAATATAATATTATCAAATCATATTATGAACAGTATTATATTATTTTAATTGACAAAATGTATTTTAATCGTCACGAGTTTGATTACACTGTTATATTATTTTAATGAATAAAATGTATTTTAATATAATAATATCATATTATGAACAGTATTATATTATTTTAATTGACAAAATGTATTTTAATATAATAAATTATATTATATAATTTACCGTATTCCATGGGAACTAACTAAACTAATGAATTGATTACTGAATAATACTCCCCATTATGTTAGAAATATTTGTTGTGTGCTTTCCAATAAATGTATGCTAGAAGCGTGATTTTTTTTGACAAGCTGTCTGTTGACACCAGACAGCTGTTGACCCAGACAGCTGTTGACACAGCTGTCTGTTGACACAGACAGCTCTATTCGCAAACACCATGGCTGATGACACAAGCAAGAATAGAAAGAGGAAAAACCCCTCTATGTAGATGCAGCTTAGATGCGGCAGTACGTAAACGTCTTGTTGGTGGATTGGTATGCGAATTTCGTCATTGGCATTGAATGTTGTTGTTGATACGAACGGCTGATGTAACAGACAGACAGATAGACAGACAGGCAGGCAGGCAGACAGACAGACAGACACAGACAGACAGACACAGACAGACAGACAGACACTGACAGACAGACACAGACAGACAGACACAGACAGACAGACACAGACAGACAGATAGACAGACAGACAGACAGACAGACATCTGATGAGAATTCTGAAGTAGGAGAATAACTATAGATTCCTATTTGTCTCATCGAGCTGGTTAATTTGATACCCTCCATGACCTAAGTGGGCGGGGCAAGGGGGCGTGTGCAGTGGGCCCTAATCTACATGCGTTCTATATTACCGACATTCAATTTGCACTTTCCAGTAAGTGTAACAGAAATCTACATGTGTTCTATATTACCGACAATCAATTAGTACTTCCAGCACTCACCAGATGGTTCCCACACGTGTCCGAAACGCATTAAGATAACAAGTAATTTCAAAACATAGTACGTATCAATATAAACAAACTGACGAATGTTCTAGAATGTTATTTTATTGTAATAATACAAACAAATAAACGGGTCACCTTGTAGTGTCTACAACGTAGTATGTGCATATACAGAACGTGGGAGCAAACCTAAACAAACATAATCCTGTCGGCGAGTTGAAAGGTTTTTTACCCATAATAAAAACAATTATAACATCTCTTATCGGCGGCGAACGTGCTTTTTTCTTAAACTTTGATATCAATATTTATTTAGTATAAACAATTGCAACCATTGGAATTTCCGAGAAACTTCTGTTTACAATCCTAAGTATATATGGATGATTTAAAAGACGGGCATGTAGGCAGCCGATTAGCTCAGTGGGTTTAGCGAGGGCTCCGGTGCGCGGGGACCCGGGTTCGAATCCCGGTCGGCGTCATTTCCAGAACGTTTGCGAAAACCCCGGCGCAGGCGCCTGTGCCACATCCAAAGGCATCTAGCTGTAGTTGAACCTTACCACCCACAACCACACCCATTGGATGCCGCCCACAACCTCTATCATTGGCTGTTGCCCCGCCCACTCTCATAGAGCCCCGGCGCAGGCGCCTGAGCCACAACCAAAGGCCCCGAAGACACCAGAGGCCCTTCTTCAGCAGCCTCCGGTCATTGCCGAAGAACTGGGTGGACTGACCTGAGGAATAGCCCCGGCGCATGCGCCTGGACGCTGCTGAACACCACTTCTTCAGCAATGACCTTGAAAGACACCAGACGCTGCTGAAGACATGCCCACTTCTTCGGCAATGACCTTGAAAGACACCAGACGCTGCTGCTGCAGATGCCGCTGCTGAACACACTTCTTCGGATGCCTCAACGACTCCTTCAGCAGCCTCTGGTCTCTTTCAAGGTCACTGCCGAAGAAGTCGATGGCACCTCGAGAACTCGATGGCGCTATGTGCTCCGAACGGGTTCGTATCTGAGGCTCTCATTTTCTAACTACTGGCATTTTTTAAAACTTTGTTTGGCTGTATCTTGAAAACGGTAAACTTTATGGTGTAAGTGGTATAACATATTTTGACTCAGATTGGTCCATAGAATATGTAGTAGTAGTATGGACATTGAGTTGCGGGACACCCTGTATAGATTTCCTTTGCCCTTCCTCAAAGTAGCTTATTAAATTACGCCCCATTTTCTTCGCTTGGGGATTTAGTCCGCAAAACGTTTTTTGCTCTCCCCTGTTGTTTTTTGCACTGACAAAATATGTAGAAAATGGGACAAACTTTACATTGACATAAAAAATTTTTCAAATGATATTTTCAAAAATTCTAAGCGAACCTTTTTCTTACAGTAGACATAAAAATGTGGATGTTTCATAGGCACTGTAAATTATGTTGACTACAATTTGAACGAAATACATTGAATAATAGTTTATATTACTTTTCTCCTTTACCACACCCATGTCAAAGTTTAGGATGATATATAATGTTTGCCCAAATTACACGGTCCATAAAGCACTAACTTATCTATAACTTTCAGAACAATATCATGTTAGACTAACAATTTACCTTGCTTTGTCGGTTTTAGTTCACTTAGTAGAGCAATCGGAGCCATACACATGATACTTCCGATCCATATAGCAGCTATAAGTTTATATGCATGGCTGAGTGTCTGCCACCGCAAGGAGCGAAGCGGATGACATATAGCATAGTAACGTTCCACGGATATAGCCACTAACGTCCAAACTCCCACCGATACGGAACACGCTAGAAGAGAAAAACTGAAATTAATAAAGATAAAGTTTGGGAATTATTAACAATTCACGGAATGTGTTATCGTGCTTCAATGATCTCATAAATTTAGTGTTTTTCAATATCAGGTATTTTATATTACGTTATGGCAGATTCAAGCCGCGCAAATTAAGTAGAACACAAGCTGTTTTAAATTACGCTGTAATTCTAAGCAGAAACATGAACTATGATGCGATACCACAGATGCTGTCTCAGTTAAGCCGGCAAATTTTTTCAGCTGATGTGCGACGCGTGTCGGATGAGAAAAGGGGTTGTTTTCAAGAACTTTGTATTTATTTTATATTGGTGTAAATTTCTAAAATACCTTTCAAACATATACGTTAACTTTTCAGAAATACTTGCAAAACAAAAAGAAGAAGTATAGGTCTAAAAGTTTTGGGTTATCTATTGAACTCTCAGTGATGCATTTAATTCATCAGAATTAAAAGAACCGCCAAGTTATCACAAATCCCCGAGATTAGAAGATTTATGTGAAAGTGTGGTTCGAGTTTTCAAAGAGTTCTGCACTTTCGAAACTTCTCAATTAATGGAAAATAGAGAAGGGCCTCACTGTAAAGCTTTTTAAACTAATTGCATTTTGTGTTATACGAATTAAAAGCATCCCGTGCTGATTTTACAACAAGGAAAGTGTGGATAACAAAATTACAACCGCAGAGAACGTTATTCTCCGGAAGTACTTAGTTTGCCAATTTTGAGGTTACTCTAATGATTTGTTTTCTTGCCCTATCTTCGCGAGTTATTTGACTTCCTAAATAGCAAAAATCCGCGACTACCTCTATCTTCTCATTTCCTGTTTGTATTTTAGTTTTAGTTCTATTTTTCAGCCATCTGCATACTAAAACTTTGGTTTTCTTTTTATTGATCTTCATGCCGTATCCCTCTATCAAAACTGCTTCCATGTCGTTCAGAGCTGTTTCTAATTCGTCATTGCTAACACTCTGCTACATCATCCGCGAATCTGAGCGTGTTAATATTCTGGCCCTGCCGTTTACTCTGCCTTTCTGCGCACTTCGAACATCTTCCCCCATTTTACGTTGTCGAAGGCTTTTTCTAAATCTACAAATCCTATATAGGAGCTCGTTCCCTTTTCTATTGTTTTTTCTTCTTCTATTAAAGAAGCCTTATTATCTGACCTGACCTCCACCTGACAGAAGTAAGAGTACCAAATTTTAATGCGAGAATATCACATCTAATGCTAATTTCATTCGAAATAATACGCATTTAGAATGTTTCCAAATAATATTCACAGAAGTGAGTGAAGAGATACGATGAGTTACCAGTGGAAAAAATAAAATCGAAATTAAACTTTAAAAACATTCATTTATAAAATTTTTGAAGTTAAACTTCTTTAGCGGCACCTCGAAAATTGCCCGAGAATTGAGAGTTAAATTTGAAGATCGCGTCACTGTAACTAATTACAGTGATAATTTTAACATGTTTCGTATATTGAGTGTCAACAGAAATGTTAATGTACTGATACATATGTAATTTTCAATACATCTTTTAGTTTAGGATCAGTATTAAGTTTAAAATTGGATAATAGATGATTATAAAGCAAACATAATACAATTTTTCTTATTTCAAAACGAGTCTAATACACGCCACACGAGAATTCGGTTTAGTCCCATTTCGTGCGTTCCCGTTTCGGGCGTCGATGAAATTTGTGCCGTTTCGTGCGTCGTCCCAAACCTCTACCTGGTTTGAGTGCCGTTTTGGGCGCTGACCTGCTGATAATGCAGTAAGCCCCTAATTAATTCCAGTTTATCTTTACAACACAACGCTGTTAATAACTAGACTTCAAATGCGGAATTGTATGTTGATTTCGCTCCTATTGTTTTCAATTAATGTTTTTGTTTTGGGCGGGGGGGGGACTTAAACGCTCAGCTGAGCTTGCCCACGGACCAGAAATAGTGGGCCGTGGAACCGCCTTTTTGGCCGTATTCAGTGACAGGCAACTATAAAACAAAGCAGTACGTTTTGTATGCCTTTATTGCACGAACGCACGAACTGGCAGTATTTAATTACCCAGTAAATTCTTGACGCTCGAATCGGCACGAAAACAGGTAGAAACCCAAAAACGCCCGAAACGGGAAGATACCGAGAATTCAGTTTTTAAAGTAAAGGTAGCGTGGGTAGTCAAGATTTAAACCTTGATATTAAGGGGTGGGCAGATTTATATTATGCCTAATATACTTTTTCTACACCTATTTAATTACATGATCCCGGTCGATATAAAATATCATTGGATCAGGGAAACAGTGATTATTGAATGTATATTTGTGAATACAGTGAATTATAGGTACGAAATGCTAATAATTGTCATATAATTAAATAGGTGTAGAAAAAGTATAGTATTATATTCGCGATTATGACCATTACTCACTCAGATGATTTGCGCCTTCGGCTCGTGTGCTCAAACATCATCTTCGTGAATAATGACTGTCATAATCGCTCATATAATAATATACTATTAATTTAATTGAACTTAATGTTCTTAATGGTACATACTTTAATATGTTATGATATTGTTCATTTCGAACAAAAAAGTTCATATGAACATGTGTCCTATTCTCAATGGTAACTGAGATACAGCGATTTTAATGTGGAGCACTACAAGAATAAAGGAGCGCCAAGAAGTACTGCAAAGCACAATACGCAACATTTTCACGAGAACAGCGAAGTGCACTGAATTTGGCGGTGGGATTTTTGAACCATTTCTGTAAAATCGATACTTTACTTTGTATAATAAATTAATGATAGTTGCCAGAATTAATAAAGTGTTAAATTTGTTTATGCAGTAATTCAGCTGGCTGTAACTCAATAATTATTGAGAATTGGACACATGTTCAAATGAAATTTTTGTTCAAAATGAATGATACTATAACATACTAAAGTATGTACCATTCCTCCTGAAACATTAATAGAGTATTAAATTTGGTTATGCAGAAATTCAGCTAGCTGTAACTCAATAATTATTGAGAATTGGACACATGTTCATAAGAACTCATTTGTTCAAAATGAATGATACTATAACATACTAAGGTATGTACCATTCCACCTGAAACACCCTGTATAAGATTCTGCAATATACATGTTCAAAAATTTGCTCTTGCGCCAGCTATTTGAATAAGGGATGCAGCAGTAACTGACGGTAAGAACCAGTGGAAAAACTGATCAAAGATAATAATTTCTTTTGCACAGAAATCACAGTGCAATGAATACAATTCGTCATCTGGGGTTGGGGTTACCATATTTAGCCAGTAGCAAACGAGGATAATCGAAAGAAATAGGGGAAGAATCGAAAAGGCGACATGGGAACTGCTGACCCCAAGTCTGGGGATGGGGGTTTTCAGTAGGAAAGTTTTTGAAAAATATTTTGAGGCTGAAAAATTCAAAACTCGATTTGTTTTATTCACTTGAAATGCAAAGGCAGAACCAAAATATAAAATAAACCATTAGGTACCTACTTCATATTGTAGGATAGTATTGTGAGCTTTATTCATAGTCACAACACAATAGTTTCATTCGTTTTGTAATTTTTTTCTAATTTTAACAGAAACGAGTACACCATGGGTTCAAAACAGAAAAGTAGGAGTACCTACTCATTATTTGTCACTCTAAAAGAGTACCTGAACTCTTTAAAGAGTGCAGTTGGAAATCTTATCTGGGGTTCGACTTGTTCTAAATTTTTGGGCAGTTTTGGAATTGCTCTTTTGTCATACGTGTACAAAAGATATTAAATGTGTGATTGTTGTAAATATAAACACCCTGGAATCTTCAGCATACTAAGTGTTTTGGTTAAAGCCTTTTATCCATAAGGTTGGCTGGTTGATCTACGAGGTTATTAACAAAACTTAGTGAAACGTCACTGAATGTGAAAATTAGCAGTTTATGTATCACTTATGAATAATATCAATATAAAAATATTAATAGTTCTTTGTATTACTTAGGCCGAATTCTCCGACAACTTCCCTTGATCTACAAAAACCAAAAAATGAGTAACAAATGTCAACTTTCACTGTTTGTCAACAGTATATTTTCATTTAATTCATAGAAAAATGAAGGTCAAGTGAGCATTCACGAGCCCACGCACTTAGTATATGAAAAGTGCAAAATTTGAGTGGCGGCTTTATTCCCCAATAGGCCCTATTACCCTCCTGTACTTTATGTAAACAGACCCAAAATTAATTTCCATCTGTACTGTTGAAGTTTGTTAAATTTGTCAACAACAAATAAACGTAATTATAAAACGCAAATTAATTATACGCAGATGTGAATTCATAGCGATTTACTCTTGTTATAAATTAGGAGGGTTACAAGTTAGTTCACCGCAACCCCTAATAACTTCGTTGTAAGGTATCCATCTATTTCAGTTAATCTTATCTTGGAATCCAAATGTTTGTAATCAAGTTTAGAAATGTCCCAAAACTTATCGTAAACACGGACCGGCTTATGAGATTTGTAAGTGTATCAGTTTAAGGCTTTTCTGCATTAAACAAAGAGGATCTTAGACGGGTATGTTCAGACTTGCGAGAAGCCATTCAAGTCTGTTGAAGGGTACTTGACATGGCGATGATTGTTGCGTCTGCTGATGGTATTAATAAACTAAGATTAAACAGGAGAGTAGTTTAATTAGTGATGAAGGTAGTTAATTGAAATAGAAGGTTATTAACCAACAAAGGATGACGCTTCTCGCTCAATTTCCGTGAACCTACCCCAAGAAATGTTCTGCTAATTATCTGCCATTATGGCCAAATATACTTGTAATTAAGACGTGACTGTAAACTGGATATTTCCCATCGGTTTTGATATGTGTAGGGTTCAATCTTGAAGCCTTATATCAGTAATAGTATACAAATCAAATTAGCAGTAAATAGTAGAGGAGCCAGGACTGCACAATAACAGTGAATTCTGGATGCACTAGACAGGAGACAAGAACAACTTGTTGATTGCCCAATACCACAACGGGCTGCTGGGCTGGCACAACCAATCAACGTCGTGGTCTTCGCCGAGAAGCCAAGGTAACCCTCACGACTGTAGCCGAGAAAGCCAGCAATTGAGGAATGTGTTTTTTAAGGGAACATCTTGCATATTTGAGAACATGTAGAACGTGAAGCCCGCTTAAAAGTGTATTTTCTCGTAAAAGTTATTAATTTTTGTTCGTCTTGCTCTAATTCGTTTCTACTTCTGTATAAATGAAAAAGAAGGGAACTGTAAAATTCCCAATAATCCTTTAAAGGAACTATTTTCTACACAACAATTCTGTTGTAACTCTATATTAAATTTAGGAATGAAAAGCCAGCAGATATAGAGCAGATCTTGAAATATGAACAGAGGAGAAGTAAAATATATCTCGCCTTGCAATTTAATGTAAGTAACAAAACTGGTTTATTAAATCGAAAAAGTTTTATTAAGTTGTGGAAATGAAATGTGTAGGTGCGAGTTTTGTGCGTTACTTTTTTTGAAACTTTTCAGAGGAGCCACCCCAAAACTACCTGTTCAGAGTAGTATTTTAGTGTAATTGGGTTATACTTATACAACGTGTCCAAGATAAAGATGTCTATCATGGCGATTTCGACAATGGTAATAGATACAGATTTGGTTAAATGGTGAAAAAGTTGCGTAAGTAAAAGGACATTATTTTGCAAGCGAAAAAATTTCAATAATTTTTTGGTTTTCAAGAAATCTCAAAAAAACGGAATATTTCGATTTTTCTGATGTTACTGTCATGGGTTTCTCAAGGAAATATTAGTTTTGCCGCCCAACGTTTCGTTCTCAAAAAACCATCATCAACTTTATTTTATTAAATACGGCCGTGTTTTTCCGAATGACTTTTTTTAAAGTATTTTCAAATCTACGTACACTGATACATCACTTGTGACAGTTTAATTCCGTTTATAATAGTCCTGTTACAATGTATCAGTGTACGTAGATTTAAAAATACTTTAGAAATAGGTATTCGGAAGAACAGGACGGTATTTAAAAAAATGTAGTTGATGATGATTTTTGAGAACGAAATGTCGGGCGACAAAACTGATATTTCCTTGAGATAGTCTGCAAAAAGTTGCTGCAAGGAAGTGCTCTTTGTTTCGTTCTAGCTATGACAATAACATTAAAAAATGTAATAGAAAATCGAAATATTAAGTTTATTTTGGGATTTCTTGAAAACCAAAAAAAAATTATTGAAATTTCTTCGCTTGCAAAATAATGTCCTTTTACTTACGCAACTTTTTCCCCATTTAACCAAATCTGTATCTATTACCATTTTCGAAATCGCCATGATAGACATCTTTATCTTGGACACGTTGTATAAGTTATGCACGAATTCGTTCAATAACTTCATGAATTCCCTTTCTAGTTTTTACTGAAACAACACATGCAATTTTGGTAAACTCTAAAACAAAATTAGGATAGGTACCCATAATTTACAGGGTGTCCCGAATGTGGGCAATCTCCCGGAAACAATATCGCTTCATATACAATTTCTCGATAGAACACACCCCTGCCGTCTTATTCACCCTTAAAATGTGGAGGATGAAACTGCTTTTTCGAAAATATCTTAATTTATATCAGAATTTACGGGAAATAATACCACTTGCAACACAACTACGTTTTTCTCGAAAACCGTTCACCTTATGGATCTCGATCAAGAGTGCAATTTTTCTCCTAAAATACTAATGAATGGACAATTACATCATACAGTTTAAAAAACTTAAGCACTTCAAAGTTTAGAGGCAATAAATTAATGTTAACTATGAATTCTTATTAAGTTAACCCCACACGCTAAAAGACAGTGACACAGTAATTAAACTCGACACGTGTTTCGCTGACAACTTCAGCATCCTCAGAAGTTGAAAAATGTTAAGGGTAGTTCACCCAGCGCTTCACTGAAGCAGCATAAATGTACCATTCTAATGACCTTCGTGCAATGTAGTAATAACCAAAATTTTATCAAATTTCATAACAGAAAAAAATTGAAGGCAGTTTCGTCCTCAACTTTTTAAGGGCGAATATCACGGCAGAGTTGCGTTCTACTCAAAAAATTTATATGAAGAGATACTGTTATTTCAATGCGAAGTACTTATTTATCGGAGATTGATCGCATTTTCCGGGAAACCCTACAGGTATCGCGCTCTGCTTGAAATTTCAGAACTTCTAATTGTTTCCTATTTTGCTACGCCGTTTCCTGAAATTGCTGAGATTGCTAGTAAATTGTTTAATGAATTTTCCTAATTAGTTCGTATTGCTTCGTAATAAACCAGTCATAAGGCTGTGGAACAGTTATCTGCAGTGGCAAAAATAAGACTTCCGCACAGAGTATAACAAGAAACGGACTTCAGTAAGTATGAAGTTATTTATTAGATCCTGCTGATTTAATCCGGCGTTGATGCCTAAAAGTTTATCAAGTTTACAGGCCATTGCCGATTGCCTACATCAATGTGAATTCCAAGTTTCCCGTTTACTATAAAAAATGAAAACGTGGATAGCATAAATTGGTAAATTAATAGCGGTTTGCTGTATTGGCAGAAAACTAGGTAAAAACAAATATTTTATCAACACAGATAAGAAATAAACTCATATGTAAAACTTTTGTAGGTGTCTAGCAGTTTTTTTTCCACAGAGAAGCATGATTTTAGTAAATGACTATTTTACACGAAACCAGGACACGCTTGTCTTTTCGGCCGCGCTCGCTTAAGTTATATTTAATCGGTTCAACCCAAAGTGAATAAGAGAAGTGCCTCCACTCCGTGTAGATACTGAGATACGCAAATGCAATGTTTCTAGGCGACTGGAGTGGGGGAACTGGGCCGAGCGTCCGCGCGATTATACCGATGTCGAATGTATTGTGTATGATGCATTGATTTCATTACATTACCAAAAAATGGATTTATAGTGAAAAAGATACTCGTTTGACGGTGGTCAACATAGACAGGTTAACCACTTATGTAAAATTATAGGAATTCCTCGGTTTCAACAAAAAGCGGTCAAATTATACGTCAATATTCACATAGGATTCACTGTATTTCAATTATTTAAAGTCAGGCCGTAAAGTAAATTCAGCAGCTGTTAAAAAGTCATATTTATTTTGAATATAATCTTGACAATTTCTTATTTTCTCGGTTCTGTTTTTTGAGGCCTGCATTTTGCTGCTTAGAATAAAATTGCATTCTTAACAATATGTAATTATGACGCAATGACGCCAACACATACTGATTCGTGAGATTTACATTCATATTTTAAAGTACCTACTAAAGTTACTTAAGAAATCATATAGTTAGGTCGTAAGCATCTCTGGTATCAATATGCTTGGAAAAAAAACGTTCTAGTTTTCTTAATAAACAATATGTAAGAACTGGGATGCACAAGTTAGTGTTCCCCTTGTTAGAGTGACTTCGTCTGAAATATTTTCGGGGTCCAACTGGTTGTTTTCAAGCTAAGATAAGCATGTAATACAATTGGTAATGGATGACAGATTTTACAAGTAATCCAGCGAGGTAAAATAAATAACAGAATCAATTATTACTTCCTCTTGAGTAATTATAGCACCAATTTTGTTTTGCAGTACCCGCTTTAATTAAATTTTGTTTCTATTTATTTCCTTCGAATCAAAATGTTTTTCAAAAACGGAGCCCTATCGAGCAATTGCCCGAGGCCATTTAGCTGCTAATTTTGCTTGTTTTGAAATGGAGAAAAATGCTGTTTTTCCGTACGAAATTATATTTTGGGATACAGCATTTACGCCCCTTTATTCACTTTACCCAGAGTACTTCCTGAACGCTAAAACAATGTATTATTGCATATATGGCCAAGCGGTACGCCCGAACGAATGGCCCAGTTTGCTGCACACGGCACCAATGCCAGTATTACAGTTGCGTAGCCCGCTCTTCTGCTGCAACAGCTATCAAGTGGAGACACTTCTCTTATTCACTTTGGTTCAACCTAACGACTGCAGTAACCAAATTCTGGTTGTTACGCTTATATAGCGCCCAGTAGCAATAGTTTACTCTAATGGACAAGTTGCTACGTCGGAGATGCGGTTGGGAAAGGATGACGTGAATTTTGTGAATTCTTCTCGTTTTGAAAATCTGCGTCAGGGCCGAAATTACTTTTCGTCTGGATCCACATTTAGTTCTAACAAGAATATTATGAGGTCGATACTAGTAGAACTATTCAGCGTTTCCACAAATACGAGGAATTTTGCAGGTCTACAATGAGATACATTTTATTCATTCGGGGTTCGGCTTATTCCATCCAATAAGGGGATTATTTGCTGTGAGGTATGTACAGAGATAGACCAAATGAGATTTAACTCATATCGTGGCATTTTGATGTTGGAACCCAATATATTAAAGTTGCTTTCGCGGAAATGTTGTTTGTTAAATCAAATTCCTGTTTGCTAAGGTATGTCATTAACCTGTACCTAACATGTTTTCTCTCTTGGTTTCGGTTTAGACTGTAATAGGCATATATGTATTTGTAGATGGATACGTAATACGTCGACAGTAAATGAAGATACCCTCCACCGTATTAAAATAAATAATTCTTGATTACTATTTAACGATTTATGATATGTGTTAGTAAACCTTTCTCTCAGTCATATATTTTTCTTAAAAGTTTCCAGTTCCAAGATTTTAAATCTGTTATGCTCGGGAACGGTTAATGTAGAAATTCAGAAGAGACTCTTAAAGACGTATGTAGGGAGTGCGGCACTGTACGGGTGTGAAACTTGGACAATAGGAGAAGCGGCTTGAAAAATACGAGGGGTCGTTTTTATATTCCCGGACTAGGCATGAAAACAAAAGACTAGAGCAGTAACAACTATTTATTTTTCAATATAGTTTCCTTGCTTTTGAATACAGGTATTACACCGCTTTAATAACATCTTCAATCCGTTGTAAAAATATTCATTCGGTTTCTCCGCAAAATGGTCCTCAACAGCTGCAACAAGTTCGTCATTGTCCCTGAATTTTGTCCCCCTGATTGTTTTCTTGAGATTAGGAAACAAAAAATAGTCACTAGGTGCTAAATCTGGACTATAAGGCGGGTGTTCAATTTCTTCGAAGCCACAATCAGCAACAGCAGCTTTTGCAAGTATTGACTTGTGCACTGGTGCATTGTCGTGGAGCAACAAAACACCTCTCGTCAGTTTTCCGCGTCTTTTCACTTTAATTGAATCTCTGAGGCGATGCATTAAGCTTGAGTAATACTCTCCCGTTATTGTTCTACCTCTCTCCAGATAATCAATCAGCAAAATTCCCTGACAGTCCCAAAAAATGGTTGCCATTATTTTTCCTGCCGAAGGGGTGACCTTAAACTTCTTGGGAAGCCTGGAGCCCTTAACATGCCATTGCATCGACTCTTGTTTCGATTCCGGATGCACCCACGTTTCATCTCCAGTGACAAGTCGGTCGATAATTAAATTTGGTTCATCTCCACAAAGTGTCAAGAATTGTTCACACACCTCTACCCGAACCTGCATTTGGAATGGCGAAAGCATTCGCGGAACCCACCTTGCACTAACCTTTGTCATTCCAAGGTACTCGTGTAGAATTCTGAAAACCGTGGTTTCTGAAACTCCTAGTAAAGCTGCTAATTGCCGCTTCTTCAATCTTGCATCCTCCAGTACCAAACACTTGGTTTTTTTAACAACATCTGAAGTGATCACGTCAACAGGGTGACCTGGGCGGGGATCATCATCCAATAATTCCATTTTTAAACAGTTTTGACCACTCGCAAATAGTTGACTTAAAAGGATAATTCCCGTACACAACCAACATTTCTTCAAGAATAATTTTTGGAGTTTTTCCTTGTCTGGTAAGGAATTTTATAACAGCCCGATATTCGATTTTATTCATTTTGATGCACGACAACACAAACTGACAGTTAATGAAATTAAACATGTTGCAATTGTTCTGTAATTTGGCACACGTTTCCAAAGCATATGTGATTAGAAAAAAAATTAATGGAAAATTGTCTCAAAATTTAAAACTGCCCAGTCCGGGAATATAAAAATGGCCCCTCGTAATAAAAGCGTTTGGAATGTGGTGCTATAGACGCATGATGAAGATACCGTGGATAGATAAGGTTAGCAATACGGAGGTATTAGAAAGAGTTGGGGAAAAACGAAAGGTATGGAAGACAATAAAGAATAGGGGGATAGGGTGGTAGGACACCTTCTGAAACACGAAGGAATAGTTCGCCCAGATTAGAATACTGCTCTCAAATAGTTGGGGATGTAGGATGTTCTATTTTTAGGGAAATGCGTAGGTTAGCTCAGGATAAGAAAGGATGGAGGTACGCGTCCAACCAGTCTTCGGAATGAGAACATTATGATGATGAGATTACCCAAAAGTCTATGCTTAAAGTTTTGAGCGTATTGTGTCCAAAATCTTACATTGTCATTTCACTTAGGTGCTATGGACCAAATTAGGTTAATGCGTTTTTTTGCACATTCTAAATTAATAATACCTTTTTGTGAAAACTCCCTCGTCTGTCTGGTATACATATACTGGAACAATCGCAAAAACAATTTCCGGAAACGAAATATTTCACCGTTGCTGCTTTTAAGAAACAAGCACTTGAGTAAAATTTATCTATTCGATTTCTGTGTTATTTCCATATTTTATACGTTGGAGGCGTTGGATAGTGTTTCAAATTCTCTTCTAGAACAATTTAATATTGTTTTACAGTTGCAATACAGTAAGAGGATATCGAACAGACAGAGGAAAATTCAAAGATACGGTTTTTCGAGAATATTACGTAGGTAGGTATATTGGTTATGATTTCATTCCTAAACAGCATCTGCGCTACCTTTTTCACCGCCAACACCATCTTCTGGAGGAGTTATGTAAATATAATCTCTATTCATAGGAATTTTGGTATATTTTGTGCCAGTTATATTTTAAGATTTCATTTTTTTGTGAAATGCTGGCATATCATATAATTAAAACACTGGATAAATCGACGTTTCGCCCCCGTTTGGGGGCTTTATCAAGATTTATTGGTATAAATATAACATATAAATTTGTCAGTAAAAATTTCTGACAAGAACAGAATTTTTCTCAAACAATAAAAATTATTTATGTAGGTAACTATGATGTAAATATAAAAAAGTTTAGCGCTTTTGATTTTGAATACAATTGAAATTATGAAAGAGAAAAATGTTTATGTATTTAATTTGACAATAATAATAGTAAGTAGCAGAGAGAATGATTTATTTTATTATATTACAGTAAATTTGACTTAAATTTTGTATATCAGTTCTATCATTAATAGAGTTTTTTTCTTTTTTTATATAGATCATTTCTAAAAATAGTCGAGATTTTAAATTTTTTTCTTGTTCTAAAATTTTGGTGTCGTTAAACTCAAAGGTATGATTGCTGTCTTTCATGTGTTTACTAATTGCTGAATTACTGTTTCTGTATTTGTGTTGTTTTAGTTTGGTTTCTAAATGATTTTTAGATTGGCCAATATATGTTTTCTCACAGTCTTTACATTTAATTTTGTATATAGTATGAGTTTTCATCAATTTAGGAATGGGTGTTTTTAAATTAGAATACAAAAATTTTAAGTTATTATAATTTTGGTGCGATACTTGTAAGTTGTGTTTTACTAATAATTTATTAATATTTTGTGACATGCCTTTAATATATGGTAACGAAATGTAATTTTTATTTTCTTTCGGTTTTTTACTATCGGTATTGTTATTGTAAAATTGATGGGTTCTATTTTTTATAATTTTCATAATGAAATTTTTAGGATAATTATTTTTTATTAAACAATTTAACACTTTTTCTATTGCGGATTTTCTAAATTGTGGGCTGGAGAGTTTAATCGCACGGTCAGCTAGACACATAACAATACTCTTTTTGTGGGAAGTGGGTTGTTCAGAATTAAAACAAATATAACGGCCAGACCAAGTTGGTTTAGTGTACCATTCAGTTTCTATTGAATTTTTCATTTTATATAAAGTTAAATCTAAAAAATTTATTTGATTTTTTGTTGAAATTTCAATAGTGAATTGTAATTTAGGATGATAGTTATTAAATTTATTAAGAATTTCGTTATATTTTTCTGGAGGAACAGCAGTTAAACAATCATCCACATATCTAACAAAAAATGGTAAATTGAAAGATAATTTAGGAATAACTGTTGTCTCTAAATCTTCTAAAACTAACTGAGCAATGGGGCTAGAAATTGGGGAGCCCATGGCTCAGCCATTTGTTTGTTTGTAAATTGAATCTTTAAATTTAAAGTACGTAGATGTTAGAGTAAGTTCAATTGCATTGATGAAATTATTTAGAGTGAGAGATGTGTAAGGTTCGATTCTATTCCAATTTTTTTTGACAGTGGAAATTGCAAGATCTAATGGTATATTTGTGTAAAGTGAAACTACATCTAGGGAAATTAAATTGAAGTTTTCAGGGATATAGAAATTTTTAGTTTTTTCTTTAAAAGACCAGGAGTCTTTGATATAAAATTCATTTTGCCCTATGATGTTAGAAAGAATGTTAGCTAAAAATTTTGATAACTTATAAAATGGGCTTTGAATGCAAGAAACAATTGGTCTGAGAGGAATATTAGTTTTATGTAATTTTGGTAAGCCATATATCCGTGGAGGTAGAGAATTTTGAATTTTAAGTTTGCTACTAAGTTTTGGAAGAATGTTACCTTCATCAAGTAATTTAGAAACAAAATTATTATTTTTGTTTTGTAAGTTGATAGTAGGATCTTTAGGGATAATTGAATATGTTGTTGATCTATCATTTAATAGTTCATAAAGTGTATTTTCGTAATCAATGGAGTTCATTATTACTGTCTTATTGCTTTTATCAGGTTTTAATACAATTATTTGTGGGTTATTTTTGAGGAAGGTTTTTGTAGTTTTAATGTTATTTAAAATTTCTTTTTCTTTTTTATTTGTTTTTGAATTAGAATTAGTGTATTTTTTAATAATTTGACACATTTGATGTCTGATTAAGTTTTTTTCGTCAGATGGGAGTAAGGATATACCGCTTTCTATAGATGCAATAATGTTATTGATTGGAAAGTGTTTATTATTTGTATTTATAGAAAAGTCAGGTCCTAATTGTAAAATTTTTTGAATATTTGTTGGAATATTTGTGGAGGATATATTATGTATCCACTGACAAATTTATATGTTATATTTATACCAATAAATCTTGATAAAGCCCCCAAACGGGGGCGAAACGTCGATTTATCCAGTGTTTTAATTATATGATATGCCAGCATTTCACAAAAAAATGAAATCTTAAAATATAACTGGCACAAAATATACCAAAATTTCTAACAACACATGAAGAAAAAGTGTAGAAAATTAGAAGAAATTTATTAATTAGAAGAAATTTGTATAATCTTAGAAAATTTAGAAGAAATCCTGCACAAGAATTAGAAGAAATCTATTAACTAGAAGGAATTCGAAGAAATTTATATAACCATACAAAATTAGAAGAAAATGAACAACTTTGGACAATATCAACAAACAAATTTTTACAAGGAAGTCACTCATAATTTCGGTAGGCAAATTACAAATATTTTAAAACTTTTCTCAAAACTAAATATCAAACTGACACATCTAGAAAATAATAGAATATTTTTGTTAAAATGCAGAGAGAATGACGTTATTCCCAAATTTTTAAATTATATAAACCCAAAACAAATAAATATTGAAAATTCCTATTATAAATCTAAAATTAATAGAATTTTTGAAAAATCCCAAAGATCATGTTTAAACGTTCTCATTTCAAATTGTTATAGTAATATTTATAGAACAAAAAAAGAATTGAAAAATTTAGATTTTAAAATCAATAATCTCCTACCCCAAACTTACATCAATTTCTTTTATCATTCACAACACCAAAAATTCAATACTACATTTATCAACATAAAAGAAAAACAACAACGCAAATTAATAAAACTTACAAACAAAAATGAAAACAACAATCCAACTAACACAGAGTGGATACATAATATATCCTCCACAAATATTCCAACAAATATTCAAAAAATTTTACAATTAGGACCTGACTTTTCTTTAAATACAAATAATAAACACTTTCCAATCAATAACATTATTGCATCTATAGAAAGCGGTATATCCTTACTCCCATCTGACGAAAAAAACTTAATCAGACATCAAATTTGTCAAATTATTAAAAAATACACTAATTCTAATTCAAAAACAAATAAAAAAGAAAAAGAAATTTTAAATAACATTAAGACTACAAAAACCTTCCTCAAAAATAACCCACAAATAATTGTATTAAAACCTGATAAAAGCAATAAGACAGTAATAATGAACTCCATTGATTACGAAAATAAACTTTATGAACTATTAAATGATAGATCAACATATTCAATTATCCCTAAAGATCCTACTATCAACTTACAAAACAAAAATAATAATTTTGTTTCTAAATTACTTGATGAAGGTAACATTCTTCCAAAACTTAGTAGCAAACTTAAAATTCAAAATTCTCTACCTCCACGGATATATGGCTTACCAAAATTACATAAAACTAATATTCCTCTCAGACCAATTGTTTCTTGCATTCAAAGCCCATTTTATAAGTTATCAAAATTTTTAGCTAACATTCTTTCTAACATCATAGGGCAAAATGAATTTTATATCAAAGACTCCTGGTCTTTTAAAGAAAAAACTAAAAATTTCTATATCCCTGAAAACTTCAATTTAATTTCCCTAGATGTAGTTTCACTTTACACAAATATACCATTAGATCTTGCAATTTCCACTGTCAAAAAAAATTGGAATAGAATCGAACCTTACACATCTCTCACTCTAAATAATTTCATCACTGCAATTGAACTTACTCTAACATCTACGTACTTTAAATTTAAAGATTCAATTTACAAACAAACAAATGGCTGTGCCATGGGCTCCCCAATTTCTAGCCCCATTGCTCAGTTAGTTTTAGAAGATTTAGAGACAACAGTTATTCCTAAATTATCTTTCAATTTACCATTTTTTGTTAGATATGTGGATGATTGTTTAACTGCTGTTCCTCCAGAAAAATATAACGAAATTCTTAATAAATTTAATAACTATCATCCTAAATTACAATTCACTATTGAAATTTCAACAAAAAATCAAATAAATTTTTTAGATTTAACTTTATATAAAATGAAAAATTCAATAGAAACTGAATGGTACACTAAACCAACTTGGTCTGGCCGTTATATTTGTTTTAATTCTGAACAACCCACTTCCCACAAAAAGAGTATTGTTATGTGTCTAGCTGACCGTGCGATTAAACTCTCCAGCCCACAATTTAGAAAATCCGCAATAGAAAAAGTGTTAAATTGTTTAATAAAAAATAATTATCCTAAAAATTTCATTATGAAAATTATAAAAAATAGAACCCATCAATTTTACAATAATAATACCGATAGTAAAAAACCGAAAGAAAATAAAAATTACATTTCGTTACCATATATTAAAGGCATGTCACAAAATATTAATAAATTATTAGTAAAACACAACTTACAAGTATCGCACCAAAATTATAATAACTTAAAATTTTTGTATTCTAATTTAAAAACACCCATTCCTAAATTGATGAAAACTCATACTGTATACAAAATTAAATGTAAAGACTGTGAAAAAACATATATTGGCCAATCTAAAAATCATTTAGAAACCAGACTAAAACAACACAAATACAGAAACAGTAATTCAGCAATTAGTAAACACATGAAAGACAGCAATCATACCTTTGAGTTTAACGACACCAAAATTTTAGAACAAGAAAAAAATTTAAAATCTCGACTATTTTTAGAAATGATCTATATAAAAAAAGAAAAAAACTCTATTAATGATAGAACTGATATACAAAATTTAAGTCAAATTTACTGTAATATAATAAAATAAATCATTCTCTCTGCTACTTACTATTATTATTGTCAAATTAAATACATAAACATTTTTCTCTTTCATAATTTCAATTGTATTCAAAATCAAAAGCGCTAAACTTTTTTTATATTTACATCATAGTTACCTACATAAATAATTTTTATTGTTTGAGAAAAATTCTGTTCTTGTCAGAAATTTTTACTGACAAATTTATATGTTATATTTATACCAATAAATCTTGATAAAGCCCCCAAACGGGGGCGAAACGTCGATTTATCCAGTGTTTTAATTATATGATATGCCAGCATTTCACAAAAAAATGAAATCTATTCATAGGATTCCAGAATTCTCCAGCAACAAACGTATTTTTTTACAAATACCGCAAAAAGTAGGCTTTTTAACATGCCAGTCTAGTGTTAAAAATGTCATTTTTAGGTACTTGTGTTAAAAGCACTCGAGGTCTAGTTTTAAAAGTAATAAAATTTCAATCCGTGTAAGGTTTGCCCCCGAGTCTGCCAATAACGTAGCCGAGGAACGGCGGAAACAATATCCGGTATATTGTTTAACATCAGGGAGTATTAAAAATTCTGCTATATCAGCGTAGATTTTTCCAAATGAGTTAATCCCAACTGGATTCGCAGTGCATCTCTTGTTATAATTCACAAAAATTTTTAACACATATTTTTTTTATATAAATTAATGAAAAAGGATCAACAATAGTGAAAGTTCTTGGTACTTTAGTACTTGTGTCAGCTATGGTAATGATTAATGTACCCTCCAAATGCGACAAGCCCCAAATATACCCATCATTACAGCAACTTTCATCATTAGATAATTTTCACCCGGGGCTTTAAAGCGTTAAATTTGAATTTAATCTTTCGTTATAATCTTTGTTTTATTTAGCTGATACAATTCATCTTTTCTCTTTAACACCAGAAGCTTGTAGTCTTCGCTTATATCTGTATTCTGAATTAGGCTAAGCATTGTTTTTATCAGCTTCATCAATCGAGAATTTTCTTAAATTTCCATAATTTATAAAAGATTCTTTAGGTCTAGAATAACGATAACGCCAGTTTTGGTCACTTCCTTGACTGCTTTTCTATTCTGTAAATCAGCAATCAAACGTTGGCAACTAAGCAAATGTAAAATTCATGAAACATTGTTTGAATATAACTACTTAGATTCTTATCGTTCGTGAGGTTGCTTCCAACAAACTTATAGATATCATTAAAAATTATACTGAGTTCAATTCAACACAAATTCTATTAAAAATTCGTATCAATTAAAAGACAAAATTAAACATTTTTATATACCTACTAATGCAAGATTTGTCTCATTTGACGTTAAAAATTTGTTTCCAAGCATTCCTCCTCAAGACATCATTCAGTTAGTCAAAAATTATTAGAAAACAACAACCAAAACTTAGTACAAAATTTAGAAATTTTAAATCTTTTATCCACTTGTTTAGAACAAAATTAGTTTACCCAATTTTCGATAACTCAACCAATAATAATTATAAATCTCTGACATATCGTCGCCCTCCTCACGTACTGGCGTAACTGACAATTTTGGGAAAATTGAGTTACGTTCTATAAATATGCATATCTCTAGGGTCTGCACCACCTCACGAAGTGGCGTAGGTAACTGCAGCACCAATCTACATAAAAAAAGACAACCCGTAGGTTATGTTACTGTGTTTAATGCAGTCCTACAAGTGTAAGCGAATTACGTTTTTTTGTTCTCCTGAAAAATTTACCAATTGTCAGTTACGCCAGTACGTGAGAAGGGCGACGATATTCCGGACCAAAAATTAAAAAACTAAACCCACTTTTCTAAAAGTGCAACTACAAACTAGCTTTGAAAACAAATAATTCTTTAGGAAAAATCATTAAAAACTACGGAAGCGCTGAAGGGCCACGTAAAATTTTTTCATTAACACGATAATAATTCCCAATTCCTTGAAAGTCAACAATAATTTACAGTTAGTACGCCTTATCACGACAATAAAGTCGAGTTCGCATTTTCTATCTGGACAATAATGTCGAATTCGCATTTTGCATCTCGACAATAATGCCAAGATCAGAGGGAATTAATGTCGAGATCACACACTATATCTGGGAATTAATGTCGAGTTTGGGTTAACTATCTAGGAATTATTGTCGAGTTTGCTTCAACTATCTGGGAATTATTGTCGACTTCGCCCTGTTATATAATATTTTGATAATACAGTGTCTACAGTAGAGTGAAATGAAGCTTTCGCCTGGCTTCAAAAGCTGTTGATGTAACCATAAACATTAAATGCATTGTAGGCAGCTTGACCGCAATAAACATACGCTTTTATTTGGGTTATCCAAACTTTACTTTACTTTACTTTACTTATATCCCAGCTAGGTTTTGCCAATGCATAAGACATCCAAAGTTTTAGCGTACGTTTATTGTTTTCGTTAGTAATAACGAATTTTCTTTGAAAAAAATGCCTTTTCTGACGGGACACCGGACACAACACAACGAATGCAAAATTCTGCAAATTACAATAAACTTTAGAAGAAAAAAGAAAAGGGATCCTCTGGGGTTCGAACAAAAACTCCTTGTACATTTTCGAACCGAGCCACGACGGTTACTTGCAGAGCATGAAGTTTAACAGTTTATTAAAGCACGGCGCGAGCATATGGAAGTGATCTACTTGGTTGGGATATAAATAAACGTTCTCGCCACTCACTGTTCAAGTCAACTGTCAGCTGTAATTCTATATCATTGACGAAGGTCAATAATGAACTAATCATAGACCGTCATAAGTAAAAGGTGGAGAAAAACAATGTCTCAGCATAAATATCGGTCAATAATGACGTTTTAAGGCTAGTGGTGAAAAATCATATTATGATGAATACTCTTATCTTCCCTTCTAATCTAGTATCTATATGCCGTAATTATAGATCACGGGAAAATAATTCAAGCCTCTAGCTAATTACTTTTATTATGTTGCAGTAAATATATTCAAATTTTAAATTTTCCCGCTTGTGTGGCGGAATGACAGAGAGGGTTGTTTACGCTTGCCGAGAGCGTTTATTTATATCCCAACTAGGTTTTACCAAGTAGGCCACTTATGTTCGCGCCGTGCTTTAATAAACTGTTAAACTTCATGTACCGCAAGTAACCGTCGTGGCTCAGTATGAGAATGTACAAGGAGTTTTTGTTCGAATCCTAGAGGATCCCTTTTCTTTTTTCTTGTAAAGTTTATTGTAATTTGCAGAATTTTGCATTCGTTGTGTTGTGTCCGGTGTCCCGTCAGAAAAGGCATTTTTTTAAAGAAAATTTGTTATTACTAATGAAAACAATAAACGTACGCTAAAGCTTTGGATGTCTATGCATTGGCAAAACCTAGCTGGGATATAAGTAAAGTAAAGTAAAGTTTGGAAAACCCAAATAAAAGCGTATGTTTATTGCGGTCAAGCTGCCTACAATGCATTTAATGTTGTTGGTTACCTCAACAGCTTTTGAAGCCAGACGAAAGCTTCATTTCACTCTACTGTAGACACTGTATTATCGAAATATGAAACAGGGCGAACTCGACAATAATTCCCAGATAGTTGAAGCGAACTAGACAATAATTCCCAGATTGTTAACGCAAACTCGACATTAATTCCCAGATATAGTGTGCGATCTCGACATTAATTCCCAGGTAAAGCCTGTGATCTCGACATTATTGTCGAGATGCAAAATGCGAATTCCACATTATTGTCCAGACAGAAAGTGCGAACTCGACTTTATTGTCGTGATAAGGCGTACCAACTGTAAATTATTGTCGACTTTCAAGGAATTGGGAATTATTATCGCGTTAATGAAAAATTTTTACGTGGCCCTTCAGCGCTTCCGTAAAAAACAACAAAGACAAAACCGATAAAACATTTAGATCGGGAGTTTACAAGTTAATTTGTGGGTCTTGCCCTAAGAGTTACGTAGGTCAAACAGGCCGGCCATTTATAAAAAGAATCACAGAGCATTTAAATAGTTTCAAAAATAGGAAGACAGACTCTACTTATGCAAATCATTTAATATCAGAAAACCACACATTCAATGAAAACTATGAAATTCTACATTTAGAAAATAAAGGAATTAAAGTAAACTTATTAGAGGCATTAGAAATAAATAAACTAAAAAAATCAAATATTATATTAAATGATCAAATAGATTTAAATTTTTCACCATTGCTAAATATCTTTCACAAGTAGTAATAAAATTTCAGCAAAGGTAAAAACAGGTATAAATAGGAGTTTAGCATTGTAAACATTTAGTTCAGTACCAACATCTGAAGAAGCCACTGTGTAGGCGAAACAATTGTCATGTTTAATTAATCAATGGTACTGGACCGTTTGAACAACTACTCCCCGGGCAAATACCCCGCCAGGCATTGAAGTATAGAACTAAATCCAGATTTTTTGTACTATACGAGACGTCGCAGAATGCTGTCCCACCTAAGGTGGCTTTGAAGCAATCATACTGTGTCTCCATGTACGTACGTGCTTTTAAGCAGGTCTTTGTTTAAATATTGCAAGTTTTGAATGTGTATGGAAAACTGCAGACTAACTGGTTTCGTCCTTCTGGGACTCATCATGTTTAACCTAGACAATCTTGTCTCATTTAAATTAGTTAATTAATTTGAGTTAGAAGGTTTAAATACATAACACTGGTCATGTATTTTTAATTTCTGATTTCAAAATTTAACTTCATGTACTCACCTTTCATCTGGTAAATTTAACAAGCAGAAGTTGTATTGTATTTTAGATTGCGTACCTATCTCATCAAGGTTATAATATTACTTATACCCTGAGGTGGATAGACTTTCTAAGGACTAAATGCGTAGGTGTAGCTACATACGCATATGTTTGTGGCAGTCTACCTCACGGGCTTCCTTCTGTATCGAACATTGCTCCTCAGAAATATTAATTTGCACCATTGATCAGAGAAGCAGTTCACATGCTCTAAGTAATTCACAGAGAAATACCTGTATTTCTCCAAGATTAGTTTACATATAGGAAATTTTTATAAGATTGTTATTAAAGATCGCTAATGCAGCAGATTAGGGCAACATTAAAAACCTACAAATAAAGCGCTTCATGGAAGTGAAAAACAAGGTATCCATGTGGGACTTTCAATATACTTTATATTCATCTTTCATCTATCCAGTTATCAAGAGCTAGAAGAATTCATTGACATTCTGTATGCGTAAATAAGGGTAATAAATTCATATTTGATATAAACCGGGAATACCTATAGATGTAATCTGGCTCATCACTTATACGCCTCATCCTGAAAACTGAGCGTCCTCTTTTCAGCAGAAAATTATTTTTGCTAAGTGAAAAATGCTTTCATGCCCGCAAGCTGTAAATTCTGTTTTCAGTTACGTTCTTTTCACACAAGAGGATTTTGTTCCTTTTTATATTCCCAAAACACTTTGTATGAGTGACACAGACTTAAAGTAAGGAGTGATTAAGGCCTAGAACATTTAATAAATCAAAAATAAGATACAACTTACGTGTGTTCTACTTCCTAACACTTTTAGTAAAGGGGCGAGTGGCTCACGCGTTTTCATTAAAACTTTTTACATTAAAAAAGTTAAGAAGCATGAATGGAAACAATATTTGCTTTATAACAGGACAGATTTCACGAAATTTTCATGAAACACGGAATTAAGGCATTACTCAAATTAAATTACATTTAAATTTGACCTATGTTGGGAAATTACCGTTGTGAGTCTTGCTCTTAATGGCGAAAGTTCATGTTCCTTACCGTCTCAGGGCAGAATGTGGGATGAAAGTAGATGACTGACTGAATGTTTATAGATTTAAATTATTACGAGACGAGAATTATTAAATGTTGAATGATTACCCACGTAATCGCTCAGTTTTCTGTAAGTGGGTAAGGCTTGTGGGTACAAAAATATGGGAAGCTTTGTCTGCGTTTAGACTTTAGAGATAATGAAAAAGGTTATATATAAATTTAAAAATACTGGAGAAAATAACCTGTGAGCTCAGGAAGTTTATGCACAGAATTATGATTGATACAGTACAGTAACTAAAAATGTTTCTAAACGGTTATATTAAATTTTAAATAAGTTTGTAAGGTGAAGTTATTTTATTATACATACATTATACTTTTCAGCATGAAAGAGTAAAAGGTCACATTTGCTGTAGATAACGAAGATTATAAAGAATGAAAAATATTGGTGTCGCTTTATAACTGCTGCAAATTTTTAACTTAATGCCATATTTTATTTTTAAAACAAGTACCTTAATGAAAGCAATTTTTCCTCTGCTGCTCATAGTAGCCTCACCGCTCACATGAATCATAAGTAAAATTACCGTACATCATCATCAGGCCGCCATTTTGACTAGAATATTAATAAAGAGAAAAACTTGTTTGCATGTTTTCTGGTAAGCAAGATTCGTCTTTCATTTTCAATCATTATAAAATTACAAGTGTCCAGCAAGTTATCTAAACCGATTTTATCCTTGTCAGAATAAGTCAGATTATATTAGATCAGTAAAGGCTGTGTTTCATATTTTTTCCATTATCATTTTGAGCGATATACAGGTGTCCACCTAAACCGCGTTTTTTCTGTTATGGCTTATACAGAGTGTTTGATGTGTTATGTACACAACGCAACTTTCTTATTGTAATAGAACATCCTGTATATTTATAGATATATTGCCGTAGTTTTCGATTTATTGGATTTTTGAAAATTTTGACATATATCTCCATCCCCTACTAACTTGAGCTAACCTAAGCATTTTTCTAAAAGTAGAACATCCTACATCCCCAACTATTTGAAAGCAGAAGTCTAATCTGGGCCTACTTGTCTTCTATACTTTTCGATTTTCCCCAACTTTTTATAATACAGCAGAAATCCGCGACTTCCTCTATCTGATCATTTCTTATTTGTATTTTACTTTTAGTTCTATTTCCACGCCCTTTACACACCAAAATATTGGTTTTCTTTTTATGGATCTTCATGCCGTAGCCCTCTATCAAAACTACTTCCATTTCGTTCTGAGCCATTCCTAATTATTCTTCTTTGCTGACAACACTGCTACAGCATTTGCGAATCTGCGCATATTAATAGTTTGGCCCTGTACAGGCTGTCCTATTTTCGTTGTGATTTGGGGGTTTCTCATAGAAGCAGCAGAGATAGACCCTCGGGGTTTTCGCGAATCTGAGCTACTTTTTTGAGTACAATAGAATGCCGAAACCAGAATTTGGATACCTATCGTTTTTAGTTTTCGTTTATACAGGGTGGCCCGAAATTAGCGTGCGATATTTTACCAGTGTGTTCTGTGCTCAAAAATAAGACAAAAAGTTCCTATAAGCGTATACCGAAATATGCTTCACAAGGGAGGTATAGCTTTCTGAAAGAGAAGACCTGAAGAAGTTTTCTTCTAAATATCTTCGAAACAAGTTCAGTTAAAATTATGAAATTTAATGGAATGTGTAAATAATAAATGCTGAATCTTTTTCTGCAAACAAAATTTTTAAAATTTAACAGGAGCGTCTCAAATCTGGGGGTGGAGGAGGTAAGATTTACCCCAACTTTTTTTAGAACATGTCATTTTCAATTTTTCCATAAAAATATGAAACTGCAAAAACTCTGAAGTTGCAAATTTTTACGGAAAAATTGATAACTACATGTTCTTGTTCTACAAAAAAGTTGGAGTAAATCTTACCTCCGCCACCCCTAGATTTGAGACGCACCTGTTAAATTTTAAAAATTATGTTTACAGCAAACGATTCAGCATTTGGTACTTACACATTCCATTAAATTTAATAATTTTAAGCAGAACACGCTGGTAAAATATTGCACGCTAATTTCGGGTCACCTGTATACCTATAGGTAATAACTGTAGAGTGTAGTTTGGTGGAAAAGCTTCCTTCTGTGACGCGTATTTAAAGAGAAAGAAATTTTACTCTCTAGGATAATTATTTCCAATGGTTCCGTAATTTGCGCGGTTCCGCGGAATCGGCTGGTTCCGTAAATTATGCAGACCCCTTTCGCTTTCCTACATTTCCGAATCATTTCCCACTTGATCGCCTTATATCTTTCTTTCCCTCTTTCATCTAACCTATTTTTATATCGCCTTTCCTCTATTAGGCTCACAATGTTTTGTTATCCAGGGCTTTCTACTTTCATTCTGTTTATGACCCAAAATATCTCTAGCTGCGGAATCTAAACTAAGTATTTAATACAATATTTTTCTGCAAAATATATAATGAAGGTGTAACTGAAGAAATACATACGTTCAGGTGGTGCAGCCTGTATAAGATAGGCAGGTACCTATTTTTTAAACTGACTTGCATTAACAATATAATTTCCGAAAGGAAACATTTTTAACCACTTCACCTAATTTTGCCCCCAGTTCTTGGAATAAAAAATCTGAATCTTTTTCCTAGAAGTGTTCTTGTAGGTACCTAGGCATAATCGGCATAAAAAGCCTATCAATCAAAATTAGTATTCAAGTTGTTAAATTTTTTTCCGTTTTTATCAAAATTTTATTCCTCGACAACTCGCAGAAATATTTCCAGGTATTTCTTTTAGCACAAAATGTACAAAAACTGCTTACAAGTAGTGAGTGAGCTGACCAATTCTTTCAATTGTTTTTATACAAAAACGTTGTCATTGATTTTAAACATACCTATCTGTACCTTGATCAGTTTTTACTTTATCGTGTAGTGTGCTCTAGTGCAGACGTCTGCATCATGCGATTTATAAAATTATAACAAATAATAATTAATAATTAAATATTGTGTGTTGTATAATAATAACTATTACCCAATTCAACAATCTAAAATCTATGTTCTTGCGTCTGCGTGCATTAATAATTTAAGTTTTCAAATTAACGGTCGTTTGCTTCGGGAAAGTGAGTAATGGCGCCAGAATTTAACGAAATTACTTATCGAAAATCGAAATAAATTATTATTTAAGTGTGGACAGTGTGCTTAGTGACTGAAATAGAGTGGAATTTGGATATGAAGTTAAGGAGTCTGCTTGGTGTGATGTAAGTTTTTTTATCTACTAAAATCATCAGCCATTTTTTGCTTTGTTCGAAGCAAATATTTTCAATGTTTTTGCGCCAAATCACATTTTTTGAACTTTTTATGCTTGTCTGGCAAGGTGAGCGTTTTTTAGTTCTAAATAAATTTAGAGAAAATTTGCTGCTCGATAATCTGAAAAGAAATTTTGACCTATAAGTACAGGGTGGGTCAATAGTGCTTAGTCTGTCCATACCTATCTCTGGTTCTATTCCAGATACAAACATGAAATTTTACTTTTATATTATGAAGAACCCTGCGAAGCTTATGATAAAATTATTTTGATGTATGTACCTATATGTTCACGTTCACAAACAACATTTGTTTACAAATTTGAATTTCATCTTAAAAATTAGGATTTTTGCTGTAATTTTATACCAGTTTTAGGGAATTTTCCCTATTTTGCCATCCTAAACTCAGAAAAATGCCTAAACTTTGCTTTTACAGAAAATTACCTGTACCTAGGTAAATAATTTTGCCTTATTAATAACCAATAAGACATAGGGTGCCAGGTATTCTCAAAATTAGGTATTGGGCAGATTTTTATTTTCTTGGCCATTTTATGCGTCTGATTATAATTTACACCATCATTGCCCTAATCGAATGTTTAATTTTTTTCTTTTGTTACTGATGTATCTCGTGGAGGGAATGAGATCATATCTGGCAAGGTTAGGGATATTTTTTTTTTATTAACATTAAATACATATTCGAATATTGTAATTTAACTTTGTCACGGTACAATTTCGAGGACCACCATTAAAATCTTGCTTAATTTTGAAAGATCGATGCTAATTAATGTACCAGTGCAAAAACTAATCCATCTCAAAGGGTTATGAAAAATATAAAAATTATGTTTTTTGCGGCATCATCACTCATACTAATTTATCAAGTATACAGTGTGTGTTACTAGTTAGTGCCAAGAAAACGGGTAAATATTAAATGAAATGAATGCAAATATTTTAAAAATCAAAAGTGTGTTCGTGAAACCGGTATTCGGGAAAGCAAACGGCTCGGTTTCGCGTAGAAAAATCGCGGTTTAATTTAAAATTGAGTGCCCCCTCCTTTACCTGGACCTGGATTTTGAATCGCAACATAAGCTGGTTACGATGTAAGTGTCTTTTTAAATTTTATACTATATTTACGACACTCTTTGTATTGATTTTTTTAAAAAACTTTGTCTCATTTATATTTTACGTATTATATTTTGTTTTTCTCTTGTTACAGCTTGCCTCATCGGAGCGTCGGATCGTAACTGGCAAGGTCAGTCATTATTCTTTTAATTTTGTATGGCTAATATTTTTCTTTAGTTCTATTGGGCATTTATTAAAAGTTGTGGGGAAAATATAAAGTACGTTCGTTTTTTCTATGAATCGAGCACCAAATTATTTTCCATGCGTGTTGTGTTATTCGAGTGTGTGTGTAACCCTTTCAGGATAAATTCAAGGTACGTATGTAGTAATTTTTGCCAGGGGTTTGTTTTATTAAGCTATTTTTTTTGTTTCAGAAAACGATAGTCAAGTTAAAATTATTAAATTTAATGGAATGTGTAAGTACCAAATGCTGAATCGTTTGCTCTAAACATAATTTTTAAAATTTAACAGGGGCGTCTCAAACCTGGGGGTGGCGGAGGTAACTTTTTTGTAGAACATGTGGTTTTCAATTTTTCCGTAAAAATTTGCAACTTCAGAGTTTTTTGCAAAATAATGTGCTCCTGTCTCGTTTAAGTATACAAACAAAGTTCTCCACTTCTTGTAGGAATTTTTTGGGCATGCAGCGAAATTTTTGAATCGATTGTACTCGATAACTGTGTTTCGATTGTACTCGATAACTGTGTTTCCTATCAAAACGAGACAGGAGCACATTTTTTTTGCAAAAAACTCCGAAGTTTCATATTTTTATGGAAAAATTGAAAATTAGGTACATGTTCTAAAAAAAAGTTGGGGTAAATCTTACCTCCGCCGCCCCCAGATTTGAGACGCCCCTGTTAAATTTTAAAATTATGTTTGCAGCAAAAGATTCAGCATTTGGTACTTACACATTTCATTAAATTTCATAATTTTAACTGGACTTGTTTCGAAGATATTTAGAAGAAAACGTCTTCAGCCCTTCTCTTTTAGAAAGTCATAGCTCCCTTGTGAAGCATATTTCGGTATACGCTTATAGGAACTTTTTGTCTTATTTTTGACCACAGAATACGCCGGTAAAATATTGCACGCTAATTTCGGGCCACCCTGTATAGGCCACATAAAATTCAAATTATTCACCATCTCTTCCCGGGAGATCAAGAAAGAAGTCTTAATTTTTGTAGGTGGTACTTAAATAAAATTCAAGAAAATCCAGAATTAGGGCGGTCTGTCATTTGGACAGATGAAACTCACATAAGCAGCGTAGGATTATTTAAAAGGCATAATGTGCGTCACTGGTCTGATACAAATCAGCACCAAACTTTTGAACGTCAGAGGCAAGGACGTTTTGAATTTAACGTTTCGTGTTTTATTTTGGGTGGTCAACTAGCATACCAAATTTTTGATGGACACTTAACGGGATTGAGATACATTAATTTATTAAATATTAACGCAGAGGCGATAATGGAAAATGTTCCGTTAATAAACATAAACAGGGTATATTTCCAACAAGATGGTGCCCCTGCACACAATTCTGCAATGGTTAGAAATGATTTAGAAAATTTTTCCGGGTAGATGGTTGGGTACAAATGGACCTATATTGTGGCCTGCAAGATCACCGGATCTGAGTATATTAGACTTTTTTGTTTGGCCATTTTGAAAAGAAAAAACTAAAAACCACATCCAAATTCTGGTTTCAGCTTTCTATTATAGTCAAGCTCAGGCTCTATCTCTGCTGCTTCTATGAGAAACCCCCAAATCACAACGAAAATAGGACACCCTGTACATTAATTCCTGGGGCTGTTCTGTCCTTATTAACAATGTTAATAGCATCTTCGATGTAAGTTGAAAACTAGAGGTGATAACTTGTGAGTTGACTGACTGACAATACCGTAAGTTGATATTTTATTTAAATTTTTAACAGTTATTGCAAATTGTTAATGTAAATCGAGTTTCACGTATTTTACGGATTTTCCTTTAGATTAAATATTATCCATCAATTCTTGGAGAACCTATCCTCAGTTCATATTTTATTATATCTTTGCTAATTTTCCAACCCCTATGATCCAGACAGAAACAATGAACTACTCGAAATAAATTGATAAGATTAACTTTATGCAGCCTACCCTATTGTTCTATTTTCAGCTTCTGTCTAATGAAAATAAATGAATGTCACTCCAAAGAAACATTTTAAGCATAATACTTTGATGAGGGTTATGGTATTCTGACAACTTTGCCGTGGTAACAATGAAGTTGGGTCAGCGTTAATTATAGATTTTGTTAAGAAATTTAATTAAAAATTAACATGAAATTATTAATTACTGAACAATATACGTAAGGGTTATAAGGGTCGTTACGTTTAAATCCAAGCGTAATTGGGTAGGGGTGAAATTATTTCCGTTTAACTTTCTCAAAAATAAAAAATAAATATTATTTAAGGGGTAGATACTATGTTATGGAGTATTTTTAAATTCCAGCTGACAAGGATTAAGAGAATCAAAATATTTAAAACTTTTTCTTCTTCTTCTTCAGGTTACACCCTTATCCTCTGACCTTGAACTGTCCATTAGAATTTACATGTGTTTCCCAAGAACATGCTCTATTTATGTCTTCTGCCCTATCTTTTATTATTTGGGTAATTCGGTTCTAGATAATTCTTTTGTAGACAGCGTTCTGGCAAATTAGAAAAGATACTTTTGTCTAGAAAATGGCTCGTACAACACCCACACAATATATCACTTATAACATCCGAGACTAATTACGAAACTTCATACTTGCTGGCGTACAACGTCTGCGAGGTATGATTATACTCGAAGTTCAGACAATAGACAATTATTTCTGGATATACCGATAACATTTACTATTAGCGCCTCTGTGTCTGTTAATTTCACGAACTCTGGTTTATAAAATTTCCTAGATAAATTATTGAGTTCTGCATCACAGCACATTTTACAAAAATAGAAAAACTTATGGCTGGTGAATATAAGTGCAAACGACATTTACTGCACATAATTTAATAAACTTCAATATTTTATGCGGTTTCGGAACCAAATTTGCTGAATATGCAATCCGTAGTCATTAGGATTCACTGGCGTAAATTGCTGACCACTTAAATCGTCCATTTGACATTTATATTAGAGTGCAGTTTTTGAACGGAGTTTATGCGCAAAGTTTCAAACAGAGCGAGAATCATGGAATGCAATTTTTTCGAACAAGGGAGAGTTGTTTCTTCGGGTTTATTGTTGATAAATCAAATTCAGTCTCATACATCTCCGACTCGTGAAATGTTGCGCTTAGTATTATTGATTACAGCCCTCGAAGAAGTTCCCTCCCGGAGATCTGAAAGTGAGATTATTTTACCTCTCGCCTTCCACATCGCGGTTCGGCTCTCCACATCCGGCTTGAAGAAACAATGTCTAATTTGGGGACCTATTGGGCAATTGCATGGCAGAAGGAAGATGGTGGGGCTTTTCTCTTGTTGAATTGGGATGAAGTTGATTTATGTACCAATAACACACTCGTTATAGTATTATGTACTAGAAATGCGAAGGTAGGGAAGAGACCAATGGTTAAATGGCAATATCTACGAATTTCTGAAAGTCTTCCAAATTGTTAAAAGCAGGAATCATTGACGTGATGGTTATTATCTTTTACATATAGAAAATATAATTTGATACAGTATTGTTCACACGTGCTATAAATAGAATACATCCATTAACCAAAAACCCAAATTTTCCACATTAATTTATCTGACGACCCTTCTCTTTGTTCATATATGATTTGAAGTATTTCCCCCGTTTTGAAACGTGCAACATGATACACTTTTTCATCAATAACATGGTTGACGAACTCTTGATATACATCGATTTATAAAAATATTTGATTGTTTACACGAGGGAAACAATTTCTTTGTTGTCTGTAGGCGTTGACTTCTTGAATCGATCAACTCAGACAACAGTGTGAAAGACGAGTAACGTAACAGACTATCTACAATAAAAATAATGGAATAATAAAAACAATTATGATGAATAGTGTAGTTTAAGGAAATGTAGTATAAATTCTGACATTTATTTTAGATTGGAGTTATGGAGACGTTTATTTTGGGTTATAACGTTAAAAGCAAATGGTTCGTAAAAACTGAGTATAATTTGTCAATTGAAAACTAAAATAGGGTTATCATTCACAACGTTACTTTTTATGTATATTGCTGCTATTTCTTCTCAAATTAGCAATAAACGACCAAGTTTCATTAAAGCAATGTGTAGTGCAAGCACGATCCTGCAGGGAAAGTAATTTTCAGTTTCAGGTTGGTAATAAAAGCATGATGGCTTAAAATATGACTGAGAAAACTAGATGGTGCCAACATATATTACATGTTTTTTAAAGTTATGCTATAGTACTATTAAATATTAAATTATCAGAAGAATTAGATATTTTGATATTTTCATCACACGGCGAATACTTATAAAATAAAACCAAATACGTCTGCACACATGTACAGTCTCCTGAAGATTGATGCTGTAACCGTTTCGTTATCGCACGCTACTGACTTCAAGAGTTAAGGCGGCTGCACAATCAAACGAGAACGGATCCGAGAACGGTAACGGGAAGCGATCCCGAGAACGGTTACAGATACGACAGCAAACCAGCTGCACAATTAAACGAGAACGGACCTACCACATTAGGATATTACATATTCATCTAGTAATCTTTTAGGCAGTTAGGGATATTAGTTTGGATTTAGTGACTTTTTTGACATTTATGTTGATTAGTTATTTGTATTCGTTTTGGCGGCAAGTGGCAACTTGAACTTATTCAGTACAAGGGACGAAAGAACCAAAGACTTAGAGAGGGGACTTAGCTATTTACATTTACATTTACATTTTCAGCTATTTACATTTACAAAATTAGCTGTTTCATAAGGACGCCAGGTTCATTCTAGAAGTCTTTGGAAAGAACTATCTAAATAAAGTAAAAGTAAATAAGAGTATTCGAAATGGAAAATGATTCAGATGAGCAATTTATCTTTGCATCTATGGAATTATTTGTAGAGCACAGATAAACAAACGCGTACAAACTACAAAGACCCAACAACAACGAACACGTGGGCACGTAGCAGACGGCGTGGACGTTGTTATGAAAACCAGTTAATGCGCCTGCACGAGTACCGGCGCTCTCATTGGCTGCGAGAGCTGCACGGGAACGATAAAGTTGAATCTTGGTGAAGTTTTCCGTTCCCGTTTCCGACGTTTTACCGTTCTCGTAATACGAAAATTTATTGTGCGTCGCGCCGTAAGTACCCAAGATATTCAACTTTTGTTCCGTTCCCGTTACCGTTCTCGGATCCGTTCTCGTTTGATTGTGCAGCCGCCTTTACGCGCTCAGAACGATTATTGAGTTCAAATCGCCATAACTTTTTTTCTATGCGAGATAATGAACTGAATCTTGGTGTAAAATAAAATTCAATCCTTTCTCTATAACTTTGCCGTCGGAAGTTTGTCCAAATTCTAAAAATGAGCATAGTTCCTCGATAGGTGAAAATTCCACTGCACCAAAAAGACAACGTCTCGAAAATCGCAAAGAGGCATGAAAAGTAATTATGTAATTGCAATTTGAAAGATTTAGTGAGCATCCTGAAACTATAAGAAATAATTTTAAAAAAATATCAACTCGATAAGACAATTTTTGAGGGAGTTATGACATGATACATTTTGAGCGCGCCGCATTTCCTACGCGCGAAATATGAAAAATCGGCCCGATTCCCCTCTCGCACTTCCCTTCTCTTGCCTATAAGCTCGGACAAATACTACTCACCTTTTCCTCTATTGTATGCATGGGAGTCGATACACTTGTCTTATCCACTTTGCGTCTTACGTGAGATCTCAGAGAAGACAGGCGTAAAACTGAGAGACCGCTAAAGGAATACCTTACTAACTTGGAGCGAAGAACTATAAAGTCTTTGTTATGTAAATGGTCTAGAATCAACGGTTTAATACACAAAATAGATTTAGTCCCGACTTAAGAAAAGATGATTAATGTGAAATGTCCGACCATTTTCAGTGTAGAATGAATATACAAAAGAAGCAACGCTATAGAAATCAGTTAAAATCAAGACATTGTCGGTATCATTAATAATCAGAATTTGGATACTAATTTTCATATTAGGAATGAGTATTTGAGTTTTATTTCGCATTTCGTTGTCTCGTCTGTGTGCGTAACGAAACTGAAAATAAAATTAGTGGCAACACGAAGAGCGAGACGAGATTGCGCCTATAAAAGAATACGTTTCCAACGAGAATTTCAGTATTTGGTACCCAGGCCATAGACTAGTTGGTAACAACATTTCAACAATTGAGAGTATGAAAACTGCTAGCTATTTTGCAAAATTAACTAATGATGCAACAGGAACTTTTTGTTTTCAACTCCTAAATGTAATTAATCTCCCGCAAAATGGATGGCGAAAAACTAATGCCGCATGTCCAGGACCCTCGTTCAATTATCATGGAAGATGTTTTTACTACGATATCGACTACCAAGAAAAACGGAAATATTGGAGAGGCTTCAATTGGAGAAGTGTTACAGACAGGCCAAAAAATAAGCAGACGACTTTTTAGACCATCAGACTGAAATTGGAAGAATTTATTCATACTAGCGCATAAGTGTATGATCTGATTTTCAATCTGCGTCACACAAAGTCAACTTGACACCCTGTATATACTTACTGATGGCTTTTGTTGGAAGATCAATTGATTGTAGCGAACTTTTGTCGAAAGAATTTTAATGAAACTCATTTGTTCAGATTTTAATTGAGATAGCACAGTCTTTCCCAGTCGCGATCAATACCAAACCAGATGAAGTTGGAAAATGTTTTTCTACCTTCTTGCCAATCAAAAATGATTTAGTACCTCAGCAGCGAGAACTAAAACGGTTTTAAAATTTTGTATCTAGAGGATTAGTAAACGGTAGAATTGCATAAAAAATAGGTAGGTATGTCAGTGCGGCAAGCTAGTTTTCGCTTTTCTATCTCAGCATGCAAATGTAGTGGGACGCATCTGGTCGCATTAAATTTATAGGGGAATTATATCAGTTTACTGAACATGTTGGTACGTGCAATGGATGTAGTTTATACAAATTGCCTTGTAATTAAATTACAACTGCTTTACAGTCCAAACATTATTTTTTGTTTCCCGTATTCGATTGTAATTTTACGGGGCAATGGCAGTGTTGAATTCAGGACTTCTAGGGAGGGATTTTTTTTATTTACATATCCAAAGATACGTAATATTTTAGTAATCTAATAGATCATTTTAGAATGTCGTCACACGATTGACAGCTAGAGGGCAAACATTTGTTTGTTTAAAGCTTATTGGAGGGAAGAAGAGGAGGAATAACAAAGCAGATATTTGTGTTACCATTTGGCACCAAAAAAAGGGGCGCTTTACGCCGAGAATTGAACGAAAATTCTTAAAATGATACGACTGGTTGCACTATTGCAAACGTTGCTTTCGTAATTTTGAGTCAAATTACATGAACTCTAAACAGTAACCTGGTTTCACCACTTTGTTTGGCACCAAATCTGCTCAAATTTTGGTAACACTCATGTGCATCGCGCTGTGTATCCATACTTTGCCCTCCAACAGAAAATGGCGGCCTGTCAAAATCAGGCCATTCCAAAACAGTCTATTCTGCGTTGCTTCTGTCTGTCAGCTCGCAGATGACGCAGGCGCGTCAAGCTCAGCGTATAGAGTGTATAGAGTTCAGTTTTAGATTTTAATTCTATTCTGAGAGCTGCGACTCTACTCTAGCAACTCATCACGTTCTCTGGCAATCCGCGCACAAAATTAAACTTTTTATTATAAAATAATCATAGATATAGAATGTGGTGATGTTTCTGGGGGGGGGGGGGGGGGGGAGGAGATTCTGTACGCCCGGGGGGGAATTTCCCTCCCGGTCACCCTCCTGGATTCAACACTGGGCAATGGTCATTATACTTGAGCCGCCGAATAGACGGGGTGATCACCCTGCAAGAACGTGCTCTAGCGGGGCCAATAGTAATTTATGACGACCGAATTGGAGTGATGCGACTTCGTTGGGTCTAAAAAAAGCGCATCACTGCAGGGCAACAATTTCTAATGCTTGTATTTACGTTTAATTTCTCTACTTAGTAGTAAATAAACATAATATATAGTTAATATACAAACATTCTAATAATGATAATTTCAACATAAAACTAACCTAAATAACGATTTTTAAATGCTTTTTTGGTATGCCAACGATTAGCACATTCAATTAACAATTTCCAGTAATTGATTCCAGTGATTGGCAGGGGTGCCAATGACTGGGTCAAACTAGTAGAATTCAAATGCGCTAAAGATTGGCACTAAGTAAATAGCTTTAATGAACAGTCTTTGTAATTCAAAATTTCGGCAATATTATTAGAAAAATACGAGAAAAATTAAATTCATACATTATACAGAGTGTCAACATATTAGAGGTCTTCTTCCTCGTATCTTTATTAAGTTTCATGCTAAAAAATCTTTATAAAGTTCTTTTAATGGTCTATAATATAAAATTATATTCACTGATACAGGCTGTCCCAGTTCTTCTGTGTAACACTGCACTTTATTTTCTTAAATGAAACTACCTCCGTTGGATGCATTTTTTAATTTCCCGGACGGTTTCAGCATCAGGATGTTTAACAACATCCTGATACGATACGAAAATCATCCAGGGAATTCAAAAATGCACCCAAAAGAGGTAGCTTCATTTAAGAAAATAAAGTGGGGTGTTACGCAGAAATGTATCAGTGAATATTTTTCGAATTAAGAGTAGGTTTTTGAAGATTTTGACAAATAAAAAGGTGTTTTGAAAATTAAATAAGTATCTCGGGATTAAATAAAGCTGTATCAGTGATATTTTTGTGAGATAAAAGAAATGTCCAGGAGAAATAGTAGCTACATTATACTGGATTTCAGAAATTAAATAATCAATATTTTCTTAAGTAAGTATGTAATCTAATTTTTGTTCATTTTGAGTTTTGTTTTTCTTACGTGTGGAAATTCTAGATTTGAAGAATGTGTATTGTTTTTGCTAACTTCAGTATAGGTTAAGTACATATATAATAAAGAATTCACTAAATTTAATTTCCACATTTATTGAGTTCAATTTCTTTAATAAGTCACTAACGCCCCCCAGTGCCAATGATTGGGAAAAAAGTATGCCAGCTACTGGAAATTGATATGCCAATAATTAGAATATTTGGTGTGCCAATAGCCCCATTTGTTGAATTTTTACAGTAGAAGAAACCAAATATGTATCTTAAAGTGCCAATTTTACCATAATAGCCAACAAACAGAATAAATTTATAACTTTTGTGAATTTTTTGGCAAAATTGAAACTTCTTTTTGTAAAACACCAACGTTTCGCCTCCGTTAGGGGGCTTTATCAAGGTTTTATTCAAAATTGTATGAAGTATAAAAAAGTGACATTTTTTTTCTTAATAAAATTTGTAAATAACAGTAACTATGTTAAACTTAATAATAGAAATTATATCTAGCACATTTGATTTTGATAATTATGAATAAGGAAATAAATAATGTACATGAGTTAATTTAGAATCAAGTGGTAGAGAACAAATTACGTTATTATGTCACGGTATATTTGACTTAAATTTTGAATGTCAGATCTGTCATTTAAAGAATTTTTGTCTTTTTGGATGTGTATCATTTCTAAAATAAGTCTAGCTTTTAAATTTCTCTCTTGTTCAAGAATAGTAGTGTTATTAAAATCGAAATTATGTTTAGTATTTTTTATGTGTTTACTGATAGCTGAATTGCTATTTTGGTATGTATGTTGTTTTAACCTAGTCTCGAGATGATTTTTGGTTTGTCCAATGTATGTTTTATTACAGTTATTACAATTAATTTTGTATACGGTGTGAGTTTTCATCAATTTTGGAATGGGGGTTTTCAGATGAGAATATAATAAATAATAAAACATACATTGGACAAACCAAAAATCATCTCGAGACTAGGTTAAAACAACATACATACCAAAATAGCAATTCAGCTATCAGTAAACACATAAAAAATACTAAACATAATTTCGATTTTAATAACACTACTATTCTTGAACAAGAGAGAAATTTAAAAGCTAGACTTATTTTAGAAATGATACACATCCAAAAAGACAAAAATTCTTTAAATGACAGATCTGACATTCAAAATTTAAGTCAAATATACCGTGACATAATAACGTAATTTGTTCTCTACCACTTGATTCTAAATTAACTCATGTACATTATTTATTTCCTTATTCATAATTATCAAAATCAAATGTGCTAGATATAATTTCTATTATTAAGTTTAACATAGTTACTGTTATTTACAAATTTTATTAAGAAAAAAAATGTCACTTTTTTATACTTCATACAATTTTGAATAAAACCTTGATAAAGCCCCCTAACGGAGGCGAAACGTTGGTGTTTTACAAAAAGAAGTTTCAATTTTGCCAAAAAATTCACAAAAGTTATAAACTTAAAGAAAAAAATTGGCACGAATAATTATATAAAAACAGAATAAACCGTTTCAGAACTTTTAGCAAATAATTCCCTACTTAGTTCTACTGTAAGAACAAACACAATAGCTCGTAACTTCAACATGAATGAGGGTTGTTATAGTTGAAAAATAATTAACCCTAATATTTTAACATAATGGCCTAGTTTCAGCACAAAAATGAGGGAACTAAGGCAATTTAACTTGATAAATACCTACTTTGCCCCGGAACAGACGAATATAATATTTTAGGAGTTTTTCTCGCACAAACCTCTGTAAAATTCTAAAAGATTGTTGGAATTTTTACAAGAGGGTACACTGTGAAAGATTTGTGCAGTTTTGATTATTGCCTTTTCCCGTTACAACTTCTTGTGAATTAAGTTAGTTTTGTGTGTTCTTGAAGGGTTCACGCGATGTTTTTAAAGAACATTGCCAGTAAATTAAAGGAAATATTATACTGTTGAATGTAGATTTGTATAACTCAAGAAAAATAAGCTAAAATATTCTTGTCTGCCTTATACTTTAATACGGGAGCCGTAAATGTTCAAACCAAGAACTCGCACAGGGGAATGTATTTATATTATTTCACTCTTTAAGAGGCAGTTAATTTTGCTTACAAATGGCCGGATCACATAATCAGCTGAAAGTTTATTCTCTATCGAGACACTTCACTGGTATAACCAGATCTCCAAGTTCAGATTTAGTTAGGTACCTACTCCGCTATTATGTAGCTAAGCGAACTTTGAATTTAAGACAGCTAACAGCTTAAAGTTTTCAACACTTTCAATCTGATAAATGAAGTCACTGAACAGTTAGGTGTTAGGTATCTCCGGAAAGAATTTATTGAAGGACTTTAGGAGTAAACTTTTTAAATTATAGGTGAGATATATTCTGTGCAAATAGTTTTATTCCGAATACAATTTATACCGATTTGTTCAATGTGGCTTGAAATCTCATTCGCAAAAGAACGGCAAATTGCGAATACGTGTTCAGAGAACTTTTTGTGTAATTTATAATGGCTGTGCTTCAAACTTTGTAAAGGTTTTCTACATTACGCAGTCCATTCTAGTCTATATCTGATGTAATGTAACAGTTCAGAATGTCTTCCAAATTTCAATTAATAAACATGGAATATTCCAAAACGTATGCATATTCTGTACAATGAAATGAAAGCTTTATTTCTCGGTCCTTGTTAAAAATTAAATCAATATAGAATGAAGACAATCAAATGAATCTAGACTTCCATTGTTCAGGGTATTTTAGAGACAGTATATTACATTTTGAACGTCTATGTGTAGGGGAACGGCAATAATGGCTTCACAGCTAACTAGAATGATTACAAATTTGTCTGTCCGATGAGACGAGGAAACCTAAGTATAAAAGTTAAGTTTATTTAATCTGGCGGAAAATCAGAGCGGCCCCTTCAATCACGTGATAAAGTCAGTCTGAGGAGGATAATTTTCCTGGAAATTCGGTGTAATTCTATTTAGAATTTATCCTTGTTGGTAATTTGACTCTCTCTTGCAATTTAAACACTTGTAAACTATCCCTTTCCCACACAGATTGAAATAAACGTACGAGGAATGTACTAAAGATTACAGAAACTGAATTCCTCGCTCCTATCGATTATAGCGCCGAGTCCTGCCCCTGAATGGTATACCTTCCGACGGTTTCGAACCGGAACAAGTCTTTATTTTGGCTAAGTATTCTTCCTGAACTTTTGAACATTTTTGAAAAGATTTTTGAGCTTTAAACCAATGTTTAAAAATAAAGTATGAACTTAACGCAAAAATCAAAAATGAATGTTTAAAAGTAAAGCCTAACATTTAAAAATAAAGTCTAAACTTTTATTTCAGATAAAACAAACAAAGAATCAAAAATTGATATCTAAAAGTACCGTGTAATCTTCTACAGAAACAAACATTTTTTTGATAATTACATTATGGAGTATCTGTTTGATATCAGGAACTGGACAATTTGTGTTATTCACTTCATAAGTAGTATTGCGTCTTTTAAGAGACTTCAAAATTTGCTGTCGAAATAAATGAAAACACCTTACATTTTTGTAAAATATGTTTAAAATCCCTTAAAACATGAAAATACGGTATCTTATTTGGGGTATGTCATGTACAGAACACAAGCAATGTGTAATCATATTCCTTAAAAATACGAGAACATAACGTGAGTTTATGATAATCCAGTTACTGCCAAGGATAACAGTTGACTTTTTATCATTCGTGCAGAAAAACTCACTTCGTCTAATTATTTTTATTCTGATCGTTATTGCCTCAATTCTGGTAATCCTGGGTAATAGAATTTTATTGCCTGTAGGCTAGTGGCTAGAACGATACAAAAACGGAGTAGAATAAGCCTATTAAAGCTGTTGTAGTGTCCCGGGAGGTTCGGCAGACGAGAAAAAAAACAACGTAACACCATACCGTTTATAGAAACCCTCAGTTTGAAGTTAACGTGAAAATTGAGTTGCTGTAATTACTAGAATTTGTGCAATTTTTTAGCAAACTTACCAGACAAGTTTTATTTGATTAGCGGCGGATAGATTCTCATTTCTGTAGAACAACATAAATAAAGTTCTGTTTAGATAGTATGATTTGATTCCGCGGCGGAAAGTTTTGCAAAATATGTGGAAAGAATTCATGGAAAACTAATAGTTTTATGAGTGGTACTGGATCATTCGAACAACTACTCTCGAGCTAATACCCAGCCAGGCAATGAATATATTATAGAACAAATCCAGATTTTTTGTACTTATTATGAGCTATCCAAAAATATTGGGTATAATAAATTTATCATGAAGTCCCTAGTTCTGTTTACCGTTCGTTGAGAGTCACATACTAGTCTATTCAGACGGATAGGTTGATATCTTAAATTTGTTTATGCTCCACCTTGGTAATCTTCATAACCTCCTTCGTGTTTCTAAAAGACCTGGATAACAGATAACGTCAAATTTGTTATGGAATTGAGGGACAACGCGATGAAAAGATTTAGGACTGGATCCTTGTCATACAAACATAGTACAAACAATTTAGAAATATCACAAATTTTGCTTTTACATTTTTACATATTTTTCATTCCAGAGGGTTGCAAAAAGCACAGTTTCTACATGTAAATTACACTGGCGATCATGTGCAAACTAATACATCCTTACAACAAAATTATCCGAGATGAAAACATCTACACAAACACTGTAGATTTTTCTTCTGTTCAAATCACTCTAATTTATCAATATTGTAGCCACGACAAAAACTGTAACGGGAGTTTTAAAAGTTTGCGTAAATTCGCCAGGACGTTCTCGGAACTATTTCGATCTGTAAATTGTCCTCTGGACGATTTCAAGTCCTCTGAGCATTGAGTCGTAAAACTGACGGCACCAGCATACCAAATTTTGTCTGGATCTTCTTTAAATCTTGCAATTTGTTCTATTATACATCAAAATTCACGTCCTCTAAGACCACTATGTAGTATACATTCCTCCTTTGATGGATATAATTATCACATTCGAGAATTAAATACTGTTTATGCAGTATCAATTACCTCTAGTTCAGGGGGTGCCAATCAGATAACATGGATTGAAAAATTTCAGAATTTTGAATTCTTATCCAGCTGGTTGTCCCAGCTCTCTGCTCATACGGTTTAATTTTTACATTTTCTCTTCACTAGATGGAAGTGAGTCTGAAAAGTCGGTCCCTATTTCCTCCTTCAGCCAAAGCAGGATTCGGCAAAATGTATTATCTTCCTCAGAGCGGAAATGACAACAGGACAGATGAAGATTCTCCTGTTATCCCTGAGGTTCGCACAACCTTCGCTTAAACTTGGCTGGGTATAGATCCTTGGACCGCCCTTACACACGATGGTCAAGCTGCTTGGCGGAAGGGTTTCACAAAGATAGTAGGAAAGAACTTTCCAAGGCCTCCCTTCCATCGAATGCCACTTCCTTAGCAGAAGCGGAAGGGCTGCTAAATCAGTTGGAGAAGAAGGGCTTGACTACGCACGGAAACGCTATTGGTCGATTACTTTTTGAAGAGTTTCCTGGGGAATATCGGAACATCATATTGCCAGACGTCGTAAATGCTTCAAAACTTTTCTGTGGGGTTCACTATTTCCTTTCAAAACAGAAAGAACCAAATTAATCACTTTTTGGGCCTGATTTTACTGAACGCTGTAAAGTCGCCCAGACATTTCAAAAGACTTTTAAGGAGTTAGGTGGTGGATCACCAACGAATAGGTTGGCTCCGTATCGACGTCATCCTCTTTTTTATACAAACGACAGTTTCTGAAGCTCAAATTGAAGTTCCGAGGTACCAAGGAGCAACATCTGAAAATGAAAAAGGTAGAGTATCGACCACTTCGACATTTCCGGGACCGAGATCGAGAAGAGAGACGTTAGAGAGATTATTCGTGACAGTTGCAAGTAGAAGTCATTTTTTCTATGATATATGAGCTCAGATTATCCGTGACCGAGCTATTTTAAATGTTGCCAGAGGTTATGTTATTGAAATTATATTAAGTTTAAATTTGCAAAATAAAGTTACAATAATTTGCCAACGATTTCGTTTGCAGTTGGTTTAACTCTCTCCCCAAAACTTTTTATTAAACGGAACGGAAGCCTGTCAACGCTAGCGGAGAGTTGTTAAAAAATGTGTAGAAAAATAATCTCTATTACCAAAATATTAATTTGTATCATTGGCCTAGGTTATTGTGCAATAAACGGGTTTGTCGGAGTTTAGTACGCGGCAGTAAGTGCAGAAGATTGATGTGTTGCTGATGGTATGCAAATGAACATGCAAGTGATAGTACTCATAGATATGCTTCCCTGCCGTGGTTAATTAAACTAGTTAGCTGGATGCCTTCGTATACATTAGACATAAGCCACGCATTCATTAGAGTCGGTTGAAACGATGTGATGCAATCTAGATTGCAAATTCAGATCTGGAACATGTTTACTCCCATACCCATTGTCGCATTCCCGCGTCAGCTACAATTATTGTAAGTATCTTTTTGTTTTCCAGATCCTCTTCTAAGCAGAGGATTATTGACTAGTGATGTATATAAGAACCGACAAATTCTGATTTTCTGTTAGTCGAGGCCTGGTACACAATGTAACCCTTCTATCTAGATATGTCTATGGGTAGGGAGAGATACGTAGTGGATATCAGTGGGAGAGACACGACAGAATAAGCGATAGTGATAGGCACGTTTCATGGTTTCAAATGTTTTGTTAAAAAAGTATTGTGTACCTCTATGTTCCAGTTAATAAAAGTGTTTAAACTAAATGAAAATTTGGTATGTCTTCTGTTCTCCACTTTAAGCTGTTGAACGAACCCAAGAAACAGAGTCTCGTTACAACAAGAAAGAGGAGGACGACATAGAGTTTTTAGATAAATAGGTATATCCGGAGAATGGAGATCAACGCGAAATTTCTAATCTGATTGCACTTGGTTCAGCTCGTTGGCTCTAATAGAAACCGAGTTAGCCCAAAAGTAGACTCTAAAGTTCAAGAAAACAGGAATTTTGGCGAAAAATGGAAAATCTTAATTGTGGAAACTGATACGTGTGAGTCACTGTCGCTATCTCGCTATCATATCTGTCACATCTGACCACAATTAAAACTGTTTAAAGCTCTGAATTTTATAGATAAGGATGTAGCCAACATTGAGCATACAAAAATCTAGTAACGCGGTGTCCTCTCGGATTCGCATTCAGAGGGGCCTAGCCAATAAAAAAACTAGGGTGCCGGCAGCAGAAAGTGCACGTTTACGCCCAGGATGAGGTCAACGAGTAAACGCATGGAACCGCGGTATCTCTGACGAATTACATATTTAGTTTGAAGTCTTCTATTAAATTAAAATATATTTCAACTTCATTTACTATCCCCGAAAGAAGCCTGTAAACAACTCTCAAATTGTACTATTCGCAATTCGCAGCACGTCAAGTCTAACGACAGGCGTTTGTTGAGGTTTTGGAATTCACGATGAGAATTTTGAAAACGAAGTAATGTAAAATAGAAGAAATATATTTTTTCAAAAATTACAAGTTTCTTTCATTATTTTTGCCAAATTTTTATTATATAATTAATGGATTGATCGACTTACCTAAGGATGATCGATCCAAATTATTCGAGCTGTTGTCCTATATGATTATATTACGTGTAGATGTTCGAAGACACACATAAACACGCGATCTAATCAAACAAGAATTTATTTAAGTTATAATAATACAACTAATAATCATAAGTAACATATAAACAGTTGAGAAAAGATTAATTCATCATTCAAATTCAGTTTTTATTTTTGTTTTGTACAATTTAATATTGTCCTTGCAAACTCACCAGGACGATTTGTTAGAGGTCTGTTATAAAAAGCGTTAAAAACTTGTGACTTTACGGACCAACCTGCGGTATTCCTAATAGTTTCTACATTGACGCCTGTACGTAGGGCAGCCGAAGTACTTGCGTGCCTGGTGCTATGCGCTGAAAATTGTTCAGTATTAATGCCACTCTTTTCCAAAATTCTTTTAAGCCACCGACCGAGTGTCTGTGGGGTAGCTGCGTGGTGTGGCTTTTTGAAAGTCAACAATAACCGATCTTCTCCAGGGGGTCTTAAGGACTCCGATATTTTTATGTAATGTTGTAAAGTTGTTGCTATACACAACCTGGTATTCTCTTTAAAAAACGGAAATACTAATAAAGGTTGAAGTTTCTGGTATCCGGAAGTCTTGATCCTATCCGGGACTCTAATTTCCACCAGCTCTTCTGCCATTTTTATGTTGCTTAAGCGAATTTTTGAAAAGGTTTGCATCCTATGTGCAGATGTCAATGCGAAAAGAGTTAAGATCTTATAGCTACATAATTCTAAAGTATCTAATGGCCACAGCCCCTCTAAATAGTTTAGAACTATACTTGGATCCCAAGTGGCAGCATACTTTGGTTGAGGTGGTTTCAAATTAAACGCCCCTTTGAAGAATCTCTTTAGGACCTTTTCATCCGACTCTTCTATCGTTAAGATTAAAGACATTGCTGCTCTGTACGTGTTGAGGGATGAAAAAGACACGCCCGTCTGTTGAATTTCGGAAAAGAAATGGAGTAAACTGCTCAAGGAATATACCAAAGGGTCGTGGTCTGTACGCTTACAAAATGACCACCAGATCCTTAAACACTTCTCATACTGCTTTAAAGAACTATCTGCCAGCGAGGCCAATAAAATAGGGATCACCGTTTCAGGAGTGCCTCTCTTTATGTAAGCCCTCCGTATAACCTCCCTGCCACCAGGGTAATCCGCCGGTAGAGAGGGTGCGGTTGTCTGCAAGGAGAAAGAAGCAGACGTTCATTTGGCAGAAAAACGATAGGCTCATTTATTAATAGGCGTTTAAATAAGGGATACCATGATTGACTTGGCCATCTAGGCACTACTACTATCCCCGTGGCTTTGTCTTCTACGATTTTTTCAAGGACTTTAGGTATCATAGAAAATGGAGGAAAAGCGTAAAAACGTTGGAGATTCCAATCCAATGTAATTGCGTCCACACAAACGGCATTCACATCAGGGAGGTATGACACGAATTTATCACATTTTTTATTTTGATCAGAGGCAAACAAATCTATTTCAGGTGTACCAAATCTGTTCATGATATCTCTATATGCTTGGCTATTAAGCTCATATTCTGTTCGTATCGAAAGATGTCTTGATTCTGAATCTGCAATGGTATTTTCGGAAGAAGGGATGTATGAGGCGAGAACCGTTATTTTCCTTTGTTCACACCATAGCCAAAGTCTCCGTGTAATTGAATTCAGGTTACTGTACTGGACGCTACCCATTTTGTTTATAAAAGCTATCGCCGTTTTATTATCTATTCTGAGTAAAATATGTTCATTTTCAATGCGTCCGGCGAAAAACTTTAGTGCGTTAAAAGCAGCCAGTAACTCTAAACAATTTATATGAAGAATCTGGTCTTGTTCAGACCAATAACCATGTGCCCTTTTTGACTCACAACACGCCCCCCAACCCGTCCGAGAAGCATCTGAGAAAATCTCAAGGGCATGACGTTTGGGTTTGATATGGCGCCTGCAACTCCCTATATTCGCCAACCACCAATTAGCATCTACCAGCACAGAATTGGGAACCTTCATAAAGGCGTTATAGTCATAATTATTAACGGACAATTGCAAAAATTTAAGTCTTTCAAATTCTTTAAGATGCAACCATCCATATTCAACTGCCGGACATGCCGCCACCAGAGAACCAATAACTTTGGCAAAATTGCGAATACGACACCTATCTGTATTCAATAAATATTTGACATCATCTGAAATCTTTATCTTGCGCTGTTCGGGTAAGGTAAAAGTCATGGCTATACTATTTAATTGAAAACCTAAAAACTGAATCTGCTGCTTAGGCAGAACTTGGCAGTGCTCTGGAATGAAATCATCGTTCAGGGGTTGGGGGGGGGGGGGGGGGGGGGGTCAGGTCAATGACGTGCTTTAGAAGCCATTTTAAAACAACCGAAGTGTGTGTCGCAAAAAATTTGACCACAATCTGCTAACTTAGTTAGAAACTCCTGAGGGTATGCGGCGTCAGGAACGGAGATTAGATCTGTAATTGCTGAACCTAAGGCAGCCAGGCCGCTTGCCATCTGAGTCTAGTAGTTAGAAAATGAGAGTACTGGATACGAACCCCTTCGGAGCACATAGCGCCATCGAGTTCTCGAGGTGCCATCGACTTCTTCGGCAAATGACCTTGAAAGACACCAGAGGCTGCTGAAGGAGTCGTTGAGGCATCCGAAGAAGTGTCTTCAGCAGCGGCATCTGCGGCAGCCTCTGGTGTCTTTCAAGGTCATTGCTGAAGAAGTGTGCATGTCTTCAGCAGCGTCTTTCAAGGTCATTGCTGAAGAAGTGGTGTTCAGCAGCAGCAGCAGCCAGGCGCATGCGCCGGGGCTATTCCTCAGATCAGTCCATCGAGTTCTCCAGGGCGTGTCTGCAGCAGCCTCTGGTCAATGCTGAAGAAGTGGTCTTCAGCGGGCAGCCTCTGGTGTCTTGCCATTGCGCACCCAAGCCGCCGCCATTTTGGCTGTGGGTCAGGCGCCTGCGCCGGGGCTGTCGCGTACAAAGCACGTGTTGCTCACTGTTCAGGCCAGTCCATCCTGGCCCCATCCACTTCTTCGGCAATGACCAGAGGCTGCTGAAGGAGTCATGTCTTCAGCAACGGTGTCTTTGGGGCCTTTGGCCGTGGCTCAGGCGCATGCGCCGGGGTTTTCGCAAAAATAAAAACAATGAATATATTTTTACATCAATATAATTAAAACTATAATCTGTATACAGAGTAGGCATGCGTTCACACCACTCTCCTGACCGATTCATTACCCGGTGTATACTCAACGATGCGGTCATGCAGGATGAGACAGTATGCGGTTGTGTTGGCCGGAAAATTCTCGCTCGACTCAAATTCTAGACGCATATCTATGGGTCCAGACTTGATGCTTTCCAACTGCTTTGATGCGTCAATCACCACGATGGGAGCTAGATCCTTGAACTGTTCCCTGCCGTATAGCGGCTCGCCAACTTTTCCATAGTATGAACTCTGGAAGTTCTCGTACATTTCGTATAGCAGGGCGTATTTCCCCGTGGAGAAATCCAAGTTTAAATTCTCGTAGGGGAAGCACTCAGAATTCAGGTACAGTTTGACGTTTGCCAGATTACAGTGGTCAAATTTGCTTGAATCCGTATCCAAATTCGCTTTGCGATTCGTCTGGAAGGCGACAATAACGTAGCGGGGTTTCTCTAACCGTGTTGCAGTCTTGACGGCCCACGTTTGTTTCGTAGCTTGCGGCAACACCGGATACTCGTACAGCTCCCAGCTGCGAAAACATATCTGCAACGTTCTCTCATCCTCGACAATATTGAGAAGTTTTAGGTATTCAGCATCCGATGGATAGACGTACGGCACCCTCCAATGAACCTTGCTCAACTCAATTCTGGTGTCCTCGTTACCCACGAAAGCGTTCCTATCGTTTTTCGATCGAGTCAAAATGAGCTCGTGACGCACATTCAACAGCACCTTGTGGTAGTCTTCTAGGAATCCGAGTAGGATTCTTCCCGGGATGCACACGTTAAAGTTCCCGTTCTCGTCGATAAGGTGGCTCGGTGAGTCTCCCGTATTCGTCCAGCCGGCATTCTCCAGGGCACCTACCTCACCCTCATTCAGAGAAACTACACCCTTCAGTGTGCTCGTGATGCCCACGTTTTTTGTTCGATCCACCTCCACTCCGTTGATTTCATAGCGGACGTCGTCAAAGATGAAACTGAGGGCGTTATTTGTTAAAGCCGCATCTCCGCCTCCTGCACCCTTGATGAACCTGCCCTCTATGTAGATGCAGCTTGGATGCGGCAGTACGTAAACGTCTTGTTGGTTGATTGGTATGCGAATTTCGTCATTGGCGTTGAATGTTGTTGTTGTCACGAACGGCTGATGTACGTGCACCTCGACACGGCGTGCTGATTCATCCACAGCAGCACCGTCCAGAACACGAAACGTGTCTACGTTTATGTGTGTCATTATTCAAATGCGGTTCCCTTGTTGAAGTACAAGTACTAACTGACAGCACCGCTTGCTTAAATACTCTCCATACAACCGTGCGCATGCGCAGTTTACGAAATTCAACGGCCTTGACAGACAGACAGACAGACAGACAGACAGACAGACAGACAGACAGACAGACAGACAGACAGACAGACAGAAAGACAGACAGACAACTACTGATAAGAATTCGGAAGTAGGAGAATAACTATAGATTCCTTTTTGTCTCATCGAGCTGATTAATTTGATACCCTACATGATCTAGGTGGGCGGGGCAAGGAGCGTGGCCGGGGGCGTCCTAAAAATCACCCCTACAAACAAACCCCAAAAACCACCCCTAAAACCAGCCCTAAAACCACCCCTAAAAACCACCCCTAAAACCACCCCTAAAACCACCCCTAAAACCACCCCTAAAAACAACCCCTAAAAACAACCCCTAAAACCACCCCTAAAACAATCCCCAAAACCACCCCTAAAAACCACCCCCAAAAACCATCCCTAAAAACCACCCCAATATTCCGATACCTCTCGTTGGTCCTTTAATTTGATACCCCACATGACGCAGTTTTTACGTAGGAGTTAGCCTAGATTTAAACTACTGTTCTCAAATAATTAGCGATGTAGGATGTTCTACTACCGAGAACTAAGATGTTTGCATATCAATAACTATAAATGGTATCTTTAAGATTCTACATGCGTTCTATATTACCGACATTCAATTTGCACTTTCCAGTAAGTGTAACAGAAATCTACATGTGCTCTATATTACCGACACTCAATTAGTACTTCCAGCACTCACCAGATGGTTCACACACGTGTCCGAAACGCATTAAGATAACAAGTAATTTTAAAACATAGTACGTATCAAAATAAACAAACTGAGAATGTTCTAGAATGTTATTTTATTGTAATAATACAAACAAACAAACGGGTCACCTTGTAGTGTCTGCAACGTAGTATGTGCATATATAGAACGTGGGAGCAAACCTAAACAAGCATAATCCTGTCGGCGAGTTGAAAGGTTTTTTACCCATAATAAAAACAATTATAACATCTCTTATCGGCGGCGAACGTGCTTTTTTTCTTAAACTTTGATATCAATATTTATTTAGTATAAACAATTGCAAACGTTGGAATTTCCGAGAAACTTCTGTTTACAAGTATATATGGATGATTTGAAAGACGGGCATGTGGGCAGCCGATTAGCTCAGTGGGTTTAGCGAGGGCTCCGGTGCGCGGGGACCCGGGTTCGACTCCCGGTCGGCGTCATTTCCAGAACGTTTGCGAAAACCCCGGCGCATGCGCCTGAGCCACGGCCAAAGGCCCCAAAGACACCGTTGCTGAAGACATGACTCCTTCAGCAGCCTCTGGTCATTGCCGAAGAAGTAGATGGGGCCAGGATGGACTGGCCTGAACAGTGAGCAACACGTGCTTTGTACGCGACAGCCCCGGCGCAGGCGCCTGACCCACAGCCAAAATGGCGGCTTGGGTGCGCAATGGCAAGACACCAGAGGCTGCCCGCTGAAGACCACTTCTTCAGCATTGACCAGAGGCTGCTGCAGACACGCCCTGGAGAACTCGATGGACTGATCTGAGGAATAGCCCCGGCGCATGCGCCTGGCTGCTGCTGCTGCTGAACACCACTTCTTCAGCAATGACCTTGAAAGACGCTGCTGAAGACATGCACACTTCTTCAGCAATGACCTTGAAAGACACCAGAGGCTGCCGCAGATGCCGCTGCTGAAGACACTTCTTCGGATGCCTCAACGACTCCTTCAGCAGCCTCTGGTGTCTTTCAAGGTCATTTGCCGAAGAAGTCGATGGCACCTCGAGAACTCGATGGCGCTATGTGCTCCGAAGGGGTTCGTATCCAGTACTCTCATTTTCTAACTACTGAGTCTGAAGTTGAGCCAGAAAATGGTTCTGGCTCAGCACTTCGCGGGATAAACACGATTCGACCTCTATGTTCAATTTAGGCGCCGCTAGAGCTGCACAGTTGCCGGGTAAACGGTGTTTTTGGGTTAGCTGGTCCCGAAAATTCTTATCTAAGCCCTGAGTTAGGTAACTTTGCCAACGCACAGCTAATTCAGCATGGAGGTCAACTCCCATCGAATTATTTACTGCGGGGTTAGCGCCCAGGGCCTGAACGATTCGCTCATCTACTTGAATTTCCCTCTCTGCGGGACGAGGATCCAAGGCTGGAGAGAGCATAGACATTGGTAAGACATCTGTCAATTACCTAATGTGTTTTTTATGGGAAATTGGTAAGATATTTATCGATTACCAATATATCAGCGAGACATGCGTCTATCGCTTTAAAAAATGAACTTACTTTCGTTAAAAAATCCTGATCCAGCATCTGCTTCTGAATCGCTGCTTGCTTGGATCCGAATCTTCGATTCGAGGTCGCGAAGTTTCAGCAACACTTCATGATAAAAAGCATTTTTGCGCTTATCGCGCTTGGGCTGCTGGAAACTACCATCTTCGCCCTCCGAAGACGACGGTAAGGGTCGGATCCATTTCCGGGATTTCACTTTATCACTAACTTTAGGCATCGCGGAAGAAAACGTCCAATCCGGTCGGCACAAATTAATACAATGAGTGATAGTGGGTTCTGCAGAGGTGTGACTAACGTGTTACCTATCTTTTTTGTTCTTTTCTTTATATTTGTGCCGGTCGGCATGAGTCAATGCCTACTACACGTAATATAATCATATAGGACAACAGCGAAGAATAATTGATGCTTTTGTGAAATAGGTGTACTGCTCAAAATTGTCTAAGGAACACAAATAATTTTCATTGTATGATTTAGATTTTTATCTTACAAGTCAAAGTGAGTAGGTAGTGTATTTATTTGATTAACTTGGCTAAAAATAAACTTGTAATGTTTTGTATTATTTGTTTAATAACGAAAATAAACATTTAATTGGAAAACATACAATGTGTATTAAAATAAAAGTGTATTTCTTATAACGTTAATTATTTGAAATTTGTCCTTAATAGGATGTATTGCCTCCTCGGGCGCGGCACCGCCTAGGCGTACTTAAAATCAACCTATCGATTGCATCTTGTGGAAAAGGGGGCCACTGACCTCTTACTGCATTTTCAAATGCAAAACGGCCTTAAATGTTTGCCGTATCTGGAAGAAGTTGTCTCTGCAGCACGTCCGACACATGCTCAATGGGGTTGGGGTCGGAAGACTGAGGAGGTCATGGCAAAAGGGCAATGTTCTCTTCTTGAAACCAATTTTATACCTGATGTGCAATGTGAGGACGAGCATTGTGCTGCATATAAACCAAATCTAATACAGCAGCATAAGAATACGGTTGCACAACAAGTACGAGAACTTGTTCAATATAACGCCGCTGGATCACGGCTCCATCCAGACAAACGGGGTTCGTTCTGGTGCAAATATATTCTAGCCCATACCATCACAGATCCTCCTCGGGAATTGTGAACTTTCTGGAAGTGCTCTGCTTCTTCGCCACACTCTCGCTCTTCTGCTATCAGGTTGAAATCCGAACCGAGATTCGTCGGTAAATAGAACATTGAACCATTCTGCTTCTCCTCATTGAGCATGCTCTTCAGCCAATTCTAGACGAGCTTCGCGATTGCTGTGGCGAAGTGCAGGTAATTGGTCTACGAGAATGAAGACCAACTTCATGGGTACGATTTCTGATGGTTTGGTCAGAAACCGCTACGGCATGTACATTTTGGAGATCCGCAGAAATTTCTCGTGTCGTAATTGATGCATTACTCCCGGCTTATTAATAAAAACACTTTTATAAAATAATCGACGGTTCGGTCCCGTTTAGGGCCTTTGTCAAGATTTATTTTGTAGATATATACAATTTTGTCAAATCTGTGGATTTAAATTTGCCAAATAGGGTTACATGGGGGTTGCAGGGCGCCCCTAATCAGTACGTGTTTTACGAAATCTTCCTTTCTCTTAAGGCCATCTTTTTCATTATATTCTCTAGATAAATATAATGCGTGTTATGATTCGTAAAGTATGCTAATGTGCAACTCCACCACTCGCCATCTTAAATCTGTTGGACTGTAGCAAATTCAATGCTTAATTCGTGGGAGATACGGCAGTTCCATCTAGCCTTGCCCTGAGGGTAAACGTGCACTTTCCGCGGCCGGCACCCTGCATTCTTATATTTCTTTTATTGTCCATGACCCCCTGAACACGAGTCCGTTGAGAAACCGCGTTACTCAATTTTTGCATGCTCAACGTTTGCTGCGTCCTGCAGTATTAAACGCATTGCATCGATTTGGAAATAGTTACATCCATAAATGTGATATTTTTTGTTGGATTAGTAATTTTCTTTCACTCTGGATATATAGATGAAAAAACAAACATGCCTTTACAGCATTAGTTTATCGATATTCAATCTTAATGATGAAACATGTTGTTTAAAATATCAAAGATTGTGTCTTTTTCAATCGCAATTCAATTTTTATGTAGATTTTAAAAAAGTTGAAATCTAGGAAAATATGTATAAATATAAAAAGCAGCATTTATTTTAAAACCATTATTTTATGATTTTTGTGTTATGTGGCGGTATCCAGTTTTTTGGAAATATTCACGGGGCCCATTTAATGCACGCTTTACTATATTCAGAGATGGCGACTCACTGAGATACGCAAAGAAAAAAATCATCCCTGAAAAAGTAAACTTACCCTACAAATTTAACGTAATTTAAATTTAATAGGGTCAATTATTTTTCCAGTCATATTTGTGGAGATTCAAGTACCGGTAATTTATTTTGTAGCCGTAATAATTTTTGCTGCTTGTGCAGGTGGCACATTGTGGATACAGGACGCTTAATTTTTCACTTAGAATAATAAAGGGAGGTTTTATACTAATACTGGCATGTTTTTCAAAGTACTTGGGAAATAGAATTTCGTGTGTTGATTGGTTACTGGTATCCTCAAAATTGATTTTATAGTGCAGAAATAAAATTCTATTTTAACAAATCAGACCAGAAGGGTTAGTACTTCTAAACCGAGTGAAATTGTGTTCATAGTTTAATAATGAAATAGTCATAAGAAGCGTATCTAGCTTGCCGTCGATGCTGGCCTCACTCTATGACTATTCATCGGGTGACGCATGGAGATTGCTGCTCTCGCTCCGCTTGACGAAGACCGGATAATGTTGAGACATGGAAATCCTGCAGATTACTCATTTAAAAAAAATAACGCAGTCGAAACTTTGTTTGTTTTACATAAATTAGTACTAAATCTCAGAATTGCAATATCCCTAAGTTGCAGATGAGGTTCTGTTTGTATCGTTTATATCTTTTGGGAAGATATGAACGATCTGAAAGATATATAAATCGCAAATTATAAAATGGTTTATGCCACCTCGAAGTTACCTGTAGTAAAAGTAGATAACAAATCTTGGTCCTATTATTTCATCGCATACCTATAGGTTTTTGTGGTATATTGAAATGAGGCGATGCGGCAGTATATTTCTCAAACGATACTGTTGAGGGTAATAAATTCATAACACTCCAACATTTTCGTTTGGTAATAAATTGAAGCGCCCTCTCTTCCTGGTGGAAGGTGAATTGGTAATTCCTCATTTTATTATCTGCTTTCATTTAAAAAGTGACTCCCCTAATAATATTACAGCCCCAACGTTTTTAAAATTCGAAATAAAAATATTGCACCTTGCATCGAATTGGTTTGGGAGCGATTATTCTTTACTTGAAAATTTTATCTTGTGATTTCTTTATGACCGTCAAAGTTACCGAAACTGAAAAGATGTTTGTTATCAAGGGAACAATATTATAGCCTTTTTTACGTCAACACTCCTCTCGGAAGGGGTAGGAAGCATTAGGCGGATATTTGGGAATTGTCGCACATTGATGAATCAGAGCATAATTCGTGACTGCCATATAACTGCACCTTTTAATGTGTTGGGCATTGACTGTTTTACCGAAGAAACAATTCATGATTTAAAAGAGTTATTAGACATACAAATACCATTTCCCATGTCCTGCGTGTTGATAGCCACTTTCGGTATCTACTATTTCCATTATCATTACCGTCGCGTCGGTTGTGGGGATAACTAATGCTTATGCCTGAATGAGGCTGTATTAGGTACAATCCCTGCGTATTTATGTGTATTAATGTTTGGCGTGGGTCATAGAGTAATTCATTCGATAATTTACAAAGTTTGTTGTTCACGAGTAGCTCAGTAATTTTATTTTTGTACTCCTATCTAAATGCATTTTGTAAATTATAAGTTGTTAGGAATCAAGATAGTCAATAGAATTGTTCACTCATATGGAGTCTCGAAATGCAAGACTACACCTTCGAGTTATAGTTGTACACCTTTTTGTGGTCTTCGATAATAACTTTGTCAAATTAGACGAACCGATTTTAATATTTTCGGCGGATTCCGAAAGAGCAAGATTTAAATGTTTGGATAAACACATTAACGCACCCTAAAACGATATATTCAGAAGTCGAGTTGTATGGAACTGTTTTGATGATGAATAACAATGAATATCGGGATTATGCTGAATTTACGGTTTTGGAATCTGGCGTCAGTAGAACAATGAGGTTTAAGCCGTAGGTGTAAAATAATATCCAGGGGAATTAATTTCTGAAATCAACTTTTCATTTATTCATAAATTGTTGAAAGCTTTGGGAACTTAGAATGAAGGAAACTTACCTATACAATTCTATACACATGAATTAATGTCAAATTAAGTTACGAATAATATTACATATTGTTGTCTTTGCACATTATGCCAGTAAGAGGAAAGACAAAAAATATCAAATACATAATATGTTGCGTTCAATATGATTACAGAAAACTGGGGATCACTGGTTTCGTTCTTGTGGGACTCGTCAGTGCAGTGCATTCTGCTTATATGCTAACATAGGTCGATCATATACGAGCAAGCGTCAATCACGCGAGTTTATAGGAAATACACTTTCCATCGAGTTATGTACACTGCAAGACTTCCTAAGAGTATTATGCGATAGACACCACAGAATCACCGAGAGCGCGGAAGACCTAAAAGGACCTGGAAGAAGGTGTTGTAAAGATAAAGAGAGCTCAGAGAGAGGGCCAATGGGATGACAGAAGAACGTGGAAGTTAGGCATTGGACAACGTCGTCGGATGTTTTGAAACAGATTTATATATAAATCCTGTATATATTTTACAGCCGATGCCTATTTTCTTGCTCAGAAAATATCATTATCCGATCAATCTATTTTTTGGAATAAGCTTTGAATGAATGAATATAAATCAAACTGACCGCCAACACGTGTAACATATGTGCTCATCTATCATTCTCACTTTACAGAAGGCAGCTTCAACTTCATATTCAGCGTTTCTGATAGCTTTAGTCGGAATAAATTTAAACGTCTACTGAGGTTAAACCTGAAAAATTGCACTTTTGTGAAATGTACCCGTGTGATTAACCGAATAAATTAATTATGATTTGTTTTTGGAGGACTGCTAACCCGTTACCTAAATGAGTATCGATAAATGCAAATCCTCAAATTAATAACTACCGGGGAGAAAAAAAATATTGGCGAACATTTCACTCGTGTCAACTAATTTGTTTTTTGGATAAGTATGCCAAATTCAAAATAAAGTATATCTGTTTATCACTATGCTTCTGAATATGATAACTAATTCCCGAAAGTACATTTAAGACAGTGACTTTAATAAAGTTATATTGCAATTGATATCAAGCATGCGTTAAGAACTTAATGTCAAAATAAAGTGATTATATGATTTTATGCCATCTAATGACAGCGAATGGGGTGACCGCGTTAGAGGTCCCCAGCTTTCAAGTCTCAATATAATACGACAAGTGCAAATGTACGAAATACACAAAGCTACAAAGTCAGACGGCGATGGTATTTTGATGTAGAAAAGCATCCCCTTTACACATAAATTTATTTGTAACTCTCCAGGGGGAGATTCAACAAGTATGAGTAATTCTCGCGGTTACATTTATAGGACGCCATGAATGTCTTAGACGTACCACATATTAGTGAGGTTACCATATTTTTGCTATGAAAGACTATTTCCGGTTTCACCGTTGGAAATTTATGCCCACGTTATTATTATGGCATTTCTCGGCTGCATTCAGATACATCTGGAACTAACTTATTTGTATGGTCATTACTTAAATTAAGAATATTTCATAAGTGGGAATATCCAACCATTTATTAGCATTACTTCAGCCACTATGCTGTTTTCGTTAATCCCACATCCCCTAGTTCCTAGACATTGTTGAACAATAAATTATTGTCGCATTGGGAATGTAAGCACTAACCTTTGAAATGAAACCTGCATATTTTGGAAAAAATAACACTTAATAACAGAGCTCACTTTAATAATTTCTTTTTTCACTCACTAAGTTCAATTCAACACATTCTATTAAAAATTCGTATCAATTAATAGACAAAATTAAACATTTTTATATACCTACTAATGCAAGATTTGTCTCATTTGACATTAAAAATTTGTTTCCAAGCATTCCTCCTCAAGACACCATTCAGTTATCATCATAAGGTTCTCAGTCCGAAGACTGGTTGGACGCGTACCTCCATTCTTTTCTATCCTGAGCTAACCTACGCATTTCCCTAAAAGTAGAACATCCTACATCCCTAACTATTTGAGAGCAGTAGTCTAATCTAGGCCTACCCCTACCTCTTTTTATTCCTATCTCTGACTCTAGTATGTCGCGAAGTATTCCTTCGTGTCTTAGAAGGTGTCCTACCATCCTATCTCTCCTACTCTTTATTGTTTTCCATACCTTTCGCTTTTCCCCAACTCTTTCTAATACTTCCCTATTGCTCACCTTATCTATCCACGGTATCTTCATCATGCGCCTGTAGCACCACATTTCAAACGCTTCTACTCTTTTTCTATCCGCTTCTCCTATTGTCCAAGTTTCGCACCCGTATAATGCCGTACTCCATACATACGACGTTAAGAGTCTCTTCCTAGTCTCTATATTAACCGTTCTCGAGCATAACAGTTGTTTCTTTTTGTTAAACGCAACTCGGCCCTGCGCCATTCTTTGTTTTATATCTTTAGTGCTCCTACCGTCTTGAGTTATTTTACTTCCTAAGTAGCAGAAATCCGCGACCTCCTCTATCTTCTCATTTCCAATTTGTATTTCCATTTTAGTTCTATTTTCACACCCCCTACATACCAAAATTTTTGTTTTCTTTTTATTGATTTTCATGCCGAAGCCCTGTGTCAAAACTGCTTCCATTTCATTCAAAGCCGCTCCTAATTCTTCTTTGCTAGATGCTAACACTGCTATATCATCCGCAAATCTGAGCATGTTAATAGTTTGGCCCTGTACATTGATCCCTGAGGCTGTTCTTTCCTTAACAATATTAATCGCATCTTCGATATATAAGTTGAAAACTAGAGGTGACAATGCACATCCCTGTCTCACTCCCTTCCGGATATCTACTTCCCTTCGTTCCTCCTCACATTCTATAACTGCCTTTTGCTCTTTGTAGAGATTATGTATTATTCTTCTGTCCCTGTATTTCATCCCTACCTTTCTCAGCACTTCGAACATCTTCCCCCATTTTACGTAGTCGAAGGCTTTTTCTAAATCTACAAATCCTATATAGACGCTCTTTCTCTTTTCTATCGTTTTTTCTATAATTACTCGTAAAGCTAGAATGGCCTCGCGCGTTCCTCTATTTCGTCTAAATCCGAACTGATCTTCTCCTAATATTTCTTCCGCCTTTTTCTCCATCCTTCTTTGCACAATTCTAGTTAAAATTTTTGACGCATGGGAAGTTAAACTGATAGTTCTAAAATTTTCGCATCTATCCGCGCCTTTTCTTTTTGGCAAAGCTACTATGATGTTCCGTTTGTAATCTTCTGGAATCTCGCCTGTCAGGTATATGCGACTAACTAATTTAAATAAACGATCTATTACCTCTTGACCTGCGCACTTTAAGATTTCTGCCTGCAAGCCATCTATACCTGGTGCTTTATTATTCCTTAAACTTTTTAGTGCTATCTCAAACTCTTCTCTCATTATAGGACTCCCTAGGTTATCCCCCTCTACACTGCTTTCGCTTTCTAATATATCTTGCACTTCCTGTCCCGCATATAAGTTTCCTAAGTATTCTGTCCACCTATCTGCCTTCTCCCCGCTTCCGATTAGGATATCTCCTGCCTCATTTCTAATGTTTTTGGTACTAGATCCAATTTCTCTAAAATTTCTCCTAATTATTTTATATGCTTCATCAGTCTTTCCTACTTCGAACTTATCTTCCACTTCTTTGCATTTATTATCGATCCATTGCTCTTTCGCTTTCCTACATTTCCGAATAATTTCCCACTTGATCGCCTTATATCTTTGTTTCCCTATTTCACCTAACCTATTTTTATATTTTCGCCTCTCCTCCATTAGACTCACAATATGTTTTGTTATCCAGGGTTTCCTACTTTCATTCTGTTTATGACCCAAAATATCCCTAGCTGAGGAAACTAAACTATTTTTAATGCAATTCCATTCTGCCTCTATGTCCCTAACAATATTTTCACCCGCGCCCTTTAGTACTTCGTTTGTCTTTTTCTCGAACTTATTGCACATATCATCATCTTTTAGTTTCTCTGGGTCAAGATACCTTCTTCCGCTTCTTTATTTCAAAATCTTAAATTTAAGATTGGCTTTCATAACGACTATGTTGTGATCACTATCTATATCTGCTCCTGGATAACTTCTACAATCCCTAACTTGATTTCTAAATCTTTGCCTAACGAGAATGTAATCTATTTGATATCTCCCTAAGTCTCCTGGCATCTTCCACGTATAGCATCTCCTAACATGATGGTGAAATAGAGTGTTCGCGACCGTTAAGTTATGTTTATCGCAGAACTCTATCAGTCTAACTCCCCTATCGTTCCTATTGCCTAATCCAAAGGGGCCAACTATTCCGCCCTCTCGCCCTGTGCCTACGCCTGCATTGAAATCTCCTATAATTATTAAATTTTCGTGCCCTCTCACAAAATCTAGCACATATTCAATATCACTATAAACTGCCTCTACGGCCTCATCACTGTAGTTAGAAGTGGGCATATATACCTGTATTATTACTGTTTTTACAGGTTTCGAATCTAACCTAACCATAACTACCCTGTCACTTTGCTGTAAGAAATTTTCTACACTCTGTCCTACTTTTTTCCGCATAACAATTCCTACTCCCGAATTTCCTCCTACAGATCCTGTGTGTATTACTCTAAAATCTCCGCTCCAGAAGTCTCCAGCTTCTGGCCATCGCACTTCACTGATACCTACTACGTCTAATGCTAGCCTATCCATCTCAATTTTCAAATTCTCTAACTTCCCTACTTGTTTCATGCTTCTAACATTCCACGCTCCGACTCGTGAGATGTTACACTTATCATTTCTGATGACTCCCCCCGAAGCAGTCCCCGCCCGGAGATCCGAATGTGGGACTATTTTACCTCCGGAATATTTTACTCCAGAAGGTGCCATCATCATAAATTAAAGTACGCTGTACTAGGGATAAAATAATGTGGTGGTTTCCCGTTGCCTTCCACATCGCAGTAGTGTGTATCACAGTGCCATATCGACCCTCACGATCTCTGCCACTATGATTACTGAAAGAGCTGCTGCCCCCTTCCATTCATTCAGTTAGTCAAAAAATTATTAGAAAATAACAACCAAAACGTAGTACAAAATTTAGAAATTTTAAATCTGTTATCCGTTTGTTCAGAACAAAATTTATTTTCAATTTGATAACAATTTCTAATGGTGCAAAACAGGTCTTATTATGGAAAACCCTGTGAGTCTGAGTCCCTTATTAGCCGAAATATTTATGGACCAGATAGAAACCCATATTTATAGCAATAAACTTAGTAAACAATTATTCTTGTATTGGTTTAGGTATGTGGACCATATAATAGTCTGTTTTACAGGAACCGACAGACAATTAAATTCATTCTTAGATTTCAGGAATAACATAAATCCTAATATAAATTTCACAATGGAAAAAGATAATGCGATAAATTTCCTAGATCTAACAATTAACAAAGTAAACAATAGGCATGAGTTTTCAATTTTTCACAAACCTTCGCACACAGATGTAACAACTCATTATAACTCAAACCACCCTGTCTAACACAAATTAGCTGCTTACAAAAGTATAATACATAGATTAACAAATATCCCACTTAAACCTGATAAATTTCAAAAAGAATTGAATGTGATTAAGCAAATTGCAGTCAACAACTGCTATAATTTGGACATGGTCAATGGCATTTTGTCAAAGAAAAGAAAATATAATGCAATAAAATTAGTTTACCCAATTTTCGATAACTCAACCAATAATTATAAATCTCTGACATATTCCGGGCCAAAAATTAATAAAACTAAACCCGCTTTTCAAAAAATTCAACTACAAACTAGCTTTGAAAACAAATAATTCCGTAGGAAAAATTATTAAAAACAACAAAGACAAAACAGATAAAAAATTTAGATGGAGAGTTTACAAGTTAATTTGTGGGTCTTGCCCTAAGAGTTGCGTAGGTCAAACAGGACGACCATTTATAAAAAGAATCACGGAGCATTTAAATAGCTTCAAAAATAGGAAAACAGACTCTACTTATGCAAATCATTTAATATCAGAAAACTACACATTCATTGAAAACTATGAAATTCTACATTTAGAAAATAATGGAATTAAATTAAACTTATTAGAGGCATTAGAAGTAAATAAACTTAAAAAATCAAATATTATATTAAATGATCAAAGATATAAGAATCCACCGAACTTTCAATATGACAGTTTAATAGAAACGGCATTTCTATTGTAATATCGAAGATACGCCATTGGGATTTGAATCCAGACTTCGCACCGTTTGTTCTAACCACTAAATCGTGGGCCGGATACAATTTTCTGCATTGATAAAAATTATAAGGAAAAACGCCATCTGCCGCCAAACGACGGAACCTAACAGACTGCTAGTGAGTTGGCGAAATTACAGGCGTTAACTTTCGGCTTCTATTCTATTCTGTTGCCATTCTATTGCTTCTATTCCTTCTTTTGTAGTCTGCTATCCTTGTATACAGTAAAGTGCTTTAGGATCATCGAATCTCTTTCGGTACAGGAGAAAACGGGACGTTTTACCTCATTGACATAAAATTCTGCTTGAAGTAAAGGTCAAGTACTCAAAATACGAAAGTAATTTATGAGAATAAATTTAGTTGGTAAGCAATTTTCTGTCATCGGATTGGCTAGGCAATCTAATTTCACCACAAACTCAATTTAGATTTATGAAAAGAGTAAAAAGATTTAGCACAAGTACATACTTTTACGAGAAATTGTACCTTGTTTGGTAATAACCTCGACTGAAGTCAGGAAGCGAAGAATCAAGTTTATGTTTCATCCAGTAATCCGCTTACAGGAAAACCAGTCTTTCAAGGAGCATTTACCACAGGGACAACCTTCCTTGTCATGTTCGTACTTGCCATATCTTGAAACTGATTTTTCAAAGGACATTGCTACTACTAATATAATAATTACGTAATAAGATATGAAGTTGTTTGTACGTATTATATCTGAGGGGTATAATAAAGCAACAGAAATGAAATTTCTTTTGAGAAGACATTTCTTTCTTTAAAAATTTTTGTGTCGATTTCGCAGTCTGTTTATATTAATTTTTTCTTTCTGAAACTTCGCAGAAACGCCCCAGAAATTACCCTTGCTTAAGACTCGGCAGTGTACTTTCTATTTCAACTTGTTTGTTTCCGAGCGCTCAATCTGATATGCAAATTATATTATGATTTTAAATTGAAAAATGATTACACTAAATTTGGACTTTATGAAAGTTTTACTTGATTATTTTCGCAGTTTGAGTGATAGCGATGCGAAAGTTAAACTTTGTACCTATGGTTTAGAATAGGTAATTATTGAGGCATGCGTTCTGTAATACCTTATATGATGACCACTTAAGACGAAAAAAATAGTTATTCTGAGTCTCTGGAAAGTAATAAAATTCAAAACGGATGCAGGCAATACGCATTTATATTGAACAAACAGTCCCTTGATGCTATTTACCATGCAACCAGTATAAGTTATTATGGTAATTCATTTCCATATTGCATAGGTACAATAAATCTTTCGAGACTCACATGTCTGCGTTACATTTTGTTCTCGTCAGTGACATTACACACTTTGCTAATGATAGGAATCTTGTAATCAATTACAACTTGGGATACAATTACCCTACATTGCATCCTACAACAAGTTTAATTTATTCGAATTTCTATTTATCCTGAATAGCATCATATCGCTGAAAGGTTTCTAAATTACTAAATAGGTACATAATACTGGCATTCTTGATGACATTTCTGTTTATCTTGTACGGCTTTGCTGGATAACGAAAAGCTTCTGAAATGTTTATTTAGAAAACTTTTATTATTTTCCCAACGTTAATGTAATCGAAAAATTCCCGGTAATTTAATATAGTTACCTGCGTGCTGAACTCTGAAAGAACGCCGTAGGTTTATTAAAGGCGTTAATAAATATTTGCGTTTACCGTCTGGGTATGACACGATTTAATTTAGGAACCACAAATACAGTAAATTTAATATCTTCCACAGGATTTGTAGGGAATATTTTAAGAATACGTAAGTGATTTGTGAGATAGGCTACTGTATTTATATATTTTAAGATCCTGATGACAGTAGCGTCAAATGTTTTTGTTATTAATACCTTATTCACTCTATTGCTAGGATCTTGAAATAGAATACGGTTAGTTTTGTTAGGTATAAGTTAGTGATGTAGATATTTTCCATTTTTAGAACATAATTCGGCTGCTGCTTATTGACGAACTTGGGAAGCTTAATCTGAACGATCCCTCAAAATGAAAAGGCAGGAAGATCAGGGAAGGGCAGGAAGGTCAGGGAAGGTCAGGGAAGGTCAGGGAAAGTTAGGGAAGGTCAGGGAAGGTAGGAAGGTCAGGGAAAGGCAGGAAGGTCAGGAAGGTCTGGGAAGGTCAGGAAGGACAAGGAAGATCAGGAAGGGCAGGGATGGTCAGGGAAGGTCAGACAGAGAAGGAAGGTCAGGGAAGGTCAGGAAGGGCAGGGAAGGTAAGGAAGGTACTCTATCTAAATAATGAACTAAAGCACTATAGTCAAATTCATTTTTATCATGCGGGTTAAGTTAATCACTGCAAAATTTTTAGTTTTATTTTACTTCAATGTGTTCAGTTAAATAATAAATGTATCCAACTAAAGTAGGTATTTTATTATTAAGTTGTTAACACAATCACTGTTTACTCTTTGGTAGTTTATGAACTACCACTACCACTTATTATTGTATAACATATAGCCTCTTTCTAAATGCATTTTCAGAAATTTTCTTTCCATCAACAGAGAATGTTTCCATTATTAAAAATTAATAACAGAATTCCAGTATAACACATACATTCTAGGAAACCTAAAAAATCAAAGTTACCTACCTAAATAATTTAAATTTACAGTCATTTAAAAAGATTAGATTGTATTAAATCAATTTGTTAAGTGAGTTATATTTTTTAACATGTTTATGGTTATTCTAAAATATCTAATCGATAATCTTTTTCCAATGCGCACAATAATTTAGTTTCTTCAAGAATATAGGAAATTTGTGATTATTTTCGAAAAAATGATTTGCAAAATTTTAATCGTTATTCCTTAACCGAAATTATCTTTGACCATAAATACTGTTGAAATGAGAGCAATTTACAAAATCTACAAATTTTTTTAGTTTTATCTTTTACATTAAACAAAATATGAGATAAAATATTTGAAGGTTCAAATGCTACATGATAAAATACTGGCAATTCTTTCAGAAATATTCCCCACGTAACTGCTATTATAAGTAATATTTTTCTTTTTCTAAGTTAGATTTAGATTTAGATAAAGGACCAGTAAAGGTCTATGTACCATTGAGTTATGAGTAGAATTTTTTTGAAAATAAGGCTGAAATGAATTTGATTAAAGCGTGATGTCTGTGTAGGTAGGTTTCCTAAAAATATCGAAATGAATTTTTTTAATATTGCTTAAATCTAAGAAATTTATTTTATGATCATTTTCAATTTCTTTAGTAAATTTTATTTTTGGATGAAAATGATTAAAAAAAAATAGAAAGTTATCCGACTGTTTTGCAGTGCCTTTAAAGCAAACTAAAATGTCATTGACGTTTCTGAACATGAGAAAACATATTTGTTACCTACTTCAAAACAAACTAAAAATGAACCTACTGGTATAGCTTTATCTTTTATTTTATCTACAAGATCTAATGAATTTTTTAGACAAAATTTAGGAGTAAAATTGGTAATATTTTTAAATATATTATTATTTTTAGCTAAATTTCTAGTAGGGGCATTAATATGATACTACAGGTTTTATAGGGACACTTAATTTATGATTTTTGGTTAGATCATTTAATTTAGGTGCACAAGCATTCATATATCAATTAATTTAGATTTATGATACATACTTACTTTAAAAAATACTATTACAATCTTTTAATTTTAATTTGTTTGTTTTGTTGGATCTTTACGAAGTTTTATTCATTTTTAATTTTCCTCCCCTAACTTAATTTTTCATTATTGATAAAATTTCCATTTTCGTTAAATAATCTTTTTGCTACGTCGATTCGCTTTTGTTTTTTAAGGATTAATTTCGTTTTTTCTTATAGGCGCCATATCTGATTGAGCTAATCCGCGTTATTTTCCCGAATTTTATAAATTTTTGCCGGTTTTTATCATTACGTTCTAGTTATCCATGACAAAATCAGAAATAATATGAGTTACCATGGAAACAAAGTCACCTAGCGTCAAGTTGCTATTTTTTGCTTACACCTTTTTTGGATTTGTGCCACATTTGTTTTTTGTTTACCTTTTCCCCGCTTTGAATTTGTTTTTGTTTTGTTCATTTTCGTTTGTGTTGTTGAGTTCGTACTGTTATTGTCTCTTCTTTTGTGTTTTTGTATTTGTATTACACATTTGTAATTAATTTTGAAAATTTTGAAAAACGAGATAAGATTAAACTTTATTATTCGTTGAGACCGAATAAGTAAATAGCTTTACAACGATAATTCCTATTAGATTACTTTGTTTCCATAGTAACTATTACATTATTTCTATTAAATTATAGATAATTAGAAAGCAAATAGAAAAATTGATAAAATTTAAAAAACTGGTAAAAACAGTTAAAAGCGCCATGTGAGGAAGATGGTTGTATTCAGAAAGAAAATGAGGATTAGTTCATCTGTCACTCAGATATGGCGCCTATAAGAAAAAATGAAGTTGACTTTTAAAAAACAAAAACGAATCGGCGTAGCCAATGGGTGATAATGCTATCAAATAGAGAATAAAGAGTGGCAGACACTTGTATATATTATTCAAGTTATGAGTTACCTGCCTTTTGCGTTTTAAAATTTTGTTAATTTTATTTTTGATGCGTTCATGATCTGCCTCGATTTTTAAAGATAATTAATTTCTGAAATTAAAATTTCTGTACTGTTTTTATTACTTATATTAACTGAAAATTTACGACCTTTTGAAGCTATTTCATTTTTATGAAAAACTATGGGGAATTGATGTCATCATAAGGTTCTCAGTCCGAAGACTGGTTGGACGCGTACCTCCATTCTTTTCTATCCTGAGCTAACCTACGCATTTCCCTAAAAGTAGAACATCCTACATCCCTAACTATTTGAGAGCAGTAGTCTAATCTAGGCCTACCCCTACCTCTTTTTATTCCTATCTCTGACTCTAGTATGTCACGAACTATTCCTTCGTGTCTTAGAAGGTGTCCTACCATCCTATCTCTCCTACTCTTTATTGTTTTCCATACCTTTCGCTTTTCTCCAACTCTTTCTAATACTTCCCTATTGCTAACCTTATCTATCCACGGTATCTTCATCATGCGTCTGTAGCACCACATTTCAAACGCTTCTACTCTTTTTCTATCCGCTTCTCCTATTGTCCAAGTTTCGCACCCGTATAATGCCGTACTCCATACATACGACGTTAAGAGTCTCTTCCTAGTCTCTATATTAACCGTTCTCGAGCATAACAGTTGTTTCTTTTTGTTAAACGCAACTCGGCCCTGCGCCATTCTTTGTTTTATATCTTTAGTGCTCCTACCGTCTTGAGTTATTTTACTTCCTAAGTAGCAGAAATCCGCGACGTCCTCTATCTTCTCATTTCCAATTTGTATTTCCATTTTAGTTCTATTTTCACATCCCCTACATACCAAAATTTTAGTTTTCTTTTTATTGATTTTCATGCCGAAGCCCTGTGTCAAAACTGCTTCCATTTCATTCAAAGCCGCTCCTAATTCTTCTTTGCTAGATGCTAACACTGCTATATCATCCGCAAATCTGAGCATGTTAATAGTTTGGCCCTGTACATTGATCCCTGAGGCTGTTCTTTCCTTAACAATATTAATCGCATCTTCGATATATAAGTTGAAAACTAGAGGTGACAATGCACATCCCTGTCTCACTCCCTTCCGGATATCTACTTCCCTTTGTTCCTGCTCACATTCTATAACTGCCTTTTGCTCTTTGTAGAGATTATGTATTATTCTTCTGTCCCTGTATTTCATCCCTACCTTTCTCAGCACTTCGAACATCTTCCCCCATTTTACGTTGTCGAAGGCTTTTTCTAAATCTACAAATCCTATATAGACGCTCTTTCTCTTTTCTATCGTTTTTTCTATAATTACTCGTAAAGCTAGAATGGCCTCGCGCGTTCCTCTATTTCGTCTAAATCCGAACTGATCTTCTCCTAATATTTCTTCCGCCTTTTTCTCCATCCTTCTTTGCACAATTCTAGTTAAAATTTTTGACGCATGGGAAGTTAAACTGATAGTTCTAAAATTTTCGCATCTATCCGCGCCTTTTCTTTTTGGCAAAGCTACTATGATGTTCCGTTTGTAATCTTCTGGAATCTCGCCTGTCAGGTATATGCGACTAACTAATTTAAATAAACGATCTATTACCTCTTGACCTGCGCACTTTAAGATTTCTGCCTGCAAGCCATCTATACCTGGTGCTTTATTATTCCTTAAACTTTTTAGTGCTATCTCAAACTCTTCTCTCATTATAGGACTCCCTAGGTTATCCCCCTCTACACTGCTTTCGCTTTCTTGATGTAATTTATAAATTTTGTATTAAACGTCATTTTGAAGGAATTTTCAGAATATAGAATCTTAAGATAATGATTTAATACGTATCTTTTTTATAGAAGTTTCATTTATTTTACATCACCTACACATGTCGCAATATGAACCTACAGACTCAATTTTGTAGCACTATGTATACATATCTTAGAAAAAATATTAGGCATTGGAACATCATTTTTAAGACTATTTTTTCTTCCTCCCGGTATATTTGTAAATAATTATAGGTTTCTATATTTCATTCATTTGATTTGTGACCTTTGTACCTGCATGATAAGGTTGATTCCTTGCACTTTAGTAGGTCCTAAGCACCAGAAACTTAGCACTATGCAATTCTGAATTTAATATAGCAACATGTATCGCACTTAATGTGTCAGAAGGGACAGTATATCCAGATATGTAAATCTGACGGAGTAATGGTTGGTCAACTTGCACATAAATCGTGAAACCTAAGAGCAAGCTTTATGGTAATGCAAGCCCAGCATATTCCAAATTTATGTCCACGAGAAGATCCAGTGTCGCGGTTTCAACTTTATTAGATGTCGCTTTTGCCGTATGCTTTTTGAAAATTGCTTAACCAAATCAAATGTTAATTCGCTAGCCTATTATACGAAGAGATCTCGGACACGTTCATATTTTTCTAAAGATGCAGTTTCCAGTCTTACCGTTGAAGCTCCATTTCTTGAAGATTTGTATAATTTGTGGAACTCTGTATTTCACAAGCAAAATTACAAATTCCCTTTGCCTTTTTATTACACAAAATTCAAATAAAATTATGCAAAATCTCACGTTTCATTGCACCGGAAACTTTTACGAATTTCTTTTATTTAAGATCGCCATTCAACAGAACGTCCTTCACTTTCTCAAGAACAATCGTCCTAGAATCAGAAATGAAAAGTCTTTAACATACTTTTTGATCATTCAGCATTTCCTTTTGTAATCGATAGCCACTCCCGTTGGATCTGGAAGGTCACTGTTGAAGCAATTTAAGTAATAGCTATAAATACGTTGGAATCCGGTGGATGACTTACTATTTTGTGCTGAAATATTTTATAACACGCAATACTGGATATAAGTATTTCTAGGGAAAATCACTAAATTGTCATGACTGTCCTTATTTGATAGTAGCCTAGGGAGGCAGTAAGCACTCACAAATTTGTGAATTGTATACACGTCGAGGACTACGGACGTTATTACAGAGTTGTCGCCCCAGCTTGACCCTTGGGTGTAATCGGAAAACAAATTTATACTAGCGCATAACTTAGAAACACCTGTGAACGTAAAAGGTTTTCCTACGCAATGCGAATGCTAGTATGATGGTTCTCAGACTATAAAAAGTAAGAAATGAGTCATAAAGAAATTCCCTTCCAACAAAATAATACCTATAACGAATTCAGATTGTTAGAGTGAACATATAATTTTCCGTAATTCTGGTTAAAAATCATCCGAATTTGTTTCTATTTATAAGCTTCGACATCGGTCCTGTGACATGGGATGCCCTTGAAAATATTCAAAATAATAGGGCCGTTCAAAGAAATAACAACTCCACTCATTCTTAATTCCTGTCAAAGGAAACAAGATTCGTGAGGAGAATTCGAAATCCGTAGGGAAACAGAGAAAGGGAATAGAAATTGATGATCTAAGTCGACTACGGGCAACCAACAAATACCCCGAGAAATACTGTAGCGCTACTCTTGATGAAGCAGTGGCATGATATTGCATAGTTTATTATTTGAAAGCGAAAGCTCGGCAGATAGTTTCTCTTTCTAGGGATTTTCTGTGGAATTGGAGTTTGATTACTTTTTATTTCTACCTATCTGGTAAGAAAAGTTTCAGTTGAACTCCATACAGAGTTAATTTTGAACTGCGTCATAAGACTTTGAAATTCGATATGTTTCACCAATTTTTAAAATTTCGTATTTTTTGTACAGGGTGTTTGCGCTAAACCCACACGCAAGTTTATAACGGAAATGGGGAGGTTTACGAAAAAGTGTTTAATAGGAAAATAATTTTACTTATACAGGGTGGTCCAGTTTATATTATAAGGATTTCACCAGCCGAAAATTTATCAAAAATAAAGTTAGTTTGCCTAATAAAACATGGTTGAATTTTACTTCCTTTAAAGAAAATAAATTATTTGGTAATAATTTGCTATAAATCAATAATAAAAAAGGTAGCCTTCTGAAATTTTGCATATCATTTCTTTTGTATTCTCTGTTAAATAGGGGCTGTAATTATTTTATTTAGAACACAGAGGTGTGCGTACTGGTTTCCTCAAAAATACTTTATTTAATAAGACGTATGTCACTGTTTTTTTTTTAGAACATCAAATACAGAGACGATTTCTCATTCAATTTAGAAATCCTTTTGTGTCTTACAATTTTTTTTTCCTCCCGCGTAGGCACTGGGGTCGCATAGACGGTATCTTTAAGATAACCCCACAGATAAAAATTTAAAGGCTACCTTTTTATTATTGATTTATAGCAAATTATATAAAATAATTAATTTTCTTCAACCCTGTACATCATAAAGGAATCAAAATTAGACCACATCTTATTAAAAAAAACACCTTTATTTTTTGATAAACTTTCGGTTTGTGAAATCCCGATGATATAAACTTGACCACCCTGTACAGCTTCTCCCATTTAAGGGTGGCGGAACACCCTGGTTATTATTTGTTTTTTGAATTCTGTACTTAATCATAAATATAAATTTTAAGGGAGATTATATTCGAAAATGTTGAAGTTTTTGAGTTATATCAGCTTTTTTTGGAAAATCCTGAAGTTTGCAGACCTTTAGTTAGAATTCAGCATAGTCAAAACAGAAATATATACCGAATTGATTTTTTGGGAATATCTAGATAATAAACCAGTGAATCAGTGCTTGTACCAGAAAACTTAATTTACTATACAGGGTGTTCAAAATAATTAACAAAAATAAAGTTATTTAGTTGATATATGGGTTTTAATATGAAAATGTTCAGATTTTTCTCATAAATATTTCAGAGTACAGTGCAACATTTTCTTTGAAAGGTAACCTTACGCAATATTACCACTAAGTTGTAATAAGTACGAAAATATCGACTTTAGGTATAGGAAACCCTTTAGAAAAGTGATTCCTAAAGAAAATAAATAGTGTTATCTTTTTTAAAAATCGAAAGTTATGATTAATTGAAGTTAGATAAAAGAAGTTGATTACTTTGAACACCCTGAATAGTAAATTCAAAATATCAGTTCCAAACATGTTTCTGTTTTGGCCATGCTGAATTCTAACTGAAAGTCTGAAAAATTTCAAAAATCCGGAGTAACTCAAAACTTCAACATTTTCCTTAAAATTTATATTTATAATTAAGTGCAGAATTCGGAAAACAAGCAATAACCAGGGCGTTATATTTAAAAAAACTACATCTTTGGTCCGCCACCTTTAAATGGGACAAGCTGTATAAGCAAAAATATTTTCCGATTATAGAGTATATACAACCTAACAATTTTTGACTGAAACAATTTTTCGTAAGCCTCCCCATTTCCGATATAAACTTGCCCGTGCGTCACGCACGAATACCCTGTATTCAATGTAGAATGGAAAATTTCATCCTACATAATATACCGGAGAACAAATTTTATTTTTGGATGTGGCGACTCTGTAAGTAATGCAGTTATGGAAAAATGGACCATCCATCCTCAATGCCTTCTTTCGGGAGAAATTCAATGGGGAAAACCAAATTTGGACATCGCGCAGAAGGCGCTATCAAACAATAAGTTATTTACAGGATCGTATAGATCTGAATACGGAAGTTCTTTTAGTGCAGGACATGTTGCCACTTACGGTGGTAAATTTAACAAAACCTTGAATGTTTCGGTTCGAAGACAATCATATTTCCGTACCTTGAACAGGAACGCCTAAACCGAGAAAAGTTACTCTTTATAAAAGTTTTTTTGGTACCTTCCCATAGCAATAGTGAAGTAAATATATTTATAAAACTTATTATAAAATAATTACGTTATAAAATGCACAAAGGTGAGCAAGTACTGTGCAAGTAAAATATGCGCTTACAAGGAAAGCAGGGTGGGTTGCACGAGTTCATGCAAGTGTATGGCACAGAAAACCTGTGCAAATCCACATGCAAATCGACAGCAGTTAATGCCTCCGTCTGATTCAAGTTCTTCAGAAGAAGATCAGTAAAAATGTTGTACTTTAATCGGTCACTCAACGTGTGAAACTCTGTATATGTATATCTCTTTAGATTACAAGAAGAACGGTTATTTTTACTTGGATTAATGTAATTTTGTCTCCGAATTAATTTTAGTACCACTCAGCACTCAAGGAGAGCTAATAAAATATTGTTTGCAAACATGACATTAATACTAATGTTCTCTTCCCATTTCACCGGAAATTTCAGAATGCAGAATTATTATGAATACACAATAAAAATCTACTTCACAAATAGCGAATATGAGTAAGAGGATCAATTTAGTCCTTGAACTTGTTGAATGCCACTTTCATAATTAGCAGTAGAATCAAAATTTCGGTTTCTGTGTATGGGAACCGTACGTAAAATCAACACAAAATTGCAGACTTTATATCGCAATCGGGAAGGGCATTCATTAATAAAAGTAAAACGAAATAGAACATAAAACGTTCACGTTAATCCAAGGATAATCCCCTGGTGTGTTCGGTGTTTTACTTGACTTTTAGTGTCGATGCTTTACTGCCTTTGTTGCAAAAAAGAGCAAGAGAAAGCTCGAACTAAACGGTGTGTTTGGACGATTTACTTGCTTTCATTCGTGCAATTTAGTAGATTTAACATAATTCTTTTATATTATCATTACAAACTGGAAAACTGGAACTAGCGTATGTTCATGACAAGGCGATGAAGGCAGAAGCTGAAGATGACCTCCAGCAAAACCTGACCATTAAATTTATTTCAAGATTTAATTTTTCTGTTCCCGGTTTAGAAAACAATTATGTGGTCTTGATATAATGAGCAAGAATAAAGAGAAAATTATTTCTAAAATTGACATTAATGATTTTAAATGAAGCAAAATTTAATGTTTAACTTGGTGGAGGAATACTGCATAAAAAAGCTATTTTTGTCAGACTTGCGTGTTCCTACGACAGATCAATATCGGCGTGATTTGCAACATTATAAAATCGTTTATATGTAAATTGTAATTATTATCAAAACGATTTTGTCGTACAAGTTTATTTTTAATTCTTTTGCAAGCCATAAAAATCAGGAAAAGGTCTCGTACTTGTAAATAGGTCCTCGAATTTATTGGATACAGAATAGTTTATTTAGGAAAGGCGACAGAGGATTTTCAATATAAGTGAGAATCTGTATTTGACATACATTTCAGTCTTCCAGAGTTTTGGATAGCAAAGGAATAAATCTACCTACATTAAATTGATATTCCTCTATCTCTGTATGAATATAGCTGTCGTGAATGGATTCGTATACACATAAAATTGATCATGTGGAGAAAAGGGTTCATAATCGGTAATAAAGTACCAATGTGACTATGCAGCAGTCAGTGGGAATATCAAAAATAAACGAGCAAATGTGTAAGGTCTCATCATTATTTTGTCGGAGCCGTTTACTTGGGGCTATTTTGTCGGTGTACCGTATCAACAAGCTGAATATTCTTATCCTTGTCCTTGTTCCCGTTCCCGTTCCCGTTCCCGTTCCCGTTCCCGTTCTCGTTCTCGTTCCCGTTCTCGTTCTCGTTCTCGTTCTCGTTCTCGTTCTCGTTCTTGTTCCTATTCTTATTCTTATTATTATTGTTACGTACCTTCAATTGATTGCTGAAGATATGATAATTTTTCTTTTAACGAGAGGTATTAGAAGCTGTGAGGAACTGGTTTGCAAGGCAGGAAGAAAAATCATTTGCAAAAAGTTCATTGAAGAGTTGCAGGATTGCTGAAATAACTGCGTTACCTGAAGAGGTGAATGTTTTAATCTTAAATTTTTTTTTATTGTAGGCTAGAAATATATTAATTCACCTTCGGCAGAAAAAAAACATAAAAGTATTTGATTGCTCGTTAATGCTCGCATTCCTTTTTGGTTCATCTCGTGATATAAAAATATAAATATATTGTAATCCACTTTTTTATTGACAGAAATCAATCATAACACTCCAGCGTCAGATTTATCACCTTTCACGATTCCAGACTTTGTTGCCGAAAACAGTTTATGTGTGTTCACTGTTACTGGCAGTTTAACAAAGCAACTTGTCAATATGTTGAATTCGTTCTCTAGCTACTCTTTATCTCTTCTATTGAAAGACCAGTGCACCAAAGAAATATGAGTTACATTTACACGCTTCGGGTTTCTATCGATTTTCTTGGGTGGTTGGAAGTATAAGTTAAAAATGAAAAGGGCAAGATGTGCGTGGTAGATTTAGAAGAATTTATATTATATACAGGGTGGTCCTTAAGTATTTTAAAGGTTTTTAAGAGGTGATTCTTTACATTATTTTGAGTCGATTATTTCATATGACCATATGTCTAAAACAGCTTAATTTCAAAGTTGAGGGAAAGAAAAGGTTTTTTTGAGAGAGCTTGAAAACCAATGGAGATATTGCACATTTCAGCGTTCTAAATTACGGATTCCACGATCTAACTTTGGCCTTTCTGTCTAAAATTAGTTGGTTATGAGCCACCACATACAACATATTTAAGAATTTCCTGTTTTATCGCTACTCTTGTACGGGTATAAAAGCACTGAAGTGTGTGTTATATAATTCTGCGGCTACCCACACTGACGAAGTGCAAGTTTTACAAGGAAAACTTTTCCGACCGAGTAAGTGCATGCTAATTTATGTCCCACAAAGGCAGTCTACTAAACTACCCACTCGGTGAAATCGTGATAAAAGAGATTTCGTTCTCAAAACTTTTCTACAGCAATTGTAAACTTATTTATGTTGTAGAAAAGCACCCACTTGCACCATTACATTTACTTCACACTCCACCTAAGCTCCCGGAAATCTTGATAAATGTTACCTATTATCAGTTCGACACTGATGGAAGAGATTCTGTTAACCTTTGATTATAAAAAATTTGGAAATTGCCATTGATTGATTTATTGTTTTTTTTTCATATTTTATCACCCAACAGATACAGAATTGTGTCCAAATATAGGGTAACTCCAAAAAGTCAAGAAAGTATTACAATAAGTAAACATAGACGCCTCCCATAAAACGCTTAAAGAAATGCACAATAAATGAACAAGAAAATAAGTACAAAAAATTTGAAAAAAAGTGCAAATACTTTATTGCAGAAATATTAACTGAACCGAGGATCGATTATCGATTATCGATTATCGATTATCGATTATTGGAAAATGCATAATCAATAATTTTGATTAATCGATCATTTAATTAATCTGCTTTATTAACCGAGTCGAGGCGGTAAGGACCTTTCCGCAAGTACTCTTCAAGGAGAACGCGACAACGCCATTGGCAGGAGGAAGAAGAGAAATCAGCAAACAGTTATTTTGATTGAATTAATAAAATATTCTGCGTACTACCAATGTGATAATTTATTATAAGTAACAATTTATTATAGCATTAACCGGTCAATACTATAATAAATTGTTACATTGGTAGTGCGCAGAACATTTTTACACTGACGGCTCCTGACTTTAGAACTTGGCAGTGCTCAGGAATAAAATCCCCGCTCAGGGGCTGCGGGGGGGGTCTGGCGGTTTCTCCCCCCTATTTTTTTAAATGAAGTGCTTCAGAATCCATTTTCAAACAATTTCAAACAAGAAATTTCCACTACCACTACCACTGGCCATGCTATTGGAAATAGCAAGGGGTGAACTACCCCTTACCTTCTTAACTTCATATTTCTTAAGGGGCTGGATATTTTTAATTTTTAACCGCATTTTTTGTTCCCCCGGATATTTTGCTAATAAAAAGTTACTCTTGTTAGGTTTCGATAAAATGAAGCGTTTTCGAGAAAATAAAACTCGACAAGCAAGAGGTACCGTGTTTCTACGATTTTCATTTTCATTTTTTCTGACATTCGAAAAACCGAAAGCAATTTTTTAATGTCTATTTTCACTACCTTTCGCAAACTGTTAAGGTTATTATTGTACGACGTTTCGTCTGTTGTCTACATCGTCAATTTTATTTTTTTCTTAATACGGACCTGGAAATTTTTTAATGAGTTTCAAAAGAAATAGCTTATGTAGGGTCAAATCATATTTTAAAAATCCTAAGAAATAATTGATTGAAAGAACTTTCGATTTTTTGATATCTTTGAAAATAATGCCTTAAAAAATAAAGACGAAAATCGTAGGAGCACTGTACCTCTTGCTCGTTGAGTTTCATTTTCTCGAAAACGCTTCATTTTATCGAAAACTAATAACAAGAGGAACTTTTTATTATCAAAATGTCCGGGGGAAACAATAAATGCGGTTTAAACTTAAAAATATCCAGCCCCTTAAAAAATATGAAGTTAAGAAGGTAAGGGGTAGTTCACCTCTTGCTTCCCTGATGCACTATCAAAAAACGGGCCGCATTATTTTACCGACATTCAATCACTACGTACGTCACCAAGAAAATTATCGAAATACAATTAAAAATAAAAATTGTATGTTAAAAAATGATTTTTATTTCTCCAATTTAAGGTCGTTGGAGAAAACTTTATATGAACTTGGGGTGTTATTTTCGTTTGATCTATACTCACCCGAGAGATTTTCCTGTATATTATTATGTATATGCATCGCGCAACTGGAAGTTACCAAGTGTGTACTGAAACAGCGCTCGGATACAAGCTTATAATTCTCTGAGTTTCGCCGATCTCGCTCCCATAGCGAATGCACAATTTATTTAGTGCTTAGTGCATTATCCCTTTTTCTTAATAAATTTGATGTTATGTATCTGTTATCCTGGATCTGGACTAAATTTGTGTTTTTTGAAATACTAAGATGGGCATGAAGATTAACGAGATAGAGAATGAAAGAACTTAAAATATGGACTTTACCATCAATGTTACCAGTGTGATATATGGATCTCCACAATAATTATTATAGATAAAATATGTCTACGGCTTCGTTAGTGTTAACGCTAAAGCTATCCAAAAGATGTTTTAATAATATCATAGCCTCTTCTCTTCCTTGAGAAGCCCAACACCCAAAGTTACAGCTTGGTTTCGGTACGGCCTAGTTATAGTTCCATTTTCAAGGTTTTGTGAATGGATGTCGGAAATTCAGTTCTTTTGTAAAAGTATTTATTCGGCTAAACCATTGTTCATAACTTTTCCTTGCATTAACATACCTATACAAAACGAAGGCTCGTGTTTGATTATGCATTTTTACCGCCCTGTAAAGTACCTACACATATAATCTGTAGTAATACAATAAGTGGTCTGGAATTGTCGGAAATTCGTGGTCTGGAATTTTTAGGTAATTTTACTCAAGCTGTTGCTTTTACTAGCCACTCGTGGCTACCAAGCAACGCAACAGCTTGAGTAAAATTACCTAAAAATTCCAGACCACGAATTGTATTTGACAAGATTATTTTTTGAATCGAAGCAAGGTAGTTCAAAACCAAATTTTATTTCAATTAATTCACATACAAAGAAATGTGTTGGGAATATTTGACGTTTGGCAGGTACTAAAGTATCTAAATTATACATTATAAATGCACCTACAAATTCGAAACTATGGCAACTTATCAACAAGCAAAATTATCGAAAAAAATTACCGTATGTAATATCACAAGAGAGTGAGAATTACTTGAAAATAATTCGACAGATTTTCGAAAACTTGTCGCCAGGCAGTAGACACGAGAGCCCGTAGGGCTCGAGTGGCTATTGCCGAATGGCGACAAGTTTGAGTAAAATGTGGAGAATTATTTTCCAAGTTATTCTTACTGTCGTGTGGTATTCGAAAGGTTATTTTTTGACGTTCAAATATGAAACAACTGTCAATATTATTCTTTCAATGTCACAATTTGCGATTAAAACATATAAGACAATATGTCAAAACCAGAAAACAAGTCGTTTTATCAACAAAAACAAAATACTAAAAAAAATTCCCGCTGGGATAAGTTAGGTAAAAAATTCTCACTATAATAATGATTTAATTGGTCAGAATTAAACGCGTGATCAAAAATACTGTTCATTTATTGGAAAATAGAAACGGCAAAAAATAACCGAAATAATACACGCTTCTAGACCCAAATGCAATGTTCCTATTGGTCAATAGGCCTTTTCATTTCGTTCTGTGTTCGTTAGTGCGCATGTGCTGACAATCAGCTGTTCTTAGATTTTCGGACGAGTGTCACTGTCAGCTGTCAGGCGTTATAAACTTCGTGTGGAATATTTGTAAGTAAATAGTAGAATACCAAATAACGAGGGTGTTTGAAAGACCGAAAATTATTACAAATGTTAGTTCCAAGTGGTATCCCTCGTAAAATTGTGAGGCTGAATCCCGAAGGCGTGCCTGGCTCTTACTTGAAATACGGGAATGTTAACCAAGATACTTCAATCATGTAGGATTTTAATATAGCTCTGAAAATTAATCAATTTTTTAAAAGAAAACGGAGAAAAAGGATCTAATATAGGTACAGGTGCGTATTTTTCTAAAATGTATGTATGTAACTACAAGTAATTCTTATTTTAAAAACCTAACAAATAATGACATAAAACCTGGAAACGTTCAATACACATTTCCATTTCGAATCTTGCCTCTTACACATTTTTATCCAAGCAACATCATTTATACAGGTGGAACTAATCCTCACTTCCTCATATGGTCACCAACCTAGTTATTAACTTCGATTTTTCACAGTTCCCAGCATTAGGCAGGGTTTAGGAAATGGATAAAATCGTAATCCCAAGCGATAACTTGGTCTTCCCGCACTGCTATCACCTTGGCAGTTACCAAAAGCACAATGCTTGGATGCTCCAAACTGTTTTAGTTACGAACTATTACTAATTTTGCACGTTTGCAGTAAAATTTTACCAAAGAATTAATAAACACTTTCAAACAAGCAATACCGCCTACCCCTCTAGGGCATATTGACACAAGACTTTGACATTCGTCCGAAATTGCCATGGCGCGTTCGCGCATGCACCTCAGCATTTTTTTATAATTAAAAGTCCTATTTGACGATGAAAGAAATAATCTGTAGTAATACAATAAGTGGTCTGGAATTGTCGGAAATTTTACGAAAGCTGTTGCGTTGCTTGGTAGCCACGAGTGTAAATTTAACAGTTAAAAGATCACGAGCGCTTGCGCGAGTGATCTTCTGTCAAATTTGCACGAGTGGCTAGTAAAAGCAACAGCTTGAGTAAAATTACCTAAAAATTCCAGACCATGAATTGTATTTGACAAGATTATTTTTTGAATCGAAGCAAGGTAGTTCAAAACGATATTTTATTTCAATTAATTTACATACAAAGAAATGTGTTGGGAATATTTGACGTTTGGCAGGTACTAAAGTAACTAGATTATTCATTATAAATGCACCTACAAATTCGAAACTATGGCAACTTGTCAACAAGCAAAATTATCGAAAAAATTACAGAAATAATACACGCTTCTAGACCCAAATGAAATGTTCCTATTGGTCAATTTGACGATGAAAAAAATAATCGAAATTCTGCTATCTGCAATTTCAGTTGCAATTAAACTAGTTTTCTGTAAGCCATTTTAAAGTTATCTTTCATGAACTTCAAACATCTTTGCTGGCAGAGAAGAGCATTACGATACAAAAAGATACGAGTAAGGCTTCCAAAAAATACAGGAAAGCAGTGCAGACAATTTTGTTCATCGATCATCCTACAAAGATAAGTTCTACGGGAAATAAGATTAAAACAAGGAACACTGATAAGCTTTCTGACATTCTCAGTTATACAACTGCAATTCGTTTGGGGTAAACTTTTACCAAGCGAAAGATACTAACCACCATTCCTTCTAATTAGAAGTTGAATAAATATAGAATAATTCTATTTATTAGGAGATCAAAATTAAAATAAATGTTTATTTTAGTTTCATAATTGCAAATAACAGGTCAAAAATTTTGAACTTAAAGGTTATGGCGACTCTTTCTATTCCGGGAATAAAGAAGTTGCAGAATTTTCAAATTCTCTAACTTTCCTGATAATCCTCTTCGTTTAACTGTAAGTGTCATTAATTTTCTAATTTACAAAATTGACACGTATCTCGCCTGCTGAAATTGCCCTCTATCCTAAACCCTGGAACGCCCTAGAGACATTTACATTCATACTAAAACTCTTACTCATACTAATCATTATCTCGCTGCCCAATACCATATTTTTTCATTCCTAAAACGTCCTTTTCGATAGCAAACTAAACAACATCCAACTAATCAAACGACGATGTCAGTTAACAAGTTATCTTTTTCTCGAAACTCTGAAACGCATTGTCCAAGTCTCTAAAAAGCTCCAGCAGAGAATATTCCAATTTATCGACGGAAATGTACCGCATGCTTCGTATTTTATTTCCAACAAAAGCTGAAAATTCGACAGAATCGCACATCAAGGAAATGCATCACCCTTTCAGTGAAATGTCTGATACGTGTTCAACGCTGTAATTGACTTTTATGCAAATTTCTTGTATTAAGCTGATGATGAAAGCGCGCTACACCCAGACCTACAATATGCGACCCTTTATTGTGCACGTCGAACGTCTGGCTTATAATAAATGGCGCAGTCGAAACTTTTGTGTAACGTGAATCAGGATCAAGTTCCATTGAAATTCTCTTATAATGGGGAGATGACGTTTAATTTTGCTAGATGTAAACAAAAGTATAATTTGCATTAATTCTATAGTCTGGCGGATTTTATAATTAATCTTCTCACAACATTCTCATCCCTATTTCTTTGGAAATGGAGAATGATTCCACTAGAAGTTGATGCAAACTACAATGAGTTTGAGTGGTACTGGACCGTTCGAACAACTACTCCTCGGGCAAATACCCCGCCAGGCATTGAATTATAGAACTAAATCCAGATTTTATGTACTACGAGATCCATACTGAATGCTACCCCAAACATATCGTTGGGCTTGGAACATCCTTAGATCTCTACGTACTTCCTGCTCCCAGCAGTAGGTTATGTGTGTTAAAAGTTTTTCAATATTGCATGTTTCGAATGTGCATGGAAAACCGTAGACCACTGGTTTCGTCCTTTTGGGACTCATCAGTACGGTGCCTTGCCCTACACACCCGAACTATGCAACATTGCTTGCTTTATATATACTTACACACCCGAACTATGCAACATTGCTTGCTTTATATATACTTACACGTGTAAGTATATATAAAGCAAGCAATGTTGCATAGTTCGGGTGTGTAGGGCAAGGCACCGTACTGATGAGTCCCAAAAGGACGAAACCAGTGGTCTACGGTTTTCCATGCACATTCGAAACATGCAATATTGAAAAACTTTTAACATACAATGAGTTTGCCTGTTCAGGCAGGTGACTTAAATCTCTTAATTAATGTTGCTTACTTTTTGAAACAATCTTAATGCAGTTCTGATTAACCATTGAACTGTGTGAAATCAATAAAGTTCTAGCATCGGCCCTGCAAACTCCCAATAAAAGAATCTATTATTTCTTACAAACTGAATAGTATACTAAATCAACTTGGTCTGGCCGTTATATTTATTTTAACTTTTAAACAACCCACATGTCACAAAAAATATTGTTATATGTTTAACTGACCGTGAATTTAACTTTCCAGTTCACAGTTTAGAAAATTTGCTTTTGAAAAAGTTTTAAACTGCTTAATAAAAAATAACTAGGTACCCTAAAGATTTTGTCATAAAAGTTATAAATAACAGAATAAACTAATCAATTTTAAAATTATAAGTAAGTATCCTATCTAATAAAAGTGATGTTACATGCTAGTCGTGGAGAATGCGCAATAGACAGGTATCGTTTCGATCTAGCGAGGTCAGAATTTTCGTTTCCGTCTCTTTTTAATACGTACCTGAGCCGATCGCCAAAAGTGCGTACGTCTGAACTATCACAGGTAGGTATCATGTTTGTTGTCGTTGTAAAAGTATACGCCGTCAGAAGCAATTCAAAGTTATTGGACGCATGTACTCCGTAAGCCTCAGCCAAATTTAACTATTTCATTTTCGATTATTATTATTTATTACTTCATATTAAAGGAGCAAACAGATTTGAAGATCTGAAAACAGTAAACGGAGAAATACAGGAATGTTATGTAGCAGCGTGTTTAAAATTAGGTCTTATTTAAGTTCATCACGAGTGGAAAAGAGCCATGAATGAAGCCGAAATTTGGATGATGCCCAGACAGCTGAGATATTTATTAATTCGTATTTTAATGCATTGCCGACCAATTTATTAGGAAGAATTGTGGAAAGAATTTAAAGAAGCAATGTCACAAGATTATGAAAGACGTTACAGCAATACTGAAGGACAAAAAAGCCTATATTCAAATTAGTTCCATGCTTTCTGCGGAAGGTTACAATCTTTCAATGTTTCCTACCATGTCACGACATTGAATATGCAAATGAAGAACAAACAATAGAAATAGGATTACGACAATATAAACACCTAAATGAAAAGCAGAAAGAAATTGTAGATATTATTTTGGGTAAATGTGATGCTAACATAAATGAATCAATTTCTGAATCTTCATGTTTTTATATATACGGTCCAGGAGGATCTTGTAAGACTTACAGCCGATTACAGCTTACTGAAGAGTAAGAATAAAATTGTTTGTACCATGGCCTTCACGGGCATAGCAGCAACACTACTACTTCCTCATGGCAGAACAGTTCATAAAACGTTTAGGTTACCTGTTCCTCTGTTTTTAGATTCATCTTCCAACCTTAAGAAAAATTCAAAAGAAGCAGATTATTTAAGGAGTGTAGATGTTTTTATTTGGGATGAAGCTCCTGTGGCGCCAAGGTATGCTTTAAACATTATAGACAGAACCTTTCGAGACTTTATGAATTGTGATGTTCCGTTTGGTGGAAAAATTATGGTGTTGCGAGGAGATTTTTGACAATTGTTACCAGTTAAAATAAATGCTACCCGCTGTGAAACAGTGAATTTAAGTATCAAATTTAGTTCTCTTTGGAGTTATTTCCGTAAATTTTCTTAAACACAAAATATGCGGGCTCTACCACAGAAACAAGAATTCACCAAGTTTTTATTGGATGTTGGAGATCGAGTTTTGAACGATATGAATAGCAATTTAGAATTGCCACAGAGATGTATTTATAATTCGGATATCGTTGAACGTATATATAGAGAAAAGCGATTCATAGATATGACCTAATCAGCTATTCTGATGTTGAAGACATTAACAAAAAAGTGGTAGAACTGTTAGATATAAAAACAGAAAAAATATATACAAACTTGGATAGTGTTGAAAATTGTGATAATGGAGATTTAAATGATGCTATTCTTCCTGAATATTTAAATACTTTAAACCCGTCAAGTTTTCCTCCGCATGAATTGAAGTTGAGAGTATATTGTATTGTGATGTTGGTTAGAAATCTCAGCATTAATGAAGGCTTATGTAATGGTACGAGATTGTTAATTTTACAATTGGGAGACAAAATTTTAACAGGCGATAAACATGGAGATATAGTTTTCGTTAACCGTATAGCGTTGTACAGTGAAAATGTTTATCCATTTACTTTTAAAAGGCGACAATAATTTCCCATTAAACTAGCGTTTGCAATGACTATTAACAAATCACAAGGCCAAACATTTGATCAAATAGGAATTGATCTCCGAGAAGAAATATTTACTCACGGAGTTCGTTCTTGGGAAGGTTTGATCATTTATTTAGGAAATCAAAGAAATAGCCGTATAGTTCAAAACTACGTTTTCAGGGAATTATATCAGATGTAAATTATTTTGTAATCAGGCAATAATGCGTTTCTTTGAACTCATGATTCGACTAGGGCAGTGAGCGCGCGTAGCGCGCTAGATGACCTAGTACTATTAAAAAACCAAAAGAAAATACAGATTATATTTCTATACCTTATATAAAAAACATACACATAGCATTAATAACGTATCAAGAAAATGCAATAATCAAATTGTACACAAAAATATAATAATTTTTATATTCTCATTTAAAAACGCCCTTTCCAAAATTAATGAAAACCCACAAAATTATAATTATGTAGCAAATGAGACAAAACATATATTGGGCAAACAAAAAACCATTTAATAACTAGATTATTAAAACAACACACATAAAAATAGCAATTCAGTCATAAGTAAACAAATCAAAAATACAAATTGCCATTTTAATGACATCACAATTTTGGAACAAGAAAAAAGTGTTAAATCTCGACTATTTTTAGAAATGTTATATATACTCAAAAAAGTAAAAAATTCTATAAATGATAGAACAGATAGTCAAAGTTTAAGTCAAATTATGATAAAATACATTCTGCTCTCTGCTGCTAACTTATTTTTAAGTTATTATTTATACATTAATGTATTTCTTTCTATTTTATAAAAACAAATGTTATCGAAATCAAATGCTCTAAATTATTGTAATTCATATTTTTTAAATCTAAATGACTAGTTACGATATAAATAATTTGTACTGTATAAAATTTTATTAGACAAATAATTTGTAATTTTTTTATAAATTTTACATTTCTAAACAATTCTTGTCAAAAGCTACAAACGGGGCTGAAACGTCGAATTTTACCAAGTTTTTATTATAACTAGGTTCATGCCAGCAATTAATAAAAATAAAAAATTATTTTAAAAACCGGCATGATCACAAACTGGAAGATAAATCGTAATAAACTAATTATCCTGTAACTTGAAATCGTTCTGATACGAAATACTAATCAATTATTGTCGGAAGTCAAGTAAATGATATACAAAACGATATGTGGTTGCTAGTGAAATATTGAAAGAGGACCGATCAAAATTTATTTGGTACTTAATGCCAATGCATGACTAGATATATCCAAGAGGCGTCTTATGCAAGAAAGCAAGGATTTAATACAGTTTCATTAAATTCAATCGTTAACATTTTCAGTGGCACAGTGAACGATGCGTCGTTAATTAAATACCCAAGGCTAGGGGTTCGCGGCTCGCCGCGCCGTGGTTAATTTTAGTTATGATGATTTCCTATTGTTTTTTTGAACTAGCCTGTTAGGTTATCGTCAGACAGTGTGTTTCCATCACGCCAGAGATACAGACTTGTAGTCATTTGATTTTTCTTGTCATCAGAAAGTAATGCGCGAAAAAATCTGAACATTCTGAACCTCTGGTACTAAGGAGATAGAACTTAAGCTAAAATGAACTTCTTCAGAACACTAGTTTTAGATAAACTTCGGCTATATTTGTCGCATTAAAATTTTAGTGAAGGAATGTTAGTTTGAACTCTAGACAACTCTCTGCTTAAAACTTTAGCACCTCCGGGTATGTGTACTACAGAATACGAAGCAGACCCTTTTAAAAATTTACGATATTTTTAAATAGGTTAAAGTTTAGTTAGCTCATGTTACCAAACAGTGTCCAAAGTAAAAAATACTATTTAGTTCTGAAAATATTAACTAACTTCAAGTGTAACTTTCACTTTAGCTATATTCCAGCGCTTCGTGGCCAGACGTAGAAAAGAAATGGCGAAAAGTGAATTCCTTACGCACTATACTTTACTGGGATATATCCAGTCAAGTTTACATATACGGTTTTCACTCTATACTTGTTCTGTAATTCCAATACCTTGAGAGGTATTTTCCTGAGGAGTAGTTTTTTGACAAGTTTATAAGTAGGTAGTTTACTGTTCCATAGTGCGCTGATTTGAATTCAAACAAAATAAATTTATGATATACAGGGTGATTGGGGAGAATCCCCCAATATTTGAAGAAGGTACTTATTTAGAAGATCAAAACGAACAAAGAACATGGTCCAATATCATTATATAATAATATAATATAATATAATATAATATAATATAATATAATATAATATAATATAATATATGATATAATATGATATGATATAATATGATATGATATAATATATATCCTCCCCCATGTATGTATTTACGTGAATTTGGGAAACACAATATGCGTCATTTACAAACATATTTAATGATAATAGTTATGTTTTATATTGTTAGCATTCGCCGAAATACTTCCTTCTCCGTAATTAAATGATACCAAGTTACCAAGTTTTCCCCTAACCTTCAAGAACGTACTTTTAAGTCTCTTTTCAAATTGATTCATTCAAATTTCCTTCTAAAGCATGTCTCTCGCAACTTTCTAAATCAAATTAAAGAAAATAACCCCGAATTTAAGCGCTGAAACTCCTTTTGTACTGATCATTTATTTTAACCCCTCTGTGCAAGGGTTTTTTGTTCGTTATCCGCTGGCGCAAGAGTGGTGAGCAATTTATTTTATGCAAACTTTTCTTTACAACAAAGAATTTCTTTCAGAATATCAAGTTTTTGTAAACACTTTGTGAGGGTTCTAGCTTAGCTACACCAGCTGCAAAAATAGTTACTCCATAAAGACATCAACGATTTTGTTGATTAAATTCATAAATTATGTTAGCTTTTGTACTGTTGAGCAGATATATACATTTTTGCACAACCGGGCATAAAAGTCAATTTATTGACATGTTTTAATATTCATAATGACTAGCGGTGGACGGATCCAATTATGTTAATAATGTTATATTTCAGGGCCAACAAAAAATATAATTTCAAATTGCTCTCTGAACTGTAATATTTGGTTTTCCAATTTGTGCCAGTTCTTTTATAAATTAATAATTTTGTGAACTAAATAAATAAACACTGCATGAAAAAATATCGACGTTTTGGCCCCGATTGGGGCCTTTGTCAAGGCTAATTTATTAGTTGTTAGTAATTCATAAAATTATTAATTTAAAATGAAAAATAAGAAGAATGTAGTGAACAGACGAAGTAGGTAAATATCAATATTTAATGATAAAGCAAATTATATTTCATCATGCAAAATTGACGTTTCTTCAAGAAATGAACTTCTACCAGGAAATTACCTACAAATTTAATTTGGGTACTACTAAATTGCACAAATATATTCGTATTGAAAATTAAAATTATAAATATAAAATAAATAACATTTTTTTTCAAATACCAAAACTCCTGCATAAACATTTCTATTTCTGATCGTTACAGTAACATATTATATAAAATAAAGAAAGCACTTAAAAATCTAGAATTTAAAATTAATAAAATTCCTCCACAAACTTACAATTTTTTCTTACAATCCACAAAATCTAAAATTTCACACTAAATTTAACAAAATAAAAGAAAAACCACAACGCAAATTAATACAACTTACAAAAAAACCCTAAAAACAGGTCAGTTAACCTTGAATGCAAACAGTATATTCCAAAAAATTTGCAAAAAGTTCTACAATTAGGTCCGAATTTTGTCATAAATATCCATAATAGACTAATTCCAATCAACAGCATTATTGCAACTTTTGAAAGTGGTATACGCTTCTTCCTTCCGCTTCCTTTCGAAGAAAAAAATTTAATTTGAAATCAAATTTGTCGAATTATTAAAAAATACACTAATTCAACTTCAAAAACAAATAGGAAATAAATTTTAAATAACATTAAAATTACAAAAACCATTCTCAAAAATAACCCACAAATAATTATTGTATTAAAACCAGATAAGATAGTAAGAAAACAGTTATTTATGAACTTTATAGATTCATAAATTGAGGAGCAAAAATGCAAAGTCCATTTTTCATGATTTCGAGAAAAATTTTAAAAGCCAATATCACCATGATCCTCAAATATTAAAAAAAAAATGTGGTAGTCATGTCGGAGTTGAGATTAGAGCATTGGTGCTAAAATTTCAATTTGTTTACTTTCGCCATCTTCGCTTTTTTGGGATTTTTGAATGGACTTAACTCGTTTTGCACTGATTGTACGATTTTATGTACGGTTTTGGTTGTAAAACTTGAGATTTTTTAAAATAAATCATAAAAATGGTAGTTCAAACAATATATTAACCAACAAACTTAAATTTGTATGAAAGTTTTATTGTCATGGTAAATAATCGAGAATCAAGGTAGTGAAAAAATCGCGAGAACTTGCTCGAGCGATTTTTTCTACTTCCCTTGATTCGAGATTTTTTGCCGAATGGCAATAAAATTTGAATACAATTTGAAATGTATTTATCTTATAAAAAATTATCTCGAATGTATTTTATGGAGGTTAATACACAACTACATTATACGGACAGTTTAGTTGGAAATACAAGATTTAATGAAACAATAAACATTTTAAATTAACAGAACATATTAAAATATTTAAATATATTGTGTAGAGTTTGACTGATCTTTAGTTACATACATATTTTGAACATTGAAAGTGCAATAGTTATATGTTATATAATATTATGACCAGATTATTTTTGCATATTATTATTATTCACGTTTTCAGTGGTAAAATTTTATTGCCTTATGTTTATATCTCTTGTAGTTTGGATTCCAGAAGGTCCAGGTCTCAGGTTGTTTATTAAACTAGCATGATGTTCCTCGTCTAACTGTAAATAAGGGCCTATTGACTTAGCATTTGCATGTCCAGTCATTTTGATGAGCTGTTCTTCCGGGACAACTGATTTAGCAAGATTTGATACAGCACTTGATCGATTTGAATGATTCGTGATTTTGTTTGTCAGAGTATCAAGCCCTATTCTTTCAGCAGATTGTTTGGTCCATTTTCCAATCTCATTCACTCCATAAGGCATATTTTTGTACCATTCAGAATTGCTTTTATTCCAGTAAGGATTTATAGTCAGAAATAGTCGATCTGACGTAATTCTATTAGTGCGTTTAGAAATAAGCTTTTTAAATAACCTTGCCGGGCACATATCGAGATTATTGTAATTAGGCACTAACCACTTACTGTCTGATAATTTTTGAGCTCCACCCTGGCATGTTTTGGAAAAAATCGGGTTGTATTCAATTCTTCCGGTTACGTTACCATTTGATTTCTTTTCCTATTTAAAAAAATGCACTTTGCATTTTGCTGCCTCTCCCCCTCTCCAGGCTAGTTCGAATGCTATGATATGATATAGTTTTTTTTGAAGTCCTTCTGGACAATCTTCGTTCCACAGATTCATTATTGTATATATTTCTTTCTTACTCAGAGCAGTCGAACTTTGCTTCCTCTTTCGGAGAATAGACTGAAGCTGCTTTCGTTTCGCATTTTTTGCATCCCTTGCTTGTTTGAATTCAATGTCTGTAAATGGATTAAATTTACGGACGTACTCTTTGCAGTATTTTTCTTGAAGGAGTTTTGCAGTAACATTCCGCATAGTCTTTATAAGGCATTCTTTATAATCTTCACCATCAGCTCTCTTCATATTAAAAGCCCAATCATTCATTATCAGTCCAAGCTCTTGATTTGAAGTAATTTCTAGAAGTTCATAATGCTTCTCTTTTAAAAATATTTCGAACTGTTTCCATATTGACTTTTGATTTTTAACTGTACTCCTCGGAGTAACACTCTGTACAGTTTTTTGAATATCTTCCAAAGATTCTTGGCCAAATCTTGCCATTTCAAAACGACGATGTTGCAAGAAAACTCGAAAATAATATGACAGTGACAGTTGCCAAGGTAGAAATTTCAAAACTATCATTCACAGCATAGTTGATTAAAGGTAAGGCGCATATTTATCAGTTATTGGGAAAGCTAGGTAGGTTTTTATCGTTTACAATGGCAGTTGATTGGTCGATTTTAAGAAATTGAAGAAATATCATTGGCTCTTAGAATAGGCGTGTATTAACCGAAATAATACACGCTTCTAGACCCAAATGAAATGTTCCTATTGGTCAATTTGACGATGAAAAAAATAATCAATACTATTTTACAAACTTTAATAGGTTTGATACTATTTACCTTGCCTTCTTATTACTTTCTCTCATTGTCTCTTGCTTTTTTTCTTTTCCTTGAACCCTGATTTCCCTCAACAACAGTAATGTTTTCACATATACATAGGTAACTTACTTAGACACCCTTTTTCCTTTTACAATAAGTATTAATCCTTGTAATTTATTTTTTGTAATCAACAAAGTTTTAGGTTAGTTTAATCAAAGACACAGCATTAAACTTAAAGACTATGAAAAAACATATATTGACCAATCCAAAAATCATTTAGAGGCCAGATTAAAGCAACACAAATAAAAAAAATAGTAATTCAGCCATAATTAAACATATGAAAAACCACGATTACACTTTTGAAATTAACGACACCACAATTTTCGAACAAGAAAAAATTTAAAATCTAGGTTGTTTTTAGATATGATGCATATAAAAAAATAGCAAAAGTCTATAAATGATAGAAATGACAAATTTACAGTAAAATAATAAAATAAATCCTGCTCTCTACTACTTACTTATTATTATTGTTAAATTGAATACATATTTCTTTCTATTATAAAGTACCCAATTGCTATTCAAAAACAAAAGTGCTAAATTGTAATTCCTATTTTCATATCTACATACTTAGTTACCTTATAAACAATTATTTTTATCATTTCAAATTTTATTAATCGAATATTGTATGTTAATTTTATATATCTGTTTTTACTGTAATTTACAAATAACGGGGCCGAAACTTCGATATTTAATACAGTGTTTTTTTAATTGTCAGTAATTCACAAAATTATTAATTTCTAATATTTTGATTAGACGTAAACATCAGAGATGATTCAACATCTTTTCGGTTATATCTATGAGGAACAATGTCAGTAGTCAGAAAATAAATTTTCTTCCGGTTCTTCATGGCATTTTCTCCTCTAAATCGAGTTATTTTTTTGTCAAAGCTCTTAAATTACTTTTCTCGATTGCAAAATCAATACGGTGAATGATGCCGAAGTTATGAATTCGGACAGTTACAAATTCCGTAGGTAAGTTTGTGCTAAAAATGCAGAATTTTGTCGAATTAACATGAAGGGGAAGAAAAATTGGGGTGCTGAAAATTATTGAATGCAGGTTTTAATTAGCGAGAAAAATCAATTCAGTCAGTGGCAATAACTGTGCTACGGAAAATTAACAATGTTTTTTAATTAATAAGAGACTAATAAGAGACAGAGATTTTTGTATAATAGATTAAGATTAATTCAGTTAGCAAGGATACGCTTCCTTCGATTTTAATAAATTTTGGTAGATGCGAATATCTACATACCAAATTTCATTAAAATCGAATGAAGAGTCTTCGAGTAAACTGAAGAAAACGAATTATTTTAACAAACTTTGAAGTTTCCTCACGCACAAACGAAGCTGTCTACGAAATTTTGGGACATCCTATATTACGTAAATAATTTCGCTTTCGTATTCGTTTTCAGTAACTAAAACAAAACATCTCTGAAACACAACCAATTGGAAGAGAAACAGCCACTTGTCTTAAAAAATCATCAACTGGGTTAAATTAAATTTTCCAGTAACACAGAAACTTAATTTACGAAAGACTTCCCTAGATTAGGTTCCAAATGACAAACTGGTGAAAGTGGCTCAGAGCGCAAATAAAATTACATTTATTGAATTCAGCTGTGCACCTTACTCAAAAAGCAATTAGTTTTTTACACAAGTGAATTAATATTTCGAAGAAAAATAATACCTACCGCAGACGGGAGAAAATGCAGGCAAAATTATTTTCCATTCGATGGCATTAATATTAATTATTTATTTGTATACACCCTATAATGAATGATGGAAACTCTTGGCACAATTCCTTGAAATTGATTAAGTAAACACTAGACTTCAGGTGCGTACCGACCAAATGAATGAATAACAAGAATATTCTTATCACAATTTCATTATCAGTGGGAGGAAACAGCACATTTATTTATGAGATATGAATTAATTCGGCGTAGGTGCAGTAAACTGGGTGCTTTCTGCGGATACTAAAGAATTCGAATAAACATCAATTTTGTAGAATGTCTGGAATTAGACTTGTTTCTCAATTTGTGCCTCTTCTTTTATAAATTAATATTTTGTGAATTACTGACTAGTAATAAATAAATACTGTATCATGTATCAACGCTTCTATTTTAAAATTATATAACAATATATTCGATTGCAGAGTACTATATCACAGTCTGCCCATTCACCAAAATATTGAACTATGCAAATATTTAATCTTCCCATTCATGTTTTGGATAATTAATTCGTCATTGATATGCAAATGATACCTTCGTCAAATTTGAAGTTTTGTAGTTGTTCCTCACTCCAAAACTTTCCTCAAGTTTGGGGACTATAATCCGATAACGTATTTTGTCTAATAACAGCACTTTTTAGAAATTGCTTGCTTCGTGAAATCCTCTCTTAAATCAATACAAGACAATTAATGGCAGGTCACAGTTCCACAAGTTAAATTCTATGCAAAGTGGAAGAGGATTGGCTCTTCCTTTTTAACATAAAAGAATTGTTACTTTTACGTTTTTCTAACTTCACCTTTAAAAGCACCTACTTGAATATTGTTCCGTGTTATTGCTGCGGAATTTTAAAAGGCACGATTAAATTGTCAGCATGTATGAGTTAAGAGAAGACGCCTACATTGAATTTTCGCCTATAAATCTTCCCAAAAAGTTGTTTGAGGAGCTTAACGTACTAAGGGTAACGCTCCCAAATGTTTTTCTCGAGGGGAACTTTGCCTGCATTCACGTTTTCTTTATATGTTTGAGTGCTATTAATCATTCCAAGGTAAGTATTTCTCAAATAATGCTGTAGGGGCGAAAGGCTAATATAATTCACTGGCGTTGGTCATATTCACTGAATGTGATAATATTGTGCAGCATGTCTGGTATTTATTGTGCCAACTTTATTTGTCTTCCAGATAGACTTTTTGGTGTTCCTTTTCGATTTTAAAGTCATAATGATGAAAAGGGGTTCCACATCTGTGGGGAGACGAGTTGGATGAGGGACAAATTTTGCAAAGTTGGAAATAACCTCATTTCCGCAGATATCAAACGTAAGCTACATTATGTCTAACCCAAAAGTACCACGCATGTATTGTTTACCGAAGATCCATAAAGTAGGGGAAGCCGTAAGGCCCATAGTTTCAGCTATAGATTCTCCTACTTACAAACTGTCCAAATGGTTAGTCAATGAATTTAATAAGCTCGAGATCAAGCAGTCTAGTTTTTCAGTAAAGAACTCTTCAGAGTTTATAAACAAAATGCAACACATCACATTGCATGATAACGAATTATTAATTTCATTCCTCGTCAGCTCACTTTTTCCCAGTGTACCTGTACCAAAGGCTTTGGAGTATTTTTTTGTATGAACTCCTTAATAAAAATAACATTGGTGAACAAACTGTCAAAGAATACATTAATTTAATAAATCTGTGTATGCAGCAGAATTATTTCAAAGTCAGTGGATCATTTTTTCAACAAAGTGAGGGTACAACCATGGGAAATTGTCTCTCTCTTTTCATTGCAGAAATTTTCATGGGAAAATTTGAAACCCAACTGAAAGATGAGCTCCCATATTTTCCAAAGGTGTAGACGATATATTTTGACACTAGTTAATGTAACGTTGAAAATCTTTTGAGCGACTTAAATAGTAGATTCACTTCAATCAAATTTACCCACGAAATAGAATTACATTTTTTCACATTTTGGGTAATTAGGAATAAGAGTAAGTTAGAATTTGGCATCTATAGGAAAGAAACCAGTACAGCTCGGTACATAACTGCAGATTCGAACCACTGCAGTCAGCACAAAGAGGCTAGTTTTGGTTTTTTAGTTAATAGTCTGTTGAGTCTACTATTATCCGTTGAAAGATACCGCAAGGAAGTAAACACAATTAAAGATATAGCGAGATGTAACGGTTTCGATCCAGAAATTGTCAATAGGTTAATTAGGAAACGTAAATTTAAAATGCTATTGCGAAATTCCACAACTTTAAATGGGGATAATAAAATTACTAAATTTATAAAAATACCATATGTACCGCAGATAACTAGAGGTATGAATACTATTTTCGGGAAAGCAGGCTTCAAACGGAACCCATTCATAAAGCGGGAATTTACGAAATAGCATGAGAAAATTGCGAGGAAAAATATATCGGGCAGTCAACTCGGTCTATTTTAACCCGCTTCAATTAGCATCAAGCCCCTACAAATATGGCCGTCCTGATAAGTCTAGCATGGCGTTGGAAACGGGCCATAAATTCAATGTCAATAATCTCAAACTCCTAAAACCAGGAAATAATAAATTTGATTTAAACGCCTTGGAAAGTATAGCGATATATAAAAATAAACGTATAGCTGTCTATACATATGGTCCGATTCTGAACTCGACCCTGTATACATTTATCAGGTAGATAGAATTAAGACCAGCCATAAAATACGTACCTTCCAGTTCCAGTTCTAGGACACCAATTTTATTGCTCTTATGTTCAAAATATTTCTAAGAAACCCTGTAGGTATGCCGATCCCTTTCGCTTGGGAGACCAATTTTGTTGCTCTCGTGTTCGAAATGGTTCTTGAATTTCATGGAACTATTTTGAGCATGGGGACAGATTGAGTTGGTTTCTTGAGTGGGAGTGGTTGATGAAGAAACCCTATAGGTTTATCGATTCTCTTCACTTTAGGAGTGGGGGTTGCGTATTTATAGCAATGTAATTTAAGTTCAACTCCTGAAGATGCTGACGTTGTCAGCGAAACACGTGTCGAGTTTAATTACTGTGTCACTGTTTCTTGGCGTGTGGGCTTAACTTATTAAGAATTCATAGGGAAGTTGGAAAACTGTCGAAACGGAGCAACCTAAAAAATAATTTTCTGTTCTTTGTTCAGGTAGTTTGAAAATAATACGTTTGTGAATAATTTTCGATACGTTATATGCCCATTTTCTACCTAAAAGGTTTTCATTATGGGGCAAAATTACATTATTTTATTACTTTGCTAAAAATTGCACACAATATCGAATTACATGGATTGTATGGAATCAATTTTGAAACTAATTAAAACTTTTAGATTACTTACAGCAGCATATTTTCTAAGTCATCAAAATTTGCCGAAAACTGATTTCTAAATATATAACCTTTATCCCACTAATATTTGCGTCAACAAAATCTCGATATTAAAGTCCTTCCAAGTTTATCGTTGGAAATCTTATAATCCTAATTGAATGTTTGCATATTTCGCGACACGACATTAAATCAAATATTAAATCAAGGGTATCTAATATTTGACTAACCTTGAAGGAAGGGTAGCAGCTTACAAGTTACTTCGCCGAAAACGAAGTCCCGCAGGAGCGCTCCGATGAGGGTGAACGGCATGCATAAAACTCCAAGCAGTAAATCAGAGACGGCCAGGTTCAGCAAAAACAAGTTGGTTATTGTCCGCATGCGTTGGTTCTGTACCTGTAAAAGATTTATGCATGAGTGTGTGACATTTTCCATTTCGTTATAGACAGTCATCGGCACGGAAAATTGCGAAAATAATAGGGTTTATGAAATGGGTTGATCGGCACATAATAGATATCGGGGGGTAGATGAATTTCCATTTTGGGAATGTTAATACCCAACTGAATTTCTCACTGTTGAATATTTGACGTTTGAGTGTTTTACCTGTACAATATCACAATATCTGAAACATATCAGGATATGATACTTTATGCACTAAAGTATGCCAGACGTATTTATGCTGAAAGGCACCCCAACCGTGATTCAATATTTGTTCGTCTTCATCAGACTTAGTGAAAATGTTACTTTCAAAAGGCAGACTGTAATAACGTCCTATGAATCTAACAAACTTAGATTGGCGTTAATTATTTCCCTCTGCTGAATCAAAAGATCGCGACACCTGAGAAAAAAGAAACATATTGAAGTACGTCATACGTGTCACTGAACCGAAGGAAAGTTGAAAGAGGGTACCAGATAACTTTCTGAACTATTGAGAGTACCTGACTATAATATCTTGCGTTGCGTGGTATGATTTACTGTTGTACACTAAGTAAGTGTCGATATTTAATTATTGTTGCTGTGAGGCTATCAATAATTAAACATAAGTTAATGAATCCGTTGTAGAGGTATAATATGCTGGTTAAGGCTTGTTCTGGAATTCTACGGGTGCCGTGATGTTCAAACCAAGAATTCGCACAGGTGGAATGTATTTAGTGTGGTGAGAATAGCACGTCTCCATTCAACTAATGCGGTTAAGTTTCAGAGCGATTATAAGTGGTAATTAAAGGACTTCCTCACCGATGAAACTCCTTTATCCAGAGAACGTATTATTAATATTCACAATAACAACATTTGGGCCGAGGAAAATACTCACGAAATATTACAAGCTCGTCATCAGCGCCAATTTTCGGCAAATGTAAGGGTCATCATTTAATTGGCCCGTACTTCTGGCTTTTAAACTAATTGGAGATGCTTATCGTCATTTTCTTGAAGTTACCCCACTTCAATTAAGAAACCAGAAGATGTACTTGCATTAAGTTTCTGGTTAGTACGACCCCGACTGAAAACAATGACGAATTACGAGTTCGCGTTGTGGAATATTTTGAAACAATTCGAAACACACCTGGTATTTTGCAACGCGTTTTGGTGTTTGTTATTGGTTAGTTAAATGGGCAAAGAATTTGGTGTCATTTATGATCAACAAATAGACTATAGACACTCCTGCCAATCTGTTTTCATTAGTGTGCTGTTTTAATTTTTCCGCATCTTGCTTATCTCGTTTGATATAACCTTTAACCGTATCACTAATTTTTTCTCCAACACTACATCCTTGAAATTCGAACATGTCGAACATAGACTTGCCCTCATACCTTCTGGTGGACGTTCAACTATAGGCCAAAAGCGATTAGATGGTCAAGATTCCATCCACCTGTGTATTTTATCTGTTATACCTTTATTCTACATTTTAGAGAAAAATATCGTATGAGAGACCCATCTTGATTCTTTTTGATTCTCTATTTTGAGTGTAATAATAAATAAAGAAAATCTTATAATCGGATTCATGTAGAGGTTATCGAAGAGTAGTGTTCAGGTTTTATTGATAACTTTGAAAATGTTATAGTTCAGGTATAACACCGATGGCGGACCCATTGAAAATAACTATTGAAAACTGAAGTTATACATTACTTGACAATGTTTTCGAATTTTAGATTAATACAAATTATTAATGGACCTACCAGGATTGTGAGAGATTCAACATCTCTAATTGACTGCATAATTGTACAAGTGAAAATAATTTTGTGTAACGGAGCGTGAAAATTCTGTGGGGGTATCCCATCTAACATTTTTCTCTAAAATGAAACTAATTTGAAATGCACAATAAATCTAAGGTAACCCAGACAAGTCTAAAATCTACCATATTGTACACCTACTTACAAAAAAATTGTTATTCTTTACACCAAAGAAACATCGCCCATTACCTAATTAGAAAGATAAATAACTCTCCCAATTTATTACAAGTGCTCCAAATACGCAGAATTCATGCATATCCAAAAAATCGCCAGCCGTAAAAACATTCGTGTATTTACTAATCCTCCACGTGCAAATTCACGAACATTGCAAAATGGAGAAACGAAAAGAAGTACTTAGTGCCAGCAGAGAAAGCCAGGAAATTAGTAAAGCGGAATGTTCATCTAGAGCAGTGCATTTTAAGTAAGTATAAATACTGGCGTTTGCTATAGTAGGCATCAGTTGCATTCGATACCACCGACAAATATTAGCAAACCAAAAAATTATTCAATAATGAATTCTTTGTTACGTTTGTGTTTAATGCTACTTGCATTTGCCGTTGCGATGAAAGCAGAATACAGTGGTCACGAGGGTGAGACAAGTGACTATGGTGGTTACGAACATGGGTTTGAATCTCAACTTGAACACGAGTCAAACCATCTCGAAGAAGAACATCATGAACCAGCTAAATATCAATTCAACTATGCTGTTCACGACCCACACACTGGAGACGAGAAGCAACATTTTGAAGAGAGAGATGGTGACGTTGTTAAAGGGTCGTACTCTCTGAAAGAAGCCGATGGAACGACTCGTGTTGTTGAGTACAAAGCCGATAAACATAATGGTTTTAACGCAGTTGTACACAAAATTGGGAAACCAAAGCAGGAAGCTGAAAGTGAAAATGGTGAACATTTTGAAGGACATTATTAAAGTTTGTTCGTTTTTTTATTGTTGGAGGGGTTTAGAAAACGTAATTTTGTTTAAATTTTATAGTGACGTAAAAAATAAATTTATAAATTTCTGTATTTGAATAGACTCGTACACAAACCTCAAGAGTACCTACAACGGGGAATTTTCACTTTTTTCTAAAACATAAAAATGGTATATTTAAAAATTTATGTTTTGGGTTGTACGGTTCCTTGTTGGCGAACTGGTTTTGTATTTAAAATGGGGAATAATATTATTCCGTTCAGTATAAAAATAATAACTACTCGGTAGATTGACTTGTTATTCAGTAGCACAGTTTGTAATTTTGTACTTAAGTCCGGCCAGGAAAGGTCGGTTTAATAAAAATAACAAAAACAATTGTTCAAAAAATAGAGGTAACTTCCTAAATAATACTGAGCAATTTCAAATTATTTACTGTGCATTATTATATTTTACTGCGCAAATTTGTATTAAAATACTGTGCAGTTAATTACAGGCCTCTAAAATCGAAGTAAATATCACCCTTAATTAAATTACGTATTTTTAGTATTTTTAGGTTCATCCTGTAAGTAAAATGATACTGTACGGACCTATCGGTAGCGCACGAAACTGTTGAAGTATACGTCACCTGTTGTTCAATTAGTTTTCCTGCTGAAGATTATATCACAAATTTAATGCGCAATATACTAGATGCTGCTAAACAGAAACGACGAAAATATTATTATAACCTTGCCTCAAGCCCCTGTTTATTTCTACTGCGTTGATCTTTCTCGCTGTAACTCTGACTTCTGCCTTTCAATTCAATAAGATTCTTTTTCACATTGAAATTTTTGCTGTTTGTTGTCCCCATCCTTTTAACGCTTCCATCGATTTGCCGTTTTATGAGCTTAAAAGCTTTGTTGAAATCCACCCATAGAGCAAATAAATAAGTCATTCTTTGATCTCCGTATTTTTGCATGGGAGAGTAAGTCGCTAATAGTGTGACACGTCAAAACTTAATCGAGAATGTCAACATATTCAGACTTTTGAAGTGTCTCTCTCGTCTATTCATGCATGCCACGCATGGAGTTTTTGGCAAGAAACATTCCACCCCCCACTAAAAGTTCAAGTATACAAAATATTTAGTTTATTAAATTCCTTTCCTTTATTGCAGCTCCGACGGTTTGTGACGCTATACACAGATTTATTGACTTTCACATGTAGTGTATTACAATGGCTTGTTTGTCAAAAGTGTAGTTGTGAAAGCGAAAAGGTTCCTTCAATTTCCGGTTATTGTGATCCTTCTAGATGAATATTCATATCTGAATGCCCTTGAATTGTGCTTGTAATACACATTCTTTCATCGAGTCTAACATATGAATTTCGTTATTTTGAATTTTAATTTGTTTCCTTCCGCTACATAGCTTTTCCTCGTCTTAATAACTTAGGTAAGGGAAATTATTTATATAAAAGTTTTTCAAATCGGAAGAGTCAGTTCATCCAGTTATTGACAAATAAATGAATAAATGACTAAAACACAAGTATTGTGTGCATTACATAGTGATTTCTGAAACAGAATGGCGGCACTTAAAGAATTGAGCGTTTCCAGTGTACTTCTGACTCGGAAGCAGCACTTGCAGAGTAAATAAACCAAATAAGTGACTAAAGTGAGAGACATTTCGACGCTTTTGGCGTTAAGCAGTCGTTTATCTGCGCCTCTAGTGCAAAAATTTCTCAAACTTCTCCGGCTTAGGGGAATAAGTGGTACAAGACGAGCTTCTTGAATTCTGTGAAGTAGCGGATACATTCTTTTGTACTTTCAGAGCCGTTGATAAAAGAAAGTTTATAAACAAACGCAAGTATAGGCAGAGTTATTTATAGGATTCCTGGCAATGATTGAGAGAAAGTTTATTATTGATCGGAACTTCCCTTAGCAGACCGCTGCTTTAACCATGACATGCATGGAGATGAGGGTCAGGATTTTCCTTTTTCTGAGAAATTACGTAGGTAAATTTCATTTCTGAAGTTATCGATGTATGTCCATATCGCACCTTAAGAATTTATATAAAATTTTCCAGTTGAATGTTATACTTTCTGAAGAATGTGAATATTTTAGCAACGTTCTACTAAAATATATATGTTTTCAGTTTTTAAAAGGTCTCAATTGAAGAGTCTAATAAAACACAATACAAAAAGTTACATAAAAGTTTTTTATATGGTAACAGTGTAAAAATTGTTGAGAATCCCACATAATTTCCATGTTCTATTGCATTAACAAAACAACGCCCAAAACAATTATTACTAAAATACAATCTTTAAATGTTTAATGATTATTAACTTAAAACTTCTTTAACGTGAAATAAATAGTTTTATTTAAACTTTGTTCTGCATATTTCTAATGGTTTACAAGTAACAATATAATAATAATAATAATAATAATATCTCTACTCACTCCAAACTAACCCTAAGGTTAGCCCCAGAAGCTAACTAATAGCTTGTGCGGGACGGAGGAGGCGGCATATTACTATTGGCCGCAGGTGCGTCACAGGAACGACCTACAGTTGTTAGTACTCTACCCACCATTTAGTGCGAGAATGAGGAAAACCTGGAAAACCTCATTAGGTAAAGCTGGATAGGCGATACAAGGCGCGCCCTAGCCACAGCGCCGAAATGGGTCACCCATCCATAGCCAAACCGCGGGCACTGTTGCTGAGCATTAACGACTACTCACTCGCGCATGCCAGCAAGATCCCACGGCTCGGCTTGTTTAAACAATTAAAATGTTTAAAATGATAAAAATAGCATAAGCAGACGAACGGTCTTATAATGACGAACAGCTGCTTGCATGCAAAAACTGTGCTACCAACTTACCAGAGTCAGAATTACCAAAGTATTCCCAATGACAGCGAGCATAAAGATGACAGCGTAGAGAGGGATTTGAATGCGACCAGTCTCATGCCAAATCGGAGAGCCACCACTTTTGGTGGACGTTGTGAAGGAAATAATATCACTCAAATTTTTATCACTTATGTTAAAAAATGTTTCATTTACTTGAAATTCCATGTTTAGTCACCTTTTCTTATCACATAATTTATTTTAGAAACAACCATGATATAAGTTAACCTAAACAAAATGAAATTGTTAACAAAATCACTATTTACGCTTAGGTAGTCTAGGTATGTACAAATTTTAGCGTTAGAAGAATTGTCTACAATGAATTGAAAATTATTGAAAATTATTGAAAATTATTGAAAATTATGACTTATTATTATAAATTCATAATTATAATAAGATTAAATTAATGTTAGTATTTGAGGCGAAGTATTGTTAAAGTAATTTTTGAGGCAGTAATTGAAATTAGCGGTTCAAGATTGTACACGGACCGAAAACAGAGCTCTTGGGCATCGAACTTTATCGTGCAGAAAGCAAAATAATAATACTGCTATCTGTCAACTGGTCCTTTTCTTTCATGTCCCAGTAAGTAGCCGTATGAACTGGGAAGGGATTCTGAATTCAATAATTTGAAAAAATTTCATCCTATGAATTTGGTTTATACACTGCGGTAAATTTTGATGTTCTGCAGAAAACAAATAACATTTATAGAATGTCTATGAATCTGATTATTTTTGACGTTTTCTGAAACCAATGAAATGTTTGCTATTTTTCATTTCAGTCAATCATGTTATTATAGTGATCATAAGGTTTTTGCATTATTCTCGAGAAAAGTGCTTATTCTTGACTGGGAAATGTCAATTGAATATTGATTAATATAGTTATAATAATAAATTATAGTTTATAAACTGATGAAGTGTATGAAAATCAACAATTTACCATCAAAAATTCTGAAAAAAATAATCTTCTCAAATATTATAACTCAAGAGTTCCAGAGACAGAAAACTATATAAATAGTCCAGGTCAAACCTACATAGGTGCATGGTGATCGCCGGAATTATTATAAATAAACCCTTTTTAAATTATGCATTTTTCACATTTTTGTCATAATAATGAGATTTAACACATTCATTTTCAATATGCCGCCGACAATGGTTTTGACGTAAATATTATTATGTTATATTACCTAAGTTTTGTCTCTTTCAATATTGATAACAGTAAGAAATACGATCCTGACTATTATCAAGATTGTAATGGCATACAAGTGAAACATTCGAACGAAATTAACAGCAGATAAACACGACTGTAATAGATGAGGCCAAGCAAATATATTTAAGAATTATAAGAAATTTATGACTGATGTTCTAAAAATAAGTAAAAATAAAAGTAAAATAACGTTCTGGTATGCAACGTAGATTATACTTTGTTTTTAATTGCTCGTATTCAAGAAAATGTATGGCATCGTATTTTACAGAGCACGTAACAAGATAATTACGGCCGTTGGAACACTAATTCTGCAGTTGTGCGGCGGCATACGTAGTTAGACTAGAATTCCAAATTAGAACTTTTACGCCGACAGCGGCAGTTGTGAGATGCGGATTGATCATAGTTTTTATGCTTTAATTTAGAGACAGAAGATAGCAGTCGCTGATGCATTCTTTTGTGTACTCATCCATTTAAATGTATATAGGCATTTTTGAGACTTTGGAATTGTTTTGTTGGTCACCAAATTTTGAATACCAGCTTGTATTTAGTCATTTATGAGTCATGTTTTTAAATTTGGAATCTGGACTATCTATCACTGAACTAAATTTGGCAATTAAAACTTAACGGAGTTCTGTAATTTTAAAGAAAGTTATGCAAATGTAAAAGTTTTCAAAAAATCGTAAAATCTTAAAATCAGTTAATTTTTGAAATATTGATATATTGAAAACATTACTAGTTAGGACTTTAGTGGTCCAAGCAAGATGTATTGATTGTTTGCCTCACTCTTGTCAACCACTACATTTAAAACCGAATCGGAATAGTGGTCGACAAATCACAGTTACCCGCTTTAAGTGTAGGCAGATAATTCATTTGGAGACCCTCGTCCTTCAAATAATTAACGAACATGTCCAAGCAATCTTAACCTTACCGACAAACTTTATTAGATTGTGAGTTTTCGAAATTTTTTTTTACTGTATTTCGCTAAAAAGCTTCTAGGAAGGTTGACATAATTTGTCCTTAAAATAGAACGAGCAGGTGAGATTACTTCCTTAAAAAATTATGTAGAACTAGCATTTTCAGTCGACGAGACGTGAACTTCATTTTAGACAGACAATTACTTTTAAGAGCAAAAGAAAGTTTTTCTTTAATAGGGTTGTTTTCAATAAACTATTTTCGCAGTAAGAAAATCTATAAACGGAAATCCAATAGATAATTTCCAGATCCAGCTAGACAGTTAAAGGAAATGAGAAGGAACATCACAAGGCAAGAAAGCATTGTTCTGGAGATGAGTTTCCTAGGATTAAGTTTGAAAAAAGATTACAAATTGACATTGGGCCCGTTTGTTCCGATCGCTTAAAATATAGTGTCTTGACCTTGTAGCATAGAATGGGAAATAGAATTTTATGGCTACACAGTGGCGCTATAACGACTATTACTTTTGAGCTAGACCTCGAACTATACGATCTTACAACAATACGTATTATAATACTGCTTACACAATCTGATTTGGTGACAACTAATTCAATTAAAATATTCCCGTGCGATTTTTGTTTATAGTACATAGTACACGGGTGGACGCAGTTGTCAACTTTCACGCCTACTTAGTTGAATGCAACGTGTCGCTTTCTTAGGGAGTCATGGGAAAATAACTTTTATTAATCATAACTGAAATTAGCGTTTTAAAGTTGTACACGGACCGAAAACAGAGCTCTTCAACATCGGTCTGTCTTTCTGAAAACAAACTGATGTAGTCAACTGGTTCTTCGTGTTCACTTCACAATAATCTAAATATCGTTTTTTCCTGTCACCTTTAATTTTCAAATTATGGTAAATTGGTAGCATATGCTTGTCATTTCTATTTTTGCTTTAAAACTCGTTAAAGAAATGAAAGAAATGGAGCCAGCTCATAGGTATCGTACTTTATTTTTCTCGACTTTAAAGTTTGTTTTAGTTGTACCCAGTATCTCAAACGAGTTTCAGATACATCCGAGTATTTTAATATAATTAAATATTCCTTTTTTAGAAAACTCAACACAAATTTCTTCGTATTCTTTGCCGTATTGAAGAATTTCCTTAAAAGTTTAGTCTAAATTAGTTATTACGTTTGAGGAAAATGCAGTAAGTTTGGTGGAGATTTCCCAAACTTTAATTAACTACGTTTCAACACTAAGTATACAATTTTTCTTAATACTGTTGAAACTATGTTCACGAAACTCTTTCGAAATACTAAACATCACGTAAAAGCTTCATAAAATTTTGTAGGTAATTTAAAAGTGGTAAAAAGTCTGTTAAAGAAAATAAACTAAAGCGTGTCTCGCACTCCCTATTCTTTATTTATGGTAGGAAATAGGTACCTGTTTTACAGGCAGTACACGTTCAAGTTCACGTTTAACATTCCCTTCGTTACCAAGACGGAAAGTTTCAAAGATCATATCCGTAATTACGTGAATTATGACTCCTATTAACCGATTCGATCTAAACCAAAATATCCCGCCGAACGTGACCAAAAAGTGCTTCATAATCATTGTCAGAAATAATCACTATTTAGAATCGTCGAATATACATTAAGAAGAATCGACGAATATGGTTAATTTGACTGGTGCGGCTGAATAAATTCTCGGCTCGATTACAGCCATTTTGGAGTAATAGAGAGCAATTATATCTGAAACTTTTCCAGTTCAATCGGTTTAATGGAAGCGCCCCGTTTCTTCAAATTCTATGAAATTTCATCGGCAAGCATATGTTGTGGAAGTTCTTGCCTTTTTTAGGAAAGTCTTTGATTGACCCTTTGTCTAAGTATAATTAACCATATGGACTTTGTTAAGTAAAGTAATAACTTACGATGAGAGTACTTACTACTAGACATACTATTATGCGGAAGGAAGTAGCAATATTTTCCCAAAAACCAATTTTGCCTGAACAGTTTTTTCAACGTTGTCAGCTCGTGCAGTTACAAATTGAATAATAGTGTTTGAGAAAGTAAACATATTTATCTAGCAGGGTAGTTCAGTTCAACAGAGGGAGCGTTTGTGGTTTTGCCGGGGCTACAATATTGGAAACAGAACCCGAGGGTAAAACAACGATTTAGGTTCTCAGAGTTCTTATTTTTGTTATTTTGTCAGGTACGTATACGTATATCCTTCGCTGAACTGTTTGTTTGTGCTCTGATTAAGAATGCGAGAATTTAAGTTTTTAAGTTCAATTTCTTACGCCTTACCAACAAGAAATTAATTAATGAGACTAATCACTGTCATCTCGCAAACAGTGCAAGAGACGTCGAATCTTCGAGAGAACAATTTTGAAGCCCATGAATTTCCGAAATCATTTTTCTGCAGCTATTAATCAGAGTCAATATTTACTGGGAATCGACGCAAATCTACACCCAAATTTTCTTTGTTGACGGGAGACCTGAAAGAACGCTCTGCATTTCAGAACATTGCGCATAAAATGTAAAATTGCCGACTCGCAGTGAGCATTAAAGGGTTGTAAAGTCGTTTAGAAATTGGTAGGGGGTACATACGAGTACTTTACTGCAAATCTATAATAAGAACATTTTTATTTAGTTAGGTTTTTTATAAAACTCTTAAAATGCTGGAAGTACTCTACGTATTTATTTTACAAATATGAACAAACGTAGGTCGGAACTTATAAAACTGGTCTGATGTACGTGACATACTAACTATAAAAGGTGTCAAAATGGAATTACATCGGCTTTTGATAGGCTTGAAAGTCATCTTCAGCCGGCGAGAGATATCTTGTAGTCTAAAGAGGATAATCCTGTCATGTGTTACCATATACTACCTACGCGGATCCGATATATTCAAATACTCACGCCCCAGTTATTCTCCAAGTCCTTTGAAAATGGATACTGCATATTTCATTGTTAAATGTTTCTTCTCTGCGCCCCCGGCACTTATATTCCCCGTGTACAGCATTCACCTTACATAATTGTATCCGAAACCTTTATTAAAAAGTCCAGAAATTGTACAGATTAAAAAGGAAATGAAAATTTAAACTGCTGTTGCGAAACATCAGAAACGAGGTGTGAAACTTGGACAATAGGAGAAGCGGATCGAAAAAGAATAGAAGCGTTTGGAATGTGGTGCTACAGACGCATGATGAAGATACCGTGGGTAGATAAGGTTAGCAATAGGGAGGTATTAGACTTATTTTTAAATATTTATAACAATTCAATTGAAAAAAAAATACAGAAAAATCAACTCGCCTACTGACAGAAATTCGCCATTTCAATTTTTAAATCTTTTATCACCGAAAATCTAAAACAAAAATCCAAAATCCAGCCCGTGTTATGGGATTAGTTTGTGTTTAAACTTTACGTTCTGAATATTCGAAGGTCGATGAATTAGTATACCTAATAGTTCTTGTTCTCAAGTTCTCGAACTCGGAAAGCAATGATGCCAAGTCCCCAAGTCCCATTAGGATATTGAAAGATATTCGGTAATAAGAAGTTATCAAAATTAGATTATTTTTATTATATCGCAAAGTCATTGAATGACGTGGGGTTATTATTGATATTAGAGAATATAACCTGACAAAGTTCATTGAGGTCACTCAACTAGACCTTGAAGGGGAAAATATTCGAGATTGCTTTGAAAGCCCCGTTCTAACATTAAGCGGAAGAGAGCAGTAGATAGGCACGTTTTCAAGACATCATTTCACTCGTTACTGATATGAATGAATTGACAAAAATATATTACGTCCGGTAGAAAAAGCTGAGTATAATAGTATTAGTAGTAATGCTCCCTTAAATCCTACCCATTTTCGTTTATGCCTAGTTATATCTACTAAATACTGTCCTACAAACTCGCTTTTTCAACCTAAGTTTTGTTCCATAAGCACAACTTTGTAAAACAATTATTAAATACTTGTTTGTTGCTCTCAAGTTTTGCGTGGCTGCCAGCATCTGTTCAGCACACAAATCATGTGCTATATTTTACGTTTACACAGAACCTAGAGAGTAAATATTTCAGGAAACTGAAGTCTTGAATAATATATCTACAGTGTGTCCACGGATTGAGTTGACGAGAGGAAAAAAATCTTTATTCATGATTTTACGACGAAAAGTCATTCGTTATAAAAAATTTTGCTTGTCGAGAAAATGAGATTGCCCTAAAGAAACTTGAGATTAGATGTACAGGGTGTTAATAAATTAAAAAAAACATGAAAACGCTTCAAGAGATAAGTACCATTATTTTTTATTTTAGACAAAATGTTTATTAAACAAAGTTATTTGTAATCTAAAATGAAGCCTAAATACAAAATTTTAAATCGAAATTCTAATTTTTACACTTAAAATAATAATAGTAGTTTGGTACATTTAAAAAAATCAAGATAGCTACATGATACGGAAATATTAAGAGAGCGCATACGGGAAGCAATAAGTGAACTGAATGTGCCGCAAACTATTGGTCGAGTGTAGAAAGAATTTATTAAAAGAGCAGAAAAGTGCGTAGAGGCGGGAGGGATTTATGTAGAATAAATGTAGAAATTAGAATATCAATGTAAAAATTTGTATTTAGGCTTTATTTTAGATTATAAACAACTTTGTTTAATAAACATTTTGTCTAAAATAAAAAATAATGGTACTTATCTCTTGAAGCATTTTCATGTTTTCTTAATTTATTAACACCCTGTACATCTAATCTCAATTTCTTTTAGGGCAATCTCATTTTCGTGACAATCAAAATTTTTTATAAAGAATGACTTTTCGTCGTAAAATCATGAATAAAGATTTTTTTCCTTTCGTCAACTCAATCCGTGGACACACTGTATATAATATTATAAATTAATGCATCACTAGAAATATAATTTGACAAGGTGATCCGATAGTTCAGATAACATTCAAAAATCACTTTAGAACTTTAGATACTTCTACAAAAACTGCGATTCTAAACGGTTTGAACGGTAATTTTCTGGTTAGGTACATTTCAGAACTTTCTTGATCGTATTTATTACTGGGCATTGGATCAGTTGGTAGTGGGCTATTCTTTCTTCCATGACAGGTGATTTTTAGCATTCTGTTAATAGTTATTTAACGAACAAGTGTATTAATCGCTTTTTAATATATGAGTTCCTTACAAAATGTTTCCGTCGACTTTTAACGTAAAATCTTCGTCAACATCCATTTATTAAATTTTGTACGAATTACGATTTCAGAAACTATAAACATGACAGTGACAGTTCTTGATGACATGACAACTTGATTTGGATATTTCATTGTATATGAACCTCTGTTTGGTTGCCTAGGGTACTAAAATCGTTTATTAATAGAAATCATTCATTAATAGGGGTCATTAACGAACTGTTTTGCGTTTGTTAATCATATTCATAAATACACTGTCGACGGAAAAATAAATATCGTAACTTTAAGAACACCTGTACCTGTATATATGGCGATTGCGCAAATTCAACATCTAAGTCTATGCGTTTTCTTAAGGTTCCGTGTTACATACCTTCGTAGGAGCTTAGGTGGCGAACTAAAATATGAAATAAGTATAGTACAGAAAAGCATAAATCTGCAATCGCTTTTACTGGGCATTAGAAATGTGACGCAAATTGGAGCAGCTTGAAGAGACTTGAAAATTTTAACTGGTAATTCTCACCCCAGACGCTCGTAACTTTTTTGTGCCCTACAGAAACTAGAGCGTTTTTGCCCCTGAATTTGATGCTAAGCTTACCAAGTGTCTATCTATGTCAAGTTAAAGTTTCATATTTCAAAATGCGTCTCTTTAATTCATTTATTATTACAGAAATAGCAGATTGAATTATTCAGGAGCCGCCTTAATGCCTGGGGTCACATTAATCTTACTTTGACAATAAATATAATTTACTTTCTTGGAATAGGAAATTCATAATGTAACAGTACAGACTATACTGAATATCAGCTTTATTTCATGGCAATATACAGGGTGAGTCTCTCAAGCCGCAAAGTCTATTTATTTCTAAACGACACATATTAAAAATGTGAGTGCTTACCAATGAATATAGCTGATATTTTAAAATTATTTCCTTTTAAATAGGAGTCTACCAAAACAGAGATAAAGTTATATTTCTTTAAATGGAACCCCACATATATTTTGAATTCTCCACAAAGTTCTAAACATTTACTTAGCAAATGTCTAGGAAAATGACACATATACGGTTTTACATTTTGATGGTAATAAATTGAAATACTGTCTGATGTGACCTTATCATACCTAACCGATTCAAATGCGAAATCCCGAAGCAGATAGCAAAATTTTGTTGATTCTTTACCATCTTGCTATTTGCCCTGGCAAGTAGTTTACTCCTTATATGGATGATTATTTTAACTTCAATCACTTGATAAAAGGGTACACGCGAATGCCAATTTTATACCTAAATGTGTATTTATAAGGTGGTTTATGTTCGAATATGTCCAACTACATCAAAATATAAATTGTTCATAAATTCAGTAATTAAGCGACAATCTGCTAAACGTCGATCCCATTGACAATGAAATAAATACTTTTCCTGGTGTTCATATAGGCGTTGATTCACATTTTGGCACTAATCAATATTTGGAGTATTTAATATTAGGTTTTTCCGCATTGAATCAAAAGATTCAACAAATTTAGGAACGAACAAACACTGCAAATGCTGACTTTACAACGCCAACTGTCATATCTACTCTATGCCACTCTATTTTCACTATTTCCATGCTCTATGCAGTCAGACATAAACAGCCGTATCCATAGATACGTACATAATTTCAATGTTACAGGTAACGTAACGCGTTACTTTTAGTTAACGCGAAATGTAACGCTTGATTTGACTACTCATAAAATTTCCGTACCGTGGGCTATAACTGAAAATCGATTGTTAAGGAGTAAACTCCAAAAAATTAGACTGAGTTATCTGGAGTTTTAGAATTGTTTTGTGACCACTCTATATATATATATATATATATATATATATATATATAAAAAGCTAACATTTTGTCTGGTTACGTCTTTAGAGCGGACGTTTCCACTTTGCTTTGCTTTGTGTATAGGTAAATGGTTATACCTTTTATTTTTAACAAATCCACGAACTTCGTCTGTGTTATATTTAAGATTTCTATACAGTTTTTCAGTCTGTGAATACCAGAAATTAGTTTTATAAGAAAATCGATATGCAGATTTTACTGAAACTAACAGATTTTCAGGTAAAGTTGTATCCAAGACGCTAGACAGAAAAAGTGTAATAAAAATGTAAATGTCAGCCTTTGCGCATTATTCGGCTATTAGAAGAAAATGACGTATAACTTTTTTGCTGGATTTGTTTAAAAACGATTTCAGTAGGTATAGCTGCCCATCCACAATATCGTAAGAGATTTGGACGCAGTGTTGCCGCTCCTGCCTTGATTTCCGTATCGACTTTTGGTTCCAAAACGTACTGAATCCCCGCCCTTCCGTACTGACCGGCGCGAAATTTAAATGAAACAACGCCTAGCGTTTCTCCATTTATTAAAAAAATTAGTTTTAACAGTACAAAAAACATTATTGTTCAAATAAAACCCAACTGTAAAACACAAAATTTAAAAAAATCAAAAATTCTCAAGGCCACTATTATAAAGCATAATATGAATACTAATCTGTCAAAATATTTATTAAATATCAATATCTACTCCAAAGAAAACATACATTTTGCTTACTAACACTTAGATTAGCAGAACAACACTGCCATAGACTTCAGTCAGCCGCCGCGCGCTGCGGGCTCTTTTGCGACATGCCGCCAAAACGATAAGCGGCAAACTAGGTGGCAGAGTTTTAAAGCTATAATTTTCAATTCGACAAGTTTGCAGATTGATTGTTGGCAGAAAGATATTGCTGTTTTGGTAATAAATTTCCTATAGCTGGTTTCGTACCGAAAACTCCATAAATTTCAGAAAGTAGTACTGACGTATTGAAATTACAAACATAGTACTGAATTCAGTACATTTGTACTGAAACGGCAACACTGTTTGGACGGGCGATTTTTGCCATGCGCGTTAGACGACGATGCCCAATTTTGTATGTTCCAAAAAAAAGTTGGATTCCATTACCAAATTAAAAGTTTCAAAGTTTGATAGACAAGCTCATCCTATCAATAGGTATTTAGGGGTTTACTTATCTCATATTCTTTTCCAGCCGCGGTTAACAAATAATGTGCGTCGTACAGTGATACTGCAAACTCAGCAGCCCGAAATCCCTTTAGTCAGTGCCCTTATATTAATTTTAGTAATTATATTAATTAATCACCTAAAAGTATACAAGAAAGCAAACACCAACCCCATTATAACGAACAGGGATTTATTTGTTTATCCCCCATTTTTATGTCACCTATTTTTTTACTTTCTGTATGCTGCTAGTATAAGTAGTAAAGCAAACAATAAATTTTTAGTAAATACGTGCTTTGAAAAATATTGCAATATCATGCAATTCATAATGGTGATAAAGTGATAAAAGAAAAAACTTTGGGAATAACTGCGCTAGACGATTATATACGGTAGTTTACATTCAACTACAGCTTTTAATAATACCCTGGGTACTTTGTAGACTGGATATTACCGCGTTATTCATTCCAAGCAAAATTAAATTGGAATTGAACATGATATACAAGGGTGCTATTTTCAAATAAAATGAGTGGCGGCAGAATAGAACTAAGAAAGAAAATGCTGATGAGGCAAAATGTGCTCCATAGTAGAACTTTAGTTGATGCTTAATTTTATCTTCTAATGTGATCAGTTCTAGTTCAGGAGGGTTTGACGTATTGAAAGGGGAGTTACCTGGAACAATAATTCTGATAATTTTGAACTATAGATTTAGCTCGGTAATAGATCTATTCAATCAGCTATGTATTGTTCCTGCAACTGACGTCATGAAAAACAAACTTCAATCAAGTATACCTACAGGGCAATTCACAGTGGCTGATGTACGAGGAATTAAAATGGAAAAATGATAATAGGTATTCGACATTAGATATATGTTTCCCATATTATTCTACGTTATAATTATAACACAAATTATTCCATAAAAAAGTTTGGAAGCGCTTTGTATTACATATGAATAGATATACAAAACATAACTGCTTAAAGGAGAGAGAGACTCCTACCGCAAAGTTTGAAGTTAGTGTATTTCATCTTCATCAGCTATGAAAACTTAATAAATCGACAAAGCAGCCTCTTAAAAGTGGCAGGTTCAAGAACTATTACAAGTTAGGCAGAGATAGATTATTAAATTTAACAAAGTGATGTTCTAATAGAGCCATGCTTAACAAAGGATAAATATTTAATGAAAGGGTCTCAGAGTAATACGCCACAAGGTATATTACATGCTTCATTATATTGAAGTAAGTGAACAAATTAAATTACTATAAAGAAATGCTGCTTTGAATGAATAGCACGTGCAGCAATTTCAGAACTGCAGAATAGCATTTCCAGAAGCAACTTCTAATAATAGTTTTCATCCGACCTTTATCTGTTATTAAACCAAATGTGGTATTAACTTTTTCCAAGTTATTTTGAACCTTAGAACAGAAGATATAAATGTTGTTAATTCTATTTTCTTTCATTTCCGATCGCGTCTGACGCTACACATCCGTTTCAAGGTACAAGTATTCGAGTTAACAAATTACATCAATCCGATGCTTTATTTGTGATCTAGATTCAGATTTATACTATTCAGCAATGCAAAAAACCGAAACTGAATTTACAAAACAATAATTATATAATAATTTGGGTAGTAAAGTTTTTTTATGGGTCTTGATAACTTTTTACAACCATTGACTTCTTGTCGAAGTTGAATTGAAATTGGATTTAATATTCATATTTCTGTTTTTCATTTTCGACAAGTGCTTTACATCCCGTTGGCCTTATTACATCCCTAATAAACGGGCTTAAATGCTACTTATAAATTCAATTGTACCTTTAATATTTGACCTATTTTATCCAATAATTGGAAATCCTTCGAGGATTATTAAATTTTTACGTTCTGCACACCACCCGATTTAAACCCACTCAATTATTTACGACGGTTTGATGCAGATTTAATTCGTTCGGCACTCTGGGGAAATTTCAAAGTCACAAATACCAACGAAGAATTCAAAAACCGTGAAAAATACTAAATTGTTTAGGTTTGCTCAAAATTACTGTTGGTTCATAATAGGATAATCAAGTTTTGATTGTGTTTAAGGCGAAACCAAAAACTTCCATATACAGGCTGTCTGAAATTGGGTGTGCAACATGGGGATCTCTGTTATCTTAACAGCTAGACCCTAGGTTTAAATTCGGCAAAGTTGCCAAATATTATGCTGACTAATGTCCTCAAAAGAAAATCGAGATATTCTGAATCGTTCTCTTGAAAACTGAAAAAACTGAAAAAATGCGTTTTCGTTTTTTGGCTATAACTTTTTTGTTTCACTTTGTATCTTCATTCTGTAAAAACTTTTACAGTGGCACTTTTTATTCTCTATTTGATAGCATTGCCACTCATTGGCTACGTCGATTACTTTTTGTTTTTTAAAGGCAAACTTCATTTTTTCTTATGGGCGTCATATCTGAGTGACAGGTGAGCTAATCCGCGTTATTTTCCTGAATACAACGATGTGCTTCATGTTGACTTTCTTCATATTTTTACTGTTTCTAAAAATTTTTTCCGATTTTTATTTCTGCGTTCTAATTATCTAAGACAAAATCAGAAATAATGTGAGTTACCATGGAAACGAAGTAACCTAATAGCAAATTATTGAAATCTAATAAATTGCTCATTCTGTCTCAACGAACAATCATATCTCTTTTTTCTTTGTTAGGGAACATTTTCAGGAAATACAAAAAATTCAAAAACTTAAAAGAAGAAGCAATAACAACATCAGGAACCTAGGAACACAAAATATGAAAATGAACGAAATGAACGAAACAAAATTCAAGGCGGGGAAAATGTAAACAAATACGACACAAATCGAAAAAACTTGCAAGCGAAAATTATTAGTTACTTGACGTTAGGTGACTTTGTTTCCATGGTAACTCACATTATTTCTGATTTTGTCTTAGATAACTAGAACGTAGGAATAAAAATCGGCAAAAATGTATAAAAACTGAAAAATTATGAAAAAATTCAACATGAAGCACATCGTTGTATTCAGGAAAATAACGCGGATTAGCTCACCTGCCTCTCAGATATGGCGCCCATAAGAAAAAATTAAGTTGACTTTTAAAAAACAAAAATGAATCGACGTAGCCAATGAGTGACAATGCTATCAAATAGAGAATAAAAAGTGCCAATGTAAATGTTTTTACAGAATGAAGATACAAGGTCAAACAAAAAAGTTATAGCCGAAAAACGAAAACGCAATTTTTCAGTTTTTTTCAGTTTCCATGAGAACGATTAAGAACATCTCGATTTTCTTTTGAGGACATAAGTCAGCATAATATTTAGCAACTTTGCCGAATTTAAACCTAGGGTCTATCTCTTAAGATAACAGAGATCCCCATGTTGCACACCGAATTTCAGACAGCCTGTATATAGCATTACCTATATTAAAAATTTTCCAAGCAGGCTTGATTCCAACAGTTTCCAAAGGTCAGGGATGTTGTACCAGACCACTAATAGGGTATGTGCAACTAAGCCATTGTGTAACCCAAATGTATTTATATTTTGTTTATGAATCTAAGACTAAAACAAAGAAAAATAAGCCAGAACATATAGTTTAACCAGTAATGTCTAATGATGAAGATTATTCGTAATTATATCCAAGTTAAGACGAGAAGAACTATATCTATACACCCTGTATAGACCAGGAAAAGAATCGCATGATCTATTATTATTTTTGGAAAAATTATTATTGCAAGAAAATTTTTGCTCTCATTTTTATCTAATTTTCCCATTGCGAAAGTTTTATTATTATTTTTTGTTCATTAAACGTTTACCCAATTTTTCTTAAAAATCGATTAAAACTACATACCTGTATGTAACCATATAATTCAAAAATAACATCAAGAACACATGTTAAGGGTGGTATAAGGTAAGTAAATAATATGTAAATAAAATTTAATACTGTACTTTTCTTGCTTTAAATCATGAAAATTCTTCTATGAGTTCTTCTAAAGGCAAAATTTCAGCTACATATCGTTTTCAAGCGACAACTCGTAAACAAAGTTTTCAATTCGTCAAAGCAACTTTTGACATTAATCATAAAGTTTTCAGTCCGGAGACCCCATCCTTTCCTATCCTGAGCTAACCTACGCACTTCCCCAAAAGTAGCACATCGTACATTCCCAACTATTTGAGAGCAGTAGTTTAATCAGGACCTACTACTACCTCTTTTTATTCATAGCTCCGACTCTAGTATGTCGCAAACAGCAATATAATTATGTACGATACATAATTATATTACTGGTCCAAAGCATAGTAGTATGAAGACTCAGTTATGTCCGTAGACTACCAAAAAGTAAATGGTGGTTGTGTTAATAACTTACAGTTATGGAGTTATTAAATTTTAAAGTTTAATCATAAAAATATTGGGTTTCCTAACGTTTGAATCCTTATTACCTTTAGACATTAGTTTCATCCTTCCAAAGCATTCCAAAATGCATAATTTAAATAATTATCCTGTCTTCAAGGTGAAAATTATCGTAAACTTAGTTATTTGCAGGAGAACTGGGAAAATCTGTTTTATAGAAATAAGGGTACCTAAAAGTAATTCCTATCCATTAATACGTTTCATACATTTGCAGTCATCATCAGGTTTATTTTTCCTCATGGACGCCATATTGGATTGTTATGTCATTTAATAGCTTATTTTTTGTTAAGTATAGCAACCTATAACAAGTTGATATTCTACCAAAAATAATAGCTTCAGAAAATAAAATTCATAATTTATAGTGGAAAAATTTAGTTATCCATGGAAAAACCACTTCATTAAAGAACAATTTCGCAAGAATTATTACAGTTTTATTTCGTTTAGCACAAATCAATGAAACAACCTTAATTTGTAGCAGTAGAAACTGCCAGAAATAGTTTAGTGTTAAATTTTATTTGCAGCCCCAAGAAATTATAATTTCAAAATTGAAAAACAAGAAACATCAATATAATAATAAAAACTAGTTATAAAACGAACGAAAACAACTTATTTTATTGTCGCAAATGTTCAAAATGTGCGCCTTCATTCTCGATGCAAATTTGCGCTCGTCGTACAATTGTGCTGGTAGCGTCCCGCGTCTTTGTACGACTTATTTCTAGGCCTTCAATAACTTCATTGAATTGGAGTCGTAAATCGTGCAAGTTATTGTACCTACCTTAATTCAAGATTTTACAAGTAGACAGACTGTTTTGTAAATAAAGAAGGTATGCATTGGGAAGACAGCATCTTTAAAACAAAAAATAAATAAAACTTATTTCTAATTTCATCGTTAATATTTTCTTCCACACTTTCCTATTGTTTAAAAAGTCCATATTTTGTAAAATTACATCTTCGTAAATCTAGTTTTTCAAGGCCAACTAAACTGTGGTCCAAAATAATAGAATTTTATTTTCTAAAACTATTTGTGCTGAAATAATATTAATTTGTTATAGGTTGCTATACTCAGCAAAAATAAGCTATTTAATGACATAACAATCCAATATGGTGTCCATAAGAAAAAATAAACCTGCTGATGACTGTAAGTGTATGAAACGTCGGAGGCAATTTTAGAATACTGTAAAATATTCTGGTTAAACAACCATTTAAACTTGTTTCTACAAACCATAAAAATGTTAATAAATAACCGATAAATAACGAAGTTATTGACAAAAAACCTAATTATGCAAATTTTTCCTTTTTTTCAAATATCCAGGAAACCAACAAAGCAAAGTCGATTTTTGTGAGGGCATATTAGAGAACTCCAAATTGTAAAACTTTTTCCCCATTTAAATGGTGTTGTCGAGGCTTATCTGGGACATCTTGTATATATCTGTTTAGACGAAATTTATTATTTGTTTCCGTATAAGGGAAATTTCTTGTATTATATTTCAACAAATCTTCCCATAAAAGTTTATAAGAATTCTGAAACTTACAGTAATTTTGTCAAAATTTATATTAGGTGCGTTTCACTTGTTATTTAAAAAAAATTAATTTGCAGATTTCAAGAACCATTACATTAATATTGTTGTTAATTACATTAAATATTTACACAAGAACGGCAAACAAACTTTTAACACCCATAATACCATGGGAAATATCCTTGATAGTTTTTATGCGGACATTGGAAACCGGAAAAGTTTTAGCGCGGCATAAAGTTTGGGAACTATTTTGTACGCCAAGTCAACACTGTTCAAATTGCGGTTGGTTGGAACAGTCCCGAAGCGAAACGCCAACTGAAACTGAAAGCCTCAGACGCAGCGACGCCAGCGCTTTCATTCAGAGGAAATTCAGTTGTAATAATTTCCCGACTAACAATTTCCATAAGTACCGAAATTTTCAGACCATCAATTTCCCTAGATATCTTGGCATTAATTTTATGGCAAGTTATTGCATGGATGACTAATTTAAATCTGAAATTTATTTTATACAAAGAACTTCCAACGTTCAATGATCTTTCATCATCTATTCTTATGAAATCACGCAATATCCACAATTTCTCATTGCGTTATAATACGATTAAACACAATAAATTTGCCAAGTATATTAAAATTCTGAGACATCCTCAGGTGGGTCTCACGCAATTTATGTCACCAACTTAACAAGGGATTTAGATGTGGGTTAGACAGCGCTGAAATACTTTTCAGATCTTTAACAAAGGAAGCAATTTATGTGAGATGTAAACTTTTCGGTTTATTCATAATTATTAAAAAAATATCCAAAAGAATGTGTAAAATGGTAAATGGCATAGGCAACGTTGAAATAACGCAACCAAATAATGTTCTGTGATATTTTTTTATTTTCGTCTTTACGGTTAAATACAAGACCGACCAGAAAGAATTGAACTTTAATAAAAGTCGTAGGTGTAACATCAGACAAAGGCAGCCACAAAAATTATAAAACCTAATATTAGAAAAGAACGTGAATGAGAGTAAAATTGTTTTGGTTGGGGTTGGAGAAAAGCCCTTTTGTTAGAAAATTGATTTCATATATGAACATGTTCGATTGCATGTATGTCTAGTGATTCTGAAAGTTGCAAATACTTCATTTTATTAGTAGGTATACTATTTTGTAAGAATATGTCGTACATTTTCTATAAAATATAGAACAAAAACAGGAGACCCTCTTAATCGCAGCGCGACCCTCTTTAAGCGCATGCCGAATCAAGCCAGAGGCAAAAAATTTTTGGAGTTTACTCCTTAAGAATCGATTTTCAGTAATAGCCCGCGGTACGGAAATTTTATGAGTAAAATCAAGCGTTACATTTCGCGTTAACTAAAAGTAACGCGTTACGTACATTGGAATTATGTATGTATCTATGGATACGATACGGCTGTTTATGTCTGACTGCATAGAGCATGGGCATAGTGAAAATAGAGTGGCACAGAGTAGATATGACAGTTGGCGTTGTAAAGTCAGCATTTGCAGTGTTTGTTCGTTCCTAATATTCCTAATATTAAATACTCCAAATATTGCTTAGTGCCGAAATGTGAATCAACGCCTATTCGAACACCAGGAAAAGTATTTATTTCATTGCCAGTGGGATCGACGTTTAGCAGATTGTCACTTAATTACTGAATTTATAAACAATTTATATTTTGATGTAGTTGAACATTTTTGAACATAAACCATCTGATAAATACACATTTGGGTATAAAACTGACATTCGCGTGTACCCTATTATCAAGTGATTGAAGTTAAAATAATAGTTCATAAGTAGTAAACTCCAGTCGTGCGTCGGAGCTGACACACCCAAGTTTTTTTAGCCGTCTGTTCTAGTGTGCACTACCAACGAAAAGTGTATTTCTACATATATCGGCTAGCTGGTGTGAAATCTTAGCGCCTTGAAGGTTAAACGGAGAGTGCATCAGGCTAGTAATCCGTTTGGGTCAGGATCAATACTCGCGTATGGTATTTTCATCGCGGTTGTTGTATTTTATTTTTTTAAACAAGAATCTGTCAGGTTGTTGTCAGTTGAGAGAAGGTCGTTAGACCTGAGGAGTCTGACTCTTTTTTTGTTTCTATCCAAACAATATTATGCATTCATCGAACAGACGAGGACTCGGAAGAACGCGCAGACAATCGCCGAACAGACGAGGATGCAGAAGAGGTGGGCCCAGATTAGACTACCGTCGGAGAAGTAGGATGTTCTACTTTTGGGCAAATGCTTAGGTGAAGTTACTATAGGAAAGGAACGGAGGTAGGTGCCCGACCAGTCTTGAAAATGAAAACTGTATGATGGTAACTAGAAAAGAGGATTTTTCGTCTTCCAAATCTGAGGCTGAAACCTTGTATTGCTGTTTAATGTTTAATCTACTAATATACGTAATGTTCCTACACCCAAGTAGGTATTCATACAATAAAATAAAATATGATTCGATCGTCTTCTTCAATGATTTTTAATGAAACATTCAAGGGTATAACATTTCATTCTTAGTAGGGTGACTTTATACAACCACAGTTTCCCATTCACGTGAACGTCAAATCCAATAAATTTTATGTCAGGAGCAGTGGCGTAGCCACACACCCGCGAGCCACCGCCATGGAGGGGAGGGGGGAGCGTAAGTTTCAGGGGCCCTACGCCCTGCCATGGGTTAGAAAATGTTTTTTGTTTTTTTCCCGCAGCTAAAAATTTACTTACATATTTTCTTTACTTTTCTGTGGTCTGTAAATGAACATACACATACATAATGATATTTCTTGTTTGAAGATGCTTTAAAATGGTTTCTTAAACGTAAAATTTAAAAAAATCTCCGGGGGAACAACCCCCACTTAGTGGGGCGCGGTAGACCGTAAGTTTCAGGGGCCCTACGCCCTGCCATGGGTTAAACAATGATATTTCTTGTTTGAAAATGCTTTAAAATGGTTTCTAAAACGCAAAATTAAAAAAAAAAATCTCCTGACCCCCGGACCCCCACTTAATGGGGGGCTACCGTCCCCCACACCCCCCGTGGGTGAGGCCCTTTGAGATTTTTTCGCGGGGGGGCCAAAAATTTATAGTTACGCCACTGGTCAGGAGTCTACTGAACGACGTAGCTATTCAAGGAGATCTAATAATAGCTCCAAGCTTTTATCTCTCTTTTTCATATTTTTACCCGCTGCACGTAGGTAAATTGTGTGAACATTCAGAAAAAGGTTTGACATTCTGGTTTTCCTTGAGTGCGTTTATTTAATTTAATATAAAGATTTATTGCAGAATCTGACAAAATTTATCCAGTCTTGAACTGAATTTATAACAATATTAGTGGATGTAAAAGATTACTCTGATCGTATTATCACCATCTCGTGGCGTTATGAGGTTTCCTGTGGTTCACACGGTGCAGGGTACTAGAACTTCCCTGGAACAACTACGTTACTGACCCAGAGGGGGCACAACACCGAACATAAATTTCTACTTATTAGGGCCTTCAGTTGTACGCTTGGCACTACTCAATTCGGCCGCCGTCGAATAGATGCCGCCACAGGTAAGTCTTGAGAAGTGCCCTGTATTCTAGTTTATCTAGGTACCTGGTTTCAATTAAAAAGTGCTTTATTCAAAAATATGGGAGACCATCTAATTTTATTTGAAAAAGACCCTCTTGTTACAAGTCGATAAGATGCAGCATTTTCAATATAAAGTGAAATATTTGTAATCAGTCATGAATTTATTTAATACTAGCTACTAGGTAGGTATGCCAAATTTAATGTAAAATCTAAATCGTGAAAAATCTCGTGGAAAACATGAAACAACTAGCAATAATGATAATAACAAATGATACCAGTAACAATTGGGATCAAATACTTGCGCCCAATTTAAACCGACAACGTGCAGTAGAACGCGAGGTGAAACGGGAAAAGTGGACAATCATAATTATTATTAGCCATACAAGAATATGTAAGAGTTAAGAGGATTCAATTTTGTTTAAAAAACCCCTCTTGTCACAAGTCCATAAGATGCAGCGTTTTCAAGATAAACAGAAAAATTTGCGAGAATTTATTTAATACTAGATAGCAAATAATATTAAAGAAATAATAAAACAAGTAATAATAACGATAATGAGAAGTCCAATAACAATTTAAACAATTTGCTCAAAATGGAAACCATTTTATCCACAATTCACAGCAACGTTCAATAGAACGCCTCATGCGAATTAAAGGGTGGACTCTTAGTTCAGTTCATTACAAGCATTTCTAATGCTTATTAATAAGCTCTTCTCTTGCTTCAATAGGAGTCGTGTACAGTCCTTCCTTTAAAATTCCCCACACAAAAAAGTCTAGGGGGTTTAGATCGTGGAGGCCATGCAACTGGACCTCCAATCTCCTTGGAAAATTGCTACCTATCCAACCAGTCGCTTACATTTCTCCCAAAATGAGCTGGGCAACCATCCAGTTGGAACCAAGCCATTTCTCTTAAATTCAAAGGAACTTCTTCCCACATATTCGCATTCTCTGCTTGCAAAAATTACAAAAAAATCGGAGTGGTAAAAAATAGGTTCCAAACAAATGTTATAAATTCCAATCCAAACGTTAACACTAAACTCACGTTGCAAAGTTCTTGATCAAACAGCACGCATATTTTCGTGTTGATTGTGGAAATTGTTTTGGATTGAGTTAAGGACCCAAAACGCTGTTTATTTCAACACCCTGTATTTCACAAATGAGCCATTTTAAGACCAATGTTTATAGGAACTTTTTTTCTTGAGAGAAGGCCCTCTGTCAACTGCAAAACTCCTACTACAAAAAACTGACTCACCCTGTATATTCAATTCTTAACCTGCCATAGAAACAACAACTAAAATTTACAGATTAATTAAGTATTGTAAATTACAGCGCTACTTCACCGTCTATGTCTCGCAGAAAAATGTTTCTGCCTGCTTTGCATCCCACCTCCTCACCGCTTCTACTGCCATAGCAAAACCCTTCAAATTAATTTTCATTTGGAGAAAAAGGTGATAAGCTCGGGGAGTCAGATCTGGTGTCTAAGTATGAGGATGATGTTCAAGAGGGTAACTTAAATCGTACATCACGACTTTTATTTATTGCAATGTACGCAGGAGTTGCAATGAGCGATGTATGGCCAGGAGTATAATGCAATAACAAGACGTTCTTGGGCATTTTTCCACGACTTTTTCACATTTCATTATCTTTATCTTGCAGGATCATGTCATGGACCTAATCAATGTTATAAGTAGTTTTCGGACGACCAGCACCTTGTTCACAGGTTATTTCTCTGCTAAGTTTAAAATCTATGGTTCTTCACCACTTGATATGAGGGTGCAGATTCACCCATTACTTGAATCACATCCATATGAATTTCTTGCTGTGGCAAATCTATTTCACAGAGATATTTGATAACCACTCGGTTCTCAAATTTGTCTATCTCGTAAAAATAGGCAACACCTTGTAACAATCGACATGTTGTATAATAGCTATTTCTTCAAAACATAAAAATAAAATTCATTTATTTTAAACATTATAATGGCATGAAATGATACAGGTAAGTACGTAATATATTTTTAAAGTCACTCACCGAGTTTATATCACCTGCACAAGGTGCAACTTTTAATTACATAACGACCTCGTCAGTTTCAGACGACAGGGGCGCACGTCTCTTAATATAAAAATACTTCCGGGTAAAAATAAAAACAGTCTTCTTCTGATACCTTTCCCTCAAGAAATACCATTGCAAAGAATATTTTGATGATTACCTATACGATAAGTTTTGAAAGTAAGTAAGTAGACGATTTTATTATCATATTTAAATTTGTGCGACTGCATGACTGTTATTTTTATAAAACTAGAATATTTCAAATGTAGCCTATACAGGGTGGGGCAAACTCCTGGGGATGGACGATAGAGGCCGTACGTTTATAGTTAGAAAGAAAAACTAATAACAAACTCTATCTCGTTTCAAAAATTCTATTCCATAAAAATATTTTCAATTATACCAGGTGCGTCCAAATAGTTGGAATTAAGTACAACTTTGTTAGTTCTTATGGAATGTGTATAATTTTATATTTTTTCCGGCTTCAAAATGATAATTTAATGGTACTTTGATAACATGATTATATGTCTATTGTTAATGGTTATTGAGAAATAAATTTTTTCCCGAAAATTTTGACAGATAAATAGCACATTTCAAAAATTTATATCTCGAAATTGGTAGAAGTTAAGAGGATGAAATTGGTATTGGTAAATATCATGTAGTTTTTTACAGATTTGTTGAATTTTATTTATACTATACAGGGTGTTTGCAAAAAAATGTTTTCTGAAACTGTCGAAAAACATCAAAAAGTCGAATTTTTCAAATGGAATGTTATATTTTTTCTTGCACTATCTGAAAGAGCTCAAAATTTTGAATGAAAGTGGCCAATAATAGACTAATGTTTCATAATGAAGTTTTTTAGAAAAATCCTGTTTTCTTCAATTTTATGTAAAAATGAGGGATCGTGAAAATATCAGTAGCCTTGGACGATTATTGCTTGTCAATCTGAAAATGGGTTATTGTTATAATTTTGCTAAGAATTTAATGTCATTGCTATCATGTATTGTTATTGGTGTTATTTTTTCATTTGTGTTGTTCCCGATTATTGTTTTCGTTTCAGTTTTGTCATCAATTTAAATTCATTGTTACATTCTCTTGCATCCTGCAAAAGGCTTATGAAAATAATTTATTTTGAAATATTGATTCGTCTGTGAACAAAATATTTTTGGAAAAATCTTCATTTTCTGTCAGTTTTCCCTGAGCCCAATCACAAAATAAGGTTCTGTTGACATGATCTTGTTCATTTAAAAAGTGGCATGTTCGGGGTTTATAATCATGGTAACGGTTTTCTTTTAAAACTCTATGTATGCTTCTCCTGAAAATATTCAATTCTGTTTCAATTCTTCTGCCACTTGTCTGCGGATTTTCAGCTATTGCCAGCTATACATTTTCCTTTGTCACATCGGTTAATACGGATTTGGTTATTTCATTGCGTTTTTCGTAGAGAACAAAACCAGTTCTTTCAAATCTATACACCAATCTCTGGAAAGCTTCCACGCGTGGATGACGACGCTGTTCATATCTTTGCCCATATACTCGAGAAGCCAGAGGAGAATTTCTGTTGCATTCAATAAATACGGACAGCATATCAACAAGTTCTTGTTGTTGGAAATTCATTTTAAAAAAATAATAAAATTGGTGATTAAACACAAAGACAGAAATGAAAACAACAAACGGGAACAACAAAAACAATTACTTGTAACACCAATAATAATGACAATGAATTCACTACAGAACAAGATTATAACAATAAACCCATTTTCAGATTGACAAGCAATAATCGTTCAAGGCTAATATTTTCACGATCCCTCATTTTTACATAAAATTGAAGAAAACGGGGTTTTGCTAAAAAACTTCATTATGTAACATTAGTTTATTTGGCCATTTTCATTCAAAATTTTGAGCTCTTTCAGATAGTGCAAGAAAAAATATACAATTCCATTTGAAAAATTCGACTTTTTGATGTTTTTTCGACAGTTTCAGAAAACATATTTTTTGCAAACACCCTGTATAGTATAAATAATATTCAACAAACCTGTCAAAAACTACATGATATTTACCAATACCAATACCAATTTCATCCTCTTAACTTCTACCAATTTCGAGATATAAATTTTTGAAATTTACTATTTATCTGTCAAAATTTTCGGGAAAACATTTATTTCTCAATAACCATTAACAATAGACATAGAATCATGTTATCAAAGTAACATTAAATTATCATTTTGAAGCCGGAAAAAATATAAAATTATACACATTCCATAAGAAATAACAAAGTTGTACTTAATTCCAACTATTTGGACGCACCTGGTATAATTGAAAATATTTTTATGGAATAGAATTTTTGAAACGAGATAGGGTTTGTTATTAGTTTTTCTTTCTAACTATAACCGTATGGCCTCTATCGTCCATCCCCAGGAGTTTGCCCCACCCTGTATACCTATGTTAATTCTATTAAGCTGAAACAGCCGAACAGGTTTCGGCCAGATGAAAAAAAATTGTGAGGGTGCAACACTCGAATATAAAAACACCGACTATGCGAAACAGGCAGGAAATGTTAAAGTCACCCCCGGAAATGGGGCACACTCCACTAGAGACTCAATATATGGCACACTTGAGTCTAATAACAAGCAAGAGAAATAACCCGTGACCAGCGGAAGTCAAAATATTACACATGCCGCACAGCAATTAAACGGGCATAATTTTTAGAATTGGGATTTTCCACCTAATCTATAAAACTGCTTAAAGAAAGTATGGTTAATTCTCATTATGGTCAAGCTAGTAAATAGTCTCTTTTTCTTTTATACAATTTATTTAACACGCTACTGATTATCTTGTTTATAAACAAGAACTGCCTTTTACAAATATTGCCGCAGTGTTCCGTTCCGCTTCTGCAATTTCATAGGATGTGATTTGATTACAAAAAAAAATATTACCGATCTCTAAACGTGTTTCATACTCCAACGAATCTGAAATTACTTAAACCGCGTTCAAAAGATAGAAGATAGAAGATCAACACCACCGCTGTGATCTATCGTTTGTGTTGTAGAAAAAAGATATGGTCCAGTTTAGACTAAATATTTAATTTACATGCTTTAAGGTTTTTTATTCGGTGACTAGTAATTGTGTTGAGGTTCTATTGTGTACGATACCTACCGCTGGGCTCCCAGCAACTAACATTTTTTGTAATTTTCCGTCTTTCAAACACCCTCCTTATTTGGTATTCCACTATTTACTTGCGAATATCCCACACGAAGTTCAAAAATTGACAGTGACATTCGTCCGAAAAACTAAGAACAGCCGATTGTCAGTGTACTTCTGCACATGCGCACTAACGAAATTAAACGAAATGAAAAGGTCTATTAAAATTATTTAAAAGTCAAAGTCATGGCACTCCCTACTTTTTTCGGAAAATAATATTCGCCACAATTTATTAACAATTAATAATATTTCCTGCATGTGTAAAATGTATGTACTTACATATACGAGTATCTAGAGTATGTTTTGAAATTATGGGTTCGCCCCTATTAATTCTAATAATGTAAAATTTCCATTACCAAGGTGCATACGGCCGAAACTTTTATTAGTAAGCACATACACAAATAACCGTGAACTGTAATTGTGTGTGAAACTCGGCACCCACAACCAGTAAATAATAGAAAAACCGTTAGAGTTAGTGTGCACTGGGATGGGAATTAAACATTTGGTGCGTTTACATACAATCACATCCACCCCTTATTTCGCTCGCATCGGGCTAATTCACAAGTAAGCGAGCAATCTAAACCGCTTACCAAGGCCTAATATGTATAGTTCGGATTCTGACCTGGAGAAATCTGAACATGCCAACTCTATACAAAAGGATTAGCTTGAAATACGAACTAGAAAAAGCGCCATATATCTAGGATTAAAAATTGTTAAAACTGATTCCACGGCGAATCAGTGAGATGTCAGACAGATAAAAGTAAAAAGCAAACTATTGTCATTGTAGTAACGGCTTACTTTGTGAACTGAATTGGTATTGCATCCAAAACGAAACAATATTGTTTGATATACCCTACAAATTAATACCCATAGGTAGGTACTGCTGTGTCTCTAGAATTTGGTCTGCAGGTTGTGAAAAAAGCACTTTAATTCGGTTTATTCTTTTCCGTTCGCTGGGTAATGCATGTCCACTTGCTTCAACATCTGCCGGCCAAAAGCACGAAGTAGACAAGTGAAGCATGTCTTAATCATTCAAGCGCATTGACACGTGGAATTGGTTGGATCGTTTATATCAATATGAACAAAAACCATTTACTTTGCTTGGCAAGTGTAAAATACAGAAGTGAAAAGAATAAAAGGAAGTTTTTCTGTAGCTTGTTTGTTAACATTCCTAGATAACTTGGATGGCGTGGGCAATAAGCAATTCCAGAACTTTTATTGTTGATAGAGAATGTTAAAACCCTTATTCACTTATTAACGACGGCGAAAACCAATTTAATTCAATTAAATTATTCTAAAATATATTTTTGTTAGTTTGACAGTTAAAAAATAGTATATTATACACGAGTTTATAATGAATGCTATTATTACCGAGGATGAAGTTTACAACACGAGCGAGCGAAGCGAGCGAGTTTTGTAATCATCCGAGGTAATAATAGCATCATTATAACGAGTTGTATACTATACTTGGTCCACGACTAGCGAAACAGATTCCCAGAAAGAATTTACCTTCATTTCCCTTCTCCAGTGTAAGAAAGATTCATACATATGCTCTCAGGTATAATTTTCTTGGTTTTTTGGGCAATAAATCTAATGAGGCAAGTTCTGCAGCTTCTTTTATTGCTGGAGCTGTTAAAGAAATCTCGTTTTCACTCTCACTACTCATTATTATCTTCTTTTTTAGAATATGCATTTCAAATTAAAAGCAAACCATGCTGATTTGACGTTTCAATTTGAACTAACACATCGCGATCGCGGCCTACTAAATAAATGTAAAAAAGGGTCAAAGCGATGTTCCTATTGGTTTAGTGAATAATATTCATTAATCACTGCAGTGAATAATGTATCTAATTTTGATTGAAGAAACACAAGTATAAAGATTATGTTGTAAGATAGTCGTGGACAAAATAATATGCTCATCGGAGTAAATCTGACAGCGATTGGTATGGTATCCATAGTAACCGCGAATACAAACTTTCCTATACGTGATATCCTGCAATAATTTGCGACGCGTGCCAGAAATGATGCCAATAATTTGGAAATTAATCAGGAAATTGAAAACTCTACCCCCAAGAATACCAAGAAAACTCACAAATTCGTTTGTAATCAGTTCCCTGCAATGTACAGGGTGTCCTATTTTCGTTGTGATTTGGGGGTTTCTCATAGAAGCAGCAGATATAGAGCCTTGGGGTTTTCGCGAACCTGAGCTACTTTCTTGAGTATAATAGAAAGCTGAAGCCAGAATTTGGATATAGTTTTTAATTTTTGAGAAAAAAAATAATGCTCATTTTTATTGATTTAAAAAAAATCTCTCCAATTCTTTTTGTACTAAGCAGACTAAAACTGTTAAGATTGATTCCTATAGAACTATTTCCAAGGAATTCAGTGGCGTACGTAGTTTTTTTAGGGAGCGTATTTTTTGAGTTATGACATAAAGTTGAATTTTTTATATGGAAACCACAGCAGGCTTTGGTCAAGTACGAAAGGTCTTTTTTTAAGCTACCAAAATATATATATACTTTTATGTTGTTATTTCAAAAAACGGCAAAGATTTTGGTACTTTTTACCTTTAGAAAATATAAGATACGTAGGTACATCCAAGATACCTGTGATTTTATGTTAGCAACTTTTAATAACAACTGAAATAAAAGCAACAAAAACAGAAAAAACAGCAAAACAAACAAAGCAAACAAAAACAAGAAAAAAACAAACAACAAAATTATAGGAACTGCTCAAATTGATTGCCATGTTTTTCAACACATAATCTACATCTTTTAGTTAATAGATTGATGGCATTAATTAAAAAAATAGGATGGGCTTGCAAATATCGGAAAGTTGCATGTGTTGCCTCTGCTAGCTCGGCTTGATTGTTGTATCTTCTTATGTATATTTTTTCTTTTAAAAATTCCCAAACAATAAAGTCTAATATACTCAGATCCGGTGATCTTACAGGCCACAATATAGGTCTATTTGTACCCAACCATCTACCCGGAAAATCGAGGGGTAAACAACTGAGGAATTATAATGGACACTCTAAAGGAATTCTGAGGAATTCTGTGGAATTGTAAGGAATTCTATGGAATTCTGTGGAATTATGAGGAATTCTGAAGAATTATGAGGAATTCTGAGGAAATCTGAGGAAATATAGAGTATTTTTAAAGAATTTTCTAAGATTTCTTGCGGATTTTTCTGGAATATTACGTAATAAAAAGTTGCATTGGGGTTCCTATTTTACAATCAGTTCAAAACCTTCGACCAAATCATTAGATAGTTTTAAAGGCATCAGATCTTGTGAAATTTCAGTAGACTTGGCAACATTGCATAATGTATTATGCATTTTGTGATGTTATTTCGCGCGTTAGTAAGGTGCTTGGAAATATTTATTATTATAAGCGGTAAGTTCTGTACACTTTTTTATAATTTTCAATAGAAAATGCCGAGGAACTAATGTTATTTGAATCAAAATAAGTTTTATTTTTTACGGTGTCCCACGACATTTCAGACAGGCGATATCTCGTAATCGCTTAGTGGAACGAAAATGGAATTTCGTGGATTTGTTTAACTGTATTTTTGTATTATTCGATTTTCTTTCCGGTTCTTCACTTCCTGTCACGTGAGCTTAACTGGAGGCTCAACTTCAGTATGTTAAATGTGAGGTTAAATGGGATACCCTGTACGTAAACGCATTTTTGAAAAGGTTATTCAGACGATTTTTATGATACCACATTTATTGTCATTTTTAGTAAAATAACGAACTTATTCGACAAACAATATCCTAGCAACCGATAAATAAATAACCGAGTGACTAACGCTAAATGTCAAAAGTTGACGTGAGTTAAGTTGTCATTCACATTCAAGTCAACTTTTGACATACATTTAGGCCCGGTTTTTCAAAGAATCCAACACCGCGTTAAGTCTGACACCGGCTTTGTTGCTATGATACCGGCTTTCTGATTGGTTGTATCATAGCAACGAAGCCGGTGTCAGACTTAACGCGGTGTTGGATTCTTTGAAAAACCGGGCCTTAGAGAGTTATTCGGTTGCTAGGATATTGTTACTTTGTTTTTCGAAGATATCCGTTGTTTTACTAAAAAAAAATAGCAATAAATATGGTATCATTGTAATCGTCTTTGAATACCTTTTTCAAAAATACGTTTACATATAGGATATCCCATTTAACATTTGAAGTTGGGCTTACGTGATGGGAAATGGAGAACCTTAAAGAAAATTGAATAATACAAAAGGAAGCACAGCTTTCAGATATACAGGGTGGCCCGAAATTAGCGTGCAACTGTTTCGAAGATACTTAGAAGAAAACGCCTTCAGGCCTTCTCTTTTAGAAAGCTATAGCTCCCTTGGGAAGCATATTTCGGTATACGCTTATAGGAATTTCTTTTCTTAATTAGCAGAACACGCTAATTTCGGGCCAGCCTGTATAAATCCACCAAATTTCATTTTCCTTCCGCTAAACTATTACGAGATATCGCCTATCTGAACTGAAACTTCGTAAGACACCTTGTATATATTCGTTAATTTTGAATGAACTTTTATTTTTATTGTTAATTTTGTTTTAATAAAGTTTTAATTTTGTCTTCAAATTCCTGTTATATATTTCTTACCCGATGCTACTGTCAAATATTACTTATTACTTGTCAATTTAATTTAATTTCATTAGATATTGAAAAAAAATTGCAAACTAGCATCCTCCCCTCCCCCTTTCTACCGCCACCCCGCCGCTCCCAAATTGAGAAATCTAGAGAAATTTAGAGAATTTCGAGAGGAATTTTAGAGGAAGTCTGAGGAATTCTGAGGAATTCTGAGGAAGTCTGAGGAATTCTGAGGAATTTTGAGGAATTCTAAGGAATTCTGTGGAATTCTGTGGAATTCTGATGAATGCTGAGGAAGTCTGTGGAAGTCAGGGGAATTATTTGACCCAAAGGAATTCTGGTGTACACAATTCTGGTCAGTCGTTTACCCCTCGCGGAAAATGATTTTCTAAATAATTTTTAACTATTGCAGAATTGTCGGAAATATACCCTGTTTATATTTATTAACGGAATATTTTCCATTATCGCCTCTGCCTTAATATTCAATAAATTAATGTATCTCAATCCCGTTAAGTTTCCAGCAAAAATTTGGTATGCTAGTTGACCACCCAAAATAAAACACGAAACGTTAAATCCAAAACGTCCTTGCCTCTGACGTTCAAAAGTTTGATGCTGATTTGTATCAGACCAGTGACGCACATTATGCCTGTTAAATAATCCTACGCTGCTTATGTGAGTTTCATCTGTCCAAATGACAGACCACCCAAATTCTGGATTTTTTGAATTTTATTTAAGTACCACATACCTACAAAAATTAAGCCTTCTTTCTTGATCTCCCGGGAAGAGATGGTGAATAACTTGAATTTTATATGGCCTATATTTGCCTGTTTTAATATGTTTTGAACTTTCGTTTTGGAAACACCAACTTGTGATTCGATTTCGCGACAAGAAGTTTTTGGTGTCGCCTCAACCAACGATAAACATTTATTTCTTCCTCTTCCCTATTTTCTTTATTATACATAAACGATATCCAAATTTCGGTTTCGGCATTCTATTATGCTCAAAAAAGTAGCTCAGATTTGCGAAAACCCCGAGGCTCTATCTCTGCTGCTTCTATGAGAAAGAAATCACAACGAAAATAGGACATTCTGGTATATATATCTTCTGAACTCAACAATTGTTGTAATTTCTCATTTCTAATGAGACCATAGATAATGCACAAACATGCTTGTTCATCTAATACTTATTTCTTAGATGCCACCTTGTACCTCATTTTGTACTTACATTGTTGATTGTGCTCGTCAGTTCATAATTTCCTGATCATAATCAGAAGAGATAAGCGCATCAAGTTTACAAAGCAATACCATTCATCTTATCTACTCTGATGGCAAAATTTTATTTTAGCCATGCAGGAACGTCGTTCTGTTTTAATTTCCAACGTTCGGTTCAGACCGTTTAACTCTAAATAGCTGAATAATTAAATTAAATGTGTGACAAGGTTCACTTCTTCAGTTTTATTTTATTGTTCCACAATTAACCACGCCATATAAAAGCAATTAGCCGTTATTATGCGACGTTAACTGCAAGAATTAGTGCACTTCTTTGAGGCAATATGTCTTTAGTTTCAAGGCGGGTGTCACTTTCGAAAATTTGGGTCATGCGAAAGTATCCATAAATCTGGACATAATTTTGATTTAGAGCCTTCTGTTTTGCCAATAAATGAAGTATTGCTATCTGGAAACAGAAATATTAACATGCATGAATTCGGAGCAGACCCTGAGGACACGGCCAACACAATGACATATTCAGATATAGGTACAGGTAAAAGGGTATGTAAAACTATCAATATTTTAGCATCACAATCTACAAGTTAATTTGGGATTGACTTAACTAAATTTATTCCTGTCCGAAATGCACCAAAAACGTTACAGCACTTTAAAGTTAAAGGCAAAAATATTGACGAGTTCCATAAACCGTTTTGGAGACTGATTTCAAATTTTGGCCTTCTTTATTCTGTTACGTTTTTGGCGGCTGAGGTGACTACAACCCCTTCAAATATAATCACTTCCGAACTCGACTATCAAACATTTCTGCAGATTATAATAACTTCTCTAACGTCTATCGTCTTTTGACTACTTGTAGTGTGTGCACACATCTATTATTGGAATAGCTACGAGGTGCTGTAAGTAGTTGTTTTCTTTTATTGGTGGATTAATTAAGTATCACTAAATTTGAGTCTACGGGACATAGAGAAATTCACGACGTAATTAGTATCGACAGACTTTGAAGGCCACCCTGCCATTACTCCTTTCGATTTACCCCACACTGGGAGTGGAGTAGGATGCGGGCATAAGGGATGATAATTATCAAATTCACAAAAACACAGTCGGAGTCTATTTTGTACATTATGATTTATTTCATCAATTTCTTTTACTTGATTGCTAACTGTACAAAAAAGGCACTTATCTATAGTTTTTCAAGTACTTCAGTCTATTTACAATCAAATACTTAAGTGTAGTAGATAGCACAGATCGATTAACACTCTGAATGTATACAAGCAAAGTAACAGATGCATGGGTCGCTTGTTATGCATTCGGGGGTAGCCGTATTCTATCACCGAAAAACACGTTACCATAAAAAGTTAATAGTTCATTACGTATACTAGGAGTTGTTAATGAAAGAATTATTATTATGAGATCTTAGGAATGAGACAGTCTCAACTTTTGAGGAATGAAAATTTTTCACTATATGTATGTAGGCATATTGAACTAGTTCTAGTTCTAAAGAATTAATGATATCGAAGAATTTTACCTAAACATGTTATTGCCATTTCCGAATTTCTTAGCATTCTCTAATTTTTATTTGATATTTGAATCAAATTGGCTTTTTTAAACGGTAATCTTGCGAGACTCTGGTGCTTACCCACGTGGTTACCTTACTTGGTACCCCCAAATTAATTTTTAAGTGGAAACCAATAAAGTAAACATATTTCCAGGAACAAGCGTCAGCAAGCTTACAGCTTGACGCAAGTTAGACTCATTTTACGCTAACTCATAAACACAAAAATAAAATGGTAGCTTCGGGCTAACCTATTACATTAAATTGTTTTCTAATTATGTTTAAGTCCGGTTTTAGTGCTTAGTGCGTGTGAACTGTCTACACCTACAAATTTAATCAATAGGGGCAGTGAAGTCAGTTTTGAACCAGACTGCGAAAATTTTCATTCCCCAAAAGTACTTAATTTAATAATAATTTGCATGTTAAGTAATGCACCACATTAATGTAGCTTATACAGGGTAAATCAAAGAAAGGTAAGTCATATTTACCCTGTATACGCAGAATTTCATAAATATTTAACTACAAGAACTTAAAGTATACAGAGTCACAAAATATTTAAATAGATACAAATTAACTTATAAAACTATGATAAATAAAAAACATTATTAAAATTTTCAATTAATGTACAACAACTCAACACGATTCTATGTAAAAAATTCGAACTTTTCCTACAGAATTGTATATCATAATAAGGTATAACTGGTTCATCACAATAATTGTTTTGCTTGGGCAGCTGGCACTCGAATAGAGGTGTAACTGCAACAAGAAAATAAGAAATATTAGTTCAAGTGTAGACATAACCTATATAATGACATGCACATGTTCTAAATGACTTTAGCAAAATGTATAAAAAGGGCGTATAAGGCGGGTCAGAAATGTGCGAAAGCTATTCTGTTTGATGCCACGGGAACCCATAATTATTTTGACAGATACCCTGCTTATGCTGAAAATATACATCCAAATTATACAAGTGTTGCTCTCCTTCCCCTTCCTCAAGCTCTGACTTTGACGCATGGAAGGGTTATAAGATTTATTAGACCTCAAATCAGCACCAATATCCAAAGTCTATTTATGATGTGATAGGGGTATTTTTCCGATTTTCAATTTTCGGGTAGGTATGAAAATTTTTCTTTTGATCAATAGAGTTTAACGACTTAAGTTGGGGTAAAGATTCACAAATGGGGAAAGGGCGAGGTTATAAGTTTGAATCTCGACAGACTTCTCTTAGTGACGTATCACAAGGAAATAGAGGAAAACCAAAAAATCCAAAATAAACAAGATTAGATGCCACAATCCCTATTACTGAATCCAATTCTGAAATGCTACATTTTCTTGCAAAATATATGCAAATTATGTTCAGAAATAGAATCATTTACATGATTATAATGCAGTTTGGTACAAGATTCATTATTTAATTTTATGTTCCTATAAATTGTGGCCTACCCAAAGGACTTGTACCTTGACGCAGTTCTAGTAATACTGGGACGGGTGGGATGGCTTGCGCGCTTCAATGATCTAAAGAGCCGAACCATAGGTTTAACCATATTGGAGGGGTTTTTATTTGAGAAGCCAGACTAAATCAAGTCCCTGAAAGGGGGCAGCAGCTCTTTCAGTAATCATAGTGGCAGAGATCGTGAGGGTCGGTATGGCACTGTGATACACACTACTGCGATGTGGAAGGCAACGGGAAACCACCACATTATTATATCCCTGGTACAGCATACTTCGAATTTATGATGATGGCACTTTCTGGAGTAAAATATTCCGGAGGTAAAATAGTCCCACATTCGGATCTCCGGGCGGGTACTGCTTCGGGGGGAGTCATCAGAAATGATAAGTGTAACATCTCACGAGTCGGAGCGTGGAATGTTAGAAGCATGAAACAAGTAGGAAAGTTAGAGAATTTGAAAATTGAGATGGATAGGTTAGCATTAGACGTAGTAGGTATTAGTGAAGTGCGATGGCCAGAAGCCGGAGACTTCTGGAGCGGAGATTTTAGAGTAATACACACAGGATCTGTAGGAGGAAATTCGGGAGTAGGAATTGTTATGCGGAAAAAAGTAGGGCAGAGTGTAGAAAATTTCTTACAGCAAAGTGACAGGGTAGTTATGGTTAGGTTAGATTCGAAACCTGTAAAAACAGTAATAATACAGGTATATATGCCCACTTCTAACTACAGTGATGAGGTCGTAGAGGCAGTTTATAGTGATATTGAACATGTGCTAGATTTTGTGAGAGGACACGAAAATTTAATAATTATAGGAGATTTCAATGCAGTCGTAGGCACAGGGCGAGAGGGCGGAATAGTTGGTCCCTTTGGATTAGGCAATAGGAACGATAGGGGAGTGAGACTGATAGAGTTCTGCGATAAACATAACTTAACGGTCGCGAACACTCTATTTCACCATCATGTTAGGAGACGCTACACGTGGAAGATGCCAGGAGACCTAGGGAGATATCAAATAGATTACATTCTTGTTAGGCAAAGATTTAGAAATCAAGTTAGGGATTGTAGAAGTTATCCAGGAGCAGATATAGATAGTGATCACAATATAGTCGTTATGAAGGCCAATCTTAAATTTAAGATTTTGAAAAAACGAAGCGGAAGAAGGTATCTTGACCCAGAGAAACTAAAAGATGATGATACGCGCGATAAGTTCGAGAAAAAGACAAATGAAGTACTAAAGGGCGCGGGCGAAAATATTGTTAGGGACATAGAGGAAGAATGGAATTGCATTAAAAATAGTTTAGTTTCCTCAGATAGGGATATTTTGGGTCATAAACAGAATGAAAGTAGGAAACCCTGGATAACAAAACATATTGTGAGTCTAATAGAGGAAAGGCGCAAATAAAAAAATAGGTTACATGAAATAGGGAAACAAAGATATAAGGCGATCAAGTGGGAAATTATTCGGAAATGTAGGAAAGCGAAAGAGCAATGGATCGATGATAAGTGCAAAGAAGTGGAAAATAAGTTCGAAATAGGAAAGACTGATGAAGCATATAAAATAATTAGGAGAAATTTTAGAGAAATTGGATCTAGTACCAAAAGCATTAGGAATGAGGCAGGAGATATCCTAATCGAAAGCGGGGAGAAGGCAGATAGGTGGAAAGAATATTTAGGAAACTTATATGCGGGACAGGAAGTGCAAGATATATTAGAAAGTGAAAGCAGTGTAGAAGGGGATAACCTAGGGAGTCCTATAATGAGAGAAGAGTTTGAGCTAGCACTAAAAAGTTTAAGTTTAAGAAATCTTAAAGTGCGCAGGTCAAGAGGTAATAGATCGTGTATTTAAATTAGTTAGTCGCATATACCTGACAGGCGAGATTCCAGAGGATTACAAACTGAACATCATGGTAGCTTTGCCAAAAAGGAAAGGCGCGGATAGGTGCGAAAATTTTAGAACTATCAGTTTAACTTCCCATGCGTCAAAAATTTTAACTAGAATTGTGCAAAGAAGGATGGAGAAAAAGGCGGAAGAAATATTAGGAGAAGATCAGTTCGGATTTAGACGAAATAGAGGAACGCGCGAGGCCATTCTAGCTTTACGAGTAATTATAGAAAAAACGATAGAAAAGAGAAAGAGCGTCTATATAGGATTTGTAGATTTAGAAAAAGCCTTCGACAACGTAAAATGGGGGAAGATGTTCGAAGTGCTGAGAAAGGTAGGGATGAAATACAGGGACAGAAGAATAATACATAATCTCTACAAAGAGCAAAAGGCAGTTATAGAATGTGAGCAGGAACGAAGGGAAGTAGATATCCGGAAGGGAGTGAGACAGGGATGTGCATTGTCACCTCTAGTTTTCAACTTATATATCGAAGATGCGATTAATATTGTTAAGGAAAGAACAGCCTCAGGGATCAATGTACAGGGCCAAACTATTAACATGCTCAGATTTGCGGATGATATAGCAGTGTTAGCATCTAGCAAAGAAGAATTAGGAGCGGCTTTGAATGAAATGGAAGCAGTTTTGACACAGGGCTACGGCATGAAAATCAATAAAAAGAAAACTAAAATTTTGGTATGTAGATGGAGTGAAAATAGAACTAAAATTGAAATACAAATAGGAAATGAGAAGATAGAGGAGGTCGCGGATTTCTGCTACTTAGGAAGTAAAATAACCCAAGACGGTAGGAGCACTAAAGATATAAAACAAAGAATGGCGCAGGGACGAGTTGCGTTTAACAAAAAGAAACAACTGTTATGTTCGAGAACGGTTAATATAGAGACTAGGAAGAGACTCTTAAAGTCGTATGTATGGAGTACGGCATTATACGGGTGCGAAACTTGGACAATAGGAGAAGCGGATAGAAAAAGAGTAGAAGCGTTTGAACTGTGGTGTTACAGACGCATGATGAAGATACCGTGGATAGATAAGGTTAGCAATAGGGAAGTATTAGAAAGAGTTGGGGAAAGGCGAAAGGTATGGAAAACAATAAAGAGTAGGAGAGATAGGATGGTAGGACACCTTCTAAGACACGAAGGAATAGTTCGCGACATACTAGAGTCAGAGATAGGAATAAAAAGAGGTAGGGGTAGGCCTAGATTAGACTATTGCTCTCAAATAGTTAGGGATGTAGGATGTTCTACTTTTAGGGAAATGCGTAGGTTAGCTCAGGATAGAAAAGAATCTAGGTACGCGTCCAACCAGTCTTCGGACTGAGAACCTTATGATGATGATAAATTGTGGAATTAAATTTTATTTTTGTGGTTCGTATACCAAATAAGCATTACAGTTTATGGCACTGTTTTAAGACATAAATCATAGTAGACCAATATGATATATTTTTACTGCAGTTATTAAAATCATGTGTGGCTTCGGCAAGTGGTCTCAGACGAGACGGAGAATTAATGTCTTTTGGAGCGTGCCAGATGTCACCCGCCAATCACCAAACACATGTGAGGATGATCAGGAAGTGCTACACAATCTTAGTGAATCTCTAGAAAAAATGTGCACGAGCTTTCAGGAAGAAAATGTTCTAAAATATTAATTGCAACTTTAATTATTATAATCAAGCAAAACTTTGAAGAATAGGTACAACGGGTAAAAAAAATAAAAAAATGAAATAAATTTCAAAGTCTAAGAAACAAGAACCTCAACTTTTAAAGTTTAATCTTCAATCCTGTATAAATCAAAATAATTTTATCAAAAGCTTCGTGCACTATTGGCCCTTCCTATATATATACCTTGCAATTGAGGGTATTTTTATTGTTATTGTACAATAGTAAATTATCATATAATAAATAGACGCCTACATGGGCCAAGATTGGTTTTGAGTCTGTCCGTCAAATGACACTGCCAGTGTGTTATAGGAGCCACTCCTATACCTTTTTATCGTTGAAATGGTGAGAACTGAGTTGTAAAAAAGTCGCCAGTAAGAAATTTACCTACAATCTTATCAAAACTATTTAAAAGGATTCTGTTCGAAATCGTTATGGGCCAACGTACCGATAAAATAGAATATTACAAAAGCACACAAAACCGAAATAGTAAACGTATTTAATTGGCTATTCATTGTTAAATATTGTGATATTTTAATTTTTGTGACGATAACAGAGTCTGATGCGGTTTTTTGAAGGCGTATAAATTTTGTTACGATTAGATTTGACATTGCATGTGAACTTAAAAATATACTTCAATCTTACACTTCTTCAGCTATTTTGTTTGCTAGATTTATAAAAGCAGTCTTTTACCTATATGTCAATGCTATCGCTCTTGCAAACTGTAATTTTAAATTATGTAAATCATTCTTCGTCCTCAAATCCTACACGGAATCTGTTCCTGTTCTGTACAATAACCGAAAATTAAAATTTATTAAAAAATCCTGCAACTGTTAGTGTCATTATGTTATATTGAGCTTTTTATATGAAATATTCTTTTTTAGACGAAACCGCGGCCTTCAAAGGACCTTGACTGATATATTTTATGTCTCTTTATGACCGCAGCATCACATAAATTCAAAGACATGAATGGGTTGCTCACGAACCATTTCTAATCCCCTTAATAGAGTCATAGTTTGAGAAACTTGATCATTCTGAATACGTGGACCATCTAAATTACAACAGAATGGATATCAAATTTACTTCTTTATGTATTCATAGGTCCGCCTACAAGGTAATATATTATTTTCTATTATGTAAAGATCTTAAGGCGGTCTTGTTTGCATAAGGCGGTTTTAGAAATGTTTAATATCGAATTGAGTTATCAAATTTGTTCACTCGCTCGGACTTAACTGCTAAGTCTGATGTATGAGTCAAAATGTTTTGACACCTTTGAGTATTTCACCATTCTCCTACGAGGATTAACATGTAGGTATTGTTAGTGTCTGTATTTCCAGTAAAATGTTATAAAGGGATACTGCATGTAAATTCCTATAAAATTTTTGTAAGCAACTCCTTTCTGATGTTTCAGGTTCCATATTAAGCTTTAAGTAATGCAACAAGAATAATGGTTTATCTAACGGCATTTTGGAGGAATTTTTCAAATAAATATCAGATTGTTACAATCATGGGCATATAATGTTATGTTGTTTCACTTTTTTATATTCTTAAACATAGCAGTAAAAGAATAAAAACATGTGATTCTTTTCTTCCTTGAATAAATATTCCAGATAGTGGTATAATTTTTTGGCAGATCTCTTTTATTTAAGTCATCTTAACTGTCATTCTGTGTTTTAAGTGTTTAATCGCAAAAAAATTGTTTTCCAATGGATACAGCTCCAGAAATTGCAGCTCAAGCAGTTGCTCTGCTTCAAGCAAGAAATAGCCAGATATTCATGGCCATGCAACTTAACTTAAGCCGATCAGAAGTTAGAAGGGTGTTCCAGAAGTTCCAAGAGACTGGTTCTTATAATCGGAGAGAAGGATCTGGCAGGAAAAAGCACTGAGGATACGTCACTTGAATAGTGTCCAGTTGCAACTGCAGCTACGAGAAGCGCGTGGTGTGGCTTTTAGTAGGTGGACTGTAAGAAGGAGGCTTAAAGAAAAAGTCTTTACATCACACAAGCCTGCAAGTGGTCCAGAACTGACAGCAGCCCACGGCCAAGCTTGCCTCCTATTCCCAATAGAATACGTAAATTGGGCAACTGAACAATAGGGGTCGGTTCTTTTCTCTGATGAGACCAGGATTTGCCTTCATGGCAACTGTGGAAGACACAGCGTATACAGAAGACATGGGGAACGATTCGCACAATGTTGCTTTCAAGAGCGAGTCCTTTCTGGAGCTTGATCATGTATGATTTGGGGAGCAATATCCTTAACAGCAAGAACTAATTTTGTTTTCGTTGTTGGTGCTGAACGTGGTCACAACAGAAGATGCCTCAATACTGAAAGATACAAAAACGAAGTGTTTGATTACGCGAGGGTTATTAGTGACCAATTCATTTTTATGCAAGATAATGTGAAACTTCACACTGCAGCAGTTGTGCAGGGATATTTGCAAGAGGTTGGTATATAGGTAATGGAATGGCCAGCACGCAGCCCCGACCTAAATCATATTGAACATCTTTGGGATCAGCGAAAAATACAAATTCGACGTAGAGATCCTGCCCCTAATACGCTACAAGAGCTTGCGATTGCTGTTGAGGAAGAATGGCTCAACACACCACAAGAAAATATAGCCAACCTCATGCAATTGATGGAACACCGCTAGCAGGCCGTTCTAAGGGCAAGAGGAGGGAACACTAATAATTATGAATTTTGAAAGTTTTTCATAATTTTGATTTTAACTGTTCAGGATCTTAAATTTTGTTTAAGTTTATAACTTTTGTGAATTTTTTGGCAAAATTGAAACTTCTTTTTGTAAAACACCAACGTTTCGCCTCCGTTAGGGGGCTTTATCAAGGTTTTATTCAAAATTGTATAAAGTATAAAAAAGTGACATTTTTTTTCCTTAATAAAATTTGTAAATAACAGTAACTATGTTAAACTTAATAATAGAAATTATATCTAGCACATTTGATTTTGATAATTATGAATAAGGAAATAAATAATGTACATGAGTTATTAAATTGTTTAATAAAAAATAACTACCCAAGATATTTTATTGACAAAATTATAAAAAACAGACTACATCAATTTTATAATAACAACAATATTAATCAGAACCAAAAAGAATCTAAAAACTACATTTCCTTACCCTATATAAAAGAAATATCACACAATATTAGTAACTTATTAAGAAAACATAATTTTGTAATTGCTTACAAAAAGCATAATAATTTACAATTTTTATATTCTCATCTGAAAACCCCCATTCCAAAATTGATGAAAACTCACACCGTATACAAAATTAATTGTAATAACTGTAATAAAACATACATTGGACAAACTAAAAATCATCTCGAGACTAGGTTAAAACAACATACATACCAAAATAGCAATTCAGCTATCAGTAAACACATAAAAAATACTAAACATAATTTCGATTTTAATAACACTACTATTCTTGAACAAGAGAGAAATTTAAAAGCTAGACTTATTTTAGAAATGATACACATCCAAAAAGACAAAAATTCTTTAAATGACAGATCTGACATTCAAAATTTAAGTCAAATATACCGTGACATAATAACGTAATTTGTTCTCTACCACTTGATTCTAAATTAACTCATGTACATTATTTATTTCCTTATTCATAATTATCAAAATCAAATGTGCTAGATATAATTTCTATTATTAAGTTTAACATAGTTACTGTTATTTACAAATTTTATTAAGAAAAAAAATGTCACTTTTTTATACTTTATACAATTTTGAATAAAACCTTGATAAAGCCCCCTAACGGAGGCGAAACGTTGGTGTTTTACAAAAAGAAGTTTCAATTTTGCCAAAAAATTCACAAAAGTTATAAACTTAAAGAAAAAAATTGGCACGAATAATTATATAAAAAAAAAAACTTAAATTTTGTTTGTTAAATATTTTTTTTTCTAAAAATGATATTTTTGCGAAATTTTATTTATGACCAAAAAACTTCTGAATGATCAATAAAATTTCAGAATATTCCTTTGAGTCTGACCATCAGTAAAGATCTCTAAAATTAAAAAAATGCACATATTAAATATAGGGCTCATTTGTACAAAATCAGTTCATGAAATTTGAAAACTTCAAGTGGGCTGATAGATAGGATGGTAGGATGGTGGGACACCTTCTGAGAAACGAAGGAATAGTTCGCGACATACTAGAGTTGGAGATAGAAATAAAAAGAGGTACGCGGGTAGGCCTAGATTAGACTACTCCTCTCAAATAGTTAAGGATGTAGGAAGTTCTAGTTTTAGGGAAATGTCTAATTTAGCTCAGGAAAGGAAGGATATGATGATGAAGTTAATCAGTTCTTTCAGTCAAAAATCATATGGCGCCCGATACCATACGCATAATTTACCCACCCCACTCTCCCTGAGTATTTTAGTTTCAACCGTGTTTTTTGACAAATTATTTTCCTTTTTTTAATTACTCATTCCGGTTTTCTCCTGCCTACAAAGGCTTAAGAGTCTTCCGTTACCAACATGAATAAGTTGTGATGGAAAACAAACCACAAGCGCGGAGAAATTTGATCATTTACCTATAGAATAATTATTATTTTTTACTCGAATTCTCTAGGGACATAAATATAAAGCAGGGACCTTTTTTTAATTATCTAAAGGTCATTTAAATAATGCACTCCTGCGAATGCTAATTTTGAGGTACGTAACCGTCCCAATCTGTCCTGGACCATTTTAATCTTCTCAGTACCCGGTTCTAGAATTAGAAATTGGAGCGTCATGCGTGTAAAAATACATCATGTGAGCAACTTTTATCAATAACTCACCCTAAGTTAAGCGGATGCACAAAAAATCAGAGTAGGTACCTTAGGGCAAATTCTAATATATTTCCTTCCGTTGGACGGAGTTTATAAATAGTTACCCTAGTTTCCAAAAAAATCGAAACCCAGTAGACCGTAGTAATAGCTGTAATGCGTTTTAACGGTTTTCACTCTATTAACATTTAAAATTTAGCGGATTTTATGTTAGTTTTTGGGGTGCCCGTTTTAAGAACCTGATTTCAATGGGGCATTATTTATACACAAATACCGTCCCGTATGAGGATAGATAGGTATAATATTCCCACGTTATTCAGATGCAGAAAACTTGTTTTTCTGGGTTAACAGGTAAACTTACTGGAGACCCAACTTATTTCTGATCTATTTTTCTTTCGAATATAATGGAACCTTAACGGACAAAAGTTCTGGTTTTTATATTTCGTGAAGAACGACTTTGACGTTGTCAGCAAGTTAATTTTGAATATTTGTTATGATTGATAACTACTATTTAGGTACTCTCGCTTCTTATGTTGTACCTACCAGTACAAAGATAAATCGGTTGGTTTTGAAGTCGTTCAACAAAAGTTTAATGCAGTTGGGTCTTCATAAATTTAATACAGACAACAAAAACAATTTTTACAAATAAATGACTTGTTAAAATTTGAAGGTGGGCAATATTAGTTTTGTGAATAAGTTAGTATAGGAACTTTACCAGGGACAAGGGAAAAATGAATAAATAAATAAGGAAAATTTCTGCAATCTGCAAGGCTGGAAGCAAATTTCCCAAAGTATTCCGCATACGAAAAACACTTTGCTAGGCCATTACATGTCGCAGCAGAACATCAACATTGGCGCGCGATATGAATTTTTTGCAACTTTATGGTATACATCAAAATAAAGCCCTGCGCTACTGCTGAACTTTAGTCGAGGTTGTCATGCTTCTACGATCTCTAGGTACGTCTTTCATAGCTTTTTGATAGTGCGTGTAGCAACTTTCCTTTAGGTATACTCGTATAACAAACTTTACTTTCTGGTATTATCCTATTAGATAAAAACAAATAAAATTCATAGCTTTTGATAGTGCGTGTAGCAACTTTCCTTTAGGTATACTCGTATAACAAACTTTACTTTCTGGTATTATCCTATTAGATAAAAACAAATAAAATTGTAACGGTACCTACTATTATTTTCTTACTTAACAATGAGATCAGCCCACTTTCAGTTTTCAAATTTGATGAACTGATTTTATATAAATGAGCCCTATATTTAATAAGTGTATTTTTTAAATTTTGGAGATCATTACTGACAATCTTGCTGTTAAGGATATTTCTCCCCAAATCATACATGATCCACCTCCAAAAAGGACTCGCTCTTGAAAGCAACATTGTGCGAATCGTTCTCCATGTCTTCTGTATACTCTGTTTCTTCCATAGTTGCCATGAAGGCAAATCCTGGTCTCATCAGAGAAAAGAACTGATTCCCATTGTTAAACTGCCCAATTCAGGTATTTTCTTGCGAATTGGAGGCAAGCTTGGCGGTGGGCTGCTGATATAGTCAGAAAATATTCGTCCCTTTCGGTTGTGCCTTTTTCCTTGCCAGATCCCGGTCTCCGATTATAAGAACCAGTTTCTTGGAACATCTGGAACACTCTTCTAACTTCTGATCGGCTTAAGTTAAGTTGCATGGCCATGAATATCTGGCTATTTCTTGCTTAAAGCAGAGCAACTGCTTGAGCTGCAATTTCTGGAGCTGTATCCATTGGAAAACAATTTTTTTGCGATTAAACACTTAAAGCACAGAATGATAGTTAAGATGACTTAAATAAAAGAGATCTGTCAAAAAATTATGCCACTATCTGGAATATTTATTCAAGGAAGAAAAGAATCACACGTTGTAATCTCCTGCTGAAAATGTGTTTATTCTTTTACGGCTATATGTCTAAGAATGTAAAAATGTGAAACAACATAAAAAAGAGGGTCGTTCATTGCACCCAAGTGTATATGTATATACAGAGTGATGATAAAGTGTCGCACAAAATTCATAATTTTGTTTTTTAACGCTTTTTTAAATCTCGAAATACGACAATTTTAGTTTTTAAAGGCACCTTCGGACGCAAAAATTTAATTTTTATCGACAACACCTTTTGCACTATATTTTTTAAATGACAACCCCAACATTTATTTTCGGATTTGGATAGGTCACTTCTAAAATTAGAAACTTCACCAAAAACATCAATACCTAGGCATAACAATTTTTTGGAAAAAAATATGCACACAAAGTCCAAAAACACAAATTTTATTTTTAACGGAAATAATCTTGAAATTCAGATCAGAAATCGGCATAACTGCAGATATTGGTCTCAAGGAAATCCATATTGGACTCAAGAATCTCATAGTCAGAGGAAAGGGAAAGTAAATGCTTGGGCAGGATTGATCGGTTGTCGTCATCTGGGGCCGTACTTTTTCGAAGAAAATTTCTCTTAACAATGAAGATGGAGATATGCCCCACCAAGACATTTGGGTCCCACCAGATGGAACTTCTCCCATTTTGGCGAAGACTTTAGGGCTACATTCCCTAACAGAAGGATAGGACGACGTTGGCCGATGGAATGGCCAACAGGATCACCAGATTTAACATCGATGGACTTCTTTTTGTCTTTTTGTCTTATTTCTTTTTTATTCTTTTATTTCCGTTAAAAATATAATTTGTGTTTCTTGAACTTTGTGCGCATATTTTTATTATGCGAGGTAGTGATGTTTTTTCTAAAGTTTTCTGTTTTAAAATTGACTTATCCAAATCCGAAGAAAAAGTAAAATTGACGTGTTTCGGAATTTTCAAAGAAAAAACACTAAACTAAATTACTTATTTTTAACGGAACTTTAAGTTGTGTGGTTCTGGAGTTTTAAAGCATGTCATTCTCGGACTACTATAACACTTTAATTCAAGGATCTCCTTGGATCATCCTGTATTTAACGATAATGCCCTAAAAATATTAATCGGTCAAGTTTTTACTTGTACCTATTTTTAAGCAAGCGTAAGTTTTTAGAGTAATATATCGATGAAGTGATAGTGCGACGTACTTTTGGCTCTTGAATTGCGCTAAATTGCTTTTGACCATTTTATTTATTAACTTCGTGACCTGGAACGGGTCCTCTAAATCTCCAATTGTCTTTGTGATAATAAATAACGTCCCAAACTACATCGCAACTACCGATGAGAAAAGGGTCTAGTGTCATCTTCACATATTTTATCTTAATCAAAAAATTTAAATAAATCACGTTTGAATTCGTACCAGAAAATTATTTCTGGCGGTTAGAATTGTCATACTGAATTTTGTATAGTGATTTCAAGATATATTACTATACACATGTATCTACAGTAAGGATAATGAAAGGGCCTAACTGGCAACACATTATTTAATGTGGAAATTATGTAAATTAGGGGTCTCTGGGTTTGCTGCTTAATGGCCTAGGAAATGCGAAAGATTGTGCTTATCCGTTGGTACAAGATATGTGGATCACATGCAGGAAGTTTGCACTCCGCCATAAATCTGCTCGGTGAACAATGAAGAAGTTATCCAACCTGGAAAATAAGTGTCCTCACATATAATAAAGCAGAGGTACCCAGACAAGGCCAATCCACTGCTAAGACACTTCAACACTGCACGTAGAGGGAACTGAAAGCGCCTCACACAAGCTGGAAGCTTTTTGAGGTATTTAATTTTTCGGAAGGTTAACTACTTGTGTTCTGGTTTCTTATGCGTATAATTAACATACCGGGTGCGTCACCTAAACTTATCGACAGATAGATATAAAGCTATGAAAGTTAGTAAGGGTGTTCCGCAAGGTTCAATTTTGGAACCCGCATTGTTTTCGATGTATACTAACGACTTCCCTTGAACCGTATCTATTTATTATTGTGTTATTATGGGGTTTAAGTGACAAGTAATACATTTAAAATACAAAATTTTCAGCTAATTATTGTTGACATATTAGACTTTCCATTAAGCGAGAAATAATTATTTTTGTTACTTCATTACGCCGCGTTAAGAATTTAAGAATTTCTTTATACCTCTAAGTTTAATTTCACCCTTCAAAACCCCAATTTATTAACTTAACCTGACCTACCCGAAAAAATCACCTTTACAAATTCGCTTCCTACTTTCAGAACAAGCCTCTTTTTCAATTCGGCCACACAATCAATTGATTTATAGGGGGCTGTTGCGATGTATACGCTTGCACAAATTTGCTTTTTAAGAAAGGGGTAGGTAGTTCTAATTCGCGATATCGATATTTCAAAAGGTATTGAACCCGTACCCGCATTTTAAGTGTAAGGGCTAACGTTAGAAGCTATTAGGATCATTGGAATTTACGAGTTATTTGATCACAAAGACTTCGGAGTTGTTATAAAAGGGCTATCCTGTTTCACCAATAGATTGCTTTACCATCCGCAGTGACGCTTAATTTTGTTGTTGTAATTTAAATTAATATGCTCACGTAAGATACTTTGACTCAATTAGCATCAGCTGTGACTCATTTCGATTGATTGTGTTCGAGGGCAGAATAAGTGTGGTCTGCAGAAAAAACAATGGATGTTCTGACGTCACGCCGTGATCCAGAAGATAGGTACTTCATCTGTGTTCGTAGACACAGGTGGGAGTAGCAAGCGCGCCATACGAGACTGCAGTCAAGCAAGATGGAAGGTATCGCAAATGGTAGTTGCGCCCGGTACCAATGTGACGTCATGTATTTTGCATCCTGCTGGAAATCTCGAAATCAACCTCCGACGCGCAGCCCCACTCACAGCTTATACAAGTGGATGATCCAGAGGGCAGAGGGAGAAATTCAGTACCTGGTCGTCCGGTCATCAGTTAGGACCAGTACTCCCAGCATCGGAGATGATGCTGGATGCTTACATCCGAACTAGAAGTGCCTGATTGAACGCTCCTGACTTCGCCGTGTGATCGACTAATGTTCACCGTCTTATAAATTTGAATAAGTGCCCGGTGTTTAATTACTGTTATTGCTGAAATATCAACAATTAAACATTTCCCAGTCTCAAACTGATTGGTCTGTCTTATGCGTGTCTAATGAGTAGTAATGTGTTCAAAAGCCGGGAATTTAGGGGGTGTCTGTTGGTGAAGGTTAAATCGATTTGGCAATCCCGTGTGATTTCGGTCTGGAATGGGGCGTTTTTACGGTAGAAACAAATCGCACCTTGTGTAACCGGCGGTGCTGCTACGAAAATCACCGACCGAAACCCCGTCTAGGAGTCCGCGCACCTCGGTGCTACCACGTATTCTCCGCGAATCCTGTAATAAGATATTTTGATCACATGACAGGCCACTAACGTACCATCAGGACATACCGTGAGAATCGCTTTTTATATCAATGTAAATATCTTGTACACTTACCTATATACCGTTTTATCTTTTCATATTCATTGTAAATAGTTAAAGTAATAGAATTCAGTTATGTTTTGTTAATGGGTTAATATTTTATCAACGTTTAGAAATAGAGAGAGAATCCACCCTTCTGCTACTGAAAGCTAAGGGTTTTATCGACGAATAAGTCTCCCACTGACCAGACCGTAAATACAACGAAAGACTCGTTCATAAGAGAAAAATCCGAACCCCATAAATATACAGCGTGTCCCAATACCGAGGGATACAGCTGCATATTTAGGAGCCTAATCCAGAAGCACCGCTAAGTATTGGGAAACGTCATTTTATGAGTGGCGTCCGAGAGAAAAGGGAGAGTTGGGTCATTGTAATTTTAAATGAAATTTTCAAAGATTCTAAGCCAACCTTTTTCTTAGGCATAAAAATGTAAATGTTTGATAGCCACTGGAAAATATGTTTGGCTCTCTGTTTAGGTTAATAGAAACATTTTTTCAGTTTGCCTACGGACTGCTAAATAAACTCATTAATACTTAGGCTTGACGAAAATAACACTAGAAAATTTTGTCGCTGATCAAAGGATAGTCGCAGTTTTAGCATTGAATGTGAATTCAAATAACTTATCCTTATAAAGGTTCCAGTACATAAGTTCAACGAAATATTTCGCAAGGGTATTAACCCCCCTCCCACTTTCTTGCATCCGAGCTGCACGTGTTTAGAAATCTTGGGTTGCAACATTATGAGGACAAGAGAATTAAAATCCTAAGACCCTGTAGCAAATCAAACATGGTGACAGAGGACCTAATCAAACAGAATTAAAAGGGACCAGAACTGATTCAAAAAGAAATAGTTTGTCAACTTCAGTTGGCAAACATTTGTTCTTTAAAGTAAGCAAATATTTATTTCCTGGCTGTTATTAACTACCGGTTGTGGTTTGTTGGATTTTTTGAGTCCAGGGTTCCCACATTATTCAACTACCTGAATACTAATTAATTTCTCAAAAAATCAATTATGTATAAGTTGATTACTGTATCGTTTCAATTTGCGTAGGTTTTCTTCATATCTTCGAGCATGAATGATGTTCATAGCTAGACAAACCCATCAGATATGCTGCTAGACTTCCTGTGGTTATATCGATATCGCCAATAGTACTGGTAGCAGAAAACGAACAATGAAATGATTTAAAACATTTCAACTTCATATATAACGCCTTGAGATACGTTTTAAAATATGGTTTCTGCAGATCGAGTTAAGAAATAAATTTTCATTACCAACGATTTATTGGTCATCGTCTAGAATCGCTTATTGAGAATCGCGTTACAAAACTACCGATCGAAAAAATTAGAATTGCTCACTGTAACTGATTTATGAATTTGGAGATGCTTTCAGTTTTTATGCAAGGAGCAGTGCAATTATTCAATCGCAACAAACACGTATCCACAAAAACTAGCGACGTTTAAAAAATTATTGGCAATATTCTTGAGATATACTACTATACTGCGACTGTTTTAACTTTGAGGAATACATAAGTGTATTGAAAATTATTTAGCAACCGAAGAAATGGATGAGAGAAGCCCCCTAAAGCCTCGTAAATTCAATATTGGCAAATTAGCTATGAAGGAAAAGAAAACTTTATAGCATGACATCAAAACGGACTTTAATGGTTTAACCCTTGAAGAATGATAACAATGGCTAGGAGCACAAGAAAGGAAACAGCACAATTATACAGTGAAACAGATTAACAAAATTAAAAGGCAAAACTGAAAGTATAAGTTTTCAACAATTCGACAGCTATTGGAAAGTCATAATCAAAAGTCCTATGAGGATATTCAAAGGCCATAAGGTTGACGGTTTGCCCATCTGCACCAGTCATAATCTGCACACGGCACACGGAAAGAAAAGTTGTGTGATTTTTCCTATTCAGTATTGTAACAAGAAATATTGTGTTACTACATACCAAAATTACTGAAATATTCCATACACATTCAAAGCATGCAATATTTGAACAAAGACCTGCTTAAAAGCACGTACGTACATGGGGTAGCAGTCTGAAACGTCTCGTAGTACAAAAAATCTGGATTTAGTTCTATAATTCAATGCCTGGCGGGGTATTTGCACGAGGAGTAGTTGGTCGAACGGTCCAGTACCACTAATTAATGCGAGATAATTACTCAAAGTAGTTGTCACTTTCTGATATCTGTCCAGAGCGCGGCAGCATATATAGCAAGATAAATTGCATGGTTTGAGTGTGTAGGGGAAAGCACCGTACTGATGAGTCCCAGAAGGACGAAACCAGTTGGTCTGCGGTTTTCCATACACATTCAAAGCATGCAATATTTGAACAATGAAATATTCTACAATAATTTTTAGGAATTTTAAAACAAAATTGTCGTGTCTTTTTGTGACATTATTTAAAACAGTTCTTGGAAAAAATATGCTACAATATTATTCGCAGTTGTGTGAAATAATAGACTAGTAATACATATCACAAAATTTTGAAATATTGCCATTTAAGTTGTTTGAGGAGGTTGTTACCCCGCGTAGCTGCTTAGCCCAAAGTGAGTAGATTTATGACAAGGACATGCCCCCCCCCTCGAAAATGAAGTTGACGCGTTTCAGAAATTTTTGCAAAAATTATGTCCTGATGAATTATTTGAGGTGAAAGTTTTCGCTGGGACACCCTGTATATGCTATTCATGAAATCTCGAACAGTAGAAGTAAGATGTGATGTTAGCCAGTGGATAATTGTACTCCCTATGTCCGGATCGATGAATAGTTAGAAACTAACGGATATTTCTGAGGACACCAGGTTAAGGAATTAATGGCGCCAAATATTTATGACATAATATGGGTAACCAATTAGTTGGAATTTACCTTTTGGAATTCAATATTATGCTCATGTCTGGTTGACTAAGTTTCCACGCAAATAAGAACAACTGGCCGAAGCATTAGGGTAAACTATCCTATTATTGGCACTGTGCTAGTTATTGGCCCCCATTATATTTTATATATTTATTTAATGCCTGCAGTATCTATGGTAAATTTTATTAAAATTTTTCATATTTGGCAACATTGTGTTTATGAAAACTGTATTACCGACATAACTGTGTCATGTGAACTGTCTAAATCAGCGTTTGAAAAAGTGGAGTGCAACTTTGCTGCTTTAAACGCAAGTTTTTCACTAGGTCATGCATGTGTAAGATATTTTAGAATTTAGAGGGTCAGAGTTTTCCTGAATGCAAATATTTTATATGGATATAGTAAAAGTTTATGGTTTAAATTTAAATAAAATCGCCTTATAACCTCCAAACTTTAAGCTGGAAACAATATTTAAGGGGTGCCAACAATTAGTACCAATAATGTACAAAATTTAATGATTGGGACTCGGTGCCAATTATTAGTTTTTCCCTTTTCCAATAACTGTTCCCAGTTATTGGCACGCTTTATTTGCATTAAAAGAGTATCGTAGTTCCGACATCCCATTTCCGTACAAGGCGAAATCAGTGACAGTTCCGTACACGATGCACTTGTCGCGATACTGGGGATCATTTGTAAGAAACTGTTATTAGCAATAGAGGTAGTTGCGTACAGGTACAATCCCTTAGTGACCATATACTCGGAGAGCATTCTAAGAATCACCCGGCCAAAAAGTGGTGTTGCCCGTCACTGAATATGGCCAAAAACTTGGTTCCACGGCCCACTATTTCCGGTCTGTGGGCAAGCGGAGCGAGAGAAGCGAGCGGAGCGTTTAAGTCCCCCCCAAACAAAAACATTAACATTTGAAAATAATAGAAGAGAGATCAACATACACTTCCGAATTGAAGTCTAATTATTAACAGCGTTGTATTGGAAAGATAAACTCGAATTAGTGGCTTACTGCATTTTCAGCAGGTCAGCGCACGAAACGGCACTCAAACTAAGTAGAGGTTTGTGATGACGCACTAAACGGGAAACGCAACTACCACTATTGCTAATGACAGTTTCTTACAAATGATCCCCAGTATCGCGACACGTGCATCGTGTACGGAACTGTCACTGATTTTGCCTTGTACGGAAATGGGATGTACGGAACGGCCACCAATTCCATTAAAAGTATTTACAAAACCAACTTACTGCGGTATTAAATGTATCATGCACTCGCGCATTATCATAAAAAGTGTTTAATAAACCATTATAGTTTATATGCAAAAAATTCCCAGTGTAAAACATGTTCTAAAAAATGGTATAAAAAAAGTTGACCTAATATTTTTTCCGATTTTTTGAAAAATAAAGCTACACTGAATACAAAGTTTCTAATTTTCACTTATAATAAAATTATTTACTAATTATCTACCGACCAAACTGTTTAAAGTGTAATAATCGTGAATGTCGAGGTGCCAATGATTAGAAAACTGGGTATGCCAATTACTAGGTTTTGGTGCCAATAATTAGAAATTTAGGTATGCCAATTATTGGATTTTGGTGCCAATAACTGGCAAAATGTGTTTCTAAAATATTATTGTAAAATTTAATAAAAAATATTGTCATGAAGCGATTTTCAGTACATAATCCGAATTCTGGGGATTTCAGTGTTTATATTTTCATTTCAATCAGTTCTGCATGGGCAAAAACGGACTTCTTAAGCCATTTTGTAACTCGGTGATACCTTAAAGTGCCAATAATTGGGTAGTGTACCCTATATCATGGATAAAGCGTTCCTTTAAAAGATAAATTCCAATAAAAAGAAGTCTGAAATGTACTTTGTAACTTAACCGTCGTTAGAGTGGGTCACCTTATAGTAATTAACTGCCAAAAATGCACTAGGGTTGTTATGCGTCCACCACCTCCATGTTTCCATGTTTCTCGTAAGCATTTTTGTGGTTTGAAGTAATGCGCCCAAAGACGACAAATAAGACTGTGGAGAAACCGAGATGTCTAGCAACTTCCACTTATATCACACAACCTTAAAGCGTGCCAATTGCCTTTATAAAAACAGCTCCTGAATAAAATGGTCTTAATTCTTAAATGAAAAAATAAAATTAATTTTAAACTGAAACTGTTTTAATAGTCTTAAAAACTTTGGGATTAATTGTAGTAAAATCGTTATTATTTAAGATCAAATGCTGACACTTTTAAATACAGGCAAAAATTGCGTTTCACCGTTCTCCAAAGTGCCATTTTTATAACGGAAACTGGTAGCAGACGACGCGTGCCAACAGTGGAAAAATAAAGGTTAGGATAGGTTAGGCGTTGCCGTCAGCGCGTAAATGTGCTTTTGTCAAGGCTAAAACAAGTTTTTTCTTCCGGACATTATTCGGCTTTGCGTGTCTCATTCAAGCTCAAATAATAGTTGGCTCCAGTCTTAAGATCCCTTAAATTCGTCTGGAGAATTTGATATGAAAGGATCAGACCGCTCGAATGAGCTTTATGCAAAACACTCGGTCATTAAGGTCGTAGACTTTACAGTTCAATGTCAAAGCTTAGGAGCGACGCCAAGTTTAAACGGTGGAAAACTTATAAAATGGGGAATATTCCATAAACGCAAGCACTCTAGTGAAGGAGAATGTAATTTTATGAATATTATTTAAATTATCAAGTTATTAAGGTCCGTTAAAGTTGAATAACATATAACTTACATGGTAATTACTTAAACAAACTATTCAACATTAGGACAAAATATATAAGACAGCTTTGTAGAACATGAAATAGTAATTGCTTGTGTAATTGTCAGATTAACACGTCGATAAGGAAGTTGTTTAATATACGTAGCTATAAAAACAAGACAGAGAGAGAAAGATGAGAAGGTACTATTATTTATAAAAACTAGATATGCGTTTATCAATTTTCAAAAGGTAAATATTTAAGCATGTAGATTTTAATGAGAATTTTTATATTTTTGAATAAACGCTAGAAAGTAATATTCCTTCTACCCATTTTCCGTAAATTATATCACGATAAAAACTGTTGATACAAGAAATCGGCCAGAATACTTACAAAATGAAGACTAACTTCGTTGCTGTTGCTCCCACCACGAAATAACATCAATAACATTGTTCTTATCATCTTCAGGCAACTCGCCTTCATTTCCTATGGACAAAACAGGATGTTCCACTTTAATTTCCGGATTTTCTCTAACGCCCGATTCCTCCACCTGCGGTGCAACTAAACGAGGAAATACTGGTACATAAGTTTGTGGTTCAACTTTAACCCTCCCAGGAGATGAAGAAGTGTCACTGTAAAGCTCTGGCGATAAAGAGGCACTTGTGTGAATGTTACTGAGTAAGGATAAGTCTTGTACTCCGGTAAAATCTGCGTCCATCAACGAAGGATCAGATAGGATCTGGTCATCTACATCTATTGGTTCTAGGTTTTCGTTATTGTCTTCATATAAATGGGCTGGTATGAAGTGATACATGCTAGAACCTTGAATTCTTATATATTGTTGGGGAGGTGGTGTCGGGTTGGTTGAAAGGTCATCTTCATCAAGGGAAGGTGACGTTAGAGAGTACGCGTATTGGGCATTGGATTTGTTGGTGAAGGTAGGGGACGAAGATGAGGGTGAAGGATAGGAAGCAGATGTGGAAATATTTTCCGAGTATTCACCCGAATCGTCCATCGCTAGTATATCCTCGAGGCTCCTAATATACTCCACTGCCATTCTAAGTGTTTCTACCTTGCTAAGTTTTTTGTTGCCACCTCTTCCTGCGTTGGACTCAAAAGCAGCAGCGATAGAATTTGGAATATGTTGTCTTAAAGTAGCAAATCCGTTATTTACTTGTTTAACTCGGTTTCTCTCGCGTGCGTTTCTTCTGGCTACTGCCACAGGAGGAGGGTTATGTACTCTAGTTATTTCTTTACCAGTTTTTGGGCGTTTCCTCGCTGTATTGGTAATTAAAATATCTTGTTTTTCAGATTTTTGGTTAGGGAGGATTTGTTGAGATTTCCGCACTATTATTATTTCCCTCCTATCGGTGTTCGTATTCGCACTAGTGGAGTGTTGGAGTATATTAAGTTTGTGGGGAGAAGTATTATAATGCACTACACTTAAGGCACTCATTATTTTTAGTAGTCCAAGGCGCGGTATTTTCTTTAAGGTTTCGGCACTAGCACTAATGTCATGTACACATTGCGGTTACGCACGAAGTACTAATCGTTCGTTAAGGGTCAACATCACAGTCGTAAAACGTCACAGAGTAAAGCAAATGGTCACCAACTTAGCTACATAAATTGGTGACGTATACCGGACGCGTAATTATACTGGCGCGTATACAATTGATCTTATTATGAGTTTGTCGCGTGTTCGAGTTATAAGGAACAAGAAATGAACCGACAATTCTAACGTAACTTTTGCACATTCGACACGAGACCCGTACAAATAAACTCCTCCCTTTTAGAGGGGTTGGTTTTTAGATCACAGCTGTTATAACACCGTGTGTAGAAAAAGCGGCAAGCCCTTACAGTAAATGTGCGTATGTGTGAAACAGAATATAAGGGACTGGAGGGGAATTTGTTTTGATAGAGAATTACCTAGCGGTAGTTTGTGATTTTTGCACATGCGCCTTCCGGTTGAAATATTCAAATTCGAATCCGGTAATAACATTTTCCTTCACTTTACCACCTTCCGTTGAACAGACGGATGATCAATTCATAATAATTATTCGAATGATATTTTCTTACCTATACATATATTTTCTCAGGCTCAGTTATAATAGTATATTATACACGAGTTTATAATGAATGCTATTATTACCGACGATGAAGTTTACAACACGAGCGAGTGAAACGAGCGAGTTTTGTAATCATCACCAAACAACCAGATTAAAAATGAATATGAAATGAAAATGAAATTCAGAAGTTGATGCCTGAATGAGTAGTAGGTACTGAATTCCAACAACTTGTCCTTTGGAAAGTACCACCACAGACATTGAATTAAGGAACTAAATGAAAATTTCTTGTACGGAGATGTTAGAATGCTCTCCAAAATGCTACCACTCGTAGGCCGATATCGGAACATTCATAACGTATCTGTGAAGTTTTTTATTTATTTAAAAATAATACTCATGAATGTCGAATCTAAAAAGAAACTTTTAATTCAATAGCAACCCTAATTTTGTAAAATTAGTAAATTAAACTAAAATTCTCCTGTCCACATCAATTGTGGAAACCAAATTAGCAGTAGAATTTGTTCTCTGATGTACCTGCTGTGCATCCAAAATAATGAGATCGTATTATGGAAAACTTTTTTTGTACATTTCCCCGAAAATTTGATTAAGCATGAAAGTTGATGCTTGTTATTTGTTACTAAATGCAAAACGAATGTATCAGAAATAGGCAGCGTTGCTTGTTTAAAAATTAAAAAATATGCAGTAGGAAGAAGTTGTTCCAACTAGAAAATCTTATTCATACAATGTGTACCATTATTATTACTTTTTATTTTTTTGTTGGACAAAATTATACCAATTTTTATTTCTTTTTAAATAAATATTACTTAAAAATTACAAACGCCTGGGCATCGACTCAATTAATTTATAAGTGTATCCATTATCAATTACTTCCCAAGCACTTTTCAGTGGAGCATAAAGGGTTTACAAATAAGTGTAATTATTTCCTCTAAATTTGCCATCCAAGTAATCCCACATATTTTCTATGGGATTTAGGTCAGGTGACTGCGATGGACATGGCACAATTTCGAAGTGTTACTCCGCTAACCACTCGTGCACAAGTTTTGACAAGTGTTTTGTTTTATTATCTTGATGAAAAACACATCTTAAGGGTAGGAATGGGTTCAACACGACCAGAAATCATAAATTGTTTCTGAATTCTCGACACAACGGATTTATTTAAATTCAAACTTCTTGAAATCTCAGATTGTTTGACACCATTTTTAAAAACTTTTGAGTAATAAGTTTTCTAATTTCACTTTAAACTGTTTTAGAGCGACTCATTTTTCCTTCACTAACCAGAAACAGTGACGATGCGATAAATTCTCGGGATAAATACAACTTAAACTGACTTTAAACCTATTTATCTACTACATCAATACACAATATAAATTTTTATGACATTCATTTGAATGCTCTAATGACATACTTTAGAGCCCTTGTGAGTTAAAGAATGTTAAATACTAATACTAATGCTAAAATCAAATCAAATGTAACTTAAAGAGATGTCAAAAGAGTACTGACGGAAGTCAAAATATATGCGTACCGGGCTGCTACTTTTTATACATAATTATTATTTCTCGTTTACTAATAATTTCTTAAAAAATATGATAGTCATGGTCACGCTGATAGTAGATAAAACGTTGTACGGTACTATTATCGTAACTTCATATTATGATACACGATGGGTTATCAAACTCGTCTTGTATCTGTTATGCTACTTTGTATCGTAAATAACTATTATGATAGTTGTTGTTATATTTCCATGATACAAGGATACCCTTTTATAATCCTACATTTCTACCCAACAAAAATCTGAACAAATGCTGCGATTCATTTATTACTTAAAGAGGTCTAGATTTTATTGCAGGAATTATTTATGCAGAAGCAATGTGAATACTGGAATATGTTTTTAATGTTAAAAAATAATGTTTTTAATAATACATTAATTTTTTAAAAGTAGCTATATTTATGGTCACTACCAACTGTATTTTATTAAATTTATTCAATCAGTATCACAATCTTATAACAAACCGTTTGCAAAACAGGAATTTAGGTATCAAGGCAAAATAAAATATGTTTGAATCAAATTCGGCTAGATAATTTAACGAATATGAGAATTCGTACATGGGAACTCGATTTTTAAACATTTTCAATCAAAAATACGAAATTTGCAAAGTTGTCATGGTAGCAAAAGGTAAATAAAAAAAATATCGCTTGTAATCTCCCTAGTGCTTGAATTATTATTTCCGAAAATTTTTACGACGTCTCCAATGTTGTGAAAATTATCTCTAGTCGAAGACGAGGGATAATTTTCAAAACTTCAAAACTTCTGCTTTTAAATCCCGCGTCATTATTTGACAGAAAAATTTCCTCGTATTAATTTCGCTCAGGACACACCGCGGAGGAAGAAAAAGAAAAGGAAATTGTTTGGGTTGTCGTGGTAATGAAACCAAAAACAAACTTCTGATAGGCGAAAAAAGCGATGTGTGAAATTTTCAGTAGTAATATCACAAGAGAGTGAGAATAACTTGAAAATAATTCGACAGATTTTCGAAAACTTGTCGCCAGGCAATAGACACGAGAGCCCGTAGAGTAGAATGTGGAGAATTATTTCCGAAGTTATTCTTACTCTCGTGTGGTATTCGAAAGATTATTTTTTGACGTTCAAATAAGAGAAAACTCTTCAATATTATTCTTTTATTGTAACAATTAGTGATTAAAACATATTTGACATATGTCAAAACCAGAAAACAAGTCGTTTATCAACAAAAATAACATACTAAAAAAAATTCCCGCTGGGACAAGTTAAGTAAAAAATTCTCACTATAATAATGATTTAATTGGACAGAATTAAACACGTGATCAAAAATACTGTTAATTGATTGGAAAATAGAAACGTCAAAAAATAATCGCAGTAATTGTTAGGGCTAACTTTTCCCGCTGTCATTCTGACAAAAACTTCACGGCTTACGAGATTTTATACATAAATATAAATTAAATTATGGGGATAAAATCTAAAAAGTTTATTTTAAAATGTGGTCGTTTGAACAATCATATTAATACGCAATTCTTTTAAGATCATATTACAGGACAAACCACATTCTTGAAATTTATGAAACATCTTTACTGGACACCGTGTATATTATAATCATTTCAGAGATTTAAGCAGAAATGCTTCATTCATCTTCCACCCCAAGAGGTAAAAATAGATTGAAATTAGGTTAAATGTATAGAAGCCGAAGTGGTATGGACCAAAAAAGTTCTTAGTGTCAAAACAACCACATGCTCAACTTAGTCTCGCTTATTATTTTGGAAAGACAAGAATATTGAATATAGGTAGCTTGAACTTTGAAAAGCTGTCACGAAATTATACACCAGTTTGACAAAACAGCAGTTATGCGGTTTTTACTTTCCCGCAATAAACTTTCCCCCGTTACAGAGTCTGTGCGTAACATAAGGGCTCCCATAGACCGCAAAGTGCCAATTTAATCTTGCCTGCACTGTTTCTTTGGCCGACTGTAGCGTCTGAGGAGCCATATGGGTTGGTGGTTTCGCTAAGGAAATATCCTGTTGAACGAAGGTGGTGCTCGCTGGATGCCAAATGTTGGATCAAATGCACTTTATAAAAATAGATATTTGTAAAGTGCCACATGTGCTCCTGATAATTGCATGCTCCACGACTCGCTGCTCGGTAAAAATCGTCGCGTCATGTGGTCTATTTTCTTGCAACATACGGGTTTGTTAGACAGTAATTAGTCAAGGAAAAGAATCGGAATTTTAAATTACTTGATTGTAAGTTTGATATATGTATACTCACATGGCTGGGTGATGTATTTGTCTAGATAATAATAAATTATACATACTTGCTTATGTTAATTATTATGTGATACTGCATCCTCACTAGAAAGAAAAACTATTTAGTATTTCATATATTTTTAGAACTTAAGTATTATATGCAGAGTGTCCATTTTCTTTAGCTTTGGTTCTGAATAATAAAATTATTATCGCTTATACTGGCTCTTCAATTTCTTTTGCACAGCACCCAATTTGATTTTTTTAAATAAGTAGAACAAGCTGTCATGACACTTCTTGATTATTTAACTGATCATATGTTGTATACTTCTTGCCTAAAATACAGATTTTTGGTGTTACCAGCATTTATTCAAAATTTTGATACGCGTAGAATAATTTTCAAAATTAGATATGTATAGGGATTGAACAAAAAGCTGTAGTGGTGATGCTTTAATTGCCAAATTAAAAGATTTTAAAATACATTAAATTAGTAACTTATTTTTTAAAATGGAATCAAGTTTCCGTGTCAAAATCTTTGTTTAACTACATTGACCTCCACAAAAGAGAATCACTCAAATATTTATACACCCTGTCCAAGATAAGGAGGGCCAGTATGAGGATATTGGTTAAATGGGAAAAAAGTTGTGTAAATAAATGACCAACAAAATGGCGCCTAGAAATCCTTGATAAGATTTTCTGTTTTTGAGTTATTTTGAAAAAACTGAATTTATGGATTTTTAACTATATTTTTTCTGGCTTTATTATTAAAGTTAGAGCGAAACTGACAAAACTTCTTCACAGGAACTTATTAAATTAAAGATTTCATTGCCAATTATTTTATTCTACGTTTCGTCTTCGAGTAACCATCATCAACTTCATTTTTTTAAATACCATCCTGATTTTCTGATATCAAATTTTATGAGCCCTCTCTATTCTGAATTCAACAGTGTACCACACATTATGGTTTAATTACGTTTCGACCCTTTTTTGGTCATCATCAAAAATTTTTAAGATACGGACCTGTATTTCTCATAATTTTATAAAAGATAGGTACATACAGTATAAGTTGGGCATTTCTAAGTGCACCACAAAAGTTTTACGAATCTGTTAGGTGATACTAGCGATAAGCATAACGCATCTTGCAGTTTTGGAAAATTTTGTTCGTTTCTGATAGCTGAAGAAAGTAGCGAAGTCAACAGCACATTTCATTTTACGACTTATCCTGTATGTACCTACTTTTTGCAAAATTATGAGAAATTCAGGTCCGTAACTAAAATTTTTTTGATGATGGTCAAAAAAGGGTCGAAACGTTATTAAACCATAATGAGTGGTACATTATTGAATTAAGAATAAAAAGGGCTCATAAAATTTGACATCAGAAAATCAGGTCCGTATTTGAAATAATGAATTTCATGAAAAGTTGCTACCAAGAAGCTTCGTCAGTTTCCCTCTAACTTTAATAATAATGTCAGAAAAAAATATAGTTAAAAATTCATAAATTCAGTTTTTTTCAAAAACAGAAAATCTTATCAAAGATTTGTAGGCTCCATTTTGTTGGTCATTTAATTACACAACTTTTTTTCCCATTTAACCAAATTCGTATATCTTGTCATTTCCTCATTTCCAATATTCCCATACTGGCCCTCCTTATCTTGCACAGGGTGTATGCTTGTGGCGTAATTATTATTTGCCACTATTTATAACCAAATTTATAGAGAAGCTGGTCATTTAAAAAAATTTATTTAATATGATTTAACAAAATGTAACACAGCTGGTGTAATTCTTAATTACAGAAAATTTGATATAACAACAGAAAAATAAACATTTCCACACTTGGAGTAGCTTGTATTCTCCCTTCACTAGAATGAATGAGCCTGCACCCTGAGGAATCCCTTCCACCAAGTGCCCAATTGAGTTATGGTACAATTGGTCATATTGCTCCACAAGCACATTTGAGAAATCTTGCAAGGAATGTGATGCAGGAACACGAGCTCTAACCTATTGTCCTAACATGTCCCAGACGTGCTCAATAGGGTTGAGATCAGGACTTCTTGCTGGCCATCTCATCTTTGGGAAATCGACCACATCAAGGTCCTCAGAAACCATCCTAGTATTGTGCTGGGTCACATTTTCTTGCATCATAATACAGTTGTCATCAATAAATGGTGCAAAAGACACTACATATTGGTCTAGATCTAGGATGTCCCTAGTGTACCTACCGCACGTTTAGGTACAAAGAAAACTGACATGGGTATTTTAACTTAATTGGTTGCTTTCTTAATAGTTTAGTCGGTAGATGGCTGTTCCTAGAGCTCGTAATTCCTGAGCTTCTTGACTTGCTTTGGACTTTTGTGCTTATAATTTTTAAGTTGTTACTTTTGGTTAAGTTGTTTACTTTTTGGTAGTTTATGTTCTTATCGAGTTTATAACACCATTATGCATGCTTTTAAATGCGCTCGTGATCTTTTAACTGTCAAATTTACACTCGTGGCTACCAAGCAAATCAACAGCTTTCGTAAAATTTCCGACAATTCCAGACCACTTATTGTATTACTACAGAAAATAATTTTGTTCAATCCAAATTTCAAATCCAGTTTCTAATTCATTTTTAGCCACAATATTGTGGAGCATACCGTATGCTATTGAGCTGTTCCCGTTTTACAGAGCTTGAATGGTTCGCATTTGGTAGTGCTTGTTTCAAGATAGTTTCTGAATCAAGTTGAAGTTTTTTATTTTAGAACAACAAAATAACATACATACTTATTGAGAAACATAACCCATTTTTATCACAATAAAAATATGTAACTGTCGAAGCTCGACGAAGAAAAGAGTTGTCAATAATGAGAGTAATATAAGTATAGGTAATAATACGTAGTTTGCAATAAATGACTCACAAAAATATTATCTTACAGAAACTAGTAGGGATCCAGAGATGACGCTCACGTGTTCACATGTGACCCTTACCCATAATTTACCTGCTTTCAAAAAAAGTTCGTATAAAAAGGTAAAATCCCGCTACAATCGCTTAACATAACAAAAAATAATAATTCCGTAAAGCAACAAGACCCCTACGGCCCCAGGTTTCATTTTTTAGGCACAAACGTCACAATAAAAAACCGTTAGTTTCCTAACTTAAACTCTCACTTTGACCGCATTTGTAAACCGGAAGGTATATTTTTAACAGCAATACCTACAGCATCAAGGAAGGTCTTAATAAAAGATATTCAAGTGCCAAACCGATTATTACCCTGAAGGCAGAATGAATGGGTGGTTCTAATTTAAAATAGTTGAAAAGAAAGCTCTTGTATTACAGTACGCCCAAAATTCTAACCCTTTATTACACATACACTATATAATAGCTGAAATAGGGAGGATCGACACGCGTTGGTCACCCCATCAGGGCGTACTGAAAATATATTGGCTAGACTTGTACTTACATGAAGAAATATAGGATTTACTTAAGTAAAAATGAAGTCAATTTTCTCCCCCCTGTAACATAGGTATACCTACATCTACATATTTTTAATATAACTACCGACTTGCAATATTTTATTTTCTTTTGATAAATTAAGTTGAAGGCAGAACATTTTTTATGCTAATGGTGCTAAACCCCAATCTGCTTCCAAAACTGCACGACTATGACTTGCAAATTTTAACATGATTACTTTAAAAAATTCGACTATACCACTGCGGATTTCAATTTGGAAACTCAGCATGTCAATAAGGACTATTTACTATTGTTTACATGACATACAGAAGCTGGCATAAAAAAGAAGAATATTTCCGGCGTAATCAATTTGATACAAGTTGCATGGTGCAAGCCGATCACAGAGTATATAGTTATCCAGTGATTTATTTGACATTCCGCCACATATATTTCTGTATATGTCGAGTATAGAAAGGACCTACCGGGGTATTGGCAGTTACGTGAAAGAATAGAAAATCCAGGCAATTGTTGTGCAAATCCAGTTCCAATAGTCGCGTGGCAAGAAGCGTGGCGAGAGTAGACGAACCCATCCCGATCCTAGCGCTGTTTCGCTCTAGCACAGGTAGTTTACAGAAGACGTCTGTGTTAAAAAGAAATGGATATAGTCATAGAAATAAAAGCTCAACAGTTGAACATCTGGTCTGATGTAGCCCCCTTCCTCAGGTTGCAGCGATCCCCTGAAATTTTAGTGTTGCCCTTCAGGTTTTAATCTATGTACGTACCTAGAGGTAGATAAATACAGGGTGTGTTTACAGGGCGTGTAGTTAAAAACCAATCGAACTTGCAAAATTTAAAACTGTAAAATTTCAATTATTCATTTTTTCGACTATACAGGATGCCCCATTTTACCTGCACAGCACCTAACTTTGTTTTCTTAAATGGAACAACCTGTATTTGATCGAATTTTTGAATTGTTTGTTGAATTTAAGGGACACTTTGTTAACCATAAATTGGGTCTAACTCTTACGGTTTCGACGTTACTAGACGTAAAAAATCGTCATTTTTCAAATTTCATCAATTATAACTTGGAAACGGTACGAGATAAAGAAAAATGACTTACATGTCCCTTTCCCAGTTTTTAATTCTCTACCTAATGGATCTGGAAAATAGTGTAAAAAATAACAAAAAGTTGCCAATCAGGAAGCAGTATTTTCCAGACCCATTAGATAGAGAATTCTAGGATATGGACATGTAAGTCATTTTTATTTATCTTGTACCGATTCCAAGTTATAACTTATGAAATTTGAAAAGTGTCGATTTTTAACGTCAAATAACGCCGAAACCGTAAGACTTAAACCCAGTGCATGGTTAACGAAGTGGCCCTTAAATCAATAAACAATTTTAAAATGCAATCAGATACAGGGTGTTCCATTGAAGAAAACAAAGTTAGGTGTTGCGCAGAAAAAATGGGACATCCTGTATAGGCAAATTTTATAATGTAAGGAAGTCAATGGATGCAACTTTCATTTGAACCATTTTCGATATCTACAACTTCTGTTGAATTATGGAGTGAATATCTTTTAAGATTTTTCCGTAATAATCTGATAAACCGGAAATATGTGACGTTCAAATCTGGTTGTCATATTTTCTGTGTTACTTTCATTATTTGGCAACAACTTCCCTTCATTCCAAATATTGCACCATACATTTTGGGAGTTGGGTACCCCAAAACCTACCCCAACGTTTCTTTCTTACTCCTCTTGTTAATTTTAATGGAAAATTCGAAATCGCCAATCTTTTTGCAAAGTTTCTTGTCTGTTTGAATGTTCAGAAGAACCTTAAAAATATTCGAACTTCAGCGCCATTTAGCTCTGAAAGAAAGCGTTTTTGAATAATAGTTTATATGACAAACCCTTATTATTTTGAAGAATTCTGTCTTCTACCAAAGTTTGTCGATTAAAAACTGGACCACCCTAATTAAGTTTGCCTTTGGCGCACCGATCTGCTTCAGATATACTATTTTCCGATTAAAGAATTCTCACATGGATCCTTGGACCCTTGAAAGGAAACGTTCGAATTTGGACAAGATATGCCTCTCACCGAGCGGTTTATGATTTCTAATACGATGGCACTTTACCTCGCTAGCTCTAGCAAGAGCCGAGATAGAGCAAAAGTAGGCCCGAAAATTCAAGGAAACCTTCATTTGGTCGAAAAATTGGCTTATGGGTCACTGTCCCCATCATATTTTTTTATCTACTATGAGTACCTACATAGGTAATATACATTTCTACGACATTCATCAACAGCTTTCTTTAGCGCCCTTACGCTTTAAAGATGCCAGATTGGCACATTTAGTGCCCGCGTTTTCTTAAGCGAATTGCAACGTTTATTACAAAATTTGTGCAATTTGATATATAAACTCGACCCCGGGAGAAGTTGAAGAGAGACATTTAATAGCCAATTGCTGCTCTCTCGATATCCGAGGAAAAACTTCTCATTCGTAGAGATGTCAAAAGAGTACTGATGGAAGCAAAAATATATACATACCCGACCTGCTACTTTTTTGTACATAATTATTACTTCTCCTTTACTAATTATTTCTTAAGCAAATATGATAGTCGTGGTCACGCTGATAGTAGATAAAACGTTGTACGATGCCATCCACATCAACAAGAAACACAGATTTATTATAGAAATAAAGAGGTAAAGCGAACAGATCAACAGTTGCTTATAAACAAAACTACATACGTAGTACGTACCCTATGTTCATTACGTGGTAATAATTAGCCCCTGATAAATTTCTTCATCACGTGTGTGATGTAGAGGACCGTTAATTATCTATGAAAAATACCCCGCGCACTTTTAATAGAGCAATTCCAGCGTTGATGGAGGGTAACGCTTCCTAATCTAATTCCAGTGGGCCATGTTGATGGAGGGGCACGAATTCTAATTGAAGGGGAGCTTGTTTATCCAATAACCGAATAATCGAACACATGCGGTTCAATTATCCGGAATTCCGTTATAAATTTAATCGCGCTTTTTCCGACTATATAGGTACGATAGAGAAGGAGAATGTTTACCTACAGTATGTTGTTCAATAATACAGTATATACCAGAATACAATAATATAGGCAAATATGACGTTTTAAGGAACGATTTAAAGAACAGACCCAGTACCATACGCTGGTGGCTTGATTCTTTAATTTATTTAAGTATAGGTAGATTGACTTCAAACTCCAAACCACCATGACATTCAAGACACCAGGATAATGAAAATTTATAAAGTTTTTAATTACGGCAGCTGGTAAGTTGATAAAACCTGTTAACCGCGGCTGCTACCTTTGGCATTATGGCTTAATCAATGTGTTATCTTTGATATCACAATAAAATTTAAATACATGTAGATAAGCGAATTACAAAATCGAAGAGAAATTGCTTTTTCCCTCTTACTTTCTTTCCGTCTTCTGTGTATGTAATTTAGAGTAATTTAATACTAGTAGAACTTGGATAAAAATCAAAATCTAAGTTTTTTCTGTTATGATTTCTTAATAGTTTCGAAATGCAAATTACCTAATTAAACGTAAAAGAAGGCTTTAATAACAATTATCGATTTTACATATACCCACATACCGTGTGACAAACTTCCATGTGTACATGGGGAAATAACATGGGCAATTACATTTTTGGGAATTCCTGCTCCCCATGTGTAGTTACAGTGGTGGTAAAGGTAGCAATCGAAAGACTATTTTTTTCTGCGTATGAGGATATCAAAAACTCTACAACTTTCCAATTTATTAAAGCATTAAAAGCAAAAATTACATTAATAATTTTCCAACTAAAACACAGAAATTTATCAGATTATCCATGGCAACTTAATTTATTCTAATCACGGACGTCTTTGATTTTTATGGATTTTCTGAACTGTCAGCATTTAAAAAGAAAAGGTTTTCATTGTGAAAATATTTTACGGCGGCAATAGTTTGCGCGTAGTCCGTGCCTTATTTTCTGTAAAATTCAATAACGGTCCTATTCCTTCGGTAACAACAATAAAAGATTTAGTTAAGAAATTTGAAGATACTGGGAATCTTTCATTGAAAGAAGGTAATTTTTACTAATAAATTTACTTGGTTTTTATTTACATAATTCTGATTCGCTTATTATTAGTACCTAGTTGCTAATTCCTTATTGTTCGCTAACTTAAATTTTACTGGGATTATGAGAAATTTAACAAGTGATAACGTGGAGTGAAACAAAACTAAAATTAATATTATCATTTATTTTTTTAGTCGTTCCAAGAAATCTAAATGTTGAGGTAGAGGAAATGGTAATAGGCCTGATAACTGCTAGTCCAACATCTAGTTTAAGGTCTATTGCCCTAGAATGTAATGTTTCAAGAGAAACTGTCCGTAACATATTAAAAAAAAACAAATATCATCCCTTTAAATTCCAATGTCACCAAGAGTTACTTCCTTTTGACGAAGAACCAAGGCAAACTTTCTGTGAAGAAATGCAAAAACGGGCTAATCGGGATCGCAGCTTCCTCTCATCAATTTGTTTCATCGATGAGTGTACACCTTCACATTAAATCAAGAGGCAAAATTCACAAAACGTTATGCATTGGGCCCAGGAAAATCCCAGAATAAATCTAACCACTACAACGCAATACCCTCAAAAAACCAATATTTGGGCAGGCAGTTTTAATAATCGCATTATAGGACCATTTGAAATACAGGGAAATTTAAATTCAGAAGCTTATTTAGATCTTTTAATTAACCATATTGGGCCTGCATTAGAAGAAGTTGCACATGCGATTCGGGAGGTCTGGTTTCAGCATGACGGATGCCCAGCACATTTTGGAGCACAAGTGAGGGAATAATTAAATGAAATATTTCCAGAGAGCTGGATTGGTCGAGGTAGTGCTACAAACTGGCCAGCTAGATCTCCCGATTTGGCACCGTGTGACTTTTTCTCGTGGGGTCATTTAAAAAATAAGATTTATAAAACTCGTCACCCAAATATTGATTCTTTAAAATGCTATTTTTGCGGAATGCAACTTAATAAACGATCGGCAACTTGCGAATGTGAGAAATTCTTTCTATAATAGGCTGGGATACTGTCTGATTCAGAATGGGGGTTTATTTGAATATTTGTTAGGTATAGTTATTTTTCTTTTTTTATGTTACTTTAATTTCATTGTATATTAATAAGTTTTTGTCCTTACCTAGATATGAAATAAATAAGTATTAAATTGCCAGATTACAAAATTCATTAGAGCAAAATAAACAAATGTTGCCGCTTGTTAAATTTTTCATAATTGCAGTAAAATTAAAGTAATTTAATTTTTATTATTTCATTTTGCTACTTTAACATTTTCCCAAAAACTTTTTAATATGTTAGACGACACCTACAATTTACTCTAAACTATGGACCAGCATTCACCAACGAAACATCCACACTAGTAATCAATTAATTGTCAACTATAGGTAATGACAATAATAATGTGAATGAGAATTATGTAAATAAAAAAACAAGTTTATGTATTAGTAAAAATTAACTTCTTTCGATGAAAGATTCCCAGCCTTCAAATTTCTTACTAAATTATTTGTTGTTATACCGAAGGAATAGCACCGTTATTGAATTTTACAGAAAATAAGGCACGGACTACGCGCAAACTATTGCCGCCGTAAAATATTTTCACAATGAAAACGTTTTCTTGGACTGAATAAATATTTTTGTTCATTTTTAAATATTGACAGTTCAGAAAATCCATAAAAATCAAAGACGTCCGTGATTAGCATAAATTAAGTTGTCATGGATAATCTGATAAATTTCTGTGTTTTAGTTGGAAAATTATTAATGTAATTTTTGCTTCTAATGCTTTAATAAATTGGAAAGTTGTAGAGTTTTTGATATCCTCATACGCAGAAAAAAACAGTCTTTCGATTGCTACCTTTACCACCACTGTAACTACACATGGGGAGCAGGAATCCCTAAAAATGTAATTGCCCATGTTATTTCCCTATGTACACATGGAAGTTTGTCACACGGTATATAACACTTCATATATAAGAAGTTGAAATAATATAATGAAGTGAACTACTGAATATATTTAACAATTTTACCAATTAATTAACTAGCTAAAACATTTGTAGCTATTAAGAAAATGTTTAGTGCGTGCAAGGTTCAGCAAACATAAGGTGGCAAAGTTCATTCAAATTTCTAGTGTCTCTAAATTAGTTCGTATACACTAAGTACAAGTAAGTTAATATGGCTCGATGAATGACGCGAGATAGGAAATTATTAAGTTCATAAACAAAATAAATTAATAAAGTCGTCTTCAATTGGAACCGAACAATAAACTAGACTGAAGGAGCATTCTTCACAACTTATGTCACGAATGTGTTTCAGAATAAAAAACAACAGTCAGCTAGAAATATTTCAGAGAGAATGCTTTTACGCTAATTGCCGACTTGTCGTTTATATTGTCTCTTCAATGAATGAAATAATGCAGAACATATAACAATTATGGTTAATACATTTTCACTGTGTAAAAACAGACTGGATGAATTGCTCATGTCGTGGAAATCGCTTACCCTGGGCAACCATTAAATGGAATAATTTGCCATCGGGATTTTTATGGCTTTTTAAAGTGTTTCTCACAAAAACCCGCTAAGTATCTTTGCTGCAAATTTCGTTTCTTCTGCTTGAGTAGTTTTATGTCGAACATTTTGTGGGAAGTCGGTTAGTCGGTAGTATTTAATTCAATTTAAGTGGGGCAAAATGTCCAAACAGTTTAGGATTTTTGAACTCTTTCTAAAGTAAGTATGCTAAATATCAGAGATATATATATATATATATATATATATATATATATATATATATAATTTGGCGCTATACCAACTTTCAAATTTTGCAGTAAACTCAAGTAAAAACGAAACATATATTACCATAAACAAGGAAAAAGTAATACTGACTCCACTACTAAATGTCGTTGTCTTTCCCTCGATGTTCAAGGAAATGTATCCCTATAAAACATGATCCGGCAATCGCACCTATACAAGAAACATCAGATCAAATATCTTTCAACACTTGTTCACATAAATTCCTCATAAGCTACCTACCAGATTCTACCGTTTAATGACATCAACACATATCTAAACTTCAGCATGCTCAAATAATATAAATTACCAGAAAAAATTATCCATGCTGGGAGTTGTACAACGCGAAAGCTGGCGTCTGTAGCACTGTGGGAGGATCCGAAAACTTAGCTGGGACACTGATGAATTGCAACAGGTTATAAACCAGCGAGGAAGTTGTGCCTTGTGTGAAAATATCAAATGACCTTTTCCAAGCCGTTAAACCCTCTTCATATAAATTAACTGCTGCTTCTGGTAATAAAACTTTTAGGGGATATCCGGGATAATCTAAACGTCTATTGTATTTTATTACGTCAGATGAAAAGCTCGTAATTATTACCATCTCGAGGAAGAACAAGAGCTACTAAGCTGTTATTTTATTCTATGTAGTGTAGGTCCCAAATAAGTAGGTAATATTCCACTATAATAAATATAATCCATTTAATTCTTTTGAACTATTTACATTTCTCTATTTACCACCCGCGTATGTATACCGTGTGACAAACTTCCATGTGTACATGGGGAAATAACATGGGCAATTACATTTTTGGAGATTCCTGCTCCCCATGTGTAGTTACAGTGGTGGTAAACGCTACAACTTTCCAATTTATTAAAGCATTAAAAGCAAAAATTACACTAATAATTTTCAAATTAAAACACGGATATTCATCAGATTACCTATGACAATTTAATTTATTCTAATCAAAGACGCCCTTGATTCTAATTTCTAATTCGTCTGAACTGTCAACATTATTTATCGACAATTTAAAATTTGGGTTTCAAAATTAACAAAAATATTTATTCGGTTGAAGAAAAGGTTTTCATTGTGAAAATTTACGGCGGCAATAGTCTGCGGGTAGTCCGTGCCTCATTTTCTGTAAAATTCAATAACGGTCCTATTCCTTCGGAAACAACAATAAAAAATTTAGTTAAGAAATTTGAAGATACTGGGAATCTTTCATTGAAAGGAGTTAATTTCTACTAATAAATGTATTTGGTTTTTATTTACGTATATAATTCTGATTCGCTTATTATTATTACCTAGTTGCTAATTCCTTATTGTTCGCTAACTTAAATTTTACTGGGATTATGAGAAATTTAACAAGTGATAACGTGGAGTGAAACAAAACTAAAATTAATCTTATCATTTATTTTTTTAGTCGTTCCAAGAAATCTAAATGTTGAGGTAGAGGAAATGGTAATAAGCCTGATAACTGCTAGTCCAACATCTAGTTTAAGGTCTATTGCCCTAGAATGTAATGTTTCAAGAGAAACTGTCCGTAACATATTAAAAAAAACAAATATCATTCCTTTAAATTCCAATGTCACCAAGAGTTACTTCCTTTTGACGAAGAATCAAGGCAAACTTTCTGTGAAGAAATGCAAGAACGGGCTAATAGGGATCACAGCTTCCTCTCATCAATTTGTTTTACCGATGAGTGTACCTTCACTTTAAATCAAGAGCGAAATTCACAAAACGTTAGGCATTGGGCCCAGAAAAATCCCAGAATAAATCTAGCCACTACAACGCAATACCCTCAAAAAATCAATATTTGGGCAGGCATTTTTAATAATCGCATTATTGGACCATTTGAAATACAGGGAAATTTAAATTCAGAAGCTTATTTAGATCTTTTAATTAACCATATTGGCCCTGCATTAGAAGAAGTTGCACATGCGAATCGGAAGGTCTGGTTTCAACATGACGGATGTCCAGCACATTTTGGAGCACAAGTGAGGGAATTATTAAATGAAATATTTCCAGAGAGCTGGATTGGTCGAGGTGGTGTTATAAACTGGCCAGCTAGATCTCCCGATTTGGCACCGTGTGACTTTTTCTTGTGGGGTCATTTAAAAAATAAGATTTATAAAACTCGTCACCCAAAAATTGATTCTTTAATTAAGTTGCGGAATGCAACTTAATAAACGATCGGCAACTTGCGAATGTGAGAAATTCTTTCTATAATAGGCTGGGATACTGTCTGATACAGAATGGGGGTTTATTTGAATATTTGTTATAGTTATTTTTCTTTTTTTATGTTACTTTAATTTCATTGCATATTAATAAGTTTTTGTCTTTACCTAGATAAGAAATAAATAAGTATTAAATTGCCAGATTACAAAATTCATTAGAGCAAAATAAACAAATGTTGCCGCTTATTAAATTTTTCATAATTGCACTAAAATTAAAGTAAAATAATTTTTAATTTCATTTTACTGCTTTAACATTTTATCAAAAACTTTTTAATAGGTTAGACGACACCTACAATCTACCCTAAACTATGGACCATTCACCAACGAAACATCCACACCAGTAATCAATTAATTGCCAACTATAGGTAATGACAATAATAATGTGAATGAGAATTATCTAAATAAAAAAACAAGTTTATGTATTAGTAAAAATTAACTTCTTTCGATGAAAGATTCCCAGCCTTCAAATTTCTTACTAAATTATTTGTTGTTATACCAAAGGAATAAGACCGTTATTGAATTTTACAGAAAATAAGGCACGGACTACGCGCAAACTATTGCCGCCGTAAAATATTTTCACAATGAAAACCTTTTCTTGAACTGAATAAATATTTTTGTTCATTTTTAAATGTTGACAGTTTAGAAAATCCATAAAAATCAAAGACGTCCGTGATTAGAATAAATTAAGTTGTCATGGATAATCTAATAAATTTCTGTGTTTTAGTTAGAAAATTATTAATGTAATTTTTGCTTTTAATGCTTTAATAAATTGGAAAGTTGTAGAGTTTTTGATATCCTCATACGCAGAAAAAAATAATCTTTCGATTGCTACCTTTACCACCACTGTAACTACACATGGAATCCCCAAAAATGTAATTGTCCATGTTATTTCCCCATGTACACATGGAAGTTTGTCACACGGTATAATATAAAACTCTTTTAAAGAATTGATGTTTTTAAATATTTTGTTTGTTCCACTTCAAACAAACTTTTAATTAACTTCATTTTACTTCAATTTCGTTTTTACTGGCATAATCCTTTGTAACTCTTCCCTCACTTCTGTAGGTATTAATATTATTATCATTATCATTACCATTTATTTATTATTCATTATCATTTTCATTTTGAAAATAGTCCAGTCGTAGTTGCTACAGATACAGGTACCAGATATGTGTAGATCACACTAATATAACTTTTTTCCAGTTTTGTGGTCAGGGGTATGTAACTGGGATCAGCTATTCTTTGGACTAAAAGTTGCTGAGAACAGACATCAGGTGGCATTAAATCCTGGTAAAACAGAATCTGTTTCTCCAAAAGATTTAGTATCACTAGCAGCTCGAAAGTGGCGGTGCAGTGGTGGTAGTGGTTTATGTTTGAATTTTGAAAATTTAAGTGTCGCGTCGTTTTTGTAGATTTCTGTGTTGTATTATATGTTTTGCGATATTCTGAGAATAAAAACGTGTTGTGTAAAATCAGTGTGCGACATAGATTTCCAATAAAAGATACGAACATTTTCATAAAACGTATGCTGTGTGCCATATCCATTTTATAAGATAACGAAGGTATTTGCAAAAATTATAGCATTTATTTCGTAAATACTTCTAATATCCATATTATGCAAATCCATTACTTTCATTAGTTTTGAATATGTTTTTTGAAGTGAAACTTCTTTTGTCGCGGTAGAGTAAGTTCCTGTGTTGGCAAATGCGAGTGTTAACGAAAAGTGAAACGAAAGGAGGGGAGCAGCCTGAGAAGACGGGCAGAGGAGAAAAGGAATATCGAACGCCCCACTCTTTAGCCACGTTCTGTCTCATGCTTCGCGCTGTTTCTCTCATGCAAGCGTCAGTAAGGGGAGGACACAGCGTTTCAGTTCTCGTAACACCACAAAGCGCTTGGTTAGAAGTATTAAAATTCGATTTATTCTTTCACAATTATTATTTTGATACGGACAATATTTATTATCGATTTTTTGTGTATTCGAAGTGCGATTGGTAGTCTATAAATTAATGAGTATATTCCAGTGTTAGGAAAATTAGAATAAACGTTTAAAATAGTCTTGCTTAATTTGTGCCAGTTTTGTCAAGATTTATTAAAAACGTGTGAAAAGATATAAAATATTTGACATTTTTTGTTTTTTTTTTGTTTTTTTTTGTTTTTCCTTGTTTTCAGAGAAAATCAAACCGCACATAAGTAAGCCTATCATTTCAGTTTTAGATTTGAGTGAAGACATGGATGTTAATGAATAAAGATATATTTGAAACTTATAACTTTTAAGTCTTTTATTCGGGTTTTTCACATCTAATACAAATAAGAAGTGAACATAAACTGAAAACTTGACGTTACTATTTTTATATATTTTCTGGTACTGTTATTTTTTGGCAATCGCGTAACCGCGACCCTGCCTACTTCTCTACATTATTTCCGATATAGCCAACTTGGCATATCGTTACAAACTCTAAATGCATACACTCCAATCATCTGTTTACCCTACAAATTTTCATTCTGTCGCGCGTGGCTACCACGCACACAGTTTTGCTATTTGTAATTAATGCATTGCTGTATTAACTAATAAACAATTTATGTAATATTTAGTTAATATTTTCGTCATTTATTTTTTGGTAGAAATTCATTATGAATTATTAAAATACTCTGCGTACTACCAATTAACACTTTATTCTAGGATTTGACCGGTTTCAAGATTATTAACAATCTCATCATCAGAAAAGGTAAAATTGTAAATAAATATGACACTAAGGGAACAGTTGTATTGTTTTGTCAGTTTCCTTGTCAACTGTTCCCTTGGTGTCATATTTATTTACAATTTTACATTTTCTGATGATGAGATTGTTAATAATCTTGAAACCGGTCAAATCCTAGAATAAAGTGTTAATTGGTAGTACGCAGAGTATTTTAATAATTCATAATAAACAATCTGATCTCTTACTTTATAGTTTTATTTTAAATTTGGAAGGTAAAGTTAAATCTATTTGAAATTTCCCGCTACACCGGCTTGTCAGCGCGCCACCTGTTTTCTGTAACTCGTTGTAGCACCAGCAGTTTTGACTGGCCAACCTCTAAGTTATTTTGTCTCTATGTATACTGGTTTGTCACAGTAATCAAAGTCTCATCTTAGGGTGTGTTTGGCACCACAGATATAGTTAATTAAATGTAATAAAAATTAAATAGATACCTAGTGAAGAAAGGTTCATGTTCAAGAAAACTTAATCTCTCTGAGGTGGTAGGTGTAACTTAATTGTATTTATGTATAGTTGATAGATATGCAAATTCGTCTATTGCAAAATAATGCTAACGAAATAGCATATGACCACCCCCTTGTTGTTAATTATGTAAATCTCGCAGGCATATTGATACCATTATCTTAATAATTTTCAAGAAACTTATATATTGCTATAAATCAAGCTGAGATAATAAGCCTTACCTCCTGGCTTCGCTCGTGAAGAAAGACGGGCCGAAAATTGATATTCACAAAGACTGAGTGGTTCTCCACTCATGATGAAAATGTAATCGCCTTAGAAGTAGTTTAACCGTACGACTCGTTGATGGTGGGCTGATGGTTGTGACAAATGACGATAATAATTTTTCTCAATACAGCATTAATTTTGTACCATTAATTTACTTGCTGGTTAGATAATTAGGTAATTTAAATTAAATGCTTTTTCTCACACGACCATGAACTCAGCATATTAATTAATGCAAAGGTGTATATAGGCTATATCACAAGGACTTGTGGAAGAAACTGAATCATTTAATAACGTTATACAGAGTTTTCTTAGTATAAATGAAGTTAAGCCTTTAACATTTTCTGTATGGTTACCATAATAGCAAATCAAATATCTGTACATAAAATAGTAATAATTGTAACATGAACGTGAAGCCAGAGTTTATTGGCTGTAAAGGTATGCAGTGAGCAGCAAGTTATTTTTATTTGGAAACGTGTCAAAAGAGCACCTGCGAAATCGCCATCGTGTGCCTTAGCTTCATGAATATGCATGTAAGAAAGTTCTCCCGCTCAGAATAATATATCCTCATCGAGCAGCAGAAGGCTTAAACATCAAATGAACCTCTTCGACAGGTGAAAGAGTTAACAGTTCCCAGAGTCGGCGAGTAATTTGGCAGGAGCATTTTTATTATTTCTGGTTTAATTCCGAATGTGACAACGGCCGGCTCATTAAAGTGGAGAGACGTCCAGCTCTAATTATACGCTCACGCGAACAGTTCTTGTCTTCAAAGCAAATTGGTGAACTGAAAGCAATACATTTATCAGTATTATTAATAAAAATTCAAATTTCGTTCGACTATTCTATTTATCGAATTTTAAATGAATAAGTTCACCAATTATGAATAATCTGGGATTTGAAATCTGGGATGGCTTTACCAAAGACCTTACAAATGTAGTGACATCAAAGTCTATTTAAATCTTATGCAGCTTTCCATTGATAGAACTGACATAAGAGCTAGAAGGAGTTTCTTATAACAGCTAATTAATCATGTGAGATAAGTAATGAGCACTCGGCAATACCTGCTTAACGCGAGGAGCACGTCCGCAAAAAAATTTGCATAAATTGAAAATTAAAGTTGCAAAATTGTTTTAATTAATTCGCCGAGCAAACCGATAAATCGTCGCCTGAAAACATATAACCAATTAATTCAAAGTTATAACAGTTAGAGATTTATTGAACCGATTTACAGAACCAATAAAAATATTATAATATGGCATAAACATGAAGGTATATCTAATGTAGAATGGCTTACAAATGTCAAAGTAAGATAAGGCATATAATATTGAGATAGGCATCTCACACAGTGGGGCACCGGTCATCACTTCAGAGCCGCGTACTTTTGTAAATGATTTGTGAATATATAATTATGCAGCGTGCATGCAAAGAGATTTTGTCTTCATCACTACTTAAAATAAGCGAACAAAAATATTAAACAAATTTAGCTTCTAGTTCTTCAGAATTACACCAAGTTCCTCGTTATTATTACGTTATTATTACGTTATTATTACGTTATTATTACGAGTATGGCGGAAAAGGATAAAATTTCCGTTGGAAATTGAGAAAATTGAACACAGGGCAGTTTAGGAAGGGTGCTTATTTTAGTGATCTAAAGGTTGAAAACTGTTTACCAGATTACTTCCTCTTCAGAATCGACCCTCCGTCGATGGGATTAGAGAGCCCTAAAGACATATTATCGAGACGAGATTTTTCAGTCATCTTGTCTCGACTCATTCTCAACCACATTGTATCGACGTCCTATCGACGTCGAGATTTTTCGTTTCGACTTCATAAATGTTAGGTATTATGTGATACGATAACCGCGACATATTTTATACCGTTGTAAAGGAAATTGGGTTTAGTTTCAGAATGTGAAATAATATTTACAGCTTTGATATGTTACACTGCAAATGAAAATTCGTTGTAGAAATTCGAGATGAATCTTCGAACACATGCAACAATTTACTGTTACAAGACACCGTCATCCCGCTTAGGTATGATATTCGACGTCACCTTTTAAATCTGTATCTGATCAAACCCCAGACGAAGATTAAATCTAAAATATCTGTTACCGTTTTGTACCTTTCATTGTAACTTTGCTTCGCATAGATAAGAAATTCCTTTTGTGTTTGGAGATTTTTTTATAGTCGAGCTACTCGACGAGAGAGCACTACTAAAATGTTTTTCGAGCGTGATCCAGCAATTTGGCTCAAATTAGGTAAAATTTATTGATTCGGAATTCGATAACGTGTTCGGTAGCTATTTTGAGGGGCTTCTGCGAGAATAACGGTGTATTTTTATGTGGACCTTCCGCGGTTATGGGTCTAAATTAATATTGGTTTCAAATAAATGTGTCAGTGATAAAATTTAATTGGATCGAATGCCTGGAAGTTTAAGACATTTTTAGTCACAAATCACTCATTAGTCGCTTCATTTGGCTCAGACTGTTATTTAAGGAACGGATTCTACAATATAACATCTAGTGACGTAAGGCAGCATTTTTGGGCTAGGTTTTCATTTTAAACTAGGTCGAAGAACAGGTGAAATTAGTTTCATATTGTAGAAGTGGTTTCCAAATGTTGGGGCATGCCAAATTCCAAAGTATACATTTATTATGGTATAATTTAAAGTTACTTTAAGTTGTGGTTTAAAATGTCAATGAGATGGCGAGAATTTGCTCGACCCCGTCTCGTCGAGATCTCATCGAGTTGAGACGAGAATGAAAATTTTTCTATGCATTTATAACGTAAACAAGAAGATTTTTTCTAGAACCAGCAACAATTGGAATATTTTGTTAAATGAAGGAAGGAGTGAAGAGCATGAAGAAAATCAAGAGAGGGGATGGAAAATGGATTGCTAGGACGGGCTTAAGACAAGGAGATCCGTTTTCCACTGTTTTATTTAACCTACTGTTGGAAAAGATATACGAGAAAGTGAAATAAATTCCATGGACATGATAACAACTAGAGGGCATCAATGCAGACGATGTTACCCTTTTGTCAAGAATATTAGCAGAACTTAAAGATGTTTTCAGAGGTTTGGAAAATGCTGGGAGGGAAGCAGGTCTACAAATGAATGAACAAAAAAGCTTGTGTGTCAGCTCCGACGCACGACTGGAGTTTACTCCTTACGAACGATTATTTTAACTTCAATCACTTGATAATGGGGTACACGCGAATGTCAGTTTTATACCAAAATGTGTATTTATCAGACGGTTTATGTTCGAAAATGTCCAACTACATCAAAATATAAATTATTTATAAATTCAGTAATTAAGTGACAATCTGCTAAACGTCGATCCCACTGGCAATGAAATAAATACTTTTCCTGGTGTTCGAATAGGCTTGATACAACGCCAACTGTCATATCTACTCTATGCCACTCTATTTTCATTATTTCCATGCTCTATGCAGTCAGACATAAACAGCCGTATCCATAGATACGTACATAATTTCACTAGTTAACGCGTAACGTAACGCTCAATAGTTAACGCTTGATTTTACCCTCATAAAATTTCCGTACCGCGGGCTATAACTGAAAATCGACTCTTAAGGAGTAAACTCCAAAAACCAAATATATGATAATGAGTAAAGCTACAGGATAGCGGAAGATGGTTGCAGCAATAAGGAAGTATATAGGCAAGAATCACAAAGGATGACAGAAGTGTAGGAACGTTGCGTAAAGTTTTAATGTCCAAAAATGTATAGCGGAGCTCGAAACTGAGAATCTATAAAATAATCATACGACCTACAGTAACTTCCGGCTGCGAAACATGCGTACTTATCAGGAAGGAAACAGAATGTTTAAGAGCATGGGAAAGAAAGATTCTTAGGAAAATTTTTGGATGGAAAAAGTAGATGAAGTCTGGCAGAGAGGAATAAATTTAACGGAGTTGGGCAAGGGAACAAAAATAGCGGGTTTTCTGAAGGCACAGAGAATGAGATGGCTGGGACACCTGGAGCGTTTGTAAGACACAAGAACAGCGAAACTTGAAGTGGAGAGACGAAGTGGTCGCCCGAGAAGGAGATGGATGGATGCAGTGAGGGAGGATTTAGAAGAGAATGACGAATTTGAGGGAAACCCGAAAGACAGTGAAAAATGGAGAAGAATTGTCAAGCAATGGACCTAAACGGTCTGTAAAAACAATATTTCCGTTTAGAAGAACTGAAATTCGATTTATTCCGATCTATTTTACCTGCCTTAAAATGAATTGCAATAATTTATGTAGTATAAAATTGTTCCAACTTGAATAGTATTTTGTAAGTCGACCAGAGGTTGAATTCTGAAATTGCAATCGAGGGTACTTACGAGGTAAGCGACAGGGTATATTAGCGATGGTGTGGCAAGCAAAAGAAACCCATGTGACCGGTGTGACATCTGGAAATGTGACAAATCGAGTACCGTGTGGTCATAAAATTTTTAACAAAGGAGACAATTACACTGAATGTAATGGAACATCGTTTGAATAACGTGCATGATGAAGCCTCTCCATCATATGCCACCTTAAAAGAATGGACCAAAAGATTTCGAATGCGGGGGAAGAATTTCTGAAAGATGATCCGCGTTCTGGTCGATCAGGAAAAATGCACACCCCAGAATCTGTGTCAAGTGTTGAAGAGCTAATAATAAGTGGCCGCCGTCTAAGAGTTCTGGTTTTTCACGTAAAACCATCGGCCGGATTCTGTATGAGTGCAAGATGGGTCCCAAAACTTCTCTGGTCTGTTCAGCTTCAGCATCAAGTGGATTGCACTTTTTAGAGCTCTGTAGAATATATTCTGAGCCTCTGCTAGAAACGATTGTAACTGGTGAAGAAACCACGACCCTTTATTATGACCCTTTGTCGAAAAGGAAATACTTAGATGAAGTGGCGGCGAACGAAAGAACCACCTCCAAGGAAGGCTTAATCGTCAAAGAAATCTAAGTTGCGATTTTCTGTGACTGTATCATACTTTCCTTTTCTTGTTTTTCCTTTTCCTTCTGATCTATTCTTTTACTTCTTCTTCATACTTTATCTGGCTCGTCATATTCTGCGTATCCATCATCTTCTTCTTCCTCACCTTCCCCACTGTTCTTTCTCCTCTTGAAAATGGAATGTGATTAGTGCCTATAAAAATAAGAAACCGTAAAGAGAAAAAACGTAAATTTATTATTCAACATATAATAATAATTAAAGATATTGTTAAAAGACCCACGATGAGGTTTTTAAAATTTTTACTACTTATAAAACTTAGTCTAAGTTAGTGTAAGCGTTTATAACACTACCAATTATTATCGTTGCACAAGAATCTCTACAAACGAATGCAGGGCCAGATTAAGTCATGTGAAGCTGACAATACGCCGTGCATAATAATTTCGATCTTAAATCGGTCTAGATGAAGCAGTGTGTATAGAAGGGAAAAGGAAATGTTTAGCACGCGCTAATGGAGGCCGTTACCTTGTATTTCGAGTTCAGTTCTGCCACAACACATAAGAAATTACTAATTAATTCAGTTGATATGGGAGGCACGGGATCGCCTTATCATATACTTGAACTGGTATTTTGGCAGATTGGCACGCATGGACCGGTCTTTTACACCTGTCTTCCGACTCCTTTTCGGCTTTGGTTGATAAGTAATTACAACTAAAAATTCCTTTACCTTACTAAAATGAATATGTATTAATTAGTCCACAAATAATTTTCCGATGGACTTATCCCTGTAAAACAGGTTAGCTTCTTATGTGCGGTTTCATCGTATTCAAATTATCACTTAGAAAATATTAGTCATGTAAATTACCTGAAGAATTGAATAAATCATAAACAATTTGGTTATTAGTGCTCAGAATATGCTTTAACGAACAGGTGCTTTTTTGTGGCGCCGCGTTTCTAACTGGACTTTTTTTAAAGTTAAAATGTCAGTATTATGTAAGGTCTGAAAAATAAGCGTCACGGTAGAAGATCCTATCAAGAGTGTTTATTCTTAAAAATACTTCCAATTTAGCGAGAAGGATGAAGTTCAGGAATAAGTCTTCCAAACAAAATTATTAATCAGTGGTACTATACCGATCGAGAATAAATTCACCTAAATAATTAACTGAATACCAATAGTTTACTTACATGAATTATGGCAGTGGTGGACCGCTACTGAGCTAAACCGTAGACTGAATAACTTAAGACCACTAATATAAACGCAGGCGCGGTTTTTACTTCATATAGTAAATGACATAATTTCATATTTCCTAGCTTCAGCCGTGAGAATAAATTTTATCTCTCCGGCCGGCATCTGGATATATTTGCGTCTGGCAACTCAATCAGCAAGCGCCAAGGTCGGCCTCAGTACGTTTTAGTATAAGAACTTGCCAGTAATTTTACAAACCAACATTTTAAAATTTTTAATCCTTTTGTATATTTGGAGTGATACCGTGACCTGCCTCAAACGTTACTTCACTGCTGTCCTTTATAAGAATCCTGTAGTGGATTGAAAAGTTTTAAACCCGGGTTTTTATACTTACATATATACTTGCCATCGTATGTCGAATTTTAGATGATACAATTTTGCAGCGAAAATCAGAATGTGATTACACTTTTTTAGATAAACACTTCTAGGTTCCTGTAGCTTTACCTCCGTTTAACTTACGACGATAGAGTGCAAAAGATGAACATGCGTTATGCAAAAGCTTCTGCAGAACTACCTATATTTGATATCTCGGAAATTTGTCAAAATTTGCTCAAGAATCATAGCTAATTTATTTCTCCAAGAAAGATGCATGCACCGATGTAAAGGCTATCACCTTAGCCTACCATAAACAGGGGGTCCTAATGAAAACGCAACATTTTTACGGCTTAAGTTCAGAATAAAAAATTAATTGCTGAATAATAAAGTTGGCGACGTCAACGTTTTGGAAGAGAAGTAGGAAGGAGCTGGTAACGGGTAGGTAATTCATACGATGTGCGAGTTCGATGCTCACATTTGTAGCCGCTTTCAGCACGCGTTACACCTGCCACTAAAAATAAGAAGGAGTAGGTAAGTACCTACTGCTTTTTCCATAGAAATGTTTAAATGTTTTTGATTGCAAATTTGCAAGCGCTGAAAAATTGGTTAAGGTTAGAAGTTGATTAACGAAGGCAATATTTACAAATTATTGCTACATTATACAGGGTACACAGAATGAAGTGTGCATTATTGCCACGTTCGTTATTTTTGGATCTACAATGCATTTTCGAGCTATTCACATAAACGTATTTTTAATGGCACACTGTATATTTTTGTATATTTGGAAAGAGTATAAAATTCTGGTTTTTAACTTTGAAAATGCAAAATGAGTTCGTATATTATTCACACCTTTTAGCTAACAATTTGTAATATCTCTATAATAGCACGTTCCTTTTAATCTAAATTAGCATAATCTAATTTTCCAAAATGAAAAAATTGCCAGTCATCTTAATAACGAAATCGTAAATTCCATACACCAATATCTAGTCAAACTAGATTTAATAGTATGCAAATTTTCGTTCGTATACCTACTATAAAGCAGAAATGAACCAAAGTAAACCTGTTAATTACTGAAATTCAAGTTTTGGATCGACATTTTTTATTTAACGAGTGTCTATTCACAACTATTTTCGCGTGTCAGCCGAGATGAGACCAATTAATTCATAATTATTGAAAGCGTGCCCAAATTGATAGGAATCATTCCAACTGATGCGGAATGACGGCCGAAAGCTCATTGAATATAAATAAACCAGAATTAATCCGAATAGATAATTTAAATGACAGTCTCTAAAGACACACCAGCAACTATATCAACAATGATTCTTGTAGTGGTCTAAGCATTTCATACGTTCTTGTGAAAAGTTATTTTTGTTTTTAAGAGTCCGGCAAAGCAGATTAAAAGTTACACCTGCGGGGCATCGGGTCGGTGAGGTATCGTTAGAAATCGGAGCAAACTATCATCTGTGTTGCAACACCGTCGCGCTAAACACATTTATGGACACAAGAACAACGCACATTCAAAGCCCGCGCGTTCGGTACCTAGTAAATGGGACAACGCCGCTCTGAGTTTACGCTCAGTCGACACCGGGCGGCAGCACATACCAAGCCATATTTTGCGTTTGCAGCGCTCTCGCTCTACCATGATTACACCTTCATCCTAGTAAATTTAGCAACACGAAAGCCTGATTATGGTAGAAGAAGGAATACTTTATGTCGCCATTGAAACAATTTTTCGAAAACTGTAAATCTCCATCTAATAAACTATTCGTGTTCGGCTCATTTGCTGTGATAAAATTAGACAAATTATCGTTAGACAACTCGGATTGATTTGATTTTTACCCATTCTACATGTTCCATGTCTTCTGGTGCTTTAACTTCCGAGATAGTAGCGGATCATTTTTTAGTTTTTTGTAATATTAAATTTAGAGCCAAGCGACCGTATGCCATTAGACGAACTTACAGGAATTTTAGCAACTTTGATCTGCATCTTTTTACTGATCATTTGGTAGCGGTGCCTTGGGAGCATATTTACGGTTTTGATGACGTGGATTCCAGATTGCTTTCTTGAATGAACATCTCCTGGCATTGTATAATATTCACGCTCCACTCAAAACTTCTATATTTCGAAAGCCAAAAGCTCCCTGGCTTACTCAGACCATTAAGGAGATGATGTCGATTCGCGATGGTGCCTTGAGGAGGTTTAAAGCTTCGGGAGTCCCTGCTCATGGTGTTTTTTACAGATCTATTCGGAATTTTACTACTCGTGCGATTAACAGGGAGAAAAAGGCATATTTGGAGTTCGTTGCCCGTAATTCTTCTTCTGGTGATCTCTGGCGGGAGCTTGGCCGTATGAATGTTCACAGTGGGCGCACATCTGGTGCACTGCCTCCACAAGTCATAGGTGCTAGATTTAAATTACTCCCTTTCCTTGCAGGCGATACTGCTCAGACTTAGGTTTTGTTTTTTTGAGGCTTAAGTGGAAGAGCATTCCACCTGCTTTTGTGGGTGGGATGATCTTAGGCCTCATTGGAGGGTGATACTGTTTTTTTCCTTAGTTGCTATTGTTTGTAAAAAAATTTATTACCTTGCCAATAAAATATGTTATTATTATTATTATTATAGGTATCTAATAATATTAACTATGGTCCTACACAATTTAAATAGACGTCAGTAAAGATTGATCATCTAAACATATTGACTTTGAGTGTTCCAAATTCAGGCGAACTCAATTAATGCACACACAATTTTAAGAAGTTGACACTTGTAGTTTTATACGCAATATAAAGGGTGTCCCGGTGAAGGTGGGAAATCTCTCGGGTGCGTATAGATTACACGAAAATAACATCCCAAGTTCATATAAAGTTTTCTTCTACGATCTTCCCCTGCCGAGATATTCTTCCTTAAATTGGAGAAATAAAAATCTTTTTTTTACTAAAATTTTTATTTTTAATTGTATTTGGATAATTTTCTTATTAACGTACGTAGTGATTGAATTCCGATAAGATAATGAGGCCTGTTTTTTGATAGTGCATCAGGGAAGCAAGGGGTGAAGTACCCCTTACCTTGTTAACTTCATATTTTTTAAGGGGCTGGATATTTTTAATTTTTAACCACATTTTTTGTTTCCCCGGACATTTTTATAATAAACAGTTACTCTTGTTAGGTTCCATGAAATGAAGCGTTCTCGAGTAAATGAAACTCAACGAGCAAGACGTACAGTGTTTCTACGATTTTCGTCCTTATTTTTTCTGGCATTATTTTCAAAGATTTCAAAAAATCGAAAACTCTCAATCAATTATTTCTTAGGATTTTTTTTAAATATTATGATTTGACCCTACATTAGCTATTTCTTTTGAAATTCATTAAAAATTGTCCAGGTCCGTATTAAGAAAAAATAAAAATTGACGCTGTAGACAACAGGCGAAACATCGTACAAAAATAACCTTAACAGTTTGCGAAAGGTAGTGAAAATTTATTTTAAAAAATTGCTTTCGGTTTTTCGAATGCCAGAAAAAATGAAAACGAAAATCATAGAAACACGGTACCTCTTGATCGTTCAGTTTTATTTTCTCGAAAACGCTTCATTTTATCGAAACCTAACAAGAGTAACTTTTTATTAGCAAAATGTCCGGGGAAACGAAAAATGCGGTTAAAAATTACAAATATCCAGTCCCTTAAAAAATATGAAGTTAAGAAAGTGGTAGTTTACCCCTTGCTCCCCTGATGCACTATCAAAAAACGGGTCGCATTATTTTATCGACATTCAATCACTACGTACGTCACCAAGAAAATTATTATTTTTACCTAGTAGGTACTGAATGGAGACCTTCGGATCGAGAAAATCGCGGACCAAGGGAGTTGAAGAATGAGATGGGTAGCAGGATTGTCCGTGACATCTAATAACTATTGAAGTCTACAAATCCTAACTGAAGGATTTGTAGACAAAAGTTAAGTTAAGTTAAGAAGTTAAGGAGTAGGTAGTTCACCCCTTGCTCCCCTGATGCACTATCAAAAAACTGGTTGCATTATTTTATCGACATTCAATCACTAGGTACGTCACCAAGAAAATTATCGAAATACAATTAAAAATAAAAATTTTACGTAAAAAAAATATTTTTATTTCTCCATTTTAAGGGAGAATATCTCGACAGGGGAAGGTCGTAGGAGAAAACTTTATATGAACTTGGGGTGTTATTTTCGTGTAATCTATACGCGCCCGAGAGATTTCCCACCTTCACCGGGACACCCTGTATATGTCAAATTACCTGAGTTACCCGTCAGTTCTTAAAAGGAAGGATGACTGAAGAAAACGATTACTCTTGCAAATAATATATGCTTATACGTGCAACTCCTGTTGCTCCCGTTAAGGACTCTCAGTTTGAAATGCACCCTAGCTAGCTACTTGTCGTTTCTTGCTGCTTTTCAGACTTTCCAGATTTTTTTCGTCTCATACATATACAGGGTGTCCCATTGCGTACGGTAACTATTTCGTATACGCAATCTTTAGATGAAATAGAGTAAAAAATCCTTATAAAGTTATGCCATAAAGCAATTATTCGTTTTCAAAATATAGTGTTTAATTTTTATTTTTAAAATAATCACGATTTCAGAAAGGCTAATATTTATTTATAAAAATTGCTCAAAATAGTCATCGTTGCTCTGGAGACAGTTTCTGGCTCTCCTTAAGTAGACAGTTTGTATCAAATACCACTTGATACCATAATATTGTTTTGGTGGCTTTAGTATGTAACTAAAACACGTAGGTGAAGTAATGGTAATTAATGAGCATCATCATAAAGTTTTCAGTCCGAGGACTGGTTGGACGCGTTCCTCTAGCCCTTCCTATACTGAGCTAACCTACGCATTTCCTAAAAAGTAGAACATCCTACAGTCCCAACTATTTGAGAGCAGTAGTCTAATCTGGGCCCATCCCTAACTCCTTTTATTCCTATTTCCGACTGTAGTATATAGTATGTCGTGTCTCAGAAGGTGTTTTACCATCCTATCCCTCCTATTCTATATCTTCTTCCATACCGTTCGCTTTTCCCCAACTCTTTCTAATACCTCCCCATTGCCAACCTCATCTATCCACGGTATCTTCATCATGAATCTGTAGCACCCCATTTCAAACGTTTCTATTCTTTTTCGATCCGCTTCTCCTATTGTCACAGTTTCGCACCCGTACATTGCCGTTCTCCATATATACGTCTTCAGAGTTTCTACATTAACCGTTCTCGAACATAACAGTCGTTTCTTTTTGTTAATAGTGGCTCTGTACGAAACTGTTCTGTCCTTAACAATATTAATCGCATCTTCAATATTATATAAGTTGAAAACTAGAGGTGACAACACACATCCCTGTCTCACTCCCTCCCGGATATCTACTTCTCTTCGTTCCTGCTCAAATTCTATAACAAACTGCAGTTTGCTCTTTGTAGAGAATAAGTATTACTCTTCCGACCCTATATTTCATCCCTACCTTTCTGAGCACTTCGAACATCTACCCCATTTTACATTGTCGAAGGCTTTTTCTAAATCTGCAAATCCTATATAGACGCTGTTTCCTTTTTCTATCGTTTTCTCCATAATTACTCGTAAAGCTAAAATGGCCTCGCGCGTTCCTCTACTTCGTCTAAATCCTAACCGATCTCCTAATATTTCTTCCTCCCTTTTCTCCAACCTTCTTTGCACAATTCTATTCAAAATTTTTGACGCGTAAAAAGTTATACTGTTCGTTCTAAAATGTTCGCAATTATCCGCGCCTTTCCTTTTTGGCAAAGCGACTGTGATGTTCCTTTTATAATCTTCTGGAATCTCACCTGTCTCGTATACAGGGTGTCTCTAAAATGTCTGTACAAAAAGCTACCATATATCTATTGTTTAGACTAAAATAAGTCTTTTTAACCAAATTTACCTATATCCAAAATTCCTTCGTTTAGGCGCTAGAGGGTGTCAAAGTTCTTAAGAATTTTTCAACTTTTCACAATAACAAAAAAAGTATTTTAGTTATATGAATAAATTTTGGCATGCGAGTTTGTACTTCAAAAGACTATTTTTGGTACTGATTCTTTGTTCTCTGTTGTTACGTTAATTGTCAATGGTGGGTCATCCACATCTTAAGACGTTCATATTTTTTTTTAAGTTTTGTTAATGTTCACCGAAATTTTGTGGCCTATAGCCACTTTTATTCTGATCATTTTTTGTCTCTTATTTGATTTCGCTATCGATCATAGTTTAGGCAGCAGAAATTGTTTTATTTTCCAATGCGTCGTCCAGTGTAGCTATGATGCTAAACGTAGTAGGCTCATCCAATGTTATCACAGTGGCATTGGATTGTCAACACAAAAATCGCAATTAAGTAAGAGGGCTTTGCCACCTTTCAAAATCTAATCAAACTGTCAGTTCCAACAGCAGACGCTGTGTAAATCGTTGTTGAATTTTGTAATTTTCTTTATTATGGCCGGAAAATACACTAATGGAGAACTTACGGATATGTTAATGGTATATGGATTTTGTCAAGGGAATGGGCGCGAATCTGTCAGAGTGTACCGAGAAAAATTTCCAAATCGTCGGGTGCCGAACCATCAAACTTTTGCCGCTATTGAGAGACGTCTTCGGGAAACAGGTAGTTTTGCACCTTCAACTGTGGACCACGCACGTGAGCGAACAGTAAGAACTGCTGATACTGAAGACGAGATTTTGGAAAGGGTTGCAGAAGATCCAACATTAAGTACCAGACACTTGGGTCTTGAAGTAGGAGTATCCAAGGATGTCGTCCACAGAGTTCTGAAAGAGCAACTACTCCATCCGTATCATCTTCAACCAGTGCAAGATCTCTTAGAGCTTGATCCTGATTTACGGCTCGGATTCTGTCAGTTCATTAACGAGCGAAGAGCACACAATATTAATTTTACCAGAACCATTTTATTCACAGACGAGGCTTGTTTTACAAGAAGGGGTGTAACTAATTTACACAACGAACATGTCTACGCAGATGAAAATCCACATGCCATTAAAGTAACGCATTACCAGCACGAATTTAAAATTAATGTTTGGACAGGAATAATCGACAATCATATTATTGGACCCGTCATGTTGCCGGAGCGATTAAATGGTGAAACTTATTTGGAGCATCTTCAGAATACATTGCCAGATTTATTAGAAGATCTGCCATTGGAACTTCGTCGAGAAATGTGGTTTATGCACGATGGGGCACCACCACATTTCACCTTAAATGTTCGCAATTTCTTAAATGCACATTATCCAAATAGGTGGATAGGCAGAGGGAATGATGCTCCGATAAACTGGCCACCACGTTCTCCCGACATAACGCCATTAGATTATTTTTTATGGGGAGCCCTAAAAACAACGGTGTACTCCAGGCCTATAAATACAGTACAAGAATTGTGGAGGTGCATACAAAATGCCATAGATACACTGAAAAATGACATTGACGTTATGCAAAGAGTACAATTTAATTTTTTACGTCGGATTGATCTCTGTATGCGTGAAAATGGTTGGCATTTTGAACATTTATTGTAGTGTTTTGTCTCATTGTAATGTTTTGTTTCTTCAAATTTTAGATTTAGTTGCAATAATTATTACAATACTTGTCTAGTTTTTATTAGTCAAACTGTGATAACGTTAGATGAGCCTACTACGTTTAGCATCATAGCTACACTGTACGACGCATTGGAAAATAAAACAATTTCTGCTGTCTAAACTATGATAGATAGCGAAATCGAATAAGAGACAAAAAATGATCAGAATAAAAGTGGCTATAAGCCACAAAATTTCGGTGAACATTAACAAAACTTAAAGAAAAATATGAACGTCTTAAGATGTGGATGACCCACTATTGACAATTAACGTAACAACAGAGAACAAAGAATCAGTACCAAAAATAGTCTTTTGAAGTACAAACTCGCAGGCCAAAATTAATTCATATAACTAAAAGACTTTTTTTGTTATGAAAACCCTCTAGCGCCTAAACGAAGGAATTTTGGATATAGGTAAATTTGGTTAAATAGACTTATTTTGGTCTAAACAATATGTGGTAGCTTTTTGTACAGGCATTTTATAGACACCCTGTATACTAACTAGTTTAAATAGACGCTCTCTTACCTCATGAACGGCACAGTTTAAAATTTCTGCCTGCAATCCATCTACACCTGGTGCTTTATTGTTTTTTAGACTTTCTAATGCTAGCTGAAACTCCTCCCTCATTATAGGACAGCCTATGTTATCCCCCTCTACGCTGATTCCTTTTTCTAATAGATCTCCTAGTTCTTGTCCAGCAAATAAGATTCCCAAATATTCCTTCCACCATTTCCTCTCTTCCGATTAGGATGTCACCTGCTTCGTTTCTAATGTTCTTGATGCTAAAATTGAACTTGCATCTGGAACAAATCGTGTCGAAGAACTGGCATGTAAAATATTGAACCATTTTCTCGGACCACATTATAAATGCCAAAAACTCTATGCAATCTAAGCCCTGCCACAATAGTTATAAGATTAATAATAGTTCAAAACCCATACCTTGCCGTCGACATATTCTTTTCTTTCAACGCTCTTTACCGACTCATCTTGCCAAAATTTAGACCTACTTCCGTTTATAAATATCCACATTTCGTCTAAAAATATTGGCTTTCTAAAACTGGAACCGTAATTTTCTGCATATTTTTTAAAAAACCGAAAACTGAAAGTGCCATGTTTGTTTGTATTCTATATAAATTCTATATAAACCACACTTCGTACTTCCATTTTCACACACGCTCCAATTTTCAGCTTTTGGCTTTCTTCGTTTACTCTTTTTTTGCAGTCCTCAAACAAGAAGTGGAGTTTAATTTTTTGAATTGACGAACTAAATATAAGGAAGGACTGAATATTTCCACTAAAGAAATTAATGCCACATTATTGAGGTCACTACTGAATAATACTAACGTAAGTTTGAATATCATTAGAAGGAGAAGATTGTAAGCACCTGGCTAGACATTCGCTAGACAGTACTTTCTATTTAACAAAAAAAACGTTCAGTAGAATGTACCTACACTGCTGTAGTTTTAGGTACTGGCTGTTGTGCTGTTATGATTCGTACCAGAAATGTAATAATTTCTGACCATTAATAATGGGTATAAGTCGATGCATAAAAATTTATATTATTGTTAGTGGAAGAAATATTGGCAATTACTTCCTTGTAACCAACTTACTACATACATTCTTATGCAGGCTTCGTGTAAACGTATACTATATATTTCTTATACTACAGCCATTATCCATAGATACTTTTCAAGTACGTTGCTTAATAATAATTATTATAAAGCAATAAATCGGGATTGGACGCTGAAATTCATTGAACTCGGTGGAAGAAAAGATTTTATGCATGGCCTAATATCACTTGGTTGTAATTTATAGACCTTTTCTGGCAATACTCGCCTGCCTGAACTTATTATTTATGCTGCATTTATAAAGAGAGCACAATTTATGGTAGTAATTTAAAGCAATATATCGCATTAAAGTAGAAAATTCCGATTGTACATTGCAGAGGAATAATTATGATAAAGTACGTATAAAAAAGTAACTGTACTACACATCCACGCCAAAAAGCCATGCTAATTTGCTTTGAATTTTCACGTAACGAATTACAAACGTCAAAGTTGGTGACACGTAAATATACTGATAAAAGGCGACTCGTTAATCTGAATTAATATTAGCACGCCGTCTGCAAAAATGCTGAAAGAAGCACAAGACTCGAATATTATTAATATCTACCTGATTTCGAAGTACTTCAAAGTGGTAGTGCTAATTAGCATTCACAATTGCATTTAAGCCGACGATGTTTGCTGTTGTTGCTTTTATTTAGAATGTGTTTCATTAACATATGTAGCAGAAGTAAGAAATAAGCTTGGCGACACGTAGGATTTTCAGATCGCTGTGATTTCTTTTTTGTTAGTCAACCAAGGATAATTTATTCTCACCACAAATAGGCTACATTTCAGACGACATTCATAGCCGATAAGTTTGCATTATTTAATTATTTAATACTTTACCCATAACAATAATTTTCAAACAGTTTTATGTCACATATTTTACTTTCATCTGAATGCAGTAGTTTTAGGGCAATGTTAGCCAAGAACTGGTGCACTGTCTAAAACTTTGAAAAGAGGCCTTAGTCTACCGCATAATATTCCCAAAAAATTTAGTTACGAGGGCAGCCAATTTTCGTTTTGCCCTAAACGGATTTTCATAGAACTTTGATATTTCAATTTTCCGTAAAGTTCTGACATACAGGTATATTATGTAAATAAATAACCTCGTAAATAACAGTATAATATTGACGTTTCGCCCCCGTTCGGGGGCTTTGTCAAGATTTATTTGGTATAAAAATATAAAATTGTCAATAAAAACTTTTGACAGGAACAATTTTTTTTTCTCAAATAATAAAAACTATTTATACCGTGTGACAAACTTCCATGTGTACATGGGGAAATAACATGGGCAATTACATTTTTGGGGATTCCTGCTCCCCACGTGTAGTTACAGTGGTGGTAAAGGTAGCAATCGAAGGACTATTTTTTTTCTGCGTATGAGGATATCAAAAACTCTGCAATTTTCAAATTTATTAAAGCATTAAAAGCAAATATTACACTAATAATTTTCAAATTAAAATACGGATATTCATCAGATTACCTATGACAATTTAATTTATTCTAATCAAAGACTCCCTTGCTTCTAATTTCTAATTCGTCTGAACTGTCAACATTATTTATCGACAATTTATTTAAAATTTGGGTTTCAAAAAGAACAAAAATATTTATTCAGTTGAAGAAAAGGTTTTCATTGTGAAAACATTTTACGGCGGCAATAGTCTGCGGGTAGTCCGTGACTTATTTTCTGTAAAATTCAATACCAGTCTTATTCCTTCGGTAACAACAATAAAAAATTTAGTTAAGAAATTTGAAGATACTGGGAATCTTTCATTGAAAGAAGGTAATTTTTACTAATAAATTTACTTGGTTTTTATTTAGATAATTCTGATTCGCTTATTATTTTATTTTATTATTATTACCTAGTTGCTAATTCCTTATTGTTCGTTAACCTAAATTTTACTGGGATCATGAGAAATTTAACAAGTGATAACGTGGAGTGAAACAAAACTAAAATTAATCTTATCATTTATTTTTTTAGTCGTTTCAAGAAATCTAAATGTTAAGGTAGAGGAAATGGTAATAGGCCTGATAACTGCTAGTCCAACATCTAGTTTAAGGTCTATTGCCCTAGAATGTAATGTTTCAAGAGAAACTGTCTATAACATATTAAAAAAAACAAATATCATCCCTTTGAATTCCAATGTCACCAAGAGTTACTTCCTTTTGACGAAGAATCAAGGCAAACTTTCTGTGAAGAAATGCAAGAACGGGCTAATCGGGATCGCAGCTTCCTCTCATCAATTTGTTTTACCGATGAGTGTACCTTCACTTTAAATCAAGAGCCAAATTCACAAAACGTTAGGCATTGGGCCCAGGAAAATCCCAGAATAAATCTAGCCACTACAACGCAATACCCTCAAAAAATCAATATTTGGGCAGGCATTTTTAATAATCGCATTATAGGACCATTTGAAATACAGGGAAATTTAAATTCCGAAGCTTATTTAGATCTTTTAATTAACCATATTGGCCCTGCATTAGAAGAAGTTGCACATGCGAATCGGGAGGTCTGGTTTCAACATGACGGATGCCCAGCACATTTTGGAGCACAAGTGAGGGGATTATTAAATGAAATATTTCCAGAGAGCTGGATTGGTCGAGGTGGTGCTATAAACTGGCCAGCTAGATCTCCCGATTTGGCACCGTGTGACTTTTTCTTGTGGGGTCATTTAAAAAACAAGATTTATAAAACTCGTCACCCAAATATTGATTCTTTAAGGAATGCTATTTTTGCGGAATGCAACTTAATAAACGATAGGCAACTTGCGAATGTGAGAAATTCTTTCTATAATAGGCTGGGATACTGTCTGATACAGAATGGGGGATTATTTGAATATTTGTTATAGTTATTTTTCTTCTTTTATGTTACTTTAATTTCATTGTATATTAATAAGTTTTTGTCCTTAACTAGATATGAAATAAATAAGTATTAAATTGCCAGATTGCAAAATTCATTATAGCAAAATAAACAAATGTTGTTAAATTTTTCATAATTGCAGTAAAATTAAAGTAATTTAATTTTTATTATTTCATTTTACTGCTTTAACATTTTCCCAAAAACGTTTTAATAGGTTAGACGACACCTACAATTTACCCTAAACTATGGACCAGCATTCACCAACGAAACATCCACACCAGTAATCAATTAATTGTCAACTATAGGTAATGACAATAATAATGTGAATGAGAATTATCTAAATAAAAAAACAAGTTTATGTATTAGTAAAAATTAACTTCTTTTTGATGAAAGATTCCCAGCCTTCAAATTTCTTACTAAATTATTTGTTGTTATACCTAAGGAATATTACCGTTATTGAATTTTACAGAAAATAAGGCACGGACTACGCGCAAACTATTGCCGCCGTAAAATATTTTCACAATGAAAACCTTTTCTTGAACTGAATAATATGTAAATATTTTTGTTCATTTTTAAATGTTGACAGTTCAGAAAATCCATAAAAATCAAAGACGTCCGTGATTAGAATAAATTAAGTTGTCATGGATAATCTGATAAATTTCTGTGTTTTAGTTAGAAAATTATTAATGTAATTTTTGCTTTTAATGCTCTAATAAATTGGAAAGTTGTAGAGTTATAATTATTTCTGGGTTATTTTTGAGGAAGGTTCTTGTAATTTTAATGTTATTTCAAATTTCTTTTTCTTTTTTGTTGGTTTTTGAATTAGAATATTAGTGTACTTTTTAATAATTTGATAAATTTGATTTCTAACTAAGTGTTTTCGTCAGAAGGAAGTAAGGATATACAGCTTTTCATAGATGCAATAATGTTGTTGATTAGAAAGTGTTGACTATTTGTTTTTAAAGAAAAGTCAGGACATAATTGTAAAATTCTTTGAATATTTGTTGGAATATTTGTGGTGTATTATGTATCCACTCAGTGTTAATTAGATTGCTGTTTTCATGTTTTTCTTTGTAAGTTTTAATAATTTGTGTTGTTGTTTTTCTTTTATGTTGATAAATGTAGTATTGAATTTTTGGTGTTGTGAGTGATAGAAAAAATTGATATAAGTTTGGGGTAGGATATTATTAATTTTAAATTCTATATTTTTCAATTCTTTTTCTGTTTTATAAATATTAATGTAACAATTGGAAATGAGAATGTTTAAACATGATTTTTGGTATTTTTCAAAAATTCTATTAATTTTAGATTTATAGTACGAATTTTGAATATTGAGGATTTTGCTGAAAAGATTAATTCAATGAAAGAGACGATAGAAGTAGAAAGGAAAAACGTCTCAAGGTAGGAGATAAAAAGGGGGAAATGTGAAAGGAATGGATTACGTACCAGAGGAGCACAGGATGAGGAGATGACGAGCAAAGATAAATAGGTAAAGGAAACCCTCGAATACATGTGAATGCATGCACATAAAGTGAGAACAAGGAAGAAGACCTTGTGGGTATCATACATAGCCCACTGTATTTGACGGTAGTAATTGTTAAAGAAACACGCATGTGTTGATGAAGGAATTAGAGAGTGTGCAGGAGTGTCTGAAATGGGTATTAAGGTTGGAGAGACAGACCTCAGGATATTGAGAAGATAAAAAGAGAAATGGTGAACATTGAAAAAGACTTTTGGTTGCAGAAGCAAGAAAGAAAGTTGGAAAATGCAAGGCATAATCCTAAATACAAAGGAATTTTAACGCAGGAGTTGCTAAAGTACCTAAGGGAAGGTGGAGGGAACGGTAGACAAAAGATGATAGCAAGGTTTAGATACGGGAACAAGGAAAGTTCAGGAAGATATTATATGAGAGAGGAAGAAAGAAAGTTTGGAAAAAAACCCTCGAACACACACAAAGCCAATGAATCCTCACCAAGGGAGAAAAGGAGGAGGAGAGTGGTGAAATGGATGAAATGAGTGAAAAACAAGAAAGGTAAGTGAAGATATAACTTGAAATGTAATTGTATTGTAAGTTTACTTTTAATTTTTTTTTTAGGGGTTCTATCGATTCGGATAATAATGAGGTACAAGACAACTTTTAGAGGTTCAGGTTTTTATCATTTCTTTCTTATTCGAAGTAAGCGTCTTCCATCAAGTACCTGCACTGTCAGTTTATGCAACGTAGGTTAATTCAGAAAATTATTATCTTTGACAGCCTCTCATATAAAACCACAATTATTCTTAAGCAGCAGTAGGTAGTACATCCAAAAATAAAATGAGGTAAGTACTATAACTTGTCATTATGTAATCGCGCACCATCAAATTGTAATGATGTATCGGTTCAAGTAGTACCAATTCTAAAAAATGAGAAACCCTGCTTGGCCGAGGCAAACTAAATAATTGGCATAATTATAAATGAGGAGCAACTTACCGATCCCGCTTCCCAACTCGAATAACGAGTAACGCGTTGGTTGGTATAACAACCCGGATATTCTTATCGTGCAATATAAGACTGTGTTTGGGGCAGCTCTGTTGTAGAATTTGGTACTAAAGTGACGACCCACCAGACCTATTTACATAACTCTGGTAATTAGATTGGAAATGCAATTGGCAATAAATTTTCTGTAATGACATCTGATAATTTACGAGATGTCTTGCTTGTTCAGATAAGATCGGTTAATTTGAAATAAAGTAGATCACACATACTCGCTTTCAATTCGAGAAATTAAGTTGTGGGACGAAGAAACATTAATAAGTAAAATCCCTGATAATTGAGGAAAAATATTCAGCGTTCAAATATCACTGTTCTGTAATAAAATTTTAGGGCAACCGACTTTGGGAAGATTTATACATTCCTTGGGCACTTATCATTTGAAACTGTAAAATTTTCGTTCTTAACAACTGTCTTAAACAACTTCAGAGTTAAAAGTAACATGCGCAGCATCCCAGAGCATAAATTAACAATCTTGTTGCCAGAACTTGATACCAACCAATATATCACCGAATTATTTCAATTTAGAGTCGTTCTGGGTGATTTATTTTAATTATCTCTTCCCCGAGAAATATTCGGGAAAAAAGAACTGCCAGTTAATCAAATCCAAAATTTTTTGAATTAATTATCGATACACCACCTATACATGCATAAGCAGGAAGGCCCGAGGTGAAAGTTCAAGTATTAAAATTCCTGCTGTTCGGAAGCACACCGCGTGAGAATCTAGCGAATTAATCTTGGCGATCTAGGGTTATGTTACAGCAATTAAGCGATGAATTAACAAGAAAAAAAACTTGAAGAGGAATGGCTACAGTAACCTGAACTTTGACAAACATTATGTTTCTTTTTTGAGGAACATCGTGTAGTTATGTGTTAGAGTGTAGCATACATTATAATCTTACAAAATTACATTCATTAGGTACATGTAGGTAAGGTCACAAAATTAAGTTCAGATATTACTGTATATGGACCTATACTTTTCAATTATTATTCAACATACCTACTTAAAGAAGCCGGCCGTTACAATCACTTAACGAATTTTAATTGAAAAATACTGAAAAGAAGAACCCGTGGAGCGTTTTTTGCTGTTTTATACGCCCAGGAGCTTTAATATTAAACAGGAGACAGGCTGAAAAACACCGTGTAATTATCAACACCGTCGATTGTAGACAAACAATAGTAATAGCGTCATCCATGTAACTTTCTGGTATTTTCCTTTTCCTAATCATTTTAGACTTTCACATGTTACTAGGCTTCCGTATCCATATACATATAGCGTTTCACGCAACTGGTTCGTTAAAAGATGCCGAACTTTCGGTGGTAATTTAGTTCTGAAAATTTGGGACGTAATGTTAGCGGTTATTGAAATTTTGAAATAAATATTTTCATTCATGAGCTGCTCCCGGTTATTATAGGTATTTTATTATTTTAACTGGAATGGTAGGTATACTTTTAATTTGGTTTTTGAATTCTACGAACTTTTTTGAGGCAGCAACTTTGTTAATTCATCAATATCTCAAAAGTTGACTGTTTTTGAGATTTTTCAAATTTTTTGAAAATTTTGATGTTTGCATAGCTGTGTTTAAAATTGCAGATCTCGGCCAATTTTAAAACTAACTTATCCAAACTCGGACCAGCGGTAGTCCAGCCGTTAGGAAACTGTCTCATTTATGACTAATATACAGGGTGTTGGAAAAGTAGGTTAACCACAGATTATCTGGCCGAAAGTATGGGACTTTCTTTATGCAATTTTTCATTTAGGCTTATTTCTTTGAAGATACAGGTGTTACAGTTAAAATTTAAAAAACAATTTTTATTCATAACTCCTTTGTTTTTTACGATATTCAGTTGAACTTTTGTACATTTTTTATATACCGGTACAATGTGTAATTTTCATCAAAAAAATTGATGCGCGAAAGGAAGAAAGGGGGTTGTAATACCCATTGACCCCAACTTTTTCCTGCGCACGTCTATGGTTCAAAAGTATTGTTTTCTACACCAAGCGTTCATTTCTTTTATTTTTTCGTTCTTGTAAAATTTTGATTTAGGGCTTGGTTTACGAGATGTTGCAACTCATTTGACTATGTGTTGTCCCAATTTTTCTCAGGTGACGAACTAAGCTTCAGGAAAATGCCCTTGGATACTACTTTTTTTATTAATCATTATTTTGACAACTAAACTCCAGTGGCGGTTTCTCCTTAAGGTCAATTTTTCAATGACCCTCCTAAAATATTCTAATCGAAACCATAATTTGAATAAAAATATTTTTAGTCTAACAGTCTGAAATTTAAAAATTCGCAGCAATACTAGGAAAAGTCAAGGAAGCGTCAAGCCGCGCTCCCTAGCAAGCCGGGGCATAATTCAAATTGACCCTGCACAGCTATTATGGCTTATGGAGAAATGCCTGTAAAAAAGAACAGTGAGAGTGAAAGTGAGTCACCTTTTACTCCTATATCTTTAACACGGTCAATGCCCCGATGACAACTGCGCAGAATCGAGCTATTCAGATTTTCAGTATTCCGTAATTCCATTCTCAGTTCTTCTCAGACAGCGAGCGGAGTCTGTAGTTTAGTTGCGGTTGTGAAATTGTGATTGTTGTAAAATTTCGCTTTTAGCAAAACAAGATGAGTGTTGTTGAGGAGTTGAGGCAGTGGCGGCTCGTGGGTTAATAACCAGGGGGCCATTTTGGTTTTTGAACTTATAATTAATACTAAAAAACCTATATACATATTATATATACAAAACTTCAAAAATATAAGAAAGGGGACATATTGTTAAAATAAAACATACCTTAAACGTTCTTATATTTCAAGTCAATTCTCCTCTTCTGTTCTGCAAAATGGTCTATGACTTTTTCGTTGAAGTTTGGAATGCTCTTTACAAGCGTTTTTCCAACAAGGCACGAAGTCTAGACTGTCCTACTGTATTGCGTAAACATGGTTTTCCCGGTTTAAAGTTGAAAAACATATCTCACTTTCCACGGTTGTCATCGGTAGTGTAAATCTCAATTCTTGTCTTTTGAAATACAAAACTTGAAGACTGTTAAACTTCTGTAAATTTTCGAGATGCCCAAAGATTATGTGAGATGTTCAGTTCCCAAAAAAGTCGTTTTGTTAAATTGAATGCTCGTATTATTATTGAACCTCTGAATGTATTTCTAGTTTTCTTTAATAAAATATTCCGTTTAATGTTCATTAAATAATTATTGTGAAAGGATATTAATATGACAAGTTAATAAAATCGGTATAGCATAAAGTTGTACATTCAGAGGTTCAATATTCAATAATAATACGAGTATTGAATTTAACAAAATGATTTTTTGACAACCGAATTTCACCCAATTAATAAATTAATAAGTACTTAATTTTTGGGCATCTCGAAAATACATTGGGGTCAATTAACGAAGTTTAAGACTTCAAATGTTGTATTTTAGAAGACAGGAATTGATATTTACACGTGCAATTAAGGACTCATTAAGGACTTATTACTCAGAAACCGTCAGAGGTAGGTATAGGGAAGCATGATAATAATTAAATAATGCAGTCAGCTATTCAACAATTATTATACAGGTATAATAATTTGAAAAAAAAATACTTTCATGACTTTGAATACCGTTAAGTTAGTCACTAAATTTTGAATACCCTGCCCGTATGTTAGTCATAAATGAGACAGTTTTCTAGCGGCTAGAATTTGGACTGCTGCTAAAAATTTTAGTGCAAAACGCGCTGTGAATAAAGCAATTTTGCTTTGTTTCTTATTCATATATTGGCAATTGTACCTGATTAACATTTACATAAAACCTCGATACTGAGCCGTAACTTACTTAAATTTTTAAGTTATTTAAGATTTCTGACTTTGACAGCGGCAAAGTACGTATACCATGTATTTCATGATTTCGCGATTTTTCTTGCGGAAAACTCCAAAGAAAGTTTTAGAAAAAAATAAGTTATCTTAACTTACAAAACGACGCAAAATTATATCTCAAGCCATATGCCCATACTATGTATTAATTGTTATAAAAATTTCAATATTTTGGACGAACTAAAAAAGCAGAAATCCCCTTAATCTTTAAAGTTGACCGAGATCTGCAATTTTGAACACAGCAATGAAAGCACCAAAATTTTCAAAAAATTCTAAATAACTCAAAAGCAGTTACTTTTGAAAATTGATGTGTTTACAAAGTTGCTTCATAAAAGTACGCAGAATTCAAAAATTATAATAAAACTATAACATTCCATTTAAAATAACAAATGCTGGGCCAACTTCCGGTATAATCGGAATTAACTCGCGAATGAAAATACATTATTTAAAAAATTCAGCGGCAGTAACCTTACGTTCCAAACTTTCAGAATTAAATTACCACAGGAAGTTCAAAAACCAGTTGCCTTTCAAGCTTTCATTATCTGCAGGTCTATAATACATACTTTCCATATACTGTCCCACAGGCTGCCATTTACCAATAGGCCACTGGACCTATACACAACCGAGTTCCTCCTGAAATACTGTTTACTCATCGGTTAACCTCTCTCATTCTTCTACTTCTTTTTCTTATTCCTTCTTTCGTCGCTAGGGAATACAATGCTATATTTGCAATCGGGTTGCTGTCGTCTCCCGAATACTCTTTCTTCCGATTCTGTTTGGTTTTCAAATTCATTTGCCTTGCTTTCCTCCATAACTAACTTTAATTAGGTTATCTTTTTCGTGTGTTGTAATGTAATTTATGATTATGTCATATTATTATAATTATGTATATAGTTAGGTGTTCTAGTGGTTTACTCCTTCCGTGCCATATTTAAGTTGGTTGCTTTCATAAAGGTTGTTTTAGTGACATTTCCTCTTTCCTTGTTGGTACTCATTTAGGTTTTCTCCTAATTATCTATATCATTTATATACCAGCTTTTATGTATTTTATGTACCTATTTCTCCTGAACTCGATCATAAAGTTCTTAAAAGATTTTTGTAACTGCAATTTATAACCTCGACATTTAGTAAGTTTTTCGCTTTGTTATTTGCTTTTTGGCTGCTGTTTCACTTTCATCTATTTTTGTAATTTTCATCTATTCCCGTTTTCAGGCTTCTATCTCCTGGTCGGGGGATGTCTACAATATTTCTTCAGAACAGTTTAATTTGGCGTTAAAACAACACTTTTATTATGTAACCTCACGTTTCTACTATATCTCCAACTCCAATTCACTATTCTTTGTACTTATTTTGTACTGAACAGACGAATTTATAGACATTTCCTCGTAATATCGAAACAAAATTACGATTGCATAGGGTTGATAGCCAGACCTAAGAAAGCGGCAAAATTTATCAGGGAGCTATAGGGCCTACGTTTTGAATGGGTTCTTTCTGTTGAAACTAACGATAACGGGGAAATAAAACACATTACTTGAAACTGTCGAAAATCCGTGGAATTAATTTTGTTCAACTACCAATAAACTGCTGCCTGTAGCTTCGTTAATTAAATATAGTGTTAGACTTATAAACGTTTCATGTAATAAAATTATTTAAGTGTCATAGATGTCTACCAATATAAATTATTTAACTATTAAATATATATATAAAACTGGAAACTAACATAATTTCAATAGGCAAACATTTTAATATGTCTTCAGCAGAGCCAATTACTGCTTTAAACTGTACAATACTGATTTATAGCGAGAGAGTTGAATGCTACATAAGAAGACGAAAATTTTTTCTCAATTTATTTTGATGGGGCTTTTTCGTCTATTGTGCTGTTGTACATCTAAACTATAATCATTTTCGAACTTACAGTGTGAGGTACTATTTTAATCTAACGCTTTTTAGGCTAGCTATAGAAATAAAGAATACTATGATTATAAATGCAAGTTACAATAGACTTAAAATATACAATAGGTCCGCACTATGTGCACGTGAAATGACAAAGCCTACAAACCACCCCTAATCCAACAAGTATAACTTGAAACACACATGCCTAGCACAATGCATTTTATAACCGGCACGCTTCAAAGTATCATTCGACCAGTGGTTTTCAAACAAATTATATTTTTATGCCACATCATATCATTTCTTGTAGTAGTGCTGCACTGGTATTATTGCTTTATTTTATTGTTTATTTAGAATTATCTGTGGACATTTATATTTTTAATACCTATCTATTTAATCAGTTGTTTTTGGGTTTAGATCAAAGTTGCTTAATGTCACTGGCGCAGTCGTGCCTGGATCTCTAATCACTGACATTTAGAAAAGCAGGCTATTGTGATTGTATCACAGGCAGCTTCTCCCTTGGAGTCGAAACCAGATCTTCCGAATTCCGAACGGCTGCTACAACAACTACCGGTACTGAGTTACTCAACGTGAGTAAAAATGCCAATTTATTTCAGTTCCAAAAGTTAAATCACAATTTCCTCTTGCATTAAGTATGCGGGTACCGTTAGCTTAGTTGGCATAACAGCTGCCTAGTAAGCGTGATACTTGGGTTCGACTCCCATTCTGCGTTCTTTACATTTTTCTTGTAGTATTTGAAAATTGACTGATTTGGCGCAATAACAATTCTGTGAAAATTGGAATTTTACCATCGTTCGGATTGTCCAAAATTTGACGTCCCATCAACTTTTGGTGTTCGCTGATTAAAATACCCCCACACTTAGATATTCAAATAATGCCAACAAATTTCTGAAAGCAGGCAGGCATGAACTTTATGCACAAAATCAAGTTTCAATCATACTGGTGTACCCACACCCCTTTTATTCAAGTCCACTACTGGCACGCATAAGGGCTGATGCATATACACCAGCAACAGCATGCACGTCTGCTGCTGCAACCACCCCTTACTTTTCAATTATTATTCATATTACGCGATTCAGTCATTTAGAAATCACAGAGGGTGAGTATGAATTATTTGTTGTACTGCACGTGCACACGTGTCGCGATTTGACCGACAATACTAGGATTTGAATAATTCTACACAGATGAAAGGCTAGAACTCAAAATAGGTGCATTATAAAATTCTTGATGCGTGAATACCTATGATTAACTTAGTTCTACGCTGAAAAAATTACGTAGAGCGGGGTATGGCTTTTTAATAGCTGAACAACACATACAGTTGATAGGGGTTGTTAATAAAGTCAAATTTTTGAGTTATAAGCGTTTTTGAAGATTTTGGTAGATGTAGAATTGGGTACTTTGGAATTGTGATGAGATGAAAATAAAGTTCGGTGCCGTACAGAATAAATGGGACAACCTGTATAGTCGAAAATAATTTTATAATGTGAGGAAATTGATTGGATGCAACTTCATTTGAGCCGTTTTTCGTTATCTACAACTCCTGTTGAGTTATGGAAGAAATACGCTAGCGTGGGACACCCTGTACCTTCGTTAATTTATTTTAATAAATTCCGTTTGTTTGCACATCAAAATTCCTTATTATGATAAAGAGCAGTAATATTTATTTTATTTGAAACCGACGACATGTGAAATTTCACTGACAGTTGGATATCTTCGTTTAACATTAATTTGATTGCCGCGCCAACGTCTACCGATTTTATCTCTTAATTAAGCACTATTTTACTAAAATAATTATTTACATAAAAATAGGTTCTACCGTTCTTTTCAGGACCCCATATTGTTTTATTATTATGGAGAATTTTGTGCCTCAGCTTCTGCACTTCAGATATAGACGTTAATCAAATTATCTTCGAATAACGACTTCTCTTCTACGTACATTTGTGTTCAAACTTGCTGAAAGAAACAAAAAGCGAAAACAGAGGCTTAATAAAATGTCAGGACGAGAATATTTAATTAACAGCGTGAAATTACGCAATAAAACCTTTAAACGAAGCAATGCCCGTTATTAAAGTGGACATAAAACTATGTCAAAAGCAAATGACAGAAAAAGAAACGGGATTAAGATACCGCACACGTAGAACTCGCCTACTGTGTCGTGAAATCTTTATTAAAAGTTATTAAAGCATAAAAAATCCACTGACAAATGCTAAGGGTGCCCGAAAATTTCAGTGGAGTTGTCTCAGTTGGTCAGGATAATAAATGCCATGAGAGATAATTAGTGTCAGGCGAGAATTTTTATTAAATTATAAATTTGTATCGTGATTTCGTTATAGCTAGATTCTTTACCTGTGTAAGGTTGGATTTTTGTCAGTGGTAGAATATGAGTTCTAACACATTTCCTCATAAATTTTCTAGAGCGAGAAGTGCTTACCAACTCAATTATTATGGCGGAAAGGTGATAAATTCATCAATTCTCTACAACTTTTTATAATAATTTAAATAATTTTCTAATACCTAATAGTATTCTCTTCTAACATTCTTGTTCCTGGATTCTCATAATAAGCCAGCACCAGGAGCGAGCTTCTTGCTGTTCCAGTTTTGGACATACTCATATCCGAATGGTAAAGAAAGCCCTCGTTCGGGCAGGTTCCTTAACTTTGCTTCCCATCACTAGCACTCCATTAAGATTAATCTGGTCTTGGGTATGAAGAATAGAGTTCAGAGAATCTCTCACCCTACTTTCTTCCAGTCTGGGTTGAATCGACTCAGGGATCTTAATCAAAGAGGAGAAGCTACGAAAGAAAATGTTGTTCATTGATACTCATAACAGCATGAATAGGCGTACTGACACGAACAATATGAGCAATATTTACATATACTTACTTTATCTTCTCAGAAATTCACTGCAGGTCATCGCAGACAATACTATTCCATCCATCCTCGATTAGGGTTGCATTTCTTCTTTTTGGTCTCTATGATACCAATACCCCCTCATACCATAGGCTGCCCATCTGCTTTGGATCGCCTCTTCTGGTCGATCCTACTGTTTCCATCCTGTCCTTGTTCAGGCGAACCATCTTGTTTTCTCTTTGTGATACATATTAATTAAAAATTATCTCTGAGGTCATTGAACTCTCGAGTATTCCCTTATACCTATATCGAGTGACAAACTTCCATGTGTGCATGGTGAAATAACATGGGTAATTACGATTCTGGAGATTCCTGCTTCCCATGTAAGTATAGAGGAAAGTTGCCTAAATATGGGTACTTTTTTTCAAATTGCTCCAAAGTTGTAACTATGTTGTTAGAAGAATTTTTGACTAGCAAACATTAAATTTGTCTGTCTTTGGTAGTTGTGTTATAAAACAGACAAAAAACAATTAAAATGAGGGAGATGCCCAATAACAAAATAACAAAATAAATAAATAAATAAATAAATAAATTGTCACTTACTACCCCGTATTAAGTTTATGCATGTCCTTAATATAGGGTACAGCGAGTTCGTAATTTGGGGTATTAAGAATTTATACTCAAAAAACAATATTTTGAAAAAAGGTTTTTATTATCAACTCGAAATAAACAAAACATTTTATTCCAATATAAAATATATAAACAAAATAACAAAAAGAAAACAAATAAGTAAGTTGTCAAAACTTAAAAAATTGTTTTCTGCAGTAGGTATTACTGAAAATTTGCTCTCTATTCCATGATTTGCGATTATTGGGCATCTGGAAATAATGAAATAAAAATGCTGACATTGCTTTTCCATTGAATTAAGAAAAATTCATTATATACAGGGTACCCCAAATTAGGCACTCTGTTGTACCCCATATTAGGAACAAATGATTGTTTGGTTATATAGCATTTTCACAATAAACTGGGCAAAATTTGCTATCGGATGCAACTAAACTAATTTAAAATACTTATTTTTAAGACTGAGTACACAACTATGAGTAGTAGGAGAAAAATCGTACGAGAATCAGTCTACACTTGGCGTCAGTAGAACATTTTTCTTTGAATTTATCGACACTTTTTGGGAAGCGGTGGCACAGCTCATACGATATTGCGCAACATAATGTATGCCATCAATGCCCCGTCCTCACTACTTCTTGGCCTTGTCATTAGGAGCTTCTCGTAGGAGGCCGCTGGTCAGTGTGGACCAGGCCTAAGACACAAAAACGACATGGATAATCTGATAAATTTCTGGTATTTTAGTTTGAAAATTATTTATGTAATTTTTGCTTTTAATGCTTTAATAAATTGGAAAATTGTAGAGTTTTTGGTATACTCATACCCAGAAAAAATAATCTTTCGATTACTACCTTTAACACCATTGTAACTATACATGGGGAGCAGGAATCCTGAAAAACGTAATTACTCATGTTATTTCCCCATGTACACATGGAAGTTTGTCACTCTGTATACTTTCCTATCCTGAATTAATGGCAGGTAGTTGATTCATATTAATATATTACATATTCATTTTCATCATAAACCCTCTCGTTTATAAGAGCTATTATTATTTGTTAGACCTGATCTATTGACAGTGTTATGTGTATTGTTCATAATTTCCCTCAGTTATATCAATCAAGTTGGTAGCCACTCATTGCCATAGTTACTTTTCATTTTCATTCTATAGTTTTAGGATTTTCTCTGTCATTTGTCATATTCCGACATTTTTTCAAAAAAGTTAGGTTAGAATCATTCTCAATTTTGACGAACGCGTGCTGTAACCTATTTTGTCCAAAATTTTTATAAATTTTATTTATATCTACAATGTGTCAGTTTGTTTGTTTGACATACTATTTTGTTTAATGCATATGTTATAATAGACTTGTTTACAGTAAAATAATTACAAAGTTACATTACTTTGCCACCTGTTTTATGTTAGTGGATTATGAATTCTGTATCCATGTGTTTTCATCTGGACGTTTTTCGTGTCCTCTTCTGATGGGTTTGGCTTTTCTTGCGTTATATGTTTAAGATCTTACATCACTGTAAGTCTTGTCAATTTTTAGCATTTAATTTGTTCCATGCTGATTCTTGGATTGTTTATATTTACTAGATTTCTCGAGGAAGGATTTAAATAAATCCGAAAGCTTGAATAAATGATAAAGGGAGTTTCATTTCCTCAATCCTTTGGTTGCATCCCCGTGTGCTCAGTTATTTTACCAACTAGGCAGTTATGTCTATCGTCAATTTTATAATATGAACAACTAATTTTCGAACTTGTCTGCTCTCTGCTTATTGTTTCGAGTGAAGTACCGTTGAAGTCTTACTGGATTTATCTCTCTGTTATGCCGAAAATGCCGCCAAAAGAATAAGGTAGACAGATTTGCTTTCATCAGCGAACAGGTTGAAGTTCTTTGAAATGATCAAATACTAAAAGGGCTGGTTTTGTTTTCAGTTTCTGCATATCTCCTGGAACAAAAGTTATGCTAATATGGCTTTTACAGTTATCCGCATCAAACTTCAATAATAATTCTTATTCCCATTCTTATTCCCATTAAGCCATGCATGATTTAGATTTTCAAGCAGTCTGAAAATAATTTTTAAATATCCAATTAAATTATGCTAAAGGCATATCCAGACATATGCAAAGGAAAGACGACTACCTAAATCGCGTAAAGCCAACCATTATACATATATTTTCTTTATTTTTAAATCAAACAAAATGATTATGTAAAAACGCAACATAAATACAGTTCAAATTTGCTTTATAAAGCAGCTGAAAGAGTTAGTTAACAGACAAAGCACTTCAAATGCATAATAAATTTAATTAGGTACCTACCTAGAGTTATGTCTTTGTTTTTATATTGGATACTGGATTGGTTCGTTTGTTACTATGAATTATGGGATTTTGGTTTTATTTTTGGAATTTAAAAAGCATTTCCCAAAATTTGTTATTCTGAAATCACCTACCTACATTAGTTCATACAGGTATCCAATGAACACGACGTTCAGTCACGTAAGAAAATATTCAGAAGGTCCAGAGTTGGTGTTTAATACACGCAAATTCTGTGTAGCACCCCATACTTGGAAGCAAAAGAATTTATTACCAGGCGGCAACTACATAAACATGCAAAATGGCGAAATTATTATTTATCAGAAGGGTAATTTAAAAGATTTACATTTTACGAAGTTCCACTTGTTAAAATATTGATGTTCGATTAACCATTAACCCATACCGCATTCCAAATTTAGAAAACTTGATCTGGTTGTCTTAAAATATTTCATATCGGATTTCAGGAGCATAATTGCGTGCAAAATCATCGGGGTATCATTTTCAACCCACCTTTTGCTACTGGAATTAAGTGTTCTGTCAGATATAATTCGGAACCATTTTTAGAGACCGACATATTTTTGTGAAACCTTAAAGTAAGTTCAGTCTTGGTGAATAATTTCGTTATGCCCAAAATACACCAAGACGCTAACCTATTGAGTAATCGGGGAATATCCTTCACATTCATACACGAAAATATTTATTATTATTTTAGCTAACCTACACATTTCTCTAAAAGTAGAACATCCTGCATCCCTAAATATTTGAGAGCTGTAGTCTGCTAAAACACATTAATTTACTAAGTTGATATAAGATTCAAAATCAATAATTCAAACATTTATTTCAATATTTAGAAACTTTTGCAACAATTTATTGCAATTCAGTGCTTCAGTTTTAAAATCGATAATTCAAACACTTAGAAGCAACCTCTGTACAAATTTGTTGTTATTCAATATTTCATTTCGGTTCTGTTGTGTTGTGTTGATTTCATTGAAGATCTTTTCAGGAAAGTAGGTATGGTTAATTTATGTAGTTTTAAAAATATTTCATAGCACGCTACGACATTTTCTTTGAAAGGTGACGTCAAAAAATATTACCTTCAAGTTGTGATAAGTACGAAAATATCAGATTGGAAATTTGGAATGCTTCAGAAAAGTGTAAATATTCGTATGTAATTAAACGAGAGCTTTTTATTTTGTCAGAAAAATTTCTATTTTCAACGAAATTTTGTTGTCAAGCAATTTGACGAAAAAAACTTTCAGCCAATAAGAGCAGGAAAGCGGAGCCACAGAGCTATTGGATGACAGTTTTTTAAATCAAATTGCTGATAGGCAACAAAACTGTTTTTGCCAAACAGGTATTTTTCCAGGCAAAATAAAATTATTCTCGAGTCTAATTCGACAAGATAATTGAATGAATATAAGAAAACGCATACGGGATATTCGATTTTTAAACATTTTACAATGAAAAATATGAAATTTTTCAACGTCGTCATGGTAACAAAAGGTAAATAACATAATTAGATATGGCTGTAATAGTTCCGATGTCATTCTGACAAAAACATCACATCTTATGTGCTATTTGAAAATCCCAAGGTATACGTGATTTAAATTAGATAATTTATTGTTTTGAATAACCTGTATAGTAAACAAATTTCAAAAATACTGAAATAACTCAAAAACTTCAGCATTTTCGAGCATGACCTTCCTTACATCTTCGATTTATAATGCAATGTGGAAGTCAAAAAATAAAATAAAATAAGATGTTCCATTTAAAAAACCGTAATTTTGGTCTGCCACTCTTTAGTGTATAATCAAAAATACTTTCGGAAACAACGGTTTTTATACAGTATGTCCACGGATTAGGTTACAAAGAGGACAAAACAGAATTATTTTTAACTTCTCAAAAAAAACTACAAAAAGTCCTGCTTTTACCCATACTCCCATAGCCCATATAACTTTTTATCCAGCTGTTATGGAAAATTTTTTAATAATTTTTATGCATTTTTTTGTTCTTAGAAAACTTTTACCAAAATGTAGTTAAATTCAAAAAAACTTTTTCCTGAATTATTATGCATTCAAATATTGAGCCGTTTGCGTCAAATAGAAACAGTATCATCTTTGTTATGCACCAGGTATGGAGGAGAAATGCCCTTATGTGGGAGAGATCAAAAATAAAACGAAGAATCAAAATATTTATTCTTTGAAAACAAAACAATAACACAAAATATATTCTGAAAATAAAAATATTATTTCTTTAAAAATACATTATATACGTTTAAGTACTTATTTTCGAAACGACTTTACTAAGGTATTACAAAACTTTTCTCTTACAATTTAAAACTGCTTGCCTTTTTGAGATTTTTCCACTGGTGAGAATATATGGTGCAAGATTCATGCAGCCACTTTTCGCAAATAATACATTTTATCTAATCAACTTTTGCCTTGGTTTCATTGTGACATTTTCCTAGCACCCAGTGCAAAAGCTTTCAGTCTCTTCATTATTGCTTTCCATTTTCTCCTTTTGCCTTTAGCTTTTTGCAGTCACTTCCGGAGTTTTCTATCTTTTCATATCCTTTTTAATGACGCTACTTCCTTCTTTTGGATCAGATACCTTTATCAACGCTTTTTTAGGCTTGTGAACGCTATATATGAATAAGAATTTCTTGCAGACTGTTGTTTCTTGGACTGAGTCTTCGGTATTTCCGGAACTGGTGCCACGTCATGTAGAGATTTCGATCGGAATCACTATCAGCTGTAAAGTTTGGATCTGCAGGTACTTTGTCACTGACACTTGCTGCACCATGGTTTCTTTCCTGGTTTCCTTCAATATTTAAAACATGGTCAAAAAGAAACAAGTGACTATCATCGTTCTCTAAAAGTTCTCTCAATTCGAGGGAGATGTCGTTATTTGGAAGATTAGTTGAACTTGTTGCTTCACCATAGCCATCAGATATCTGGAAGAAATAATTCTGAATGATAACCAGCTGAATGCGTACCTGCAGCGGAAAAACCAGAAACTCCATTTTGGTACAGTTCCAACTTTCTTCCAAGCATTCCCGATCAGTTTGCCCACTATAACACGTCTTTGTTGATTATCCTTTGCTTGTTGAGAAACATCTAGTTTTGAGTCTCTTGTTTGTAAAAATTCTTTAACGGTTTAAAAAATGAAGGGTCCAAGTGCTGCAGTGCCTGACTAGTGTGAATAGGTAGACATAAAATAATCATGTCGTTTTCTTCGGCCACAACCTTCCCATTTGGTTTTCTAGAGATGAAAATTTCTTTGGTCCACTTGAGAAAAAGTTCCCCGTTTATATACGCCGATTTTTTGTTAATGTATACCTACTTAATCAATGTTGTCATTTAAGAGGAGGTTTTAGTCGAAAAACAGCTCTTGTAATCTAACAGACGGTTAATAACTGAGAGCACAAAATTGTACTTTGTAAACCCTTGTAAAGTGACGGCACCGAGCTAAATACACGGGTAGCATAGGCACCAAGTCGACAAATCGCTCGCGGTATTATAACCTCCGCATAAATAAAATCGGTAGAGTGGTCTAATTTAGAAATATGTATATGAAAAAATTCATAGCTTTCGCAAAGATACAACCGGGGAGAGATTGAAAATGACGAAGCAGACTGTAACCCTTGTGCGTTGGGGATATTTCCGCATACGCGATAGCGTGTTAAATAATTATTCATAAAAGACTTGCGCCGATGTATAATAACTGCATTCTTGTTGTGGCATTCTCTCACATTTGCGACGCTAGACGGTCGCACTCTGATATCTGAATGAAGCTTATTCAGGCCGAGCCGTCTAGCCGCCTAGCGCGCCGCCAGGCGCTCAACTTTAACCGCTAGCACACGGCTTTCACGCGTGACGTATGTGGTAAATGCAATAGAATGTTTTCGGTGAATATGATCCCCATACTAGGATACTAAAAACATTTTCAATGTCAAAATCAGCAATTTGAAGTTCAATACTTCCAATTTTAAATTCACTACATAGGTACGTGGTGCTTACATTCTTGTATGAAAATGATTCTTGATTATACTAATTAAAGTTAATCGTTTCCAAAATGAGTTAAAAACTGATGTAAAGTAATTAAACGAAGTGTATTAATCTGCGACCGTAAAACTGGTACTTACAAGCGGAGTTTTAATTATGATAAAGGGAAAGCTTCATAATAAAATTTTAAAGTACTAGGGAATAAAGCTGTAAGATTTACACCGCTCCAGTTTCGTATTTTAAAAACAAACACGACTAAAGAAACTTATAGCTTCTAGAATTTATGGGCTGAGCTTTAAAATTAAAGACTACTTTTTGCGTTTACTAAGCTTCAAAGGTGGTCCGAACTTGAATAATGTCATGTCCGAGTGTTTAAACTGTATGTTTTACAACGTTTGGATTTTGTCTTGTTAGCAAACTAACCTCAGCCATTTTTATACATTCCGCGTACCGAGATCTGCAAGATAAGGGCTACTGCAAAGGTTTCCAAGTGGAGATCGATTCCTGTTAAGTATTTTAAAGGGCGTTTGAATCTAGTATGTAGGTACTAAAACAATAATTTACAGCGGATAAAATGCCTTTTTGTAATTCTGCCTAAGATCATAGATTAAGGAGCGGTGCTTGTAAATTTTACTAATTGACGTTATTTTGGCAACTGGTATAATTTTAAATGAGTTTGGAAATACTAATAAACACAATCTGATATACTAAAGGCACAGGAAAAATACAAAACAACAGAGAATATGAAGAATATAAAAATGGACACAATCCTGAGAAAACTACAAATTAGAGGGCGAATCTGAACAAATAAGAGGCTGTGCAGCAACAGAAGTGAGAATTGTCTGAGGGTGCATCAAAAATTACGTTGTCCTAACAAGTTATGTTTTCAACCAAAGTAACTATTACCCGTGAATAATTCATGATACGTAATAAGTAATGCAGAGTAGCGAATTTAAATTTCCAATTACTAAGCAATCAAAACAATTATTACGGACTGTAATGGCAGCAGTGAAATAAAACAAATCAGATAATATCCAAACATGTACCTACTTGTAACACGCTTTTACAACAGACAACAGATAAGGATTTGCTCAATGTAGATTTATTCTTGCCATTACTTACTACTAATTAAACACATGGTAAGGGTCAAATACCTTAGATCTGCCGTCGAAAAATAGCGTAAGTCTGACACATGTTGTTACGCCCTCCACCAAAATTACGCGCTCTGCAACGCAGTACATAAAAAGGGTGAATTAATTTCCCCACGTCGATTTGCTGCGATCTCATCAAAATTCATTATTTTGATTATTTTACAAGTTGCATTTGCCCCGTAATGTATGGAAATGAAATACTAGAGGTTTGGGTATAATTAATAGAAAAATATCACTAATAATGTTTAATTTATGTCAAGGGTATTTTTTAATTAAGAACATACTAGTCAGGCAAACATACAGTGTCTCCCACTAATATTGTTCGCTGTTTGATAAAAGAGGGAAGGATCATAACTCCACGAAGGACTTTTTTTATGCTAAAGCAAACCTGCAAAGATATTTCTTCAACAATTGTGCCATTTGAAAACTGTGGTGAGTAGATCAACGATTTCTTTTCTTCGTCTAATTTCTCCATAGTTTATGAGTCAGGGTTTGTGTTAAAAATTTTAGCAGCTGGTTTAGTAATCAGGGTGGCGGAGACCGTGGGTGTTGGTATTTAACTTTGATATACACTACTACAATGTGGAAGGCAATTTTGACAGATGTAGAGGAACTTAAATTTCTTCGCGGATTGAAGAAAGTAATAAGTAATAAGTAATAAGTAATAAGTAATAAGTAATAAGTAGTAAGTAACAAGTAATAAGTAATGAGTAGTAATAATATTTTGGTGAAAAAAACAATATCTAGCCAAAATTGCCTCTGCATTAAAAAACCAAAAACATTATACCGGGTGGGGATTTAGTGTGTAATCGGTTCATATCTTTGGTACTGCTTAAGATATCAAAATGGAATTTTACATGTATGTGGGGAACGACATGGAGCATTTCGTAAAATTATTTATGTATATACAGGATGTTCACATTCTGAGTACCAGACCAAAGTTCTATTTCTTTAAATGGAAACCCCACAAGTATTGGCTTGATTTCGATTCCCCATAAGATTTCATGAAAATTGATATATTACATGATGTGGTTTTGAGTAAGGACTGGTAAGATATTGACATTTTTGTGTCATTATGGTCCCAAAATTATGACGCTACTGGCGTCTACTAACCAAAGCCACCTAATTATTTTTTATTGAAAGGGGTTTACACACTGCTGTATTTGTGAAATCTATAAATAATTTCACCATAGTACTTAGGATTATACAAGGTCGTTAAGTTATGCAAAAGGGAATTTTTCTCAAAAATTTCAAATATAATGCCACGTATATAATTTGCACAACTGACAGTAAGTTAACTAAGCTTTTAATTGATGTAGATATTGCGAGGTCTCCTACTGACAGTTTCGGCAGATATTACGATTGAACATCAAAATTTTTGAATTTCATTTTTAGTTTATACTCTTTTTGGCGAATTCCCCCTATTCTGTTGCTCAAAACTCACAATAATGTTTATATTTTGCATTTGCAAATTGGTATCAATATAAAGACAATAAATCTTATTGTAAAATTGTTTCTTGATGTTTACATTCTTAAATGTATAATGTATAAAGTCGGGTATAATGTTCAAACAAGGAGTGCCATGGAAGAAAATATTATCTTTAAGAAATAATCTTGCAATGGAATTTTTTGTGTTAATGTAAACTTCACTTGCTAAATATTTTATAGAAACAAAATGCAGACCTTTTTTGGAGTTTTGGGTGACAAAATAGGGGAGATCGTCAAAAATAATGTAAAATACTAACGAAACTACATTTTTATAATTCAATTGTACATTCTGTCGAAACTTTTACTGGTAAACTTGACAATATCCACATCAATAAAAAGCTTAGTAAAATGACCATCAATTGTACAAATAATATACATGGTGTTCCATTTGAAATTTTTGAAAAATTTTGCATAACTCAAGTTTTATGATAAAATTATTTATAGATATCAAAAATACAGCAGTGTGTGAACCTATTTCAATAAAGAAATTTTAGGTGGCTTTGGTTAGTATGCGTCAGTATCGTCATAAATTTGGGTCCATAATGGCACAAAAATGTCAATATCTCAACATTCCTTAGTCAAAACCACATCATGTAGTATAGGTACCAATTTTCATGGAATTTTATGGGGAATCCATATTATGCAAGAACACGTAGGGTTTCCATTTAAAAAAATAGAACTTTGGTCTGGTACTTAGAATGTGAACATCCTGTATATACCTAAATAATTTTGGGAAATGCTCCATTGGTTCCCCACATTCGTGCAAAATATCATTTTGATATTCTAAATAGTTCCAGAGATATGAGCCAATTACACATTAAATCCCCACCCGGTATATTGAAGTTATGTTAGAAAATTTTCAAACCCTGTAACTCCATGTTTTCAAATGGAACCATATAACTTTTATATCATAGTTGTTTTACTTGTCGAACATGCCTTAGGTACCTAAAGGCGCGTCCAGATCAAGCGCGCATCAGCGAATGTAATGTAACACACTGCAATGCAATGCAATGCAACAAAATTCGCCCTAACGTCCAAATCAAACGAATGCGCGCTTGTGTTCTCACAGGTTCCAGACAGAGCGCGCACGAACATTCACTTTTCTTTGATGTACCAACAGCAACCGGGAAACATTCGCGAATGCGCACATTTGCGCATTCGTGCGCAATTTACCGTCCACATTGAGCAAATTTTGATGTTCGCAAGTGTTGCATTACATTACATTCGCCGATGCGCGCTTGATCTGGACGCGGCTTTATGTATAAGCTTTCTTGTCTCTAAAATTAATACTTTTTGAAATAATCACCTTCAAATATCTATCCCTAATTCATAAACAAAAAAGGTATATTTTCATATTGTGAAACATTTTTTTCAAAATGTTCCAGGAATATCGATGACGAAGTAATTTGAAGATGAAATGCCGTTTCTTAATCAGAAACTACCCTCAAATATATAAACTATCTCTAATTAATAAGAAAAACGTTTGCGCTTGCGTAGTATGCTGGTCTTCTCTGTTAAGAAATTGAAAAGATTTTTATTAGTTCTAAAATGCATTTTGATCAGAGTGATTATGCAATGTGAAAATGTTAATTTCTTGCTTAAGAGTAAATAAAGATAAAAGGTATTTGCGGTTGATTATCTCAAAAACTATTGAGTTTAGGGGTTTTTAAGTTGATACAAGATTGTTGAAATATTTAAATTTGGCCATGTAACTGCTCATACCCTGTATAATATTTTTGATCTTTTGTTACTGTAACATTTGCTAGGAACTGTTACTTTCATCTCACCAAAATAATATCATCGCTGGGAGCTGTTTAATTTTTAAAATTCATTTACATCTATCAAAATCTTTATAAAATTGTTTTTAACATCAACATCTGTATGTCAGTGTCAAATTTATGCAAATATTTTGAAATAATATACGATCATAATATTCATAAAAAGCCCACAAAAATGCATAAATGTTTATGATACATTCCAGTGATTAACAATATTAGCGATGCAAACCTAGTTTTAGTCCTGAGCCTGAATATAGGTTGTGTAGGATTTTGATGTGCCCTAATTTTGATTCGTGGAATGTTATAAGTGAGTTATAACAAAACATTTTAACTTGGGTGATTGGTTCCCCCGTGGTACATTTTCCCACAATGGCGTCATCAACTATGGCGGCGAGCGCGGCGGCGAGCTTGTCTTTATTTTCATTTATATAGGCTATAAAGTATATAAAACAAGTACCTATACTGATACTTCTTAAAACATATAGTAAAATATAATATAATATAATTATTGTATGAAATTTGGAGTAGGAATATTCAAGTATTCCTGTATTTTCACGTGAATTAAATTTTAAATGTACAAAGAAAACACAATATATTCATAAATCATAAATTATTCAACAGAAATAAATTATCGCATAAACAATAACATTTTAACAAAATTTTCACAAATTTTTAATCCTCTACACTCTTACATTTGCAAAATGGGCAGCAAGAAATTTGGTTTGTTTTACATACGCATGTTTTAGTTGCACATTTTATGCACGAACATACACCAACGAAATTATCTGGGTATTGTTTTATGTTCTTTTGTGGAAGTAGATTATTATCAACCTCCTCAAAGCCAAATTCATGGGGATCCAGTTGAGTGAGATCCTCTTCAATACAATGCCTCTGCAAGTAGGTGTGAAAGTAAGCTCTCAGTAAATGTCCCCTAATACACCTGCTTGTTGGTGGTAAAACATCAACATCGACATTTTTTCCATGTCGAAATAACCAATATCGTAGTTCATCGAACGTCTTACAGGGGACACCTTTGCGCAACACTTGCACTAAATATTCTTCCGCTGGCTTTAGGCTCTCCTCAATATCAACTGCGTTTGCGGAAACTCCAAACCGACTTAGGTAGACTGTCGAAGCAGTTGATAAAGCTGACTTTTTTGTCCCAATTTTGCTTGTATAATCTGCTCCAGATAATGCGTGAAGGGCAGGCAATAAAGAACAGAGCTCGTGGCCCAAATTCAAAGATATTGTATGAACAGACAAAAATCGAGTTGTATCTCCAACACCCGTGCGTATCCACATTTCCTCCAATCCCAGACAACGAAGTTTATTCCAGTGAAACAAAGCTAAAACCATTATATCAGTATCTGCACTGACCAAAACAACTTTGTTGAAACCCGCTTTTGCGGCATGTTCTGCGTGTAGCATTATTCTGAAATCTGCCTCTTCTATATAAGAACGATCCAAATCTGGATGATTGTGTTCGATTCCATTTTGTATGGATGTGGTCTTGACGTTTATACCACTGTCTTCAGTGCCAGAAAAAGCGCTTAACATATGAATGGTGTTTTTGTATCTCGTTCGCAAGAATTTTTTAAATAATCGGTAATGAACCGCTGCAAAAGCAATTTGTTCATTATAGATGGCCAAAATGTATTTAACTGAACAGGTAAAGGCACCCTTTCAGAAACTTCTGCTATATCTACCACACTGTTACCTCTTCTAAGTATTCTCTCGGAGTCTTTTGAAGAATAATCATAGTAACTGTCAAAAATATGATCGACTCTTCCTGAGCTTGTTGCTATTCTTGAAACGTACGAAGAATATGCTGCTGCCACCGCCCCGAAGGTTTCCTTGTCTTTATTTACGACTTTTCGTAAGCAGTTCATAACGTCCATAATAAAGCATGTTGTGTCACTTGTATGAAAAACTGCATTTTGAAGAACAGTCCCGGATGTATTAAAATCGGTTCTCGTAGGTTTAAAAGCTTCCAGTTCTTTTATGAGGCCACTTTTCTGAGATTTTACAAGAAGATCATGTTCATCAAATAACATAACATTTGTCAAAAATCTCGTATCTAAACATATCCTGCATATCATAACCACGAATTTGGGCGATTTGCATAAAACGGTGGGCGACACTATTTTGTTTCTTCTGCGTTTTTCCTTTAGAGACTGCCTCCTTTTCTCGTAAAGTATCAAAATTCGGCATGTGAAATTTGTTAATTGTGGCAGATATACGAACAGTTTTATCGATGTACCGCGTTTGGCGAAATTTAGTATATAAATCGTCGCTTATTTTCCAAATATTCAATAGTTTTTGTTTGGTGGAATCTGGTACTAAAGCTTTAGTCACTAAATTATGTAGTGGATTTTGATGAACTTCGAATGGGCTGCCTTTTTGTAATACGTATTTCAGCATTGTCACCACTATTGCATTTGCATCCTGAGTTTTCTTTGTTGAAAATTCGTGGTGTATATTCAAATCTTGAGTAAGCGTTATGGAATCCGTTATTTCTCTAAAATAGTTTGTAATCATCAAAATTTCATGATATATAAGTTCCCATTGTGCTACAAATTGTTTTCTTTTTGTGCTGCCTACAATTCCAGATGAACTCTTCTGAGATCTATTTATAGTCTGTTCCAGAGCCATATCGGCTGCAACGGCTGTGAATTTACGATCAAATCTCTTGACAACGTGTTTCCCTTTCATGAACATGTCATAAGCTTCTGGTTCTACTTCTTTCAATCTTCTCATATCTTCTAAGTATAAGGAACTCCAACGTTGGTAGTTCACAGAATCAAACACTGCAAATATAGGTTGAAGCTTCTGAATTGTATCTAAATGCAATTCCCAGAGTCCCTGTCTATCTGCTCTGATCATATTCCTTAACAGTGAGAGCAGCCGTAGAAAGTTATCCCAATATGTAAACTGTTCTGAGCACTGCCTTCCTTCTTCAATAAAGGCTTCAAACTCTTGTAATAATCCGTTTATTTGAAAATTACTTAACTCAAAACTTTCATGATCCTTTAAATTAAGGTTTGACACTTTTTCCTGGAGTTGGCGAAGTTTCTTGATATCAGATTCGTACGACTCTAAACCATATTTTTTAAAAAAAGATAGGGCTTGCAAGCGAAACATAGTTTCACCTAACATAAACATCCCTTTGACCCCTCTAACATAATGTTTTCCACTTAAAACAGATTCTGTAACGTTGATTCCAAATACTGAGCAATCAATGAATGCGTTCGAAGCTCCGCTTCCTTTCAGATACTTCCCTAGGCAATGAAGCAGAACTTTGGCCGTGTGAAATGATCCCAAAATAAGTATGATATTGGGGAATTTACTGGGATTACATAACTGAACTTCTCGTGCAATCGCATACACAGCTTCATCACAGGCTACAGGTAAAAATAATTGGTTTAATTGATCTAAGATCTTGTTGAAGTTACACAGTGCAGTATACACAGTTTCGTGTTTAGTTACTGGGTAGGGTATAACTGGTAAAAATCCAATTTGCTTCTTCTGCAGCTTTTCGGTGGAAAGTGCTGCATTAAAAGCAGCCCAAGATGGTACTGGTTGTCCCAAGTTGGATGATGTCATAATATCTTGCGATGTACAATGTGCAATCCAGGTTTTCAAAAAATGTACTTTCATCTTCGGTCATAGAAAATATATTCTCTTCCACGCGATAATCAATTGGAAGGTCAGGTCGTTTTGCAGGTTTGATATACGGCTGTAAATTTTGACACTCAAGAGTCTGTTTAAAGGTTTTAGGACCACGGTTAACTTCACTATCCGATATGGATGGCTTGCGAGGGATACTGTCTGGTTGGTCCTGGAAAAGTACGCAAACGGTATCATGAGTACCTCCTAATCCAGATAATGTCGCCTCTTCGTGGTCAAAATTATCAAAGGCTCCAATTGTGTACATTTTAAAGTCGAAATGGCTTGGAAGAGGAACATCATCAGACCTTTTTTTCACTGCATACTGTGCTATGTTGTGATGATGTCGCATAACATCATTGTAGCTAACACTGAGACCCAAATGATTAAAACTCTTACACCTTTCGTGGATTGCTTGGCCAGCCATGACGTGTAAAGGAGTTTTTTACGCCCTTTGTGGATTTTATAATACATAATTTGTACTAGTGTTTGAATTTTTAAATGCCATTTTGGTGATTCCTCATTTTCCGCGTTCAATTCGTCTTCCATATCCGACTTTTCAATGTCACTTGCATCAATATTGAACAATGTGGCAAAGAATCTGACAAATACTTTCGGCACTTTATTGCACAGCGACGCATTTCTCATGTCTTGCACATCACAAAACCTATCATTAAGGTCAAAATCAAGACTCTGCAGTGCATCTCGAAATAGGTTTGCTGTTTCTGTGATCGGATTGCAGCTTCGAATCACATCAGCAACTTCATCAATTGAAAGTAACGCGGAATAAAACATTACAGGTTTGTTGCATTCCTTTGGCTTTGAAAATATAATGTTATCGCCGAAGTAGTTTAACAAGAATAGTTTCAATTCCTTATTTTGGAACACAAGGTTTTCACTTGCCATGTTTAATTCATCGCGGACATAACTAAGTGTATATCCAAAGCCCTGATTCAAACCATTTTCGATGTCATTTGCCACTGATGAAAATATTTCCATCTTTTGCGAAACCAGTGACGTGTTTGAACCTTTTGAGTCTAATTTCCGTTGATATTTGAGTATGTAACTGCTAATGCAGCTCTTGTGACAATAAATGTTTGCACCAAATATACTGTAAACATCTTGCAAGTCGCATGTTCTTGTGAACACATCATCTTGAAATAACAATGTAGCTTTCAAAAATATTTTAGCTCTCGGAGTTTCGCTTATTCTGAACTTTTCGTAAATTTTGTTGTGGGTGTAACAGTTGCAGACTACACATAACAAATACCTTGTTGATATATCCTTATTTGACACAGAAGTGGTATGCTGCATCCGTTTTCTGTCTGACATTCGCAACTTTTTGACCTGGACATTCGGATCTTCGTTTTCTACATCTGAGTCCTCTTCATATTTTTCCAACAATCTTTTATGACAATATTGTTTGTAACACTTATTAGTCACATGGTAATAAAATTCACTATCAGCACCAACAAATTTAAGCCTATTAGCAACTATATCATTTCTAATTACAGCCCCTGCTTTGATTTTTTCCCGACCATTTGCTGTACTTACAACACTTCTGTCACTTTTGTTGCATATTACGCATGTTTTCAGTTCGCTGCGGGTGCTTTTCTCTTCTTTTGGCACCCGTTTCAGCTTTATAGGACCCATAATAGCAGGCAACTAAAAAACTTCAAATTAATTTTAAAAATAATGCGGAAATGATCAATTTTACCGGTGTATTGCAATGTATTAATTAAATAATGGCACAACTGGATTCAGAAATATAGTTTTATTCGATTTTAACACTTCTTTTTCGAAAATACGTCGACATGTCATGAAGTAGTGCGCATAGTTACAAAAAGTCATGCGCCATATTTAATGTCAGTATTGCAGGAAAATGTACCACGTGACACTTCATCACCCGAGTGATAAATAATTGTCATGGCACCCTCTATCCATTCCACGAATAAAAATTAGGGCACATCAAAATCCTACACAACCTTATACTCAGGCCCCGGATTATTTATTAATAAGCCAACATTTTATTTCGTAGATAACCAGTAGTCAGACCTAAGAAAGCAAAAATGTTATTTACCCTCTTAATGGTCTATCTTGACATTTTCATCTAAATTTTAAAAAAATTATGAACATATTTAAGGTGCCAGAATGCCGTTTGCTAACTCTTTTTCATTTCAACTTGAGAACAAAAATTTCAGTGTGGAAATACCTGGGCATATTATTTTTAGAGTAATAATATATTGCAATCTGTTAGTTGGAAGCAAAAACAAATAACAGAGTAGCATATAATTGTCAGCACAATAGTACAAACAGCAGATGCGTTTTGTATTTATTGGGCAATTTAAATTTAAAACTTCAAAGTTTTTTGTGCCAAGTGGCAGCGCTATCTGTTAAAACAAGCACGTTCTTAAAAGAGTTATATCGTGTTTCGTACAGTTTCTATAATTATAGTTGTCGTACCACCGCAAGAAGCCATGTTTCTGCATATTATTAACAAGAATATTAGTTTATCCTTCAGAACGTTCGCAACTTTTGGGTTCAAGGAATTGTACCACACACCAAGAGACTGGTTCTACGTGTGATAAGAATTTCTTAAATAATTCTGAAATACTTATCCACATTGACTTTGCATACTGGTAATAATTACTGCGAACTAGTTTATAGAGAATAATTATGCCGAAAAGATCTAAAATACTCTCCCAGCTCTTCAAAATGTTCTGCGTTACCTGGCCATAGACCTCCAACAATGTGGGAACAGAACTTAACGAACTTGTTCGTCAGGAATAAAATACAACCATATGCATATTCCAACTACAGTATCTAGGAATGAGACGGTCGTTCAACGTCGATTTCTGTGAAGTTCACACACCTCTTCATCTTTTGTCGTTAAGTAAATTCTGAACTCCTGATGTAACTAATATTCAATTTTCTCCTACTCCATAATTATTTAAAATTAAATCATTTGGAGTAAGAAGCGGCAACTCCTTCATCTACTGAGGACGAACGATGGGCCTTCCTGATAATTAATACCTCCCAAGATGAATTTAGCTAATACTATTTTTCAAAACATGACAACAAGATTATTTCCGAGTATAAATACTACATTTTTTTTCTAAAATTTGTTAGCTGGGACATTTGGAGGCGTTTCGTTGAAAATTATTTATCTCACGTTGTAAAACAAACAAAATCTCAGCTTAGCAGAAGTAACGCCTCTTCAACAAAGCAAATTAATACAGATTTGTAAGAGGTAATCAATAAAAGTCTGACGTGCTGACGTTGGTCCCACGACAATTGATTGTGAGAACATGGTCTTGAATTGCAACTGATAAATTAACGGGTTGCCATATAAATCAGGAGGTGTACAATAACAGGTTACGTAATGATTCTTGCAAAAGTTATATTTTCTAAGCCTAACTTGACTCCAAGAAGAAAAAAGAAAATTGTTGTAATGGAGATTAGAGGTATTTTCAAAAATATACATTTTATTGTGAATTCAAATATAAGAAGTCTCAAAGTACCCATTTCATAATCAAATCTTTAGGTGACTTGTATTCTATCTATACAGGGATATATGGGTTTTTGGATACAGATTGAGTAAAGTTTGTATTTATGGCAGTAACGATAAACGGTAAGTAAGTTACACGCTGGATATTAACAGGGGCATTATGCATTGTGAGACTTCCCATTACCTCATTATCTTATGTCTGCCTTCTCAGTTTATCTTCATAAGATTTAAATTAAATTCTGACTGTTATTAAGCAAGATTTGGAAGTTGTGAAAAATTATCGCGAAAACCAAGAAAGGAACTGTTCCAAAAATTGTACTGTGTCTATCTGTCACAATGGCCATTGAATAATGAATCCTTGAGTAATGAATTTATAATTAGACGGTTGCAGATACTTAATAGTACCTATATTATTTTACGAGCGAGTTGTGGAGGAAAGTTAGAGAATTTGAAAATTGAGATGGACAGGTTAGCATTAGACGTAGTAGGTACTAGTGAAGTGCGATGGCCAGAAGCCGGAGACTTCTGGAGCGGAGATTTTAGAGTAATACACACAGGATCTGTAGGAGGAAATTCGGGAGTAGGAATTGTTATGCGGAGAAAAGTAGGGCAGAGTGTAGAAAATTTCTTACAGCAAAGTGACAGGGTAGTTATGGTTAGGTTAGATTCGAAACCTGTAAAAACAGTAATAATACAGGTATATGCCCACTTCTAACTACAGTGATGAGGTCGTAGAGGCTGTTTATAGTGATATTGAACATGTGCTAGATTTTGTGAGAGGACACGAAAATTTAATAATTATAGGAGATTTCAATGCAGTCGTAGGCACAGGGCGAGAGGGCGGAATAGTTGGTCCCTTTGGATTAGGCAATAGGAACGATAGGGGAGTTAGACTGATAGAGTTCTGCGATAAACATAACTTAACGGTCGCGAACACTCTATTTCACCATCATGTTAGGAGACGCTACACGTGGAAGATGCCAGGAGACCTAGGGAGATATCAAATAGATTACATTCTTGTTAGGCAAAGATTTAGAAATCAAGTTAGGGATTGTAGAAGTTATCCAGGAGCAGATATAGATAGTGATCACAATATAGTCGTTATGAACGCCAATCTTAAATTTAAGATTTTGAAAAAACGAAGCGGAAGAAGGTATCTTGACCCAGAGAAACTAAAAGATGATGATACGCGCGATAAGTTCGAGAAAAAGACAAACGAAGTACTAAAGGGCGCGGGCGAAAATATTGTTAAGGACATAGAGGAAAAATGGAATTGCATTAAAAATAGTTTAGTTTCCTCAGCTAGGGATATTTTGGGTCATAAACAGAATGAAAGTAGGAAACCCTGGATAACAAAACATATTGTGAGTCTAATAGAGGAAAGGCGAAAATATAAAAATAGGTTAGATGAAATAGGGAAACAAAGATATAAGGCGATCAAGTGGGAAATTATTCGGAAATGTAGGAAAGCGAAAGAGCAATGGATCGATAATAAGTGCAAAGAAGTGGAAAATAAGTTCGAAGTAGGAAAGACTGATGAAGCATATAAAATAATTAGGAGAAATTTTAGAGAAATTGGATCTAGTACCAAAAGCATTAGGAATGAGGCAGGAGATATCCTAATCGAAAGCGGGGAGAAGGCAGATAGGTGGAAAGAATATTTAGGAAACTTATATGCGGGACAGGAAGTGCAAGATATATTAGAAAGCGAAAGCAGTGTAGAGGGGGATAACCTAGGGAATCCTATAATGAGAGAAGAGTTTGAGCTAGCACTAAAAAGTTTAAGGAACAATAAAGCGCCAAGTATAGACGGCTTGCAGGCAGAAATATTAAAGTGCGCAGGTCAAGAGGTAATAGATCGTTTATTTAAATTAGTTAGTCGCATATACCTGACAGGCGAGATTCCAGAGGATTGCAAACGGAACATCATGGTAGCTTTGCCAAAAAGGAAAGGCGCGGATAGGTGCGAAAATTTCAGAAGCATCAGTTTAACTTCCCATGCGTCAAAAATTTTAATTAGAATTGTGCAAAGAAGGGTGGAGAAAAAGGCGGAGGAAATAATAGGAGAAGATCAGTTCGGATTTAGACGAAATAGAGGAACGCGCGAGGCCATCCTAGCTTTACGAGTAATTATAGAAAAAACGATAGAAAAGAGAAAGAGCGTCTATATATATAGGATTTATAGATTTAGAAAAGGCCTTCGACAACGTAAAATGGGAGAAGATGTTCGAAGTGCTGAGAAAGGTAGGGATGAAATATAGGGACAGAAGAATAATACATAATCTCTACGAAGAGCAAAAGGCAGTTATAGAATGTGAGCAGGAACGAAGGGAAGTAGATATCCGGAAGGGAGTGAGACAGGGATGTGCATTGTCACCTCTAGTTTTCAACTTATATATCGAAGATGCTATTAATATTGTTAAGGACAGAACAGCCTCAGGGATTAACGTACAGGGTCAAACTATTAACATGCTCAGATTTGCGGATGATATAGCAGTGTTAGCATCTAGCAAAGAAGAACTAGGAGCGGCTTTGAATGAAATGGAAGCAGTTTTGACACAGGGCTATGGCATGAAAGTCAATAAAAAGAAAACTAAAATTTTGGTATGTAGGGGATGTGAAAATAGAATTAACGTTGACATACAAATAGGAAATGAGAAGATAGAGGAGGTCACGGATTTCTGCTATTTAGGAAGTAAAATAACTCAAGACGGTAGGAGCACTAAAGATATAAAACAAAGAGTAGCGCAGGGCCGAGTTGCGTTTAACAGAAAGAAACAACTGTTATGTTCGAGAACGGTTAATATTGAGACTAGGAAGAGACTCTTAAAGTCGTATGTATGGAGTACGGCATTATACGGGTGCGAAACTCGGACAATAGGGGAAGCGGATCGAAAAAGAGTAGAAGCGTTTGAAATGTGGTGCTACAGGCGCATGATGAAGATACCGTGGATAGATAAGGTTAGCAATAGGGAAGTATTAGAAAGAGTTGGGGAAAAGCGAAAGGTATGGAAGACAATAAAGAGTAGGAGAGATAGGATGGTAGGACACCTTCTAAGACACGAAGGAATAGTTCGCGACATACTAGAGTCAGAGATAGGAATAAAAAGAGGTAGGGGTAGGCCTAGATTAGACTACTGCTCTCAAATAGTTAGGGATGTAGGATGTTCTACTTTTAGGGAAATGCGCAGGTTAGCTCAGGATAGAAAAGAGTGGAGGTACGCATCCAACCAGTCTTCGGACTGAGAACCTTATGATGATGATTGTGGAGGATGAAAATTTAAAGCACAATATGTAGGCAAGTGTTTTAATTCATCCCAGTTAATAATAACCATAACTCGAGCGTGGAATACTATACTTTATCCATAACAACCCAAGGCAAGTTGCACTTCTATAGCCACATTAGACCCCTTAGTTTAGATAAATGTATAAAACAAGAAACGTATAATATATACATGGTTTCTAACCAAGTAATAGTTACGTACCGAGGTGGAAAATCTTTCATTACAGCCGAGGGCTAGATAGATGACCAAAGCGTGAAGCAATAAAATAACTGAATATGAAAGAGTATTTCTGGTGGTAAAATTTGTCTGGTAGTCAGTTGGAGTACACAAGAGACTCAAGCAGAACTCCCCGAGACCGCAGAGAAAACAGCAGGAAATTTTATTAAAAGTTTATTACATAATACATACTTAAGTTTAAAATCAAATATGCCCTGATTTCTCAGGTTGAAGTTATACTTGGGCCGCCCAACAGACGAGACGGAGTGATCACCCTGCAAGCATGAGCTCTAGACGGGACCACTATCAATTTAGGACGACAGAACCGCAGTGATGCGCTTTCTTTAGACCCAACGAAGTCGCATCACTCCAATTCGGTCATCATAAATTAATATTGGCCCCGCTAGAGCACACTCTTGCAGGGTGATCACTCCGTCTGTTGAGCGGCCCAAGTATAGGAATAACCTAGTTCCAAACTTTTTAAAATTGACTTATTACTAACCGATTGTGCATAAAATAATTTTCTTCTTACAAATAACAATCTAGTTTCATTAAATACGCAATTTTATTGTAGAAAACTACTCATTTCACATTATATAAGGCATTCGCAGCGTAAAGTTTTACGAAATCATAGAAAACAGTGTTAAAATAGAATTTTCTTCCTGCCCTCTTCGAATGGTAAAAACGTCTATAAATAAGGCAAAAATTACAAAGTTACGGCTAAAATAAGCTTCGAGGGTGTCTAATCATACTGTTTAAGTCAGGAAAACAACCCTAACTGCTCTGAATAAAGAATTATTAAAAAATGAACGAGGCAAAAGTGTGGCTTCGATACCTGGGATTTGATGGCTCGCCTGTATTTAAATTGCAAAATGATCTCCATATAAAGCATTGGATGAATGCAGGGTTCTATAGGGACAGAGAGCCGAAACAATTTTCAACATCGTGACCTGATCAGACCTGACCTGCCCTGACCGAGTGGGCTTTCGGAAAATTATAAAATTTTAGGGAAATATTTATCGCGGCCGGTGAAAATTACAATTTACCCCAAAAGTGTCAGTTTTACAAAAAAAAATTGGAGTGACGAATGTTATACAGGGTGAATCAGGAATCCTTCTTTATTATTTTTGTTATTTGAAGAGCTACAAAGTCGGTTAAATGAGAGAAAAGTTGCACTATTTTGGGGCCATCTTAAACCTATTTTCAAACTTTCAAAAATTTTTACAGCTTTCTAGATATAATAAAAAAATTGAACTTTCCGATTTTTATCTTTTGTTGATAACTCAACTGTGGTTTGTGCAAATGACTTGAAACTTGGAATGCTTACATAAAAGAACGTTGTGCATCGTTTGGTGACATTGGCAGTGCAGTGCGATCTGTCATTTTTGCAGAGCGACAGTCAACTTTTTTTTTCTTTATGGCAGCCATATTCATTTCTGCTGCTGACATTAAGACAGCATTATTATGATTTCAACGGTTTTTTAATTTTTTAAATCGAACTTCAAATAAAGAAGTTACAGAGAGAAACATGTTAGCCATGTAATCAAGGTAGCCATGCAACAAAAGAGCCGCGGTAAGTAAAAATTTTTGTCAATAAACAATTTACTTTTTGTGGAAGCCCACGTATTCCCACCTTTTCTATTTGAAGAGATAGAGATTCGGTTAAATCAGCGAAAACTTGCCCAATTACATACTAGCAATAAACGGTGGTTCCAGAAGAGTTTAAGAAATCGGCTGTGATCAAAATATTTATGGATATTTTGAAAAGGGTCAATTAGTACTTGGATTAAAATAAAAACCTACATTTATTTTATTTTTTTTTATTAACTATGGAACTTTAAAGAACAATAAAACAAATTAACTAAAACGAATAAACAATTTAACAAAATGCCATGAAGCAACAATGTAGGATTTTATTTTAATCCAAGTACTAATTGACCCGTTTCAAAATTTCCATAAATATTTTGACCACGGCCGATTTTTTAAACTCTTCGGGAACCACCGTTTATTGCTAGTAATTGCGCAAGTATTCGCTAATTTAACCGAATCTCCATCTCTTCAAATAGAAAAGGTGGGAATACGTGGGCTTCCACTAAAAAGTAAATTGTTTATTGATACTTACCGCAGCTCTTTTGTTGCATGGCTACCTTGATTACATGTGCTAACATGTTTCTCTCTGTAACTTCTTTATTTGAGGTTCGATTTAAAAAATTAAAAAACCGTTGTAATCATAATAATGATGTCTTAATGTCAGCGGCAGAAATGAATATGGATGCCATAAGGAAAAAAAAAGTTGACTGTCGCTCTGCAAAAATGACAGGTCGCACTGCACTGTCAATGTCACCAAACGATGCACAACGTTCTTTTATGTAAGTATTCCAAGTTTCAAGCCATTTGCACAAACCACAGTTGAGTTATCAACAAAAGAAAAAAATCCGAAATTTTAATTTTTTAATTATATCTAGAAAGCTGTGAAAATTTTTGCAAGTTTGAAAGTAGGTTTAAGATGGCCCCAAAATAGTGCAACTTTTCTCTCATTTAACCGACTTTGTAGCTCTTCAAATAACAAAAATACCAATACATAGAAGGATTCCTGATTCACCCTGTATATAGCGGAGAGATGGCACTCTTCGACCTTGTTGACGATATTCGGGGGACAAATAATACAGAATTTTATATCGGTATCTCGAAAATTGCAAGTATGGTGCGGCCTTAAAAAGCCCGATAAAATTTATAAAGGCGACCTCTTCCGATCAATTCGGAGGGATGAAGGTGGATCGAGCGGACGCGTCCGCATATTTTCCATCAACCGACACCCGATTCGTGCCCTCGGGGTGATTTGTAAACACTTTAAATGGGAGAAACCGAAAAGTTCCATTTTTAACATTTCCCATCCTACGACGGAAGTGGAGGGATGGAACGCGAAAAGTAGCACTTGGTCGTGTAGAGCATCGCAGTTTTATTCAGGAAAAGGCGCAAATTCATTTTCTGAACGCCTACTTTCGAAGCAAGAGAACCTCGAATTTCACCCCGTCTTAAAGGGGTACTTATTTCTGAGTGTAAATAAACCCCGATCGTGGGGCTACTTTGGAAAAGTTACATAATGTGTAAACTTTACCAAAAGAGAACGCGACCTCTATAAAAGTCGCCCGGAGCATACAAATATTGGCAATTTTGACAAAAATTTGACAGCTGGGTGTTTGAACTTAGAAGATTTCGCGATTGCCGGAAGTTTTTGTTGACCGTTTTCAGACTCAAATTTCTACCCTTAAACGCTGACCTATCGAAATGAAACTTCTTTACTGACCGCATTGGAATTTCTTCTTTTGGACCATATATCGCACCACGTTCCACCTTTCACCCCTTGAGGGGAATGATTTTCGGATATTTTCAGTCTGATCGACGGAGCTGTCGGAATCAGCTTTCAAAATTTCCCGGCGCCCCCCGGTTTGGCCGATATGAAAAACTTCCCCTAATTTGTGGAAGCCGTATCTCAATTGTCGATCGACTTACGCGTTCGCGGCCCCCCATGCGACCTACAACTTTTGTAAGGGGAAAATTGGACGACGCCCGGCCATTTTCCGTGCGGCTCGCTGGTTCTTCTGTATGCGATGGAACTTTTTAGACCCGCCGAGTTTGTTATCGCTTGACGATAGGCTGTTTTAGAAGAGATGCGAAAATCGCGACGGACCCTACAGGCGAGGGGTGCGTGAGTTACCCTCGAAAATTTAATCCCACTCGACAAATTTTTCACTGGAAAAAAATTCTTGACAGGGTGACGACATCCACTTTCATCTGGTCGATATGCTTTAAAAAGTCCGATTCTCTTAAAAACGTTTTCTGCGTGAAAGTATAACCTTCAATGTGCTACGTTTTTGATTGGTTTGTCTTATTTATCATAATTTATCATAATTTAACAACAAAATTTATATACTTAATAAAATAAATTCCTCTCTTATATATTTATTGCTTCACATCGTTCAGAAGATTATGCATTCGTGTTTTTTATGTTCCTGTTAACGCATTTAATTAGTACTTTTTTCTGCCTCTAACAATTAAATATACAAATTAGTAACTCAACCAGTAGATGTCTTACACTTGTAATTATGCATTCGTCTATCGACTAATAGCAGAATGATTTAGAGATAGTCTTTTATGGAAGCAAGCCTTATTTGGGAGAAGGAATAGCTCATTACAATTCTTGTTTTATAATGGATTATTTAGTAGTTCCCATGAAATGGCTGGTTAACTTGTACCAATGGATGAGACAGTGTTAAAATGATTGATTCTGATTTTGATACAACATTTAAAACCTCTTATTGACACCTAAGTTTTTACGTCGTGTACTTAACAGTAGTGATGGATCGTAATGTATAAAAGCTTTTAAAAATTAATTACGTACAGATGTTATTGCTGAAGGGTGTGAAAATAACTACCTTCTTGCATAATAATCAGGAGCGTAATTAAAAGCTTGGATGAAAAACTAGTAAAGGTGCCTACTATACTAACTATCCTACTAGCCACTTTCTGTTTCACTCTCATTAGCATTTATTCGTCTTTACATAGTTCCAATGGTAATGGTACTTACACATTTAATGAAACGTCAAAGTAGTCTCGAAAAATTCTTCCTCTTGTGGTATTTACCCTTGAGAATAAAATTTGATACACTACAGTACTTTCGAGAAATACAACTGCACGGTTTCAATTCGCATAACTTGACATTTATAATATTCGGCTAAAGTATGCAAAGTTATTGTAATTTCAGTGTATTTGTCAGACATGTTAAATGCGTTGGCTGAGAAATAATTATCAGATAACGGTTTTATAAATGTAGCTTTAACAAACATTTAAAATATGCTCGACTTCTGGATAAGAAGCATAAAATTCCGCGGTATTTCAATTTAGCCATTTAAATTTCCGAAATTCACTTGGCATATTTGATCATTCACTACGGGCGGGGTTAAGTTTTTATGGGGTTGTGGAGGAAGCGAGGGGGCCTCGTGGCTAGCGGGCAGCAGCTGCCGACACCTGGAGTACCAGGATGGCGGAGGACGAGGAACGGCGGCTCGTTTATTATGTATTGACGCGAGCGACCTCCGAGTTCTTTCTCAACGTGTGCTGTTCTCGCACGCTCTACTACTGAACGTCATGCTACAAATCATGATGACGTGATGCGTTGTACAATAAATGATTTTACAAGGTAATAAGGCACGAGATAATATTTTGGCTAAGGAATGGGAACTATAAAGGATCATTTAGAAACCTTTATTCGAGATACGAATCTTACATGTGCTATAGTGCGAGAGGCTTACAATCTGAGTTTATATTACATTCGGCAGCCAGCCAAACATATATGGAAAAATTCAAGTAAATCTGAATGCATGAATAGTAGAGGACCCAGCACCGATCCCTGTGGAACCCCAGTGGTCAAGCCTAACTCCAATACACCTATCGCATAAGTAACTATTTCGAAAGTGAAGTTTTATGTTCCTAATATTGTCTTTTACCGAAGTTTACTTGTATTTTACACTTTAAAAGAATGTTGTATTTTATTTCTGTAAGAACATTATTTCAGTTTAAATATCTAAATTTTTTTACTTTTTTGGGTTTTGTTGCATTCAAACTGATTTTCTGAATTGCTAAGACCAATTTTGTGTGGGACATTCGTCTACCATAAGAAGATAGTACACGTTAGTTACAGGTTATGTTTTACCGTGTTAGCTGTCAAAGGGTACAATAATTATAATTATTCCCGTTTACAAGCAGCAATAACCACATATTTTTTTCACTTTTTAATTTTAAAATGAATATGAATGTAGTCGATAATTGCCCTTAAATCTATAATTATACAAATGGGTTACTTAATCTGTCGCTCTGCGAGTGATTTATAAAGCTCTATGAAGCCGCCTGGTTTTGCAGTAAAGGTGTAATTTTATCAACTGATAATTTTCATGTTTAAACTACTTGTGCAAATCAGTTTAAAAATTATTAATCGCAGTTACTTTTCCTGTTTAGTTATTGTGACAGTCCAAAACTGATGAATGGTCACAATTCTTAGAAAACGGAAAGAAAATATGCAACATGAAAATAAATAATTTTACGGAAGCTTATAAACTGTTTTGTTGTTTCATTTTAAGGGGCAGGGGAAAGTTTTTCTTCTTCCAGGCCAGTAAAAACCTATTCTGGAAATTGTCTCTCCTGAAAGGGAATATTTCCATTCAAAAGGAACAAATAACGAAAAAATGATTTTCAGCCAAAATTAAAATTGAAATTGAATTTGAAATTGGAATTGGAAATTTAATTGGAATTGAAATTGAAATTATAATTAAAATTAAAATTAAATTAAAATTATAATTATAATTAAAATTAAAATATAAATTAAAATTAAAATATAAATTAAAATTAAAATTAAAATTAAAATTAAAAATTAAAATTATAATTAAAATTAAAATTAAAATTAAAAATTAAAATTAAAAATAAAATTAAAATAAATTCACTTTTGGATGGATTTATAGCGAAGCAAAAACGTTCGGCTAGTACTTTTACCAAACCCAAAAAAGTTCAAATGATGCAATTACAGTTGTTTTTGGGATGTCTTATTCTTCGATTGGTATCTGGTGATACGCTCGTGCTATATCGATTGCTGAGAACTTGTTCTTTTAATTTGTATGAATTTTTTATTAAATCTGGTGCTCCAAAAATTCTACAAATTGAATCGCAGCTGTCTGTTCAAATGTAGGAAACAACTATTGGGCGTATATATTTAAACGAGAAAATTCAAGAGCAGCAAAGTATTTGAAGAATCCGTAAAATTATTCTCGCGAACGTCAAATGTCTAACAGGTATCTAAACTAAATCAGTTTAACATTTTATCATGTGATAGTATCGCAAATTAATGAAGAAAAACAGTTATCAAATTCAATAAACCATCGAATTTCACTCTAGAATTCTTGGTCGACGATATAGCTCTAATAATTTATCTAAAGCACGCTCATTTTGATGACTGTTTATATCTTTTCACTAAAATACTTCTTCCAATAATGTGAGACACTAATTTGTTCTCGGAAAACGAGCAGTTTCATTAATTATAAAGTTATTTCATTGAAATAGTTTTCTACTTAATTTATTGCTAATTAAAAATAAATTCGGGATAGATTCAGCAAGGCTATAGACAGATAAGCTTCTGGAAGAGTAGCAATAAAATTTCAAACTGCTGTCTTGAGAAGAAGTCAGTCTAAAAACCATCAACAGCAGGAAAAAAATTAATCTTAAATGAGCTTACCACATGCAAATTTAATAATGCAATGCCGAGTGCATTTTAAACTGAAGATTATAAACTCGTCTATCATTAACGACGAATAGGCGTTCCTTGCCCTTGATTATATATTTTTTCTTCAGAACTTAATCGCTTTAGCGTATTCAAATGTGCAAATTCTCATTTATTAAATCACTAATTATTTTCAGTGTCTATATTTGACATTTTCTGGCGTCCGGGGTCCACATTAAAAAATGATTAACGGGCGAAATTAATGAGAGACATCAGCTCCACTGTCATATTTGGTCAGTTTTGTCCACCACGATCATTTTATAAATTACACGGCCTGGTTATTCTCAAAGGACCAACGCTTGTAAACTTGGTACGCGCTGTCAAACAGAAAGCCGATAGTGTCAAGCGATCTAATGTCAAAATCAACCCCATTCTGCTTTTTTGGATAACCCTGTACGAGTATTGTTGGGTCAAACATGATGAAGATACCGTGGATGTATAAAAATAGGTAGGTATTAGAAAAAAAATTTCGGAAGACAATAAATTGCATAACATCAGTAGCTGTCAACGAAAGCGAAGTGAATGCACTACGAAATATATCAATAGCTTTCGGGGCATAAAGAAACTGACAATAGAATATTATCCGAACTGCCGAATTCTTTTCACTCATTCAAATTCATAAAGCAAAATCTTAGATAAGGTACCGGTGATCACAAAGCGAGAACCTGACGTTATACGTTCCGAGATCTTTCTATATTCAATTCTTAAGCCTGTTGACGTTGAATGTGGTCACTGGGTATTATATTTATTATACTAGATATAGAAGTACGTTTTCCGATTGCTACCTGCGGACACCTCTTTTATCATGCGATTAATGCTCTTACGAAACTTAGAGTTAAAGGTGAGAATCGTTCCAAGCTGTTTCTACGTATAGATTATGGAATACTGACCGATAACTTTTATTATTTTTGCTGTCCTACGAGTCATATATTTTGTTATGTGCGGCTCTTGGGCAGCGCTAACTATCTAAGATTTATGGATTTCTTTATTTTTACCATTGTTGAGAAAGCGTAAGGTATAAAGAACGAGCTTGCTAAATGAAGTTGCAATTTGTCAGACCATCAATTCTGTCGAAAAACTTGAAATATTTTTGTAGGTTTCTTACCTTATTTCTGCACGTGCAATCACAATTATTGACAAAAACAGAGCATAATCTAAGAAAAACGCTCGCAGTATGAAGAATGTTATGAGGCTTTAACAAAATAAACTCTGGGAGTCTTTATTCTTCACTTCTTTTACTTTTAAGAATTTTTCAACAAATTCTATACTAACAGCTCTTAATCTCATTTTAATTCGTCACCAAATAGTAAGCAAAATCATGAATTAGCTAGCAGTAGACACAGTAGACACGATTGATGCACAACTAACGAACGATTTGTTATGACCTGAGTCGTCGGGGGCGATCGACCTCTTCAGTTTCGCTACCGAAAATATGCTAATTGAATATTTATTAAAATCAAGTACTTACTCAAGCCAAGACGGATATGTCACGTAAAATGTAATGCCAATATAAAATTTAAATCGCCGACCAAGCTAGAGAACAAATTTGAAAGGGAAATTAAAAGGACAATTACCTACTTAAAATGACAATTTTGCAAATATTGCAGAATGAAGACATGTATGGGTTGCACTAGGCGTAAAACTTCAGCTGGTGAACAAATAGTAAACAGGCAAATGAAGAAATAATGTAAAATCGAAATTATTCTAATAAACTCTGTGGTTCCACCGCGCATCAATAACTTAGAAACCTGCTCTGTTAGCATAAAACGTATGTTTAAAAGCAGTAAAAACTTGAACGGTTTATAAAATATGCAAATGTATAAGCATTAAAAAGTAAGTTGCTGAAACGAAACATAGTACCATACGTCGAATATTGTAGTGGCTCCATCATTTCAGTACCGTGCTCCACTATAGAACAACGTAGTCGCTGTGTGTTCTCAGAGATCGAAAGTATTTATTGAACTGCTACTCCCGTTTATACAATTTCTACACGAAACCTTTAAGGTGAAATTTATTTCTGCAAGTAAATTAAGTTGCTCTGATTAAGCTTGTTGTGTATTTTCGACAGTGCATAAAGATTTTACTTCTTTTAATTGACTGCGATGTATTATACGCTGCATCAAAACATTACCAGCATGCACCTTGGGTCTAATTAAATATTCTCAACGTAAGTAGGTTCTATGGTACAACTGCAAGGCTCATGTAGCTGAAATTACCAAATAAATTAAGAGTTAATGGTACACAGAAATGTCATCGTCCCTCTTCAAGGTATTTTACAATATCAGAATAAAATAAAATGGCCGGTTTCGCAAGTTTACTCCAAAACGTAGTAAAAAGCAAGACGATTGTCGTTACGTTACATTAGTTACTGATAAGGCTGAAAAAATGCAGCGTTTTGTCTACAAATCCTTCAGTTAGGATTTGTAGACTTCAATAGTTGTTAGATGTCACGGACAATCCTGCTACCCATCTCATTCTTCAACTCCCTTGGTCCGCGATTTTCTCGATCCGAAGGTCTCCATTCAGTACCTACTAGGTAAAAATAATAATTTTCTTGGTGACGTACGTAGTGATTGAATGTCGAGAAAATAATGCGACCCGTTTTTTGATAGTACATCAGGGGAGCAAGGGGTAAACTACCACTTTCTTAACTTCATATTTTTGAGGGGCTGGATATTTTAAATTTTTAGCCGCATTTTTTGTTTCCCCGGACATTTTGCTAACAAAAAGTTACTCTTGTTAGGTTTCGATAAAATGAAGCGTTTTCGAGAAAATAAAACTGAACGAGCAAGAGGTACCGTGTTTCTATGATTTTAGTTTTCATTTTTTCTGCCATTCGAAAAACCGAAAGCAATGTTTTAATGTAAATTTTCACTACCTTTCGCAAACTGTTAAGGTTATTTTTGTACGACGTTTCGTCTGTTGTCTACATCGTCAATTTTTATTTTTTCTTAATACGGACCTGGACAATTTTTAATGAATTTCAAAGAAATAGCTTAATGCAGGGTCAAATCATATTTGAAAAATTCCTAAGAAAGAATTTATTGAAAGAGCTTTTTTTGATATCTTTGAAAATAATGCCAGAAAAAATAAAGACGAAAATCGTAGAAACACTGTACCTCTTGCTCGTTGAGTTTCATTTTCTCGAAAACGCTTCATTTTATCGAAATCTAGCCGGGGAAACAAAAAATGCGGTTAAAATTAGAAATATGAAGTTGTTTCCCTGATGCACTATCTAAAAACGGGTCGCATTATTTTATCGACATTCAATCACTACATACGTCACCAAGAAAATTACCAATGAATACAATTAAAAATAAAAATTTTATGTAAAAAAATGATTTTTATTTCTAAGGGAGAATATCTCGGCAGGGGAAGGTCGTAGATGAAAACTTTATATGAACTTGGGGTGTTATTTTCGTGTAATCTATACGCACCCGAGAGGTTTCCCACCTTCACCGGGACACCCTGTATATGTATACCTATATTTAAGAGGCGCCCTTAAAAACGATTACACTGTTTTGATATATTGTGTTTTTCCCTCAGTTACTCAACTTCCTGGCTGTGAATTCGCTAATTTGGGACAAATGTCTACCGCCAGTTCTTTTGGCCAAGTGACCAATCCGCGAGGCAGGCGAACTTCACCAGTGACGGTTATCTTCTTTTAGAGGACGCTCCAGAATTGTCAGGAAAGGCCGAGTTAGCATCATAGAAATGTCTAATGAATCGGTGATGTCATCGTCTGGATCGGTATCGATTGTTTATTTATATTTCTGATTTATGAATTGCTTTTAAGTATAAGCTCTAAGCGTTGATAATCAGTCAACGCTCTAAGCTAGAACGAGGTTCATGCGAAGGTAATAGGGATAGAGAGGACATTGTTACTTAGCCTATGTTAAAGTGATGAAATTTTCTTTGTATTTGGCTTCATTAATATAGTTTTTTCAAATCTAGTGCTTTTGTTCTTTTAATTGTTTACATATACCAGCAACTGGGTCAGTGAGTTGCTCCAAGAGTGAGTTCTCATGTCCAAGAAGTCTTTCGAAGTGTTTCTCGAAGTGTTTCTCTCTTGATATTTCCTCTGTGACACCGAGGTCTTATGGAGTGTTTGGTGGTTGTACCCCACAGCTAGCTTCCTTAGGTCCATATCACTTTCAGAATAGTTTTGTAGACAAATATTTTATTTTCGATAGACAATTTGTATTTTAGCCCTAAAAGCCAATAAATTTGCGGAACCTTGGAATTTAAGTGTGTTCGTTTACATTCTATATGTCTGTACCATGTTAGGCGATGATCTAGATGCAATTCCAGGTATCTCGCTTCGGTTTTGACAGGTGCTGTTTCACTGTCAATATTTACTTGCCGGAAAATGAAGAATTTGTCTGTAAAAGTGATCTAGGTCGACTTTCATTTCTTCGCCATTTCTTTGGCCACAATGTGAGAAGGTCAAGATGTTCTTGAAGATGTTGGGACGCTCTTTATTGATCTTCATGTATGGACAATATTGTTGCAACGTCAGCGAAGGTGGCGATGACTGTTTTTGGTATATCACTTATGTAGGAGGTACAATAGGGGTCCTAGGACACTACCTTGGGGTACTCCAGAATGTATCGGTGAAACGTGTGATTGCGGCCGTTTAAATTTCCTTCTCGCTTTATAGATTGTGTGATCCTCTTTGTTTAAGATTTGACAAGTAGTCGTTAAAGGTGGCGTTCTGGAATTCATACAGGACTTTTCGAAGTCTACGATTTAGGCTGTTGCACTCTAGTTTATTGTGAGCGTCCCGTTATCTTATTCCCAAATAAATTGAAAACGTAACTTATAGCGCCTTCGTTTAAAGTGGGCGTGTATTATTTATAAATTTCGCTTAGCGTGCTGCACTGCGTGCAAGATTAATGGTTTAATTTACTATTAATCAGCTACCAAACACTGTTAGTTCGCTTATATAACACTTAAAAATTAAATTGAATGACCGTCAGGAGTGGAATATGGGACATACAGAAAGTAGAATAACAGTTGGCTCGGATTTTCCGCAGCTTAATCTCTTGTGTTCTACTAATAGTGAATATGAGACGAATATGTTATTAACAAAATTTGCACCGAAATTTACACAATTCGAATCTTATTATTGCAGAACATATTCATTGGTAAACCAACAATTGTGATATGTTGATTTTATTAGATTTTACTAACAAAATAAAATAAGAAAATACCGTCTGAAACCGGACTTGACATAATGGGGGCTACATTTAAACCAAACATTAAAATTTAGATAACTGCACAGACTATTAATATTATAAAAAGTGTATGGATCAGCACGAGGTTGGAACTTCAAAGTATTAATTTTATCCAACCAGTTGCATATAAAATAACATACATTATATCCTTTCGATCGCCGATACTTCTGCTAACCAAACAAATGATTGCTCGGCTCCTCAAAAACATTAATTAAATATTGTGAATTTATATCTAATCTTAGATCGCAATCGATAATTTTAATAAGGTAGAATGCTATGGAAGTCTATTTTATTACAGGTATCACTGGGAATTCGCAAACCATAAATGAATATTATACGTTTTTCGGTAATAAGGTAGGTAGTGCTATAATATATCATTGCTAGAACTGTTAGCGAAGAAGGGTGTTTGTGATTTCCGTTGACGGGATTCTCGCTAACAAAAAAAGCAGGATGTGATCAAATTTACAGTCAAAGATATAATTTTATCTAACAGCATCGTGCCATTTCATTTTGCTTTTTGTTTTTTTTGTTAAACAAATAGGTAATAGATAATAAAATGAGGAAAATTGCTTCCGATTATACCCAAAAAATCAATAAATATTGAACCCACAATCACGAAAAATTGAAGGGTCCAAGTCAGGGGCAGTACTAGAAGTATTTACTCACAAACGCGAAATGCCCTACAATTAAACACGCACATTGCCCCCTTATTGTCTTAGCGGTTAACGACAATTCTGGCCAAAACCCTGCAAAATGTGTTAAAAGCATGAAACTTGGTGGGCAGCTTAAATAGGTCGAATTAAGAGATTTTGCCCAAAGTACCCTAAAAAATACCCCTAAGGAGCAGCTCAGGGGCGGAATATATTCCAAGGGGCTTGAATTTCAAAAATAAATAAATAATAACCAATGTGGGAAAGTAATATGCCATTTTATATTGGTTTGATATCGCTGAAGTCAATTTAAACCATATTTTTTTATAACTATAAAATTTTCAAAATGGCCGCCAGATTTCCAATTTTAATTCAAAATTTTGTTAAATTCGCTAATATTAAAAAAATGGGAAATATATAACATTTTTATTTAAATTGCAATCTCTTAACCTGTTCTAATGATATTTTTTGGTATCCCAAAAAAATTAAAAATGGTTGCTATTTTTGAAAGTAAAATTTATTTACAGCGTACCTTGTTGGGTATGGATGGACGAACTGAAGGTATTATAGACATTTTATTTTTTGTTTCTCTTTTTGTTTAACATGTCAACAATTTGTTTTTGAAGATAACTATATACATACAGGGTATGTCAGGACGAGTTCCTATTAGATGTTTGTGGAGAAGCGCTCACAATAGAATTCTGAAAATTTGTAATATCACGTTTTCAAATATTCTCTATTCAATGAAAATAATGGCAACTTAATCCAACGTCCGCTTATACCGGAAGTGGCACCTAATTTCTTTATTTCAAATAGAACTATCTATTTTCTTACACTTTCGGGTTCTCCATAAAATTTTAGATGGACTTTATGTAACATAAATAACCTCTAAATGTCAAAATTTCCAAGATCTACGCGAGTTTTCAATTTTTTTACAGTTGCAGGGTACTCTTTGGCGTCTGGGGCAATATAAACAAATTCAAATCGAAACAATTTCCGGCGGTAGCATTAATGACAAGGGTCTAAATTAAAGTTCAGTGTACTCAAAGTTTGAAAATACTGCGCACAGTGATTAGAATGCGACATTAAACTGAGAAATCAAAATATTACCAGAACTCGACAAAATTAAATGGAAAAAATCTCTTAATTTGGCCTATTTAAGCTGCCCACCAAGTTTCATGCTTTTAACACAATTTTCAGGGTTTTTTTCTGAACCGCTAGGACTATTAAGCAAGATGTGATTTCTCTAAGAAATTTCAAATGAAACAGTAAACTTTTGATTGCCTTAAATATTTTCATATTTACGACTGTCAGTTTAGACATCAGAAATGGAGGTGAAACTTAAGATTTTTTTAGAATTTCTACTATTTTTTCACCCAAGACACTCAAAAATAGTAGGCAACATTTTCTTTCTATAGATAAGAACGAATTACGTACTCATAGTTCATTTTAATATCATTTCAGTTGTAAGGATATAGTCAGCAAAGGAAGGTAAAATAAGAACCATGCCATTAATTATTATTTCATGAAATAAAAGATTCGTAGTAGATAAGGCGCTTATAGCATGGCTACCAGAACGCCTATAAACTCATCAATTTGTTCGATATAATGCGGAGCACATAAATATCTCTTAATTGTATCAGCAAATACCTACCAATATTAAAAGAAATAAAATCAATCTCATATATCAAATATGTTATAAACTGTACATGAGCTAGTCGAACCAATTCAATCGATCATAAATCATTCAAAGTATTAAAAAGTTTTAGAGCACTGCCTATTTATAAAGACATAACTTTACCGGGTGCAGTAATCGCAGTAGTTGCACTAGAACTAACAGTTTTCCTGTGACCAGTTCACCTTAGATGAAATAGATGTCACTGGAGTTAAATTCCATATGAAATTCCCTAAGTCCACCATCTCGCTTTTAATCCAATTCTTCCAGCGATGACTGCTGATCCTTGGCAAGCAGGTAGAACAGACGTTTAAAATAACCTGGATTTCTCGCTCTTACAAAGTGAAAGGGGGGGTTAAATTAGCTAATCATGGATCCATTTAGTTTTAGTTACTAAGCAAATACGACATTCGAAAATTTATTGTAATGCAGTGCGGGAAACAAAACTAAGGCAACTTAACCTATTAAAGCACGTGTACGCATACCGCGTAATTATAGAGGCCGGCCGGCGTCTGAAACACAAACAGTAACTCAAAACATTCATTTAAATGCGCGTTAGAGTCTCGTGCAATACGTTCCATTTTAGCTCTAGAATAATAAGCACGTGCCTTTCAAGAGGTTTCGTGTTCAAGAAAATAAGATTTTTTATAGTTTCTTATTGCGTACCGAGTGTTGAATTACATGTTGCATTAAAACTAGCATGGGTATTGTAGTTTGGGTTATGTTAGCATTTTTGCCAGAATTTAATTGTGGCAGCAGAGAACTTAAACAAAATGCATAATTGAATTGAAAAGTAAAATGAATTGGTTAAATGTGCCAAGAGTATAACGTAACCTAACATAAAACGAATTAAAATAATATTTAGAATCATTAATCCAAATAAATCTTCACTGGCACACGAGGAGAACTCTTAAAATATTCAATTTAAGGAAACCCATCAGGGGATCCTATTAATTACCTCCTCTAATCCTTTCCTAATACGCATTTGGGGCAAATTATTTTTGTTATTAATGCCGCACGATAAAGTGCAATTAAAAGCCGAATTCTCAAAGAAATCTATTAAACCGAATGCATAAATCATTTTGTCTGCATTAAAGAAAGTCAGTAGTTGAAATTTAACTGCTTAGTTAAGTGTCTGTCAATCGTTCTTTCGAAGATCATCATTCAAACGCATCCAGTTTTTCTTGTTATACTTCTGTCTGTAAGATGATACAGAAGAACACTGGGTAGGCATTTTACGAGTACAGTAAGACGTTCTGCAAAACCATATATACATACGTGTATCATTTTCTATTAGTCAAAATATCACAGATGGAAAATTTGTAATATGGTAAGGTGGTGTCATTATCATCAGGTTTCTGGTTCAATCCCCAACAAAACAGAGTTTGGAATAATTATGTTGTTTTGGATATAATCACGCATTTCATGTTCCTGCACTGCAGCCTTTGTAGTACACTTCAAACACTCCCTACTACTGCCTACTACTGCCTTTTGTAACCAAATGTACGTCCACCAGCACCACTAATTGAATAAAATTAATAAAACCTGCACTCATCCTTATAAAGTTTTCAATCCGACGACTGAACAAACCTACGCATTTCCCTAAAAGTAGAACATCCTACATCCCCAACTATTTGAGAACAGTAGTTTGATCTGGGTCTACCCCTAACGCTTTTTTTCTATCTCCAACTTAGTATGTCGCGAACTAGTCCTTCGTTTCTCAGAAGGTGTCCCACCATCTTATCTCTCCTTTTATTTATTGTTTTCCATACCTTTCGCTTTTCCCAAACTCTTTCTAATACCTCCTTATTGCTAACCTTATCTATCCACGGTATCATGCGTCTATAGCACCTTTATTTTTTTGTTCAAGTTTCGTTTCGCATCCGTACAATGCCGTACTCCATACATACGTCTTTAAGAGTCTCTTCCGACTGTCTACATTAACCGTTCCCGAGCATTGCAGTTGTTTCTTTTTGTTATACGCAGGGGTAATTTTTTTACCGGCCAAACCGTGTGACGCCGGGTTATTTTGAATGTGGATACCTACAGTCCCGAAGTTCGAACCTATAAAGAGTCCGAAAATCATTTCTTCGGACCGCGGTCGCTAAGAGAAATAATTGTTCTTTCAAAACAATAGAAAAAATGTAGGCCCCAACCACGAAAATCGAGGGTCTAGCTCGTTCGAGGGGGGAGAAGGTGGCGCATGCCGCGAAATGCAGTTCGAAAGCGGAAGGTTAAGACCATCGCTTAAAGCAAAAAAAACTTTAAAAAGTTCGAAGTTTCGCAGTCGCATAATACGTTTTAAAAAGTCACTTTAGACTCTAAAGTTTAGAGTGTATATTTACCGTTGCTGAGCATGTGAGCATAGTTGTCTCTTCCAGAGAATATTCGCCGAGTTCAAATTAAGTTAATCATCACCTTCGTCTATTAGACCTGTCCGTCTGTTTGTTCCAAGAATGAACGATAACGTTTGTCCTCAAGCCCACTCATAGTTATTTTCTTCAAATTTAATCTATATAAATAAAAATGAATCACTAAATGTGTTGCTAAGCGCAAAACTCGAGAACGGCTGGACCAATTTAGCTAATTTTTGTTTTTGAAATATTCTTTGAAGTTCGAGGAAGGTTCTTATGAAGAGAAAAATTGTAAAAGTTGCCCGGAAAAACGTAAAAACCCCAAATCAATTGCCGCATGTATGAAAGATCATCACTTGAGAACGGCTCGACCGATTTGGCTGATTGTTTTTTGTTGTGTTCGTAATTGTCAGGACAAGGTTTGTATGAAAAAAAGTTTCGGAAAATCCACCGGAAAATTTGAAAATTCGGGAAAAACTGAAAGTGCTTAACGGCTGAACCGATTTGGCTAATGTTTTTTAACTATTCGTAATAATCCAAATAAGGTTTCAGGGAAAGAAAAATTGGGAAAGTTTCGCGGAAAATTGGAAAATTCGGGAATATGGGATTTTTGTATGAATTCAAGACACCATTCGAACGATGGATATGCGTAAGACGGAAAATTCGGAAAAACTATAAAAATCATAATTGTTTGTATGCACTCTCGATCATAACTGACGAGGAACGACATAATATGTGGTTGATTCTTTTTAGTTTTGTTCGTTATGCTCCCGGGATGGAATTTACTCAAGTGAATATTTCCAATTAAAAAAAACGGAAAGATCTGGAGAAACATTTGGAAAAACGCATTCCAACCTTAATTACAATAAAATTACAATTTATTGATGTACAAGGTGTCCCAAACTGGACGCGTTCTTATGGGAACACCCCTTATTTGAAGAGATAGAAAAACTTTTACCAAGGTGTCAGGAGCTCAAATTTAATGAGAAAACCACTGGCGCAAACAAAACTTTGCTATCTCTTATCGTTTGGCCGCTAGAGGGCGATTCTCAAATTTCGTCGATTTCTTTTATGTCCTATAACTTGTTTATTAATAAAGATAATTAATTTTGGTAAAAACTTTCTTAAGGCACTTTTTCCGTAAAATCCATTGCAATACGCAGTTTTTTTACAGGACGTTTAGATTTTCGTGCACCACGCCAAACTCATTTTTTTATATAGACCACCCTATATATTATGAGATTGTTGAAAAGCTCGTAAAATTTCCTAAATGTTGATGTATCACTTGTCATGTTTATCTTAAAAACCATTAGCAACATTACGATTTAAAAATTAAAATATTGTGCCTACAGAAATCAAGATTGCCATGACTAATAAAATGACATAGGATGCTAACATGTTATGATTAAAACCACAGATCTAAAGTTTCATGATAAGATTACTCATAGTTATTATATTAAATTAATAATTCTTTAAATGTTTCTAATGGTTTTTAAGATAAACATGACAAGTGATACATCAACATTTAGGAAATTTTACGAGCTTTTCAAAAATCTCATAATATATAGGGTGGCCTATAGGTATAAAAAAATGAGTTTGGGGTGGTGCACGGAAATCTAAACGGCCTGAAAAAAAACTGCCTATTGCAATGGATTTTACGGAAAAAGGTGCCTTAAGAAAGTTTTTACCAAAATTAATTATCTTTATTAATAAACAAGTTATAGGACATAAAAGTAATTTTAGGCAAGACAACGTCTGCCGGCGCGCTAGTTCTTAAAATATAAATCGTTTAATCATGACGACCTGTCTCTGCTATTGTCAATCCGCATAAGCATTTTCAAATTTTAACATTGTTGTTTTCAGCGACGTAATATTTTGCTGGCATAACCCTGGTGCTGGCGTCTAGGCACTAGGCAGCCAACAATACATCCCCATTCAGAGAGGACTTCGAACGTTCGCTGTAAACGAGACATAATTTACTTTTTCTGGCGAATTTCACGTTTATTTATCACTAATCAGTTTTGAGGATGTCCCATAACCTATAAAGACACTTATTTTGGTTTCCGCATAATTTTATTTATCATAAACAATATGTCTTCTGAAAACTCTTTTTGTGATTTGATTTCTTTTCCCTACAATAGGTACTGTTGATTTCTATTCCCTTTCTTGATAATAGTTTATTTCTTTACTAATTATTATCTATTTAATGGTTTGTTTAAATAAATGAATTCAATTTGTTCCTTGGTTGAATTCAAAGCACACACGAAAGTTTTTTGCTTTTATAACTTTTTAAATTTTTCAAGTTAATTTAGCATCTGCCGCACGGGTTATAAATCGAGACGCAAAGATGTACTAGGTGGAAATTCTAGGAAGTATAATATTATAAATTACACGTTTCAAACCTGTCAAACGTGCGGGAGCATTCCAGTCAAATCGCAAATTAAATTGCCTGAAACTTATAGCGTTTCGCCGGTGGTACCAACTTTAACTAAATTATAGGCACCACTTTAAATAAATGCCAATGTTTAACGGATTTATGCACAGTTGTAGCTCCTCTCGTTCAGGATGCAATTCAAATAAGCTTGCTACTGAGATCCACTATAAAACTGTCGTGATTGGACATAAACAATGCTGCTTGATTAGGGAATAAATACCGAATGGAGATGTTGGTGGTCCAGTTCCATAAGACAATTCAATTAAAAGTAGATCAGTCCGTCTTCGTCTCGACGTAAACCTTTGGGGGTTACAAATTTACAATTTACGATTCGGCTACTACCAAAAGTTCCACTTTTTGCTTTCTTTGCAAAAGCTCATCAGTCTTGTACAGATCTCGGACATACAACGCTAAATGTGAATTCAGAATTCAAGCTAACCAGAACCAGATTTGCTTAAATTTAGATATAACGTCGATTAGCAGCTATTCTATCAGGTACCTACTATAGAGCGAATTCAGGCACAATCACTGTAATAATACTTTCAGTAAAACAACTATTATAGTTGACGAAGTAAGGTGGAATCAGCTGTACCTAATAGAAGCCTCATGCATACGTATACTGTTAATATCATTGTGCTTTTATTTTCTTCTATAAGTAGTTTATTTTTCCATTTTGTTCTAGCATTACCTACATGTTACTGTGCTTCTGCTCTCTCGTACTGGATAGATAATTTATTTAGGGTAATAAACCAGGATATAAAACATTTTTCGCTTTTCCACAATGTCTTGTCATGCTATGAATGAATAAAATCCAACTTTGATTATTCTTTCCACTGCTGGCTCAAAAACAAGTTGTTTCAGCCTCCTGATGCATTGCCGCTAACTTCACCACGTCAGTGTCTTTATCATATTATGTGAACGTCCCCAAAGGCCGCACTCGCATTGCATTACAATTACGTTTTATTTAAATCATTTGCATAAATATGCGAACAATATGGATTGTTGCTGGAATTTCATTAAGATTTTTACCTTAGGCTGCCATTAAACCATCCATAGAGAAATTTTTACCTATAACAAATTGGGTACACCTATAAATACACGAACTCAAAATTCTACTAGATAGTGGATGAATGTTTATCAAAACTTATTGCCAAAACTGGCGGCGGCCGTAGTGAATGTGATGATACCTACTAGGCATATAATTATTGATGTCTATCAGAAGCTTTCCTTCATCGACTTTCAATAATAACAACAAAGAGAAGCTTGGTGTTTGTTCGTTTTTTGGGTCGATTGTTTGTAAACCGCTGTAGGTATTCGCAATGTTCGGTAGCATAAAGATGACTTGCTATTTATGTATGTATGGTAAAGGTGCCCAATAGAGTCGTTTCCATCAACATGTATTGCGAATTTACTTAGACAATTCTAAAACTTCTCTCCACGATAATTTTAGACATTTTTTAAGTTGCAAATAGTTATATTTATTGTGTATATATAAATTACAAAGAAGTAAACTGATCGTTTGAACATAAGTCTACTTTTGTGTTTTGATCTTGCATTGAAGTCTCCGCATGATTAAAATTCAAAACTAGCTCCAGCGTGTGAATTAACCAATGATATGTATCCCTACTGGATAGGCCCATTGCCGTTTACCCCGTGAACACTTTTTGAGGCATATCTGTTGTGTATGCAACCCGTACTACTTACGGATCTCCATCCTTTTCTAACGCGAAGAGCTTATCAGGTGTTTTAGCACAGGTAGCAGTTTTTTGTGTACCATGGTGACATTTTGCGTTGCTCACGACTGTAAAAGCCTTCAGCAGCCAGATAATAACTTATCGTTTCATGAGTAAGCAACAACTGATTAAAAAATAGCTGAAACATACTTGAAAATTAGACTTAATAGTTATGCAAAGAAGTTTGCTGAGAAAATACAAGGTGAAAACGCCACTTTGCTCCAGAAACGAAAACTATTTCATTCTCACGATTCTCATTTTAAAATAATAGGTAAGTAGGTACCTATAAAAATTGGCACATAGTAGGAAAATACTAAATACATAGTAAATAATTCTAAGCTCAATATTTTGCTATTTGCCTTTCGTTGCACTGTGTTTTTGTGTTTTTTTATGCTTGACCCTCGGTCTGTCCTATCTTATCCAATATTTGTAGGTTTCGTACAAAATACAAAACTAAACTGAAATTTACTGAACTTTTAATATTTTTTTCTGAGTATTTAAAATAGTACCTATACTTGGGCCGCCGAACAGACGGAGTGATCACCCTGCAATCATGAGCTCTAGACGGGACCACTATCAATTTAGGACGACAGAACCGCAGTGATGCGCTTTCTTTAGACCCAACGAAGTCGCATCACTCCAATTCGGTCGTCAAAAATTAATATTGGCCCCGCTAGAGCACGTTCTTGCAAGGTGATCACTCCGTCTGTTGGGCGGCCCAAGTATAACCAACACCTTAGTTATGCTATTTAACACTGCTGAATTTTTTGTTGTTCCTCTGAACTTTAACGGCTGCGGCCTTTATTTACCTCCATTCTCGCATTCTACTCAAATGGTGTATGTTTGGTTGTATAACCATGCTTTAGCAATGTACGTTGGGTTGCCTAGCTGGTTTCGATAGATAGATGGAAAAAGCGAAGAAAGGGTTGAAAGGTTTTCCCCAAACAAAATTAAAAGAGTTTTTTCTCACAAGAGGTTTTCCCAAATATAAAAGAAAAACAAATGGTTTCTTCAATAACACATCGATTTCATTTTTGTTTAAGGTACCTACCTATGTTGTCGTGTAGACTTATAATTTGAAAAGGTAGATAATGTGTGTATACTTTGTACAACTAAAAGCGCTGCTTTTATAGCTTCATGTTGAAATGTATACCGCCATTAAAGTAGAAATTTTCTAAGTCAATGGTCCTCTAAACACAGTTATAAATCTAGAATTGTATACTCATGATGCTACATTAAAAATAATTCTAAGCCCTCAGAAGATGTAATTTGCGAAAGATGACCTATTTTTAAACTGAGAATTAAATGATTCTATAAATCCTAACGTCCAACCGCAAGAGCCATCAAGAACCGCCTTTGGGAAAAAATTATTGTCTAACGTCATTAGGGACCACGAGATTGCACTTGATATTACCCGAATGGTAAGTATATAGAATTTCGCAGAGAAAAATGACATTTAATTTATGAATTGCCGTTGATTCGTTTTAAAAGTTACCTTAACTCGCGCCTATGCTATTATTGAAAAATGTAGGAGATAAAGTATATGTTGCAAATGGTAAATGTTGGGGTTAAGTTGTGGGTAAAGGAGTAGTTAATACTGGGGTTGTAGAAACAAATGTTTCTAATGTAGAAACTAATGTTTGTTTTGTTGTTTCACCAAAAGTTTTCGTAATTTTCACGTTGTTACAAACTTTTAATAGATTCGACTAGAGTACTGTCGACTTCGCTGGCGCTGTGAATGAACTCTCTCCTTAACTAACAATGAATTACTTATACTAAGTTTCTCCCTACTCTGCGTTTACACTTTCTCCCTCCTCTGATCTATCAACACAATTCTCGTTCACAGAGAGGTACGTTCCTCGCAGCCACTTCCATCTAGTGACTTAAGTAGACTTTGAAATGAATCACGCCCACACTTACTCTTCGCCGCACAGACGTCATCCAATCACTAATGTGACGAATAAAGTAGGATTATTCTCATATAGCACCCGATAATTATTTTCAAACAATTCGCGCTTGAGCCGCCAAGTTGGAGGATGGTATAAATGCTGCTAGCTAATTTTATGTAAAAACGATTCTCAAGATTCACGCCCTGTGGAGTGGTGAGAACTTATTATTCTTAGCTGCTGAGATAAAGCACGAAAGGTACCAATTATTCGAAAATAATAAATTTGCAGTCGGGGTAGGTAATTGAATTTTGTTTACGTCCATGGGAAGAGTTTGTGTCTTTCAGTTGCTCATATATTGTTAATTTCAGCATACTAAAATAACGTTTTGTAATTAAGATTGTGAAATACATTTCTGTACTAAACACAACAAAACTTTATTGTAAAAATTAAAAATGTTTTTGAAAATAGCATTTTTCTCGTCATTTCTATTCTATCACAAATAAAAATATGATTCTCATAGAAATCCCACGATTTGTGACGAATAATAAATACCAAAGTTTAGAATTTTTCTATTCATTATAAATGATGAGAGTTAATTATCATACCTAATTCCTGTAATTGTCGCCAATATTTGCATTTCGGGCTTTTTGTATGTGCACCTAATACTGCTTAGGTAGGGTAAATCCGGGAAAGATGCCGGTATGGGTGAGATGCCGATTGTTCTTATCGAGGTTCTTATCTATACTTTAAAAAATTAGATGGAGTTAGCTACTACATTAGTCGTTCAGATACATGTACTCTGTGTTGTGGTTTGTGTTTATGCCCTGAAAATACTATTTTCGGTAAGATACAAACTAACAATTAATTTAACGTATACGCTAAAATTTTCGTAGACTATCACTACAATAATTATAATTTTGAATTAAATGATCAAAATTTGCGAATAAATGTGATGTTGCGTTGAAATGCAGTTTGTAAGGTTATTTTTAGACGAAGTCCGGTTAGTTTAAACTACAGTGATTCTAAGTTGTAACGTTCGGCATCTCCCATAAGTTTGGGAGAGATGCCGATTTTAAAGGGGGTGAGATGCCAATAACGTTTTATGTGTTTTTTGCATAAATGCCAACGTTTTATAAAAGAAAAAAGTAGGTAACTCGCGCGGTGCCTGGTCAGAGGGCGATGAAGAAATTGAGACACTTGGTAAACTATTTAGAAAAATCTCCCCTCTTCCCTCTAGTAGCCAATAATGCGAAACCTAGAAAAGTAAACACTGGTGAATTACTAACAGCTGCAAGTAACATCGAAAAACGTAGGGTAATGGAAGAAAAGAAAAAAATAAAACTATAAAAACAAAATGCTGTCGCACCAAAACCTGGGAGGGTCTGGTTTAAACAATAACGAAAATAATATTAAAAAGTGGAAAGGCAAAAAGGGAGAACTTGTAGGGAAATATAAGAAGCGCAAACACAGTAGCTCCTCAAGTTCTTCTGCAGATGATCCTTCAATTCATGACGGCAGTTCCGACATTTAATTTTGAAGAATTTGTTGAAAAAAATTGCAAGAGCACAATACCACTAAAAAGAAAGAAGACTGGATACAGTGCGTACAATGCAGCTGTTGGTTGCACAAAGAGTGCACAAAATATGTTAATATGTATATAGGTATAATGTCAACCATGCGGAAAATTTTTAGTTTTACAAAAATTAAGGCATTAGCATCTCTCCCAGTGGTAAATGGCATCTCTCCCATATAATGAGGGAGAGATGCCAAATGAAGAGCAGTTTTTCTTTAATTAAAAAAATGTTTAATTTTGCACTAAGAAGTTTAAAATCTTGTTACGATATTGCTAAATGAATATATTTTATGTTGTATATCGAATAAACTGTTATTTTTATCAACGGAAATTTTTATTTGATTAATTAAAAAAAAATCTCTCCCGGATTTACCCTATATTACACACAATTAGCATGAATATTTAGGAGCAGTATTAAATATTTGTGGTAAATAAGAAAATATTGACAATGGAAATCAATAAGATATTCTGAAAAACTGAGGACTGAAATTTATAATTATCAACTTTTTTCTTCCACTTAGGTACTTTCAACAAGAATAAAGTTTTTAAGACACAGATAAAGAGAATTCGCAGTGAATCGTTATTTTAACCTGGAAAATTGCCTTACAATGTTAGAAATAAGGGACCATAAGTCACAAGTGCAAAAACCATGTACTTAAAAAATAAAAAAAATATTTGGCTATCTTACTACATTTTTAGATTTTTGAAAAAGGTGCGGGTAATGTGGAAACTCTAAAATTACAGTAAATCAAAGTGTAAACACATAAACATGTTCGAATATTGAACTTTAACCATTATATTCTTTTTATAATACCTATGTTTTTATTCATAGAAAACATTATTCGTTGATAAAAAAATACAACACATTGCCCTCATCCACATGTTTCCAAGTTACCCGCACTTTAGCCAAACTGGATTTTACGAGTTAAGTCAAGAAAACGTTAGCTTATGATTCATTGAAATCCAACAATACCTTCCCTATAACTCCTTTTCCCAATACTCTGATACGCATTACGCTACCTCTGTGATAAGTTAGACTAAATAATACCACAAACCTCCAAAAACTTCACGAAAATCACGAAACAGAAATCGACGCACCACCATTAATTACAATGCCCGGCTGATTCCTAGCGCTGCGTCGTGACGAATAGGAACGAGAGTGGCTGTTTACGGCAACCGTCGCTAGAGTAAAGCTCTCTGCAGTCGAAATACTTGCCGTTTCCACATTACCCTCGTGTTTCCACATTTGCACCCCCTCCTCTATAACCTACCTATCTATCTTAAAATTGAAAAAAAGCTGCAGCGGAATATTTTGATGGGATGATAGCAATATCTTGGAACACCTATAAAATATAAACGGAAATATTAGTCAGGATATCACGATATTTGCATGACTATGAACTGAAAAACTTCAAAATCTCATACCTATTTTATATTTTTAAATGAACCCATATAATTTTAGTGTCCCAGTTATTTTCCGTGTCGAATTTTCTTTTGATTAAGTTTAAACTTACAGTCTCTAAAATTTGTAGGAAACAAAATTAACCCTCGTGAAGGTAGAACTCATCTTCAAAATCAAGACGTGATTTACTATCATAAGTAACATCCATATAATAGCCCCATATTTTAATCAAATAATCCACGCCGCTTTACAATCGACGAGACACCCGCCGAACGTAGTATTAAAATTTCTCTTAGAACGCTTCTTTCAGCCCATCTAATGTATGTTTTCAGATAGATATCGGCTTAATTCATCTTTGAGGGCTAATGTATCGCGCGGTTTTTCGACCACGCCTACTTCGGCGGACGTGTGGCTTTGAGGAGCAACCGAATAGATATAGTATTTTGTCCCCGTTACATAACAAATTATGAGGAGAAATTGTTTCAGGGTACTTCATACGTAGGTACTATAATTTATTGTTAATCACGAGATTCCTCCGGGCCCATATTTATAAGTAATTCACGTGAGTATAGTCGCTCAATATACAGGTGTGTCATTAGAGTATAATCGGTTCGTATATAGCTCTTGCACTCTATTCGAAATATCAGTAGATACGAAATCTTAGAGGAGGGGGTGCAAATGTGGAAACATGAGGGTAATGTGGAAACGGCAAGTATTTCAACTGCAGAGAGCTTCACTCTAGCGGCGATTGCCGTAAACAGTCACTCTCGTTCCTATTCGTCACGGTGCAGCGCTAGGAATCAGTCGGGCATTGTAGTTAATGGTGGTGCGTCGATTTCTGTTTCGTGATTTTCGTGAAGCTTTTGGAGGTAAGTTTGTGGTATTATTTAGTCTAACTTATCATAGAGGTAGCGTAATGCGTATCATAGTATTGGGAAAGGGAGTTATAGGGAAGGTATTGTTGGATTTCAATGAATCATAAGCTAGCGTTTTCTTGACTTAACTCGTAAAACATGGAAACATGTGGATGAGGGCAATTTTTTAACTTTTGTAACTTTGTAATCAATTAAAAAAATTTGTTGTATTTTTTTTATCAACGAATGTTTTCTATGAATAAAAACATATCTATTATAAAAAGAACATAATGCTTAAAGTTCAATATTCCAACATCTCTATGTGTTTACACATTGATTTACTGTAATTTTAGGGTGTTTCCACATTACCCGCACTTTTTTCAAAAATCGAAAATGTAGTAAGTTAGCCAAATATTTTTTTTATTTTTTAAGTACACTTGTGACTTATGGTCCCCTATTTCTAACATTATAAGGCATTTTAAGGCATTTTTCCAGGTTAAAATAACGATTCACTGATTTTTTACAAATTAAAAACATGAATGAATTTATCATTTAGACACAGTATGTAAAATCTCAAACCTTAACACAGATTTACCTTCTGCAAAATACCTCTTAGCCAATTTTTCTGTTATAAGAATTTAAACCACCAATGTCCGCGCACGTAACTTTATTTTGATACAATAAATACTATATAATAATTAAGACATAATTTACACTTATTTATTACCTGTTCCTACAATTAGGTACCATAAATATTCTTCGTCCGTAATTGCTACGCCACTGGTTAAAAAATTCATAGACTGGTTATGTTAACATCAAAGCTTGCTTTGACCGTTAATGGTGCTCGCTGCTACCACGTGCTTCATTTATGCTACACGTTGCGTGCGCCAGGGTAATTACAGATTCTGTGATTTTTGGCAAATGTGTGTTATTTGAGATCGACGGCTAAACGTTTTGCCTTGCGAGCATAAATCGTATGAATGGACCTGCTGAATTTGTATCAGTAGCGAATTGGCCAATTCGGCACGCAGACAACCTCTAATAGGACACTTACTGTTTCACTTCCAGATTTTGTGATACATTTTCTTTTTCTTTTTCTTTTTCTTTTTCTTTTTCTTTTTCTTTTTCTTTTTCTTTTTCTTTTTCTTTTTCCTTTTCTTTTTCTTTTTCTTTTTCTTTCCATTTTTCTTTTTCTTTATCTTTTTCTGTTTACAATGGAAGTGATTTTAATAATTTTGTTATCTGCCTGACATTTAAATTTCTGTAAATAACGGCAACTGAAGAGGAGAGTGCGAGAGTGAGTTGATAACCAAATGGATTACCATTCAGAAATGAATTCAGAGAATTACTTTATTACATGAATTTAAAGTTTTGTATTCATTCATCCCTGTCACATATCAGATTTCATTACAAAAGTCATCGATATGAAATTTATAACGGTTGAACTGAAAATATTGCGCTATAGTGTCGGTTTATAATCGAGATATCTCGAGAACAATTAAAATAAGGCGATTTGTATACAGCAAGTGCGCGATCCTACGAGGCGACTGTCGACAACATCGTAAATTCAATATTTCTTGTATGCATTGGATATAAACATGATCACAGTCTGAATCTACTCGTCGCAATCAAGAGATCTTTTCATAAGTATAAAGTGGAAACCAGTGACAGAATAATACCTAAGATGCGGAAGAAGAAATAACAAGTAGACTCGAGCAAACCCCAAGGCAATTGATACGGAATAAATATTTCACAGAAAGTAGTAAATGAAGGAAATACAGTATGGACACGCCACTCTCCGAATCGGCGAAGGCCTCATTACCGGGAGGGTGAATTTCACATAATGTTCGCATCGTCACCAATATATTGTGGCGTCGCGTCGCCAGGAATTAAATCAATCGGACGAAAGTGATAATGTAGAGGCTACGACGAGTAGCAAAGCGAAGAGTGGTGATGGAGGATTCGTCTGCTGTAGCATGAAAACGAAGAAACATATTTGATTATCAATATATTTTTCAGATTTGGCACCAGTCTCCAGCGCTTTTGAGGAAGAGCGAAATTTTATCGAGTTACTAATGGAAGATTTGTCCGTTAACCTATCCATAAAATAATTCATAAATAATCGCCGAATAACTCTTTCTAGTATAAAAATTTGCGTATCTTGGCACGAACCTATCATAAAACATAAAGGTGCATTTGACGGACGGTTTTTTTTCGATAAATTGGAACAGGTCTTCCGCCCACGCAGTGCAAACAGAGGGCGCGCGTGCCCATCTTCTACAAACTCCTCTTATCAGAGTTTTTATACATTGTTGGGTTATAAAATTTATTCAAGGATAACAATATCTGTGTATTTTACAGGAAATAGTCATATATAAATACACGTTTATCTAGATTTGTGTATACAAAGTTTTTAGAATCCACAGGACTTATTTTTTCTTTGATATAGATATTCAATAAAAATAGGTTGGAACAAGGATATGATTGATGTCTCTACAAATGGAGCACTCACAGTTTTCCTTTTCGTCAACCAAAAATGCTGTTTCATGGAATTACGGAAATCAGAACAAAAGCCCTTACATTTTTATATTCTCCTGACAGAAGAATGAAGAAAGTTCTGAAATTACCAAAAATTAAATTCCAGTATTTGGCGGAATTATAGGCTAGTTGCGTACCGTCAAGTTTCGTTGGCACTTAGGAAGTAATGATTATTTTTTCCACAATTGTGATGATAAAAGGAGCATATTATATTAGTTATTCTTAATTTAATCACTCGCTTAAAAGCACCAGTAGAAGAAAAGAATTCAAGGAAATCTCCAATACTCCAAGTCACCAAAATAAATCGGCTAACGTGTGGTTGTACGATATTACGAAGATTACCTACGAACTAAATACTATTTAATTAGAAAAGAAATTCGCTCATAGCATAGACGAAGATAGTTTTTATCCAGGGATGTCAAAATTATCTCACTTCAGTTTGAAACAGAAATTTCTCGGACATATTCAGTAAGCATTCTATATCAGTAAAGGCTGTAGGCTATACGGTGCGACCGTATTTTTTATTTTGTTATTTAATTAGTTTCGTACAAACCCTAAATTACAAAAGGGAATTAGTCCAGTCACTGTAGACGAATTTGAACCAGAACTCGACAGAAATAATTGCAAACACGCTGAATTTTTGGGTTCCGGTAGTGAATTAATTGTAGAATCAAATAGTAAAAGTTGCAGGAATACCCCTGCTGCATCTTCCAAAAAGGGGGGATAATTAACACAAATATTTTTAATATTTGTATGCAGTTTTCTTCGTAAATAAACAAAATGCGGCAAGATACTTGGAGAACTAAATTGTACAACGTGAAATTCTACGAAAAGAAACCTTAACATTTTAAATAATAATAATAATAATGCGGTTTATTACCAACCTCTTAAATATTATTACCCCTTTTGTCAAAAAATTTCTGCTTACAATTCTATGATACACACGGCGTACAGTACCACTATCTTTGGATAAATTGAATAAAGAACTAAACATAATTAGAACAAAGTGTCGGTATTACAGGTTCTCTATTATACACTTTTTTCTGAAGTTCTAACCTCTCTTAATGCCATTATGACATTTATTGACTTATTTCTCTTTTTTTAGTTTATTGCGGGATTAGCAGTTGGCAGTTGTAAAAATTCCATGGATATACCTATTGTTTATTTAGTTTTTCTGATATTTCACTTGAGTTATGTTAGCCAGCAAGCTGTGTCAGCTATAAAAATCCTATATAACAGCAGCGAGAACTGTAACAGCAACTATTCTCTACGAATCTTCAACGAAGGTTGCTGCACGTAATTCTTGTATTTTTGAATATTATATAATTCAATTAAATTGTATTTAAAGTAATAAAGTGTTTTTAAAAACTGTTGTGTCGTCTCCAACAACATAACTGGCGCTGCGAACAGGATTTGGGGAGAAGATTCACCGAGAATATTCCTCAAAACCGAAAACAAAGAAGAAAACTCCAAAGGAAATCGAAATCCAAGGGAGAAGACAAGTAGTAAGTGAGCATCCTTCTTTTCTTTTAATTTTTCAATAGTTCCCTCTCTGAATCAAAACAGAGTTGTATTGCAACAATTATTTTGTATTTTATGCTTAGTATTGCTAGATAAGTCATATTGGATCGAACCAATTAATATCTAATGTCAATTCAATAAATATTTAATAAATAAATAAATAAAACTTTTAGAGTGACCCTGTAATTGATAATTAATTTTGTTTTGCTTTGAAATCATAGATTTTAACGTAAATTAATTCATAACCAATAACTCTTACAATTACAATTTAAAATACGAATAATTTGAGATACTATTCAATAAGTTAATTTTACAATAAGAATACTTAATTTAATTTTCAATCATGACTGAAACAACTGCTCCTTCTGTTTTTGCTGCTAGGGAATTTAGCAACAAATTACCTACCTTTTCTGGAGAACCAGAAAAGTTAGAAACATTTTTAACAATATGTGATTCGTTTTATTCAGATTTTGGCAGGACCACTGACCAAACCCTGAACAAATTTGTTTTTACTTGTTTGATTCACCAATTATCGGGAGACGCTGCCACATGCATTTTAAGTCGACCAGATTTAAAAACATGGGAAGCGGTAAAATTAGAATTAAGATTAAAATTTGGAGACAGAACAGATTATGCGACCTTGCAACAACAGCTCACATTTCTTCAGCGTATACAGCGAGAGCAAACGTTAGATTTCATAGAACGAATCAAACAGATAAGAACACGCTTACAATTAAAAATTATGTCTGATAATACGCTTGATGACAATATGAAACAGTTACATATCAAATATAATGAGAATACTGCGATGACTGTCCTTAAAAATAATACGTTTGGCGATTTACGCACTGCCTTATTAATTCACAAACCACAAACAATAGACGACGCAATTTCTACGGTAATTGAAATTGAAGGCGCTATTCAACAACAATACAATTTTAAACAACAAAATTTTAGGCAACAAACACCACAGACTTCACAAAAATTAAACGTTAGGATGCCAATGCAAACATTCCCAATACAAATGCCCAGACAACACTTCCAGAACCAAAATTTTAAACCTTATTATCAACAACCTCATACAACGATGCAGACATTTTCAAATCAAATGCCGAAACAATATCAACAACCTCAATTTTATCAACCCACACAAAATTTCAATCAATCAGGTTATTTACCCAGAACATCTACCCAATATCCTCTTCAACAAAATAACCAATTCCCCAGTCAACCTATTAATATACAACCCAGACATGTACAACAAAAATATTTCACAAATCAGCAAGTATTCGGAAACCCGAAAAATGTTTGGAAACCTTCCGTCAACCCATCTGCTCCTAAACCAACACCAATGTCGATTAGTACTAGGAATACTTTCAGGCAACCGAATCCAATGAATTTCCAGAATACTAGAAATCATTTTCAACCTTCAGGCCCCCGCAACTTTTATGCCCAAGAGTTACATAATATGGAATCATCCGAAACTGAGATTTCCGAACCCATCGAAGAAACTCAAGACCTAAATGAAACTGAAATATATTCTTATGAACCCGATTACGTATCCGAAGATTCACAACAAGATCATTCGAACTTTCACCCTGACGACTCTTCAAATTTTCACCAGGACACTTTCTTCCTAAACCCAGAATAGAACTGAACATCTTAAATAACTCAAAACTTCCTTATATCAAAATTTCTAATCCACCACTAAACCTACTTATTGATACTGGAGCAAATAATTCCTTGCTGAGACCATCCATTGCCGAGCAATACTTCCCTTCATACATCGTGAAACGACCATTTGTGTTAAAAAACGCATTTGGTGAAGTTGAACATCAGTACCAAGCCGTAATTCCTTCCTTTCCAGAATTCAAATCTAATCAAGATATTCAATTTTTGTTATACGACTTTCATGACTTCTTTGATGGTGCCATAGGACTGGCAGATTTACAAAACCTCAAAATTAAAATTGATCTTGAAGAAAATTGTTTGAAAAACGAAAACGTTACCTTACCCCTACAAATTGATAGACCCGAATTTCCAGTTCGATTCGAAATAGCTCCGCATGAAGTTCTAGTAAGAAACTTTCCAGTTAATCATTTAAATGGAGAAGTTATTATACCAGGTCAGAAAATACAAAATTTAAACATTGACACGACTCTAACCCTCGCTAAGGAAGGACAAGCTTATTTTGCAGTAACGAATAACACTGACGAAACCCAAATTGCTTATCTGGACCAACCCTTCCAAACAATTCCTTTCCAGTCCGACAAATATCACTTATATAATCTTGAAAGTTACACCCAGTCTCAACCACCCCTACAACGAACCAATATGAAAGACCTTATTCGCACAGACCATATGAACATCGAAGAGAAACGCGAAATATCAAAATTATGTCAAAAATTCTCCGATATATTTCACACGGAAGATCAAAAATTAACATTTACCAATCAAGTCAAACACAAAATTCAATTAACCGACGAAACACCTATATACACTAAATCCTATCGATACCCCTTTATCCACAAGGAGGAAGTCCAAAGACAAATTTCAGATATGCTAGAAAATGGTATCATTAGACCCTCTCAAAGCCCATGGAGTTCTCCAATTTGGGTTGTTCCCAAGAAATTGGACGCTAGCGGCAAACAAAAGTGGAGGATAGTCGTTGACTATCGCAAGCTAAATGAAAAAACGGTAAACGATCGGTATCCTCTTCCTAACATATCCGACATTCTCGACAAACTCGGAAGATGTTTTTATTTCAGTACCATCGATTTAAGTTCCGGTTTTCATCAAATCGAGATGGAACCAGAGTCTATCCCTAAAACGGCATTCACGGTAGAACATGGTCATTACGAGTATGTACGTATGCCTTTCGGTTTAAAAAACGCGCCATCAACGTTTCAACGCGTTATGGATAACGTTCTTAGAGATCTACAAGGGAAAATATGTTTAGTTTTCATGGACGATATCATTATCTTTTCAACATCACTTCAAGAGCACATTTCCAATCTTCGTCAAATATTTCAACGCTTACGCGAAGCCTGTTTAAAAATTCAATTAGATAAATCAGAATTCCTTAAACATGACGTAGAGTTCCTAGGTCATTTAGTTACTCCTAATGGTATTAGACCTAATCCAAGAAAGATCGAAGCCGTAGTCAATTTTCCTCTTCCAAAGACTGCTAGGCAAATAAAAGCATTTTTAGGACTTACCGGGTACTACCGGAAGTTCATTCACAATTACGCAAAAGTAACCAAACCATTGTCTAATTGCCTCAAAAAGAATCAAAAAATCATTCACAATTCTGAATTCATCGAAGCATTTAATCTCTGTAAAAAGCTACTCACAAACGAACCCATACTTCAATACCCAGATTTTACCAAGGAATTTATTCTAACCACAGACGCTTCAAATTTTGCTGTCGGTGCCGTTCTGAGTCAAGGCCCAATAGGACGCGACCTCCCTATAGCATATGCTTCTCGAACACTTAATGATGCCGAAATTAATTACAGTACAATTGAGAAAGAACTCTTAGCTATAGTTTCAGCAGTAAAACACTTTCGCCCTTATCTCTTCGGTCGGAAATTCACTATTGTTACCGACCACAAGCCTCTTCTTTGGCTTTTTTCTCTGAAAGAACCCCAATCCCGTTTAGTACGATGGCGATTAAAACTCGAAGAATACGACTACAAAATTGAACATAAAAAAGGTAGCCAAAATACAAATGCTGACGCATTATCGCGAGTGGAACTAAATGCAACAGAAACAGTTCCCATAAATTCCACTGACCACCTTCCCAACACATCTCACCACAATCAAAACCTTCTTGACAATCCATTAAATTTCACAGATACCTTATCGCTTATTGGCAATCCAGGCGACATAGACCAGATCATAGAAAATTTTGATTTACAAAATTTTGACATCCCAGATCCAATAGACCAAGAACTTCAAGACTTAATAAAAGAATTGGACATACACATAATACCTACAGAACCAAAACCTCCCTCTGTACCAAAAGTAAATATTATATCTAACGTCCTTCTTCAACCCGCACAAAAGGACCCTCGAAACATCGTTGATATCGATGAAGACGATATCACAATGCACTCTAGCGACGAAAATCCTATCCAAGATTTGCCTATAACCGACCGATCAGTAAATACATTTAAAAATCAAATTATAATTTCACTTAATGCAACTGTAGACAAAGAATCAGTACAAACAGAAAAAATATTTGACAAAACGAGACTCATTGCAAACTTCAACCCCCTCAATTTAAAAACACAGTTAACCAAATTCCTAACTGAATATCTAAACCCTGACAGTACTTACTGCCTGTATTCCAAAACAACCGAAGACATTTTACCAATCATTACAGAAACCCTTAGAAACCAATTCGAAGCTAATTCACTGCACCTTTACCTGTCCAACATACTACTAACTGACGTACTTGACGAATTAGAGCAGAAGGAAAAGATAATCTACCATCACGAGAAAAAAACCTGTCACCGAGGAATTGTTGAAACTATACAATCCCTGAAACAGATTTATTATTGGCCAAAGTTAGATCAAAACGTTAGAGAATACGTGAATAATTGTGTCATATGTCAAAAGGTGAAATACGAACGTCATCCAACAAAACTTGTTTATAAACCAACCCCCATAGGTAGCAAACCATTTGAACATCTTTATGTGGATACCTTTAAGGCAAACTCAGAATATTTTGTGACAATAGTAGACAGTTTTTCCAAATTCGCTCAAGCTATTTCTATTAAAAATCAAAGTGCTGTAGAAATCCTAAACGCACTACTTCAATTCTTTTCCAATCACAGCTTACCAAATAAAATAACAACTGATCGAGGCACAGAATTCAATAATCAAATTATACAACAATTCCTAGACATGCACAAAATCCAAATTCATTACACGACAACTTACAACCCCAACAGCAATAGTCCTATTGAAAGATTCCATTCCTCCCTTATAGAGAGTTTACGCGCCTTACGATTGAAATCAACATCAACCGATATTAAAGAACAGATTGTATTAGCTGTACTTAGCTATAATAATTCTATCCACTCCAGTACAGGCTACACACCTTTCCAAATATTAAAAGGCAATCTCAACTACCAAACTCCATTCGATCTAAATGAAATTCACACAACTACCCAATATATGTACGATCACACCGAAAATATGAAACTAATGCAACAACTCCTACATACCAAATTATTAGAAAAACAAAAACGAATTTTGGAGAAACGCAACACCCATCGACAACCACAACAAGACATTAATACTGACAGACCTGTTTACGTTCAAGACCAAGGGAAACAAAAACTACTTAACCCTTACCTTCCCGTTACGATACACTCCGAAACTGATAACAAAGTAATTACTACATCCAATGAAATGATCCATAAGAACAGACTGAAACCCCAACGTTTTATTGCAGGATCTCAAGATGCTGCTAACAATCTTCAACCTCACGATGCTAACAGTACTGGTTAAATCTCAGATCCAAATTAATCCCATCACTAACCCTATATTTCCCGTTAAACTAGGCCCGGCTAGACTGACTCTTACGAAACATACATTTTTACACACAGTAAACTTAACGCACATTCAACAACAAATATAAACTTTTAGTAATCAATTTGAGTCCATTAGAACACAAATTCTCGAAAGGTTAAACCAAGACTCTATAAAGATTTCATTTAAGGAAACCATAATGTCACGTATAAATGATACAGAAACATTACTCGAAAGAACTAAAGACAAACTGACAATTTTACTACCATCCAGATTTAAAAGATCCTTTTTCGATGGCGTAGGTAAACTTTCAAAATGGCTTTTCGGAACTTTAGATACAGAAGACGACGAAAGATATACAAAAATTCTTTCTAATTTGAAACACAATCAACATATTTTACACGACGATTTAAAAAATTCAGTATCAGTTCTTCAAATGTTATCTAATAAAACTTCAGAACAATTCCTGAAACTAGGAAGAGCTCAACAGGAAATAGCAGAACGAATAGAAACAGTGCAAAACCAAACAAGGAACCTTACGTCCGATTTCAATATTTACTACGAATGTCAATCAGTATTAAGACAAATTTCAGCTTATTTACGGTATTTTAGTTCAAACTTAGACGAACTATAGGAAGCAATTGTTTTTAGCAGCTTAAATATTTTACACAGATCTATTCTTCCAACAGCACAACTAATAGAAATTTCTCAAACATTACGAAGACTTTATCCAATTAATCAGTTACTTATTCCACAGTCAGCAAATCTATATTATCAATTGGCAGGCGTTCAACTAATAGAACGTGATAAACATCTAATTTTTGCAATACACATACCCATTTTCTACCCTTCGACGTATACCTTTTATCATATTTTATCCATCCCAGTAAACAACCAAATAATTGTTCCATTATACCCTTACCTACTGATCACTGAAACCGACTACTACTTTGAAGATCAAACATGTGCCTACGTGGAAAACAACTTCATTTGCAAACAACAGCAACAAGTAAAGGGTGAAGACCTTTGTATCATCGCACTTCTGCGAAATCATAAACCATACAACTGCACCACCTACATAACTACAGTCACCCGGAATATTATCGAACAAATCACTGATCGAGAAGTAATTGTGATACCTACATCCAACCAGGTATTAATCGGAAGCAACTGTACTACACGTCTACAACAATACCTTCATCGACCAAGCATCATTACAATTCCATCAACATGTACCGTCACGGTGGACAACGTTCCAATCAATCTCCAACCTGTATTTCTGAAAACACAAGGACTAGTTTTACCAACACTTCAAATCGAGTTCACAAAACCAGCTGGACTCACACCTCTCCACCTTGATGTCATACATCCAGAAGAATTACAAGTTGTTGTACAAAAGACTTCGCAATTGCAAACCCGCGAGCTGACCGAAGAACACAAGCAGCATTCGTATATTACCTACGGTTTATTTTCCTCCTTTGGGTTACTAATTTTGATTTATATATGTTACAGTAACCGAACTTTCTTAATTCGACAGTGTCGTAACAGCACCACCATCGAGGAGCAACCCCAACAAGGGAGAACTTTGGAAAACATCGCATCCCCTTTATTTTCCAATCTAACCCGGGAGGAGTTATGTTAGCCAGCAAGCTGTGTCAGCTATAAAAATCCTATATAACAGCAGCGAGAACTGTAACAGCAACTATTCTCTACGAATCTTCAACGAAGGTTGCTGCACGTAATTCTTGTATTTTTGAATATTATATAATTCAATTAAATTGTATTTAAAGTAATAAAGTGTTTTTAAAAACTGTTGTGTCGTCTCCAACAACATAACTCTTGAAGGTTTTTTCAGATGAATTTATTGTTTTTTTCTAAATGGTTTTCTTTAAATTCATTGTTTTTTCCCTTCAAGCTACGAGATATTAGAATTTCCTTTGTGTTTTTTCTAATGCCTCGTAGGTAAATATTGAAATTCAGTTTTCTTAAGATAGCTTCTTTCAGGGATATCGTTATTTTAATTAATTGTATTGTTCTGTCAGTTTCCTTGTCAACCCCTTAGGCCCGGTTTTTCAAATAATCCAACACCGGATTAAGTCTGACACCGGCTTCGTTGCTATAATACCGGCTTTCTGATTGGCTGTATCATAGCAACGAAGCCGGTGTCAGACTTAATCCGATGTTGGTTTCTTTGAAAAACCGAACCTAATAAGTGTCATATTTATTTACAATTTCATCATCTTGAAACCGGTCAAATACAAGAATAAAGTGTTAATTGGTAGTACGCAGAGTAGTTTATTAATTCATCATCATAAAAAAGGAACATACTATTGTAGAATGCATACTTTTTTTGGTTACACGAGCGGATTGTATGAAAATTTTGCAAATTTGGTATAGAATCGCTATAACGACTAGTAAAGAAAAAAGTACGTATGTAATACATATTCTCGAATAAAATAAAATACCTACTGGCATCAAATAGTAGACAAATTAACTTTTAAAGTGTCTTTTCAAAAGTATTTTTTCAACCTTTTTAAAGGTTTTATCGTAATTTATTTGAAATGTAAAATTTCCATCCATTTTTCTTTAATAAAATTTAGGGATATCTCAAAATTCACTAATTTACTACCTTAAGCTTGTATTATAAATAATCGATGGCATTATTGTAATGAAATTATTTTTCCATTCTGGATAAATATTTCAAAATTGGCGATCATAGGTAGAAATTGTGTTTTAACAAATTTTAAAGCACAATAAATTTAATATCGAAATCCAAAAATTCAGCTCGTTTGCAATTTTTGTTGGGTAGAAACCTATTGACTGGACTAAATGAAAACTGAAATAAAAGAGAACTAACAGGCGGAAATGGAAGATAAACAGTACTAAAACTTAATAACGCCCTATAATTTTTATCTTTTTTCTTTGTAATGAAACCAATGACCGTTTTATTGGAAATCGAGAGCTCAGGCGCCTGTCCTCCGGTGGAATTGTACAATAGCATTCAATAACCAAATGCAAATAAAAAATCCCCTTATTTACCTCTGTTTTTTAATGTTGCCACAAGTTAAGATAGGAAGGAAGGCATGCAGCTGTGTTTGGGTTGTAGGTATCTTTACGTAACAAATAAATTTATACAATCAATGACCTTCTCAAAATATGCTTTACTTCTAAGAAATTTTGATTCAGTTGTAATTTAGAAAGTTTTTTGGCCATATCTGCTAACTGGGGCTTTATAAGTAATTATCAAGTTTGCTTTCCATTCTTCTTCCTCGTTTTCAACTCTTTCTTGCTCAGTCTTTCATACATTTCTATTTTCCCCAAACTATTTCTAATGCCTTCCTATTGCTAACCCTATCTTTCCACGGTAGGTTCATCATGCGTCTGCAGCACCACATTTCAAGCGCTTCTATTCTTTTTCGATCCGCTTCTTCTATTGTCCAAGTTTCGCATTCGTGCAATGCCGTATTCCATACATACGTTTTTAATAGTCTCTTCCGAGTTTCTACATTACGTAGCCCTCTGTCAAAACTGCTTCTACCGAGGCCATGCATTAAAATTAAAATTTCGTGCTATCAAAACCTTATTAGGTATAATGGCATAGTGCAACATTCTTGAGCTAAAAATTAACATCTATATCAAAGCATAAAATAAGCAAATGAGACAGATTATTATGCAATAACTTCGGAGATAACTGAATCAAAACGCATAAAAGTTTTATGATTTCGTTCGCGGCGAATCGACAAGTAATTTTTCAATAAATCATATGCGAAAATGGACGCCTTAGAACTCGTTAAATCCCAATGTGATCAGTAGTATCCACCGTTGAAAGCTATAAAATTCGACGTTCAATGCCCGAAAAGGAAACATTCGAGATGCTTCTGCGGCGCAAGAATCCCAACATTTCATTGAAAATTGCCGCTGCTATATTTTATGTTTTACAGGTATATTAACTGTTATCATTTTAATTTGCATTTATTGGTTTCTTGTGCTGTAGTAGCACCGAATAAATTTCGATATTGGAGCCCATTACTGAATTACGAATGCAGATTTTCAGCTTAAGATGGCATTAAAGCCAGAAGACTAATTTGATCTTCACAGTTTCTCACAGTTCATTAAAAGGCATCTTGTTTTGCACGCAATCTGTACTACATAATTAATATAAGTTACTTATCATTATTTCTAATTTGTACATTTTCGTTTTAATCGTATTTTCACGCCTCCATTTACCGAGATTTTAGTTTTATTTTTCATTAATTCTAGTTATATCTGCATTAATTTATAAAACGGCCCCAAGAAATGTTTTTGTCCAGGTAAAGTAAATTTAATAAACACCCCGCCGACGCGACGTGACCAGTCAATTTTTAACTAATAACCTCCTAATGATTCCTTAAAATGTTCGGTACTTTCGGAACACGACATAATTTATTAACAGCTGTGAAATAGCCGATAAGTTCTACTAATGACTTTAAGTAACGAAGTTTGTCGGTACCTAGTTTTAAGAAACTTAATTATAAAATAACATCCTCTCATATTTGGCCTACAAAGATTATCGCCCACATCCCTTCTGAAGGGTAGAATTTAATAAAGAATTGTGTAGCTTCCTTTATTAAACAAAGGGCATTAAACGATTTCTAGTGGAACGGACCTATTGACCCACATTGTGTAGACTACTGCCGATGATGTGTTATTAAGATCAGATACAGCTACTGCCCATACCTAATAATATTCTTTGGAACTTGTAGTAATTATTATCAGTATGCGCTAGCTGCATCTCCTATTTTAATTAGCTATTGATCTTGTGATCCAGTTTCACTCACGAACCTACATGACCAAGGATATCCCTCGTCGTATAAATAAATAGTTTAATTTCAAAGTTAAGTTACTAAAAAGAAAACTAAAATAGTATATTATACACGAGTTTATAATGAATGCTATTATTACCGAGGATGAAGTTTACAACACGAGCGAGCGAAGCGAGCGAGTTTTGTAATCATCCGAGGTAATAATAGCATCATTATAACAAGTTGTATACTATACTTTGTCCACGACTATCAAAACAGATTCCCAGAAAGAATTTACCTTCATTTCCCTTCTCCAGTGTAAGAAAGATTCATACATATACACTCAGGTATAATTTTCTTGGTTTTTTGGGCAATGAATCTAATGAGGCAAGTTCTGCAGCTTCTTTTATTGCTGGTGCTGTTAAAGAAATCTAGTTTTCACTCTCACTACTGATTATATCTTCTTTTTTAGAATATGCATTTCAAATTAAAAGCAAACCATGCTGATTTGACATTTCAATTTGAACTAACACATCGCGATCGCGGCCTACTAAATAAATGTAAAAAAGGGTCAAAGCGATGTTCCTATTGGTTTAGTGAATAATATTCATTAATCACTGCAGTGAATAATGTATCTAATTATGATTGAAGAAACACAAGTATAAAGAGTATGTTGTAAGATAGTCGTGGACAAAAGTATTTTACAAATTTTCAAATACCCCCAGAAAACTGATTTCGTCTTTATGGGACTCTTCAGTACGTTGTCTTGATACAAGACTTGAACAATGCAATGCAATATGTATACAAAAATACATATTTCAGTAATTATCCGAGAGTTGAGCCCGCTTTGTCGAGCCTATTTCATTATTCGTTTGAACTAAATAAGTACATTGCGATACACCAGTTTGTAGTTTGTGGTAATCCACAAAAAAATATTTAAGTATTACCCACGAACCAATGCGTATTCAAAGTTACTTTTGTAAACAGGCGCCTAAGATTGATGGTCTTGGCCGTCCTAGAATAACTAAAAACCATTTACAAAACAAATATAGAAAATAATGTACCCTTAAACCGGCGACAAGCATTCCAAAAATACCTTCTTGTCCAAATTCAAACAAGCAAAATTTTCGTATTCTACAATACAGTTCTAAAATTGCCCCCGTTTATTTTTTTGGTGAAGCCATGAAATTGACATTACGGAGTGAAAAAGAGGAATGCTATTTTTAAATATTTCATTGTGCTGGAAAAGATTTTGTTGCGCCATTTCATCTTTCATGTACCTAACTTTCGGTAAACGTCGTGGAATCAAGAGCCATAAGGTCCACATTTTTATTTTCGTTTGTTTCTTTACGAAAGTCGTGTTTTTGGAGTTGGTGACGGATTTGTCAACGGCAGCATTTTTAGAGGCTCTTCGTAAGTTTGTGGCTCGTCGCGGAAAATGCACTAAAATTTATTCTGATTATGGTGCTAATTTCAAAGACTCTGCTCGAGAGTTATCGCGATTGTTGAAATGGCTGTTTGAGGAAGAAGGTATTATTTGGTCTTTTAATCCGCCTACCTCACCATCTTTTGGAGGATTGTGGGAAACTGGAGCCAAAAGGCTTGTAAAACTCATTTGAGTCAAATTTTAACGTACGAAGTGTTTTTAACCCTTCCAACTTGAGTCGAAGTTGTCCTCAACTCCAGACCATTATATCCAATTAGTTTGGACGTCAATGATCTTCAAGTAAGTATTAACACCAGATATATTGCTCCATTATCATCCGTTCCTGATAACAATTTGACGAATTGAAAATTGAACACACTAAATATGTAGAAGACAATTAGTATAGCGCACGCAACAACATTTTTGGAAACGGTGGTATTGCGAATACTTGACAACTCTTAAAAATCATCAGAAATAGAGCTCATACAGTTCAGAAATGCTAAAAGTTGAAGATCTGGTACTAATAAAAAATGATTTAAGGCATTCTTTGCAGTGGAAAATGGGTCACCCTGGAAAAGATGATATTGTTCATGTGAGTATAGCCGCTACTTCGCAAGGGCGTCATCGACGACCTCTCGTAAAATTATGTCATCTCTCTATAGAAGAGCCATAAATTATTATCTATTCTCACTGATAGAAAACGTACGCATTTTGGTTTGCAGAATGTTCGGTTTATTCAAAATTTGCCCTGACATGACTTGCCTCATACCTTTCCCACACTCCTCTTATACACATGGCTAATATGACGAGCAAATGAGACGACCCATTGGAAGAGTTCCGGTACGCAATTTTGACAGTACCTATTCGTTCATAAAAACAATTTAATACTTCGAAGATATAACAATAGTAATACAATTAACTTAATTTTAAAGAAACGGCATAACTTTCTAAGTAAAAAAGCAAAAATAAGGTATTCCTTCATAGAAACTAGTCAATAATTCAAAACATAGGAAATAGTAATACAAGGTGTAAAAAAAATTCGAGAGGTGATAGAGGAAGTCAAAACAAGAAAAAATATTTCATGAACCTGTCCTAAAATCGATCCCAACAAAGATACAAGGTGTAGAAAATTCTGGAAAAAAATTGATTATTTTTAATATCTCCGAATCTACTGAAGCTATTGAATTCATATTTTGAGGGCTATTGTCCTTTGTGAACCTCTATCGTCCTAAAAAGATTTGCTTTTCTACTGCCAACAGTGGCGCCGCTATAAGCTGGAGAGCCCTTTCCTTTGGCTTACACGATGTTACGCTACTGGTTTCTAAAGAAAAGATCGAAGTTTTGGATTCTGCGTTCAATTTCAAAGAAAAAAGGCATTCTTGATTTTTTCCGTACAACTGTTAACTTCCGAGTAAAACAGCATTTTGTAAAAACATCAAAATCTGAATTTTCCTTAATTAATTATTTTATATTATTATATATATTATTATTATATATATTATTATTAAGAAAAAAAATGTCACTTTTTTATACTTTATACAATTTTGAATAAAACCTTGATAAAGCCCCCTAACGGAGGCGAAACGTTGGTGTTTTACAAAAAGAAGTTTCAATTTTGCCAAAAAATTCACAAAAGTTATAAACTTAATTAATTATTCTCGGATATAAAAGTAATTTTTTTTGATGATAGATTCCTGCAAGCGACAAATTGTCCCTAAAACTTTAATTTAATAGGTTTCTTAGTTTCGGAAAATATTAAAAATAATCAGTCTTTTCGAGAAACTTGAACACCCCGTATTTTTATTGGCAATAATTTTGGGACATACGTTCATCGATCTTTTCTTATTATTTTGACCTCCACTATCAGCTCTAGAAATCTTTTACACTCGTTATGAATCACCCTGTATAAGCAAATTTAAATCAAAGAATAACACTTAATGGTAAACAAATAAAACTATAGAATACTATAGAACGATACTAACCGAGTTATTCTTCTTTCAGCTTGTTTTATTTGAGGTTACTTTTTGAATAGTCTTCTGGGAGTAACTCCAAACGATTCTTCCAAATTAACGATAGTTATAGGTATATTGGCGCATAAAAGAGAACTTCTTCTACATTGGCAACATCGGTTTTTTTGGATCACTGAGATAAAGCTCATTGCTATTAGCAAATTAATATTTTAATTTCAAACTTGGACACTATGTAGAACTTGCTACTTGCATGATTTTACCTCGGGAGGCAAATAGGTATACAGGATAATTTAATTCGTATGTATAAAATCTAGTAAGCCGTGATGCCCTGACTATTATCTACAGCGATATTTTTTTATTTACCTTTTGCTGCCATGACGACTTTGCAAATTTCGTATTTTTGACTGTAAAATTTTTAAAAACCGAGTCTCCCTATGCGTATTTTCGAACTTTTTATTTTGCCTGGATAAATTTCTGTTTTGCAAACGCTAAGTATGTATTTTGTTGCCAGACGGCAATTCGAATCATAAAACAGCCAAGAGCGCTCAATTGACTGTCAGTTTTATTCATCAAATTGCCTGGCAACAAAATTTCTTCTCAAAAATATTAAGTGCGTTTTTCTGTATTAAAAAATGTTGTTTGGAACTTTCACTGCGAACAATAAATAAATAAGGGTGCCTCTGATGACTAAAAAGGGTTGCTGAAGACATACAGAGATATTGTAGGTGGCATTTTTGTTGTATAGGTATAGAACAAGTGTAAATCTAAATAAAGGACCTCGAGTTCAGTATAAGGAAACATTTAGTTAGTGATAAATCGCGGTCCCACTAAGAATTTCAACGGTCAAGCGTGTCGTCGTTTTACATGCCACCGCCGAAAGGGCAATTTCTGGTTTCTAACTTAACCTTAAATCAGTCACAGCGGCGTGTCGGTAGCCTTATCACATAATGCACCGTGTAACCTCCGAATATTGGCAAAAAAAATGCGTTTCAGTACTGATTTGTAGCCGCATTGTGTCTTGTGAATGGAAAAAGGTGTCATAATGTATTCTTTTTGCTATACAGAGGACGAAAAAGGTTTTTACAATGAGCTCACGCCTCGGTGTCAATGAATGCAATTAGGACCCATTCTTGTCCAGACTCTCAAAGCACTTTATTTCAAGTGATGTTCGCACTAGCTTTTCCTTTCAAAACGGAATTTTTCGCATAAAAGATCCTATCCGAGTTGCTCAAATAAATACTCAGCACACGTATTGTTGTATACCTTAGTGTAATTAGAATTTAATTTTGAGTATAGAAGTACCTACTACGTGATCGGGTATATACAGTGTGTAGGTTGATGTAAAGGAACTGTTGTAAAAATGCGGCATACAGTAAATAACTCCCACACGTGTGGCTGAAGTAGGTAAAAGAAGAAGAGTCTTTAACCGTTCTTCAAAGGTATGTATTGACTGGTTTACAGCTCCCGTCTATAATCAACTTATGTTTTATGATCCTAATCGGCCACCAATTTGAATATATCATTCTGGGTAATTCACTTTAAAGTTTCTACTGTACCGCCACACTTCCAAAGGACCCGGTCGTAGGAGTATAATTATCTTTTTAACCATTTATTTATTGTTATTTTAGGTGTTGAATAGCAATTAGTCGTTGAAATATCCAGAGTTATGTTACTTGCCACCAGAAGAATTTGTTAGTAATTAAATTCATTAGTTTGCGTGGGACTTTACAAGATGTATTCATCAACTTAACATAGGGCTATTTATTGAGAAAATAAAACGGTAGAATAAGTTTTTGGTAATTATGGGCATATAACACAAGAATAAAATAATCAGTTACTAATTAGATCGTAAATTTTTCAAGTATAAAAATATAGAGTATAAAAGTACAAATATCACAACTATAAATTTCATTACTTAAATTTTAAGAAGTAAGGTGAGTTCCGTGGAGGTATTTTAAGTAATTTATTAATTGGTCCATAAAACAATTTTAATTGATTCCTAAATATTTTACATATTTTTTAATGAAATACGCAGGTTTTATTGGCTACTTAACTGATAATGTTTATGTTATACGTTTTAACGATTTCTTGAGTGAACGCGATAAAAAGGAACAAGCATGAAAGTACCTACAATATGTTCACCTAAAATTCAGGAACAATTTTCTTTATTAACGTAATCAATTCCACCCATTTCTTCCGTTCCTTTCTGTTGACCGTTAATTCCTTCGTTTCTTTTATTCTGCCTTCTTTTAAATTGCTTCCCAGGGGCGGCTCCTTAATAAATGCGCCCGTGCGCGCCACTGCCTACAGAAATATGTTTTTAACCTTTTTTGATAAGGTTCAAACCTTATAATTATAAACTAATAAGTTTAAAACTTTTTGATCTCCAGTATTTAGCTGCCGCAATATATATATTAATTATTATGCGAGATAATAAATAATAGTACGCGCCCTAAGCATCCCGCGTCGTATTTCAAAATGCCTACCACACAAGCAGCCAGCCGTCCGAGTACTGAGGTGTGGATCTGTTCGGCGCTCTAGGCAAATGCACATTCGATATGGAAGCGAGATCGGCGCGACTCGGGAAAATTTCGTCGTATGAGCTTTTAGGTGGAAGAATAAAGCTCGTATTGGAGCGCTGTTTGAGTACACACTTACAGTTGTGCGAAGAACGGGACACGGGAGTTGGTACTTCTGCGGCATTGTTCATTGTTTTTGTTTACCATATTTAGGACTGAGATTGGCTCGTTTGTTTGCTTATAACATGAGTAATTAGCTGTATTATCGTGTTTATTTTTAAATATCTAAATTTCCAATAGAATGGATAAAGGTAGTGGTTTGGTTCAAGTGGACACTTAAACATTGTGGAGTGAACTTTAACAAAGTGGTCGCCTGTTTTTTGCAATTTTCAAAATTATGTATTATTGTGTTGTAATACTCCATTCAGTTAAAAATTAATATTTTATCTAAATTATTGACTTTTGACGAAAAACTTGAAATAAAATGAAATGGATGTCCTAAGCCTATGCGAAATATCAAATGCTTTTCGAAAGGTCGCGGTAAATGTTGTGTGCGAAAGTTAACATTTGGATTTGGGATTTTCGTCAAATATTTCGGTGAGTTAAATTTCTTGTTTGAAAATGTTTGAAAATGGCTTGTAAAGCACTTCATTTAAAAAAACTACGGGGGAGAAACCGCAAGACCCCCCCCCAACCCCCGAGCGGTGATTTCATTCCAGAGCACTACTAATTAACTCTTTTTGTAAGTCACATTTTATTTCTTCATTTCTGTATCTAATCCCTTCTCGCGTAACTTTCTTTGTTCTGTTTAACCCTTTTCTATCCACCTTCCCATCATTACAGTTTAGTATTCAGAAGTTACAGTAGGTACTTGTATTTTAAAGTGTAGGTACAGTCCAACAGATTTAAGTTGCCGGCGAGCGGTGGAGGGGCGATGCGTTGGCGCCTACCACAGCCTGCATCTAACTCAGTGCAACACTGGCGTGCACTTCTTTTACTCTTAGGAATAAATATTAAATAATAAAAATTGAGTAAATAATATTCAACGTGTATTAAGAAAATTACTAGTATCAAAGGTAATTTAGAATGTAAAAATACAAATGTAATGTAATTTATTACAGAATAATCATTAATATTGGATTATTAGATAGCGGTAAACGTAAAACAGTGTGCCCATGGTCTTTTACAACTGTACAACTGTGGTTTTAATATATTAGGTTCAAAATTAATATGTTTTTAGTTTAACCATTTAATCATAGGTATATGCCTTTTTAGAATTTGATGTGGGTGTGGGATTTACCCGGACGCTCAACGATAATCGAAAATTTTACCTGCGCCACTGGTGCTGCAAGATATTTTATTGCATCCGTAAAGTATGCTAATGCGCTATCCCACCTCTCGCCAACTTAAATCTGTTGGACTGTATGTTATTATTTTATTTGAAGTAAACAAGTTACGGGGTTTTTAAATTTTCTGATTTGGTCGTGTAATTACTCAAACCTTTGCAGTTTGTATGATTACAGTAGTTATTCGTACATATTGCTTTCACTATCACAAAATATTATTGCTGCAGCTTTATTTAATCCTACAATATTTAATTTTCAAAAGAGTTCTGAATCTATTAAAATTTAAAGTTGATTGGGACAAGCTGTATAACAAAAATAATTTTAGTAGAGTGAGAACTTTTGTATAAAACTTTTTCATTTCATTTCAAAAATAAAGGCACCATTTATCCTTTCCAGAACGTTGAATTACCCTGTATAACCGTCACCTTGTTCTGTAAGTAAAAGCGCGTTATACAAAAAGAGCAAACTTAAATTAAAAGTCTACTAATGCAAGAAATTTTCTGAGCGGCAATATCAGTAAAAGCGAGTAATTAGTCAAAACCTTCAACATGTTTGAATGAATCGATGCATTAATCGACGATTTTTTAGTGCTCAAACGTCATTAAATTTGTCCAGCAAATATGCTGCGAGATACCATCTCAAGTAATTGATCATGATGGCTGGACAAATTAAACAAAATAAATGACAGTCTATAAAAGCTCATTGTACAGTACACTAAAAGAACTTTCTCTAAGTGCAGCTAAATTAACCGAACAACTATTATATTTTAATGAACTGAGTTTTCCCATTCATGTAGTAGCATTACTTGGCTGACACGGTGATAAATGATTGCATTTTATTAACGTGTTAATAATGATTATGTTATGAACTAACAAGCGTCCTTAGTAAGTGTAATTCAGGTGACAGGGCAGTAAAGATAGAGCAGCCTAGACTTGTTCAACTACATTGCAATGAATCCTGCGGACAGAAGACGCATTCTTTCGGTCAAACAAGAGAGTAACAGTAAGCACACCGCCTACAGGAACACGTGTACTTCAATTGTTTGTACAGGAAGTCAGATAGAACGGCACGCTTTAAAACTTGTACCTTTAGGACTGCACTAATACAGTTAAAATAGTGTTAGGCTGTTTGCGACACAATGTTAAGGCGTGAAATATAGACCATTGTAATTTATTATCGCTTCCAGGAAGATTTGGCCACTTTTGCCAAAATACATTGCGTAGGTACATAGGTATTGTGGCATAATCACTGGGTGTCAACACAATTGAAAGTTGGTAGAATTTTTTGGTTCTTCAAGCAAAATTCGTTTTTCAGTACTTCATCCATACATTTTTGAGCACTTCGAATATCTTCTCCCATTTTACATGGTCGAAAGCTTTTTCTAAATCTACAAATCCTATATACAGGATGTCCCGGTGAAGGTGGGAAATCTCTCGGGTGCGTATAGAGTACACGAAAATAACACCCGTAGTTCATATAAAGTTTTCTCCTATGACCTTCCCCTGCCGAGATATTCTCCCTTAAAATGGAGAAATAAAAATATTTTTTTTACATAAAATTTGTATTTTTAATTGTATTTCGATAATTTTCTTGGTGACGTACGTAGTGATTAAATGTTAATAAAATAATGCGACCCGTTTTTTGATAGTGCATCAGGGGAGCAAAGGGTGAACTACTCCTTACCTTCTTAACTTCATATTTTTTAAGGGACTGGGTATTTTTAATTTTTAACCGCATTTTTTGTTTTCCCGGACATTTTGCTAATAAAAAGTTACTCTTGTTAGTTTCGATAAAATGAAGCGTTTTCGAGAAAATAAAACTCAACGACCAAGAGGTACCATGTTTCTATCTCTAATAGCAAAAAAGATATTTAAGATTAAAGAAATCGGCAAATTTCACATTTATTGTTATATGTAGTGATCCATGAAATATTTTCGAGATCTGTAAATATGTGTGAGATGTCTCCATAATTACGCAACTTTTATCCCATTTGACCAACCTTGTATGTATTACGGTTTCAAATATTCCCATAGTGGCCCTTGAATTAGTTGTAACCCTGTATATAGGCGCTCTTTCCCTTTTGTTAAACACCAATTATTGTCACATGGTCCATGAACCACGAGCCACATGTTTCTCAAAACAATATCGTGTAACAAAGGTTCCTTTTCTGGATCTGGATTATTATGTATCGATCAACTGTACATTGGGAATCGTCAAATTATTTTAGGGTTACTATTTGCTAATAGTAAAAGGAAACCTTCGGAACCTTAGGCATAATCTACGCCATAATAGCAATCGGCTTACTAGGCTTCATTGTATGATGTAAATACTCGTATTATGGTAGTTCACGTTTCTGAAATTCATTAACGCAAACTTCTCTGAAATCTCTCTCCATTTGGAGTTACATGTCATAAAAAATGTCCAGTTTGCCATACTTACCCACAATTTATTATTGTCATCGCGTTTTGTTAATTTTACAACATATTTCGCAAATATTCTTGATATATGTTTATGGTAAAATTCTCCAATAGTTTGTTGACCGAGTTTTCTCTAAATGATCTGTTAAACTTTTGTAAAATTCCGTCCCTAATTTCTTCCGATTTTTTTTGCAGAAATATATTCGATCTTTTTCAATTTTAACGTAACTTACTATCAACTAACAACTATTGAAATAATCCACGTCCTATCAAGAATACATTGGTTTCATCGCGAATTGCCGTTCCGTACTGGCCGTACTGACCTGACCTGACCTGTCGGTAGGCTACGTACTGGCAGACTCGTTTATTTTTCTCAGTAAAAGGTACAGCAAACGTCAAACGTGATGGCGAAAGCTCGTGCAGGAAAGGCCACACCCTAGTTTCAGGCAGTGGCGCGAGGTTCCCTGGACTATAGATGAATTTATTATGAAGTTAATCGTGCGCCACTGACAGTTGCGTGCGTCCACCGAAAACCAGTTCCTGTCGAGAGCGTAGTGGATGAATAGTGGGGATTACTCAACTGCGCATCTCTGTTGCTCGCCATCACGTCTGACGATTGCTGTATTACCTGGTGCTAAATGGGCAAACCAAAGATAGATTCATGGCTCTACATTAGAATCCATAGTGCTAGCATACCTACTGTAAAGATTTAACTTTTATTTCTCATTGTTACATAGGATTCTGGGATATCAACATAATATTGTTGTACTATAAAAATTGCAACGACCTCACTGACAGTTTGAAAATTGTAGCGATTCTTGTCCATACGAGATTTCATCGTAAATTCAGGTTCAGGTTCTTCATTTACGTATGTTACTATTCGAATTTATTATATATGATAACAAATTTGCTCTTGAATTTTAAAATTTATCAGATTAGCATATTAAAAGATGAAAGATAAAAATGAAACGCATTAATTTGCAACTCTTTCAGAAACAAAATGTTTTCCTTTCAGCATTTGGATCCATGTCCTGACTGCAGTTTTGAGCATTTCTCTTGAGGTTCATTTTCAGCGTCTCCTTCTCGTCTACATCTAATAAATTTTTCTTCTTCCTCAACATTTCGATTAATTTTTCTGCGAGGCATGAATGGTGATACTAGTTTAGGCAAAGATTTGATTTGAAAATTTAAAAAGTGAAAGTCTCTTTCGGTTATGTTTAAAATCTATCCTGTTAACAAACATAGTCATCAACATTAACATTTTTCTAATACTGAGTTGAATAATATAACGGACAGTAGATCCCCTTACCTTAATTGAACTTTCACTGTAAATATTTTTCACACATACGACATTCTGAAGCCAGACAATATCATTCTCACCATAGACTAACTGATGCGCCCACAAGTGCCCGAATATTGGCCCTTCAGAACGTTCTATCAAGAATGAAATTAAACAGATCACCACTGAGCATAAATAACTATTATAGTTCAGTGAGTACCTACAAATTTGATGTGCATCTCAATTCAGCCTTGCAATACATCAATCGCTGTTAATTTTTCATTTCCCATATCACAAACTCATAATGTAGACCAAGACATTGCTTGAGAAACAATTTAGTTGGTATCAGTAGGTGGTCCGGCGTTGCTCACTACTTACTTTATTGTACCTCATAATTAATTTCCAAGATCGCATCTTTACTCCCTATTTCTTATGGAAATGGCTTCAGCTTTGATTTTTTATTACCAAGTTGGTGCTATAAAACAATTAAGGCCCGTCTGCATAGGTAATGTGCCTATCGGTTTTTCGGTGATTGTATCGATCTGAAAATTACGGTAGGATTTTATAGGTTTACTTCTAACACCTTTCAGAGATTTAAGATATCGCTGCTGCGTTCCAAGAAGGTAACAAAGATCCTAGACGGAATGATAAGGTATGTGATATATCAAAATACGTTAGCTCCTCTAGAGCCTAAGGTACCCAAAAGTCACTACGTCACTATTAAAGTTTGTGACGATTTAAAGAGCATTCCTTCTCAACTTTCCAGAAGTTAGAATAAAAATTAATAAGCTAATTTATACATTCAGTGTTTGCACTTATTTTATGATACGTATATTTCTAGGTCTGTTTTTGGTTTATAGAGGAAGATACTTTTATTTGTGGACTTCCCACAGAGCTCAAATGCAAAATATTTAATTAAACATTTCTGAAAAATAGAATCTTAATAAATTTATAAATTAATTTTTTTCTCGACCCTCCTAGCGTTCCTACCGCACGAGTGGACAATCAACAAGAAGTGAGACAGCTTCTACTCAGCGTGTGTGTACACTAACTTCACGTGCCATACTAATCTTCAGCGTACGGAAGAGCATACTTTACTGGACACCCGCACGAAAGATCGAAGTAGGCACGTATGCAACCTCAAAATCACATCTGACCGCTGAAGACAGCTGGCCGGTTTGAGGTATACCAATAGTTTAGCGAAGCATGATGGCCATCGGCCCGTCAAACTAACATTGTGGTTTTTATGCTTAAATCTGTGATCTTATTCAAGATAAAATTGAAGTTAGGCCACAACATTAAACGAAATAAAATTACGTAGTCCCTGGAGTAGCCACTAGAAAATATACCGAAGGTTACAGGTAAATTGTTTGTTTTCGTCATAGTTCATTTCTGGTAAAAAGAGGAATAAAAAGAAAAAGTAGGGATAAAAATTAAAAAAAATGACAAACTATACAATATATTACGTCAAATCAAAACCAAATCTTAAAAATCTACGATGAACTCTTAAATCCTAATTCTTATTATAATAATAAATTGTAAGCAACTCCTAATAATGCTAAGTGTCAAATGACAATTGTTTTACAGCAGCGTACTGGATAATTGCTCTGTAATGCGCACTAATGGTTGTATCTCAGTAACCATTGGGATTGGGAATTGGACGTCTATTCATATGAACTTTTTTGTTCAAAATGAACAGTACTGTGACATACTGAAGTACGTACCATTCCTCCTGAAACACCCTGTATATGTAAAAGACTGCAATCGAAGTCATTTTTGTGAGCTGCCAAATATAGCAATTTTTTGTCACATGTTTAAGAAAATATTTATATCGAAAACTTAAATTCAAAATTTAGAAAATTACTTTTTGCACGAAACATGTTTTTTTTTCGAAAGGGAGTGGATCGAAATCCTGACAGAAAAACTCGGTTAAATAAGTCAAAAGAAAAAAAAGGTTGTTGTTAGGGAAAAAGATTCAATTTAATATCTTCCATATTTAAATAAATAAAAGTACGTATGAAGCGGCCTTTTTAATTTGAACTCAAAATAACAGTGCCATATAAAGAATGTCATCTGACAATACCCAGACTCAGAGGCACCTCGGTTACAGATAATTACAGCACAATATCCAATTAAAGTTATTAGTACTGCCAATTACTCAAATTAATTTACAAACAAGCCCTTGTAATAATAAATGAAAGGTAAACATAATAGCAGTTATAATTATCGCAACTCCTTCATACTTAACAGTAATTTCGATGTGGATATTAAAATTTTTTTATTAGTATATAATTTAGAGATGGGACAGTGGATGTCGTTGTCTTCATGGCTGTGTTAAGAATTTTCTTACAGGTAAGAAACAACGCCCTTTCACATGCTACTTACCTTGTTAGACGTTAACCGCAAATTAAAACACCAGCCTAAGATTGAATAAGTGAAACCAAAGAACCTCATGTATATCAATGTCAGTGCCTAGTTAGCAACCAGTCGCTTTTACCACTAATAATCTTCATGTATATTCATAGCATTAACCTGAGTTACAATGGCTTAAGTCAGTCAAGGGCTTCTTTAATGTCTCTATTATACCAAGTAGGCGCGGCAACCCTTGATTGCGCATCTACGATTACGATTCCGTCAGGAAAGACTAAAAAGCCGAACCTAAACGTCCATTCCAATAAATTTATTCGATTTTAAAAGCGTCTCTGAATTTGCATAAGAAGGGGTGTATTTAAGTATCTTACACTAAGGGGTAGTAAAATTTTATATTTATTGAAGCCACGACTCGTACTTTGCATTAGAGATGGGAGCGCGGATAAAATTCGGTTTTATATTAGCTAAATAAATGAAGTACCTAGTAAAAGCTCCTAGCTTAGTAATGTAGGGGTTCAATTAAAAGTATGTTAATATTTTAACACTATCTGGTTAATTTCAAATACATATAACTAAATTTATCCGTTTTCAAAATGTTTCACCTAAAAAGTTATATTTCTTGAATTCAAAAAAGCACGAGTGGTACTGGACCGTTCGAACAACTACTTCTCGGACAAATACACCCGCCAGGCATTGAATTATAGAACTATGTAAATCCAGATTTTGTATGTTAGGAGTTTTTCAATATTGCATGTTTGGAATGTGTATGGAAAACTGTAGACCACTGGTTTCGTCCTTTTGGGACTCATCAGTACGGTGTTTTGCTGACGTTCTCTTACCTTGCCTCAACCCCCTTACAATAATTTACGAAAATTTTGGAATTTTACACTAAAACTGTAATAAAAAATTCATGTTGGTTACCAATCCGGAAAGCTATTTTTTCAGTTTATCTAATAGTGAGAAAATCCAATATGGCCGCCGAAAGAAAAAGTTGAAATCTAGAAGGCCTAGAAAGTTTCTGTCAATGTCATTCGACTCGGGGTGATGAAAAACATGAATCTACCATCTTTCATCGAAATTGCTTCAATTTTAGGGAAATCACAATTTTCAGTTTTTTCGTGATAAATCGGAAACCAATCAAAATATTCAGAATTGATTTTCAGATTCTCGATCGCCACGAAAAAGCGCCACTTTTCTCTAATTTACCCGACCTCGTATCTCTTACCGTTTCCAAAATAGCAATGGTGAGCATCGAAATTTTCACCGTTCGTTAATTTCGTCCGAACTGGTGCTGCCATCATTGTCGTCCCCATTAAATAGGTACATTTGCTGCAGAACAAAATTCAATTTATTGTTGGTCGATGTGATTTCACACTCGTACCGAATTTGTCACTTTCTATGCTCGTTACGTAATAAAAATACCGTGCGTTCGATATATCTGTTCGGAAACCGAACTACGCCGTCTATAGTGCTCGATATGAAAATACCTCCTGGAACGAGGGCACCAATATTTTTGCAATTGGACCTATTTTTATTCAGAATGACGACCACTTCAACAGGAAGCAAGAATCTCACACTTGCAATCCAGAGGCATCCACATAATGCTCAACCAGTTAATTCAATTTTCTCGGAAGCAAGCCGACACTGAACAAACAAAACCTGACAGAAACTCTTGTCGAAGAATCCACAGATTATTTACATAACAAGCACTTGAAGTACCCTTCTGAAATAACAAGAAAAATAAATCGCACGCTGCCAGTGTATCTATTGACGTGATCGACTCACGTGTCCCAAGAACAATCTACAGTTAGAATCTGCACTATTTCACGAAATACTCCGGTCGCTAGCTGCAGCTGTCACACACATATCATTTAGATGAAAATCGAACAATTGACCCACCTCTGTTGATAGAATTACATTTAGATTAGTATCTTTTTAGTGACGGCGCTATCGAATGGACGGCACGGGTGAAACACACTTCTGATCTACCATGTGTCCCGGGAATCCTGAAGCATCCTGTTTAACATGGGACATTTGGAAATTGCGGTTCCAAAGTCCCCAAAGTGTTTTAAGGATATGTCGTATTTCGAGTAATAATTTTCGAAGTTTAACAAAAAATGTCAAAAATATTTCCAAAAATGTATAGCGTGAGAATAAACTTAGTTTAAATACAAGTGGTGTAAACATCGCGCAATGGGTTAGCGAGTTCAATCGCAGAACCGCCGACATGGCATCTAGCATACGGAGGTTCCAATCCAACGGCGGTTATTTTTTTACTTGTATTGTTATGTTGACTGAACAGCGATTGATTTTTATCAGTAAATACTTATGCATAATTAATTTTCTAATGAACTCATTGCCAGTTTATTAAAAAAATATGAAACGTTTAATTATGCATCTTTTCTGTTAGAAATCAATCACTGTTTATTCAAAATAACAGAAGCGCCGCCGTATTACCTGGCGTTGAGCTTCAGGAGGATCCAGCTTTGCATTAGTTGACTTTGACCGTCTTCAACCTCCTGTGACGTCAGAAATATTTTTCTCGATTGTTATCGCCTGTCCGTTTGGAACGCCGCGTTCAACGGCTGATTTTTATGTAGCGTCCGGCACGACTTAACGTGACCACCATTTTGAACATTTAGATCCTTTTCGTGTCGACTTGTTAGTTCTTTACGAACATCGATCACCTGTATTATTGTTCATTAGATTTAGTTTATTATTTTGCATTTTTATGCGTAGCTTGTTTATTTTGTTCTTTTTCTACATCTACAATTCCATTATTTATTGAGATATAATAGTTGTTAATAGTTATCTATTTTTTTCGGGATTTAGTAACAGTCGATACTCTCGTGTGCGTCTGAATGTGTTTAGTGTAGGTAGAATGCCTGCGATTGACCCGTTGGTGCGACGCGACACTCAGGTTATTTTTATATTAATTGTTTTTTTATATTTTATATTTATTATACAAATATTCTTCTATTATACAGTTTTACTCGTCAATAGACTCATTTTAATTTGTTTCAGTTTTATAATTTTCTTCGTATAGGTAGCAATAGGGAACCCTTCTCCGTTTTGACGTTAAGGGCATATCGACGAATAAGTTTTCCATCCGACCGGCCTTGATGCAATAATAATCGACTTGATTTAAATAGGTACCTATACAGTGTGTTCCAGGACGCACGAGGGAAAGTTCGTTGCAGTGTCCAAGAAAGTTGGTTTTCTATGGGAAAAGCTAAAATGCTTAAATCCCAAATTTATAACTACTTTATCGAACATTGCAATATTGATCCTCAGCAGTTTAAGCAGTGAATTTTTTGAGAATTAAATTTTTTTTTTCTACACCTATTTAATTATATGACAATTATTAGCATTTTCTTTGTGAAATATCGTAGCTATAATTCACTGCAGTGAATTATGAATTCATAATTCACGGTAATCGGCCAGCCACAAATATAGATTCAATAATCACTGTTTCGTTGATCCAATGATATTTTATATCGACCGCGCTCAACTCTTGCTGCAGCTGACAATTAGGGTTTTAAGAATTCGGGATCGGGATTCAATTTCGGGATTTCGGGATCGAAATTTAGAATCCCGGGATCCCGGGATTGAATCCCGAACCCGAAATTCAGAAGTTGAAATAGGAAACGCTACTATTTAGGGATGTAACGTTTAAACGTTTAACCGCACGTGTGGACACTACCCGTTTTGGGGAACGTTTAAACGAAATGCAAATAAAATTTATATATAGGCATCCTTAAATTTCAGATAAACAAAGCCGCGGCTAGTGCTAGGCGCGCACCGCGTAAGAGCAAAAGCGAGGCGACCACTTAAATATTGCAAAAACCGTCATGCACTTTTCAAATTGATTGTTTGCATCCCTTTGAGGACTTTCGCCGCCAGCGCCGCAGTCCTCATTCAACGGTATAAGTACATATTATTTTATGATTTATAACCCAACTTTCAAACGACGCGACGTTTGATTTTTTCTAATTATTCAAGTTTCAAAACAATTTTGCAATATTGTTAAGTTTATACGCCGTTTAAACGTTTAATAAACGCGTTTAAACGTTTACGAAAAATCGCTAAACGTTGCATTCCTGCCATTATTTATAACTAATAAACACCCCGAACGAATTTACGTATTTACATAAATACAATCGGCGACTGGTGATTTACTGGATTATTTACGCACGCGGAGGTGCGGCGCCGAAACTGACCCACGGCGCTGATAGAAACTTCTAAGGACATGGGCGTAACGTCCTGTGGGATACATGAACAATAATTTTGCAATGCAAAAAAATTCCTTTTGCGTAAATTATTATTTCGGTATTTTTCGGGATCCTGGTAAAATGTCGATCCCGAAATCCCGGGATTCGGGATTTCGGGATCGACATTTTACCGGGATCCCGGGATTCGGGATCCCGGGATCCCGGGATTGAAAACCCTACTGACAATCGACTCGAGTGACAGCCAAGTGTATCGCCATATTACTGTTTAAACGTTTTCCAACGTATGCACTTCGTTCGCATAGGTACCGATTAATCCGTGCAAACTAACAATTCAACCACTAAAACTGCCAGAATTTGACCGTCTATTAGAAGTATCTGGAGAACTAAAAGAGATATTGATTTGAAATTTTGGCTGTGGCCGTAATCGGGTCGGATCTATTTAATGAAAATATTTTCAAAATAGTGTATCGCCATATTACTGTTTAAACGTTTTCCAACGTATGCACTTCGTTCGCATAGGTACCGATTAATCCGTGCAAACTAACAATTCAACCACTAAAACTGCCAGAATTTGACCGTCTATTAGAAGTATCTGGAGAACTAAAAGAGATATTGATTTGAAATTTTGGCTGTGGCCGTAATCGGGTCGGATCTATTTAATGAAAATATTTTCAAAATAGTGCCACTTCCGGAAATACCGGAAGTTGACACCAACTTCGTTATCTTAAATGGAATGCTACCTACCATTTCTTATTTTATTTTAATGCTAATTCAGTACAGGTTCGCTATGTCTAAAATTAATATTTTCGGAGATATAAATTTTTTTTCAACATTTTGACGCAGTTGTGATAGATTATGTAAAAATTAATATCTCGATAACGTAAAGCAGTAAGATGTTCGACTTGTTATGGTGGCAAGACGAGGTGTTGGAATTACTAATCAGGCAAAGAAATTTTCAAAATCTATTACATAAAATTTTTTAATCAACGACATATGTTGATCTCATAAAAGTAGCGAAAAGTCATTTTTCTTAAATATACTGCTAGCATTTTCTATTTTTTTAGATTCCAGGGAAAATTTTAATGTTAATTCAATATCCATTCAACAACAGGGATGAATTATTGGTGGAAAGAATTATTACAGCATTTGCAGCCTTAGATCCACATGAAATTCGGAAATAAACGAATTATTAAATGTTTAGAAGTTAATGGACTCATTTTGAACAGTTTCTTTAACATTGTTTTATTTATTATTTATTTATTTTTTTATTTAATTAAAATAAGTTCATTGGTGGTAATTCAGGATATGTTTCATTAAATGTTCTGCATGTCCTGCTAATTATTTTATCGCATTTTCCATGAATGTTGAATAAATTCACAATATCCGAGTTAGAATAATTATTATCATTTGCCATCTCCTTTAAACACCAACCGTATTAAATTACTAAATACGAACTGCTTTTATTAGATATTTTTGTGAAATTTGTGAATATTTTGCTTTGTCTACAAGCCAAGGCCTACTAGAAGGTGACGCTCTTCAATTTTGATAGATGGAACAAGAAAACAGAAAATATCTAAAATACTATTCATTTTGGGAAGAGAAACACCATACATTGTTAAATGCGCATTTTTTCGCTTCACTGATTGGTTTCTTTAAATAGGTATCATTCTAATTAAGAAAATGACTTTTTGCTACTTTTGTGTGATCAACATAATATGTCGTCGATTAGAAAATTTTATGTAACAGATTTTGAAAATTTGTTTGCCTGATTAGTAATTCCAACACCTCGTCTTGCCACCATAAAAAATCGAACATCTTACTGCTAGACGTTATCGAGATATTAAATAATTTTTACATAATTTACCACACTGTCAAAATATTGAAAAAAATTATACCTCCGAAAATATTAATTTTAGACATAGGGAACCTTTACTGAATTAACATTAAAATTTTCCGCGGAACCTAACAAAAATAGAAAATGGTAGCATTCTATTTAAGAAAAATGACTTTTTGCTACTTTTATGTGATCAACATTATGTCGTTGATTAGAAACTTTTATGCAATAGATTTTGAAAATTTCTTTGCCTGATTAGTAATTCTAACACCTCGTCTTGCCACCATAAAAAATCGAACATCTTACTGCTATTTGTTATCGAAATGTTAATTTTTACATAATCTACCACAACTGTCAAAATATTGAAAAAAAAATTATATCTCCGAAAATATTAATTTTAGACATAGCCAACCTGTACTGAATTAGCATTAAAATTTTCCATGAAATCTAAAAAAAATAAGAAATGGTAGCATTCCATTTAAGATAACGAAGTTGGTGTCAACTTCCGGTATTTCCGGAAGTGGCACCATTTTGAAAATATTTTCATTAAATAGATCCGACCCGATTACGGCCACAGCCAAAATTTCATATCAATATCTCTTTTAGTTCGCGCCAGATACTTCTAATAGACGGTCAAAAAAAATTATCCTGTATATTCCCTGTAAGTACATAGTTCATTTATTGAAAAATAAAAATTAGTGTATTATGATAGTGTTCCATTAAAGTTATCAAATTTGAGTCTAATTTATTTGTTTAATTATGCCCATTATTCACTCAGATGATTTGAGCCACTCGCCTTCGGCTCGTGAATAATGGCTGTCATAATCGCTCATATAATAATATACTTTAATGATCTTAGCAGTATGTACGCGTTTTCTCATTTACCCGAGAATGTGAAAACAATCACTCGTGTGTAGTCAATTTCTAGAGCTAAACAACTCTTTCGTTCCGTATTTCTGTACGTGATTTAAACTTGAACACTTACTTAATCAATTATAGCAATATTTCCACATAAATTATAAAGTAATTTCTTCAGTTTGATTGGCTTCTGATTTTTAAAACGTCCGACAAAGTTGATTTATAATCCGCGAGGGTTTCTAGAGTTATACCTTTCATAACATTTCAAAATTAATGACGTTTCTAGATCGTTGCAAATACGTCAAATAAATCAATATTAATGATGCCGCAAAATATCTCAATTAAAACCTCCTGAATATTTATAATCAGATAATGGTTCATATATATACGTTAGACTTTTAACCACCTCTTTTATATTATAATATATTGGGTATTAACAGTTTAGAACTAGCCCTTCGCGCATAATAAGCGTCAACGCTATTGCTTGTTCACGAATTGTTGCTTATTGCCCACTTAGAATTTTAATTTGTTTCTCATGCTTATTAAGCACACATTTTTTACAATTCATTCCTTCGGCCGTTTTTTCTAAATTAATGCTGGACGCCGATTTGGATATCTAAATTTATACGGAACGAGATTAAAATTGCCGCGTTTTCGTCGGTATCCTAATCCTAAGTTATTGGCCAATATTTCCCTATAAGCCCATAATGATATACCCACTTGGAACATTTACGATATGTTAGTTTTGTCTAATAAAGCTACACTTTTGATGTCATTATGAGTAAATTTTTCAAAATTTATCGTTATTTATGATGATAAACAAATGATGGCGTTGAACCTAAGCCGATTAAATAAAAGGCTAGTAAAGGTGCCGCCAAAAAATAGTAAATTATCACGGGGAAGACTTAATTAAGGAACGGGTAAAAGCTTTAGTTACTTAAACATTCTAAAAGGTGGGTATAATTTAAATAATTTTTCGGCTTAGATAATTCAGTAATACGAATATTATAATTTAATCTTTAATTGGCAACGAATACCTCCGTGACAGAATCAAACTAGGTGGTTAATAGACCTTTTTTGCTTCGACGTTGAATTTTTGCTAATTTTGGAAATAATTTGATCCAATGCCACAGACTGTAGTCCCAATCTCGTAGTGGTGTTCTGATCTGCTCTGCCGTTGAGTATTAAATATAACTGGCAAAGGAAGCTCTGGAATAAGTTCGAAATCACTAAAAAAAAACTAAAAACATTCGACAATGGACTAATAATTGCTTCAGTTTAGTAGTTTAAGGGCGGAATTTATGATGCGTTTACTATACGCAAAACATATATATTTCAGTGCTACAGGGCTCGGTAGCCTAGGACTTCTATTGTCTTCTTCCATCTCTGCCTACTCGGTGTTACCTCCCTCCAATTGCGCTCTTTCAGAACTTCCAAATCTCCCAACACGGCATCCGTCCAACGTCCATACTCTTCTAGGTCTCCCCCTTATTCTTCTTGTTCCAACTTCACCCTCCAAAATCAACCTTGTCGCCCTATTTCATGGTAATCTACCTGTGTCCTAACCACCTCAAACGTTGCATTTTTGGTTCTTGGAATATTTGCATCAGTTCGGAATTCGTCCTTCGTCTCCAAATTTCATCCCAGTTAAGTCATTCTCTGTACAGGGTTTCCCACGACGACCTTACACGATCTGTATATAGAAAAGTATATATAGTAGAATTACACAAATTTGCACAAATAGGTAATCGAGGATGCTCAATTCGACTAAAATATCTTTGACTTTCTGCGACTTATGGTTATACCGGAAATAGACACCAACTTCCTTATTTTAAATGGAATATCCACATTTTTATTACGGATTTAGATTTTTGGTCGAATTTTAAGGTCACTTTATGCAAAACATCATATGTGTAAAGTGCACCCTCAAGATATTAGACTCTAAAAATCGTAATTTTCCAAATTTCATCAATCGTAACTTGGAAACTGTACGAGCTAAAGAAAAATGATTTACATGTCCCTATCCTAATTTTTAACTCTCTATCTAATGGGTCTGGAAAATACTGCTTCCTGATTGGCAACTTTTTGTCATTTTTTGACCTATTTGTGCAAATTTGTGTAATTCTACTATATATATACTTTTCTATATACAGATCGTGTAAAGTCGTCGTGGGATACCCTGTATACTAAAAGCTTGTTAAACAAAACATAGGTATCTTATTTAGTACGAATTCCGAAAATTAATGAACCGATTTTCACGAATTAAACCAGAACATTAAAAGGTCTGTGCTCTATTCTTAGTTCTGCAATTTCGCTATTGCTACTATTAAGAAACGAATTACTTGTGAGAGTGTGTAAGTACAATGCTCATATTTGAGTGAGGCATTGCCTGCAGAGTTTTAAGCTGCAGGAACAAATGCCTCTTTGGTATTTAAAATTCAAAAACGGGCAAATGTTAATCGGTATGTCCAGATCGAGGTCCAGATACGATTCAGACAGAAAAACATACACAAGCGGCTAAAACGTGTTTTACCGCAAGACCTATGTGACTAATCGAACCACCAACAAAAAAATAAAAATAAAACAAGAACATAAAAAAGAGTGAACCTAACGCCAAATGGTCAGTGGTCTGTGTATCCAATAGTAGAACAATGCCAAGTATAACATTCATTTGTTGGCCTGGCACAAAAAAAAGAAAGAGGCAGAAGAAATAGAAGAAGAAGAAGAAGAAGAAGAAGACGAAGAAGGATGACGAGGAGGAGGAGGAGGAGGAGAAGAAGAAGAAGAAGAAAAAGAAGAAGATTATTTGTTATGCAAAATTATTTTCACAGGCCATCCCAATTCTTCTGCACAGTACATAACTTTCTTATTTTTTGAATAAAACACCTTGCATTTTATAGCATTATTTTGTAGATTCATTAAATGACCTTACACTGAGGTTGTATGAAAGAGTTTTTGCCTTAAATCCTTATTTCTGCTGACGATTTTGACAGAATTTGAAATTGAAATATCTTCGGATTGAAGAAAGTTGCAGTAATAATATTTTGGTGATTATTTTTTTCATCGTCAAATTGACCAATAGGAACATTGCATTTGGATCTAGAAGCATGTATTATTTCGGTATTTTTTTTCGATAATTTTGCTTGTTGATAAGTTGCCATAGTTTCGAATTTGTAGGTGCATTTATAATGTATAATCTAGATACTTCAGTACCTGCCAAACGTCAAATATTCCCAACACATTTTTTTGTATGTGAATTAATTGAAATAAAATTTCGTTTTGAACTACATACCTTGCTTCGATTCAAAAAATAATCTTGTTAAATACAATTCGTGGTCTGGAATTTTTAGGTAATTTTACTCAAGTTGTTGCTTTTACTAACCACTCGTGTAAATTTGACAGAAGATCACTCGCGCAAGCGCTTGTGATATTTTAACTGTCAAATTTACACTCGTGGCTACCAAGCAACGCAACAGCTTTCGTAAAATTTCCGACAATTCCAGACCACTTATTGTATTATTACAGAAAAGAAAACAATAACGAGGAAAAACAGCGATTGCATTAAAAAATATTATACAGGGAATTAGCAATTGCACGGTTAAGTTAGAAAATTTTAAAATGGAACCATGGAATTTTTATATCAATGTTGTTTTTCTTATGGAACGTGCATTCGATTGCGCCTAAACTTTCCTACCTCTAAAATTAATACTTTTTGATAGAATCACCTTCAAAATATCTGACTGTTGCTAATTCGCAAAAAAAATATTTTCATATTGTGAAGCTTTCTTTTCAAAATGATACACGAATATCTATCTACAGGTAATCTAAAGATGAAACACAGTAACATCAAAAATATTCATTTTAGGCAAAAACTGTTCAATACAATATGTAGTAAACTTAGGTAAGGAATCCAAAAATGCAATGGAATACAAGGTGTTTCAATAAAAAAAATACTAAGATAGGTACCGTGTGGAAGAAATGGGACAGCCTGTACAATAATTTTGTGTAACGGAGAGTCAAAATTCAATGATGGTCCCCATATAACCTTTTTCTCTAAAATATATAATAAAGGTGGAAAAGAAATACGCTTAGGTGGTGCATCCTGTATAATATGTAGCATCCCACTGAAATCATTTTAAAATGAACAATACACAAATATTAGCTCGCCCTAAAATTAATTAAAGCAATTTGCCACTTTCTTCTTCTAAAATGCGTGTGTTCTAAATAATTTACGAGACGCAATAGGAGTTTGACATGTTTTGGCCATCCTTTTGTTCATCTCTGCATGCCTCACATCGATCTAACAGATAGCGTATGGTTTATTGTCGCTGAACAATTACGAACTGTCGCATATGGATACCTATTATCACATTTAACTAGTCCACCATTCACAAAGTTAACATCTACATTTCCCAAATATCATTTCGCAATGTGGGTGGCTACCAGTGGTCTCAAACAAGTTTTGACAAACGCTGTCAAGTAAAATTACATAAACGAAAGTTTTTAAAAGTCTCAGAATGAACTTAACTGCAAATGTGACAATTGAAACAAAATTATTAATCGGTAAGTAGAAGTTTATAATTGAAAAGAATGTGAAAAATACGTTATTGGCGTGAAAGTTTTTTTGCCACTGTTAGACCACCAGGCAAAAGGACAATAGAGAATACAAAACCGCAGTGACCGAAGCCTCTGTTTACCTCAGTTATTATTGCACTATTTGTATACATTTTACCATTGTATCAGCTTTAAATACCTATACACACGTTGTTCTCGCGAAAACAGCCCTTAAATTTGCTTCTAATAAGGTCTAAAATGAATTTGTAAGGCTCAAGCCCACAAAATTCAGTAGTTTATATTGACGTTTATTTCATTGAAAATTTGGTGACATTCTTCTACTTCTATACGTCTTACATACAATGCGGCTAAGGTAATGTTGAATACCACGGCGAATTCGATTCTCTTTCAAATATATTTTAAAAGCATTTTAAGAAATATTAAACTCGAGGTGGAAGATTTATAGGGGGCGTTCGCATTTCTTATTGTAGTTTGCCCTTAATATTTATCATTTTGCACACTAAGTTCTCGTGCCTTTACTTGAAAGTAACGCTTGAGAGATTCGTAGGATTATGCAGAGTTTATCTTCAAGAATATTTCCTCTACGATCTACAACTCAGTGAAAGTTTAGAAAATCGTTCCTAGGTTGCTTATCAGCCATAGAGAAAATATAAATTCTTGGGCTACAAAAGGTAGGTCGTGAGTACAAAAGTTTCGTGCAGAACGAACCTAGTCGACTCAAGTTCATAAAATATAGGTTTACTTTTTTGGATGTACATTTAGGTAGGTACATAAAAATCAAGGCTCTGAAATGCTGCATTCTCCATCTGCTAGACGTTATTTTTTGTATCAGAACGGAAGTGTACAGAAGCTAAAGAGGCCGACTATTAATGTAGGGTCAGCAGTATACCTACTGTTGTTTTAAATTATTTTGAGTAGAGATGTATTTAAAAAATAGAGATAGAACATCAGAAATGCAGAAGCACTTGGCAATTGACATAAACGTGTTCAGATCATTTTAGGTATAAATGAACAAGATATATTAAATGTTTAAAAAAGTTGGTCATGTAGGTACCAATTTTAAAATTCCTTCATAATGTTCCCCTATCATCTCAGCCTGCACGTTAATGCAGATTTCATATTTCATATTTCATATTTGTTTATTTAACGTGTCAACAACAGTTTACACCAATTATAGGTGACACGCACAACACAAAGTACATTATATTTATATAGTTCACATAAAAGATACAAGATGTAGTAGTAGAAAAAAAAACACTTATGCAAAACAAGTTACCTATTCAAAACCGAAGCACAGGGAAAAGAGGTACGAACGGCAAACGACTCATCAAATCTACATTTTCCTCTTTCGACCTATCATTGGTTTACAAGCTACAACTTTCACAAATCACAGACTAACGATCAATTCTTATTAAAGACCTTTTCAATTTTGACAAATCAATGTTAAACAAATCAATGTGTGGTGGTATTTTGTTCGCTATATTACATATTCGATGGAGGGGTGAATTCGACAAGTGGTTAGTTGTAGAATTTGGTAAGTAGAACAAAACATGAGATCTCGACGATGATGAAGGAACATGAAGTGGCAAACGTTGAAGCTTGAAGAAAAGAAGAGTTATCGTCGATGTTCGCCAGAACTTTATATAAGAATAATATTGACTGTTTGTTTCGTCTCTCTTCCAAGGAAGTGTAATTAAATTTTTGAAGCAAGTTGATGTAATGTTCAAAGTGCGGATAGAAACCGTATAATTTTAAATTGAGGTATTTAAGAAATTAATCTTTTTTGTGGTTTTTCTAGATAATTTATATGAAGTTGATATGCCTGACTCCAAAGAACTGAAGCATATTCTAACTTTGGCAATACATAAGCATTAAATAGGGTCACTATAGATTTTTTGTTTTTAAAATTTTTTGAATTTCTAATAATAAAACCTAATATTTTTAAAGAATCATCGGTTATTTTTTCAATATGTTTGATAAAATTTAATTTACTATCAAATAATACACCAAGATCTTTCTTTTCAGAAACACGTGACAATACCGTATTGTTAATGTCACAATCAAAAGTTAATGGATTCAGTTTCCTGGTAAAGGTCATAATAGCACATTTTACTATGTTAAGACGTAGATTATTTTTCTGACACCACTGAAAAAGCAAGTTAATGTTATCATTTAATATAAGACAATCCGTTTCAGATTCTATTGTTTTGTATATTTTGAAATCGTCTGCAAAGAGCAATCTGTTGCAATGTTTTATTACGGAGGGCAAATCATTTACAAAAATCAAGAACAGCAATGGTCCTAAGTTTGACCCCTGTGGTACACCTGAGGTGGCCATGTAGTCGCGAGATCTTTCTTTTCCATACACGACAAATTGCCTGCGATTCCCAAGGTATGATTTAAATAGGTCAACGAGGCTTTCCCCAAATCCCAAGATCTCAAGTTTTTTTAATAAAGCAGCATGATCAACGGTATCGAAGGCTTTGGAGAAATCGGTAAATATTACATCAACCTGCCCCTCATTATTTATACCCTCGCTTATATATTGTGTAAAGTTAATTAAATTTGATACAGTAGATCTCCTTGGCACAAATCCATGTTGAAAACTAGAAATTATAGGCTTCACATGGTTATAGATCAAAGAGTAAAGTAAACTTTCAAATATTTTAGCAAAACCGGAGATTAAAGAAACGGGCCTATAATTTTCTATGTTCCCCTTATCACCTCCCTTAAATATCGGTACCACTTTGCTAACCCTCTACCTATTGGGAAAAGTGCTTGTGCTTAGCATCAAATTATAAATATAACACAATGGTCCACAAGGGAATTCCGCACACCCTTTAATGATATACATTGGTATATTATCCGCACCACAAGATCTTTTGGGTTTCAGAATATTTATTTGCTTTAACACACTTTCAAAACTAATTTCCGTCACATTAAGGACGCCTGCAGAAAAATTAAGCAGATCGGTATCATAATTTTCAGGAGCACTATTTCCCATGCTATCCCAGTATACGGCTTCAAAACAACCCGCAAACCCATTGGCTATTTCCAAATCATTTGCGCACACAGTGTCTTTAAATTTCATAGTAATTTCTTTGTTGTAATTGTTTTTGTTGTTTTTAACAAATCGAAAGAAATCCGCGGGAGCATGCTCAATATTGTTTTCTACAGAATTAAGGTATTTATTGTATAAGCAATGTTTATATCATTATTTATTTTAGCCCTCAATCTCGAAAATTCTACATCAAGCAAAGGATCGGCAGTCTTTTTAAATTTCATTCGTGTTTTATGTTTCAGTTTTAAGTCTTTAATTATATCTCCCGTGAACCAAGGTGGATACTTGCTGGATTTGTGCATCAACCTAGGAACAGTCTGGTTCAAAATACCATAGACAACACAATACAACAAATCCACAGCTCCATCGACCGTTACCTCCTTATATAAATCCTCCCACACAGCAGTGGAGAATAAACTATACATCTGAAGAAAATCTGATCTTCTGAAACAGTACTCCAAATGAGAACTACGAATGTCGCGGCCATTAGTATGGATTCTCTGCAATTGAATATTGCACTGCAATGCAGGGTGATAAGGATCCTCTCTAGTAAGAGGATCGCCTTTAATAACGAAAAGAGTTTGGATGTTTGAAAAAATCAGATCCAGCGTTCCACCGTATGAATTCACTATTTCATTTTTCTGCGTCAGACCATTCCCACTAGCAAAATTCAATAACTGTTGTTTAATATCAGGCGTCTGGTTTAATGTAATTCTGTTAAAGTCAGCAATATTAAAATCACCCATTAGCAATACATGCTTAGAAAACATGTTCACCTCCACCGATTCCAAATCCCCGATAAAATTTTGATAAGCAGTACTTTTGGTGTTGGGTGAAAAATATGCCACACTAATATATAAAATATGTTGGTTTTTAAGTGTAATTTTAACAAGCAAAGCATCAATAAGTAAATCCCGAAATATGTCAACTCTTTCAACCAATAAATTATTTTTTACAGCAATCAATACACCACCACCTCTAGTTTTACCTGTAATAATTTTATCTCTATCCTTCCTGAACACAAAGTAATTTGATAAACTATATAGTTCCGAATTGTAAATATCGTTGTCCAGCCAGGTTTCAGTTAAAGCTATTATATCGTAATCATTACTAAGTAGCGACAGATAAAAGTGAGTCACCTTCGACCTCAATCCCCTGACATTTTGGTAAAATACAGAAATCAGCATATCGAAGTGTTTGGGTGCCGATTTTAAACTCATTATTAACATTAAAATTAAAATGAGAGAAACAAATATATAAAAAAGTTAAAGTAAGTTTTCCTCCGCATGAACCACTAGGTATATGATAAGCGAATAAATAAATACAAAATCAACAATAGACAAATCCAAATTCTCATAGAGCAACAATCCGAAAAATAATGTAAAAAAAAGATAAACAAGAGCAAAAAACAAAAATAGAAAACAAGAAAACAAGTGCACAGTATTGAGAATATACACGTATGCCAATAAACATAGCTCAAGGTTTTCTCCGTCCCTAGACACATACAAAGAAAACAATGAAAAATTAAGTTACATGCAACACCAACACTAACCCTAGTCAAGCCATTTTTAACATCACCCGCCCACTTCACTTAACCTGGTAGCTACTGATACTTGGATTCTTCCGTCAGCTGACCAAACCTTCCTTGGACCAAACTTCTTAACCGCTTCTTTGTATACAGAGAGTTTGTAAGCTGTCAGATCTTCTCGAATTACTATCTGAGAACCCTGTAGTAACTTCTTCGCCCTAAATACGTCATTCCTCTTTCGGTATGAATTGAATTTCACTATGATAGAACGGCTGTATCGGCCTCCTACGTCACGCTTACCCACCCTATGTGAACGGTCGATGTCATCCAGGGAGATATCAATTTTTAATTGGTCCCTCATTACCTTCATTACCGTGGTATCTGTATTCTCTCCTTCCGCTTCAGGCAGTCCCCAAAATCTCAAATTTTGACACCGCGTGTACTGTTCCAAATCGTCGACCCGAAGATCAACGACTGTTACAGCAATAGCGTTTTTTTCTATGTTGCTTTTAACATCATCAATTGAGGTTGTTATCGCATCAAGTCTTCTGTTTATTGATTCCAAAACTATTCGTGAGACTGCTTGAGATATATTTACAAAATATATAAGAACGTAAAGATAATTATGGGTGGCAATCGATTATTTGCTTATGAGGACACTTAAGACATGGGATGGTTGACGTTCTCATAAAACTTCCATTTCTCTCACCGATTTCTGCTTTGCGCAATGCCAAGTGACCCTGCTCATCTCTTATTTTTACCATGTTTGTTTGTTCTCTGGTACGACTTGCCCTTAAAATTTTAATATTTCTGTTGTTCTATATAATTTCAAGGAATTGCTCTTGGTTTTATATATATTTTCCTAAATATTTCCTTATGTACTTCTTCACATTAATATGAATGTTTGGGATATGTATACTACATCTAATAAATTCTTCTTCCAGAACTATGGATGTAAAAAAAACAAATAACTTTGAGGATCCGCGACCTGTCAGCGTGATGTCAGCTTTATGGAAGATGTCCAAGCCTATAGTCTGCGTCATTTTTTGCAAATTGTCTTAAATTCTGCGTCACTTCTACTCAGATGACTAGATGAAAATGAAATTCATTCAAACTTAATTGAAAATAACAATCTTTATTTAAATTATCAGGTAAATATTGTTTGTCATTAAATATGAAGGAATCAAAAGCGACAGGTATGGTCGCAAAGTTACAAGCAGTAAATGTAAAAGTTATTGCAATTGTGATGGATTTCATGTTAAAGATTTCAAACTTAATGGTTAAGGTTTTAATATTATGTTCTTGCTCTTTTCAGATTTATTTTCTTTATTTTTTGTAAATAGTTAGCTTGTACCTTCCCACTGCGAGTATACTCAATTACACTTTGATTGTAATGTTGAAGACCTTGTGTGATAAAGATTTATTAAATACTTCCCTCGAAGCAAATAGGAGAAAATAATAGTGATAAAGGTTACTAGAAGGACTCTTTAAAACTGCGCAAAAAAATTATAACAAAACCCTTAAGATTTCCTTTAGCAATTAAAAAACCATATTAAGATCAATAAACCTTATAATGGTCGTAGTGTCTACTAATAATAAAGACTTTTTGAGAGCCAATTTACTTGAAATCAAATAGGTTTTTTAACCTAGCCTTGAGGGAACTCATAAAACTGTATAATAAATATACTTTGACTTTAAATACAACTTTTATTTATGGCAACAATATTAAAAACTATTTTAATTTTTTAAGTTGCAATAGAACTTCCATAAAACTTTGGAAGGAGCAATTGGCGTTTAAATTGTTACTTGGGATGCTGACAAGCACTGGTTCATAATATTATACCAATTCGTGGGAGCACTTTTCATTATTATTAATCATACGACGAGTGATTTGTACCTGAGGAGAATCTTAAGCATACTTAAGTACACTGTTTGGATGATTCTGTAGGTGCATGAGTAGGTATGTCCAATTATCAAAAATTGCTTTTGCCCAATAATTTTTGAAATTACAATCCATTACCGTGGACATGTTCTTTGTCGGAATTGATGCTTACGAATATAAATATTTACGATTTAGTTTCAGCGGTTTGATCTAATTTCAATGATTAAATGAAAAAGGGATGATTTATCGTTCAGTGTACACAATCGTCATTCGATCAGAGATGCTATCTTATTTTGAAATGCCAACAAATGAAACAGTTCAATTTATTCAATTTATACATTGAAATTGAAAGTCATCGTTTCTAAAGGGTTGCTGGTTTGTAAGAATAAGTGTATTTCATCTGAAAGGAATTATTAGTCCACCATTGTATGGTAGTTTTGACACATGCATCATGTGTATATACAGAGGGGATTTTCTTTGCCAATATAAGTTTATTGTGGGAAGTGTCAGAGTATAAATATTGTATTTGTGTATGCCCGGAAACGGACGAGAATACGAATACGAATAGGACAAAAATGTATTATTCCTTTGCCCACAGAAACACATAACTACGACGGCGTTAAAGTGCCACAAAAGAAAGAAAATAAACTAGAAATCTCTAGTTTCAAAAGAGAAATTTCTACTTTTAAACTAGAAATTTCTACTTTCAAACTAGAAATTTCTACTTTTAAACTAGAAATTTCTACTTTCAAACTAGAAATTTCTACTTTTAAACTAGAAATTTCTACTTTTCGGACTAGAAATTTCTACTTTTAAACTAGAAATTTCTACTTTTAAACTAGAAATTTCTACTTTTAAAGAAGAAATTTCTACTTTTAAACTAAATATTTCCACTTTTAAACTAGAAATTTCTACTTCTCGAACTAGAAATTTCTACTTTTAAACTAGAAATTTCTACTTTTAAACTAGAAATTTCTACTTCTTAAACTATAAATTTCTACTTTTAAACTAGAAATTTCTACTTTTTAAACTAGAAATTTCTGCTTTTAAACTAGAAATGTATACGTTTAATATGAAAATTTCTGGCAATGAGTTTTAATGGACCGTTCGAATAACTACTCCTCGGGCAAATACCCCGCCAGGCATTGAATTATAGAGCTAAATCCAGATTTTTTGTACTACGAGACATCACAGAATGCTATCCCACCTAAGGTGGCTTTGAAGCAATCATAATATGTCTCCATGTACGTACGTGCTTTTAAGCAGGTCTTTGATCAAATAGTGCATGATTTAAATGTGTATGGAAAATCGCAGACCAACTGGTTTCGTTTTTCTGGGACTTCTCAGTACGGTGCTTTCCCCTACACACTCAAACCTATGCAATTTAACTTGCTATACAGGGTTACAACTAATTCAAGGGCCACTATGGGAATATTTGAAACCGTAATACATACAAGGTTGGTCAAATGGGATAAAAATTGCGTAATTATGGGGACATCTCACACACATTTACAGATCTCGAAAATATTTCATGGATCACTAGATATAACAAGAAATGTGAAATTTGTCGATTCCTTTAATCTTAAATATCTTTTTTGCTATTAGAGATAGTGATCTGAAATTTGGTAAAGTTGCATAAGCAAATATTCTGCATCTAATAGTGGTCATATACTCTTCCCAAGCCTACTAGTTTCTGCAGGGTGATAATAAACTTTTGTTTTCCTTATGGGCGCCATATTGGTTTTTAATCGCATAGACAGAAAAACTCTGAATACAATGGTACCAAACACATTATAAAAACTTTGAAGAAAAAAATGCATATTAATAGATAAAATGATATTTTTCATTTTTTCAACTTGGCTTTGGAATTTTGACATTTATACTGCTTTTTGTTATCAGTTGACATCTCTTACGATGAAAATAATTTTTTTGCAAACGAAATTTTTATTAGCATCACATCTATCAATATGCATCTATTAATATGCATTTTTTCTTCAAAGTTTTTATAATGTGTTTGGTATCATTGTATTCAGATTTTTTCTGTCTATTTAATATGAATAAAAACTAATATGGCGCCCATAAAGAAAACAAAAGTTGACTATCACCCTGAAGAAACTAGGAGGCTTAGGAAGATTATATGACTACTATTAGATGCAGAATATTTGCTTATGCAACGGTACCAAATTTCAGATCACTATCTCTAATAGCAAAAAAGATATTTAAGATTAAAGAAATCGGCAAATTTCACATTTCTTGTTATATCTGAAATATGAAATATTTTCGAGATCTGTAAATGTGTGTGAGATGTCCCCATAATTACGCAACTTTTATCCCATTTGACCAACCTTGTATGTATTACGGTTTCAAATATTCCCATAATGGCCCTTCAATTAGTTGTAACCCTGTGTATGCTGCCGCACCCTGGACAGATATCAGCAAGTGATAGTAATGATGCTACTGGACCGTTCGAACAACTTTTCCTCGGGCAAATACATACTACAGAATGCTACCCCACCTAAGGTAGCATCATAATGTGACTCAATGTACGTACGTGCTTTTAAGCAGACAGATTATGATTGTTTCAAAGCCACCTTAGGTGGGGTAACATTCTGCGATGTCTCGTAGTACAAAAAATCTGGATTTAGCTCTATAATTCAATGCCTGGAGAGGCATTTGCCCGAGGAGTAGTTATTCGAACGGGCCATTACCACTCATTGCCTGAAATTTCCAGTTTAAAAGTAGAATTTTCTAGTTTAAAAGCAGAAATTTCTAGTTTAAAAAGTAGAAATTTCTAGTTTAAAAGTAGAAATTTCTAGTTTAAGAAGTAGAAATTTCTAGTTTAAAAGTAGAAATTTCTAGTTTAAAAGTAGAAATTTCTAGTTCGAAAAGTAGAAATTTCTAGTTTAAAAGTAGAAATTTCTAGTTTAAAAGTAGAAATTTCTAATTCGAGAAGTAGAAATTTCTAGTTTAAAAGTAGAAATTTCTAGTTTGAAAGTAGAAATTTCTAGTTTAAAAGTAGAAATTTCTAGTTTGAAAGTAGAAATTTCTAGTTTAAAAGTAGAAATTTCGCTTTTGAAATTAGAGATTTCTAGTTTATTTTTTTTCTTTTGTGGCCCTTTAACGCCGTCGTACATAACACGTCATTGTGGGAAGTTTTCGAATTTTTTTATTGGAAAGTCGACTAGGAAACCGAAGTCCGTGTGAAAGGGCACTTTCACCGCTATTGAGCTTACTCTAACTACTACATATTTCAAATTTAAAGATAAATCTTACAAATATATGGCTGTATCTATGTTCTCCCATTTCTAGTAATATTGTCCAATTAGTTTTGGGAGATTTAGAAACAAGTTATTAGGCATATTTTACAACTTCTAAATTGTGTATCTTACAAACCCGCATTAATTTCATTAAACTTACTTTTACTCGCATTATGAATTCTTCATAAGTTAACCCTACACGTCAAAAACAGTAACACAATATCCTCAGAAGTTAAAAGTTAATCTTGAACTCCTGAGGTTACTGATGTTGTCAGCGAAACACGTGTCGAGTTCAATTACTGTGTTTTGGCGTGTGGAGTTCTTGATCCAACCACTGTGTGTGTTTTACTGACATGTAAAAGAAAAAAATGTACATGTCCCTGAGAACGAAACCTAAAATCGTTAGACATTTTAAATAGTTTCGTTCTCACCACAAAGTGTTCATTGGTGAAATTGATACTATTTAACACATGACATTTAACGTCCGCAAACTCCCAAGCTCAGATGTAGGTCTAAAAATGGTAACAAAAAATACAATAGAACAATAGCCATTCGGATTTAAGGAAAGGGTTATATTTATTCTATTTACACTTGCTTGATGGACACTGAAGGCTGCGAACTACCCTTGCGAATCATTCACATGCGAAATGCTCTCACGAGAATAATATTTTCTGGATTTTACCTTAGATAAAAACTGACATTATCTCGGTTTTGCTGACAAATTTTTACCAGTGGTCACTTTCTGGGAAGAACTAGCGATGACCTTGGTTCTTAGAAATAGCACCTTCGAGTGTCTTGTGCAATTCAAGTGTGAAATGTACAAAAGGTCCAACAATGACCATTGTAGTTTGTCAATTGACCAAAGAAATTCTTCCTCAGAATGTCCGTTAACTTATGCGTTGTTTTACTACCCTTAGCTTACTGATACGTTGAATTTCGGTTGGTTGTAAATTTAAAATCATTTTAAAGAAGTGCCTCCCGTTGGGACGCAGCGGGAACGGACAGACTAGAAATTATTGCCAGTTAGTATTTGTGTAAGAGCTTTAATAGAAAATCTTAATTTTTGAATTTGTAAATCGACATTTTGATGGAAAATATGTGATTATTATTGATTGGCAGACGTAACTTAACTGGATTTTAACAAGTTGTGTTTATCATACTGCCGGTTCATGAATATATTTTATTTTTAATAGCCTATAGCAATCAATTTTTGCTCACATTGGGTGATGAAACTTAAGAAAAATGAGAGTTCACTGACCATGTATCAATTATAGCTTCCTTATTTCTGCTCAGGCAGCCAAAATTTTAATTTTTGCTTCGAATAACTTATAGGTACTTATACGGAGGTACACTCCCTCCATTTAGTAGACCATTCTTACATTGTCAATTTATTTATTTATTATTCTAGCATAATTTTTCTTAAATTCTCAGTTATTCTCAGTTACTACTTTACGTGTTTCAAAATTATAAGACTTTTCTTCGTCAATTATTTCGTACTTTGTGAAAGCAAAAATTGATACGAAAACTGGTTGCCAAAAAATAAGCAATCAAATATAGCTAACCCTCTACTGTATAAATAGACTGTGAAAGATAACCACAAATAATAATTTTATGTATCAGATAAGTCTGAAGCAAAGTTTATAAGTTAAATTTGAAGAGACAATATTATTGTTCCCCAAAAAAACAGAAGATTGGCCTATAAAATGATTTTACACCGTTGCCCACTCGTTAGATTCACAAGATATGAACTTATCTAAAAATTAGACAACCGTTAGTAATAATGGACGCATGTATCCATGGGAAATAAAAAGTTTCGAGTAGATTTCACACCAGTGGCGGTTCGTAGAATTTCAGCGAGGGGTGCGCTTTCGTCGGGCAAATAAGTTTCTTTGATGGGTTTATAAAATATTTTATAGACTACTGTCTTTATTAAAATGATTTTATAACTCTGTGAATTACTGGAATACACACTAGGTAAATATAATTCACGCTTTGTGAAATCGACATTAATTTCAGCTCCTTATAACAAATAAATTTTTAAAAAATATTTTGGATTTATCTTTGCATAAAATTGAAAATTTCTTACAAACAATGTATTACAAAAAAAGTAATATTAAACTTTCAATCTTTAAACTACTTAATAAAAATAACTATCCCAAATATTTTTTGGAGAAAATTATAGAAACAGAATACATGAATTTTATAATTCTGTACTATGTATTATTGAAAAACCAAAAGAGGATAAAATTTATATTTCAATACCTTATAAAAAATACTTGAAATAGCACACAAAATTTGCAGTTTTTATATTCCTATTTAAAAATATCTATTCCTAAATTAATAAAACGCTTTAACAAGGTTAAAACAGCATAAACGTGAAAGTAGCAATTCGGCAATACAAATTGCAATTTTGGAATATGATAAAAACTTTAACCATTTCCAGAAATGATAAAAATTCTCTGAACGATGGAAAATATATTGAAAATGTAAATAAAATTCATAACAATACAACATAAATCTGCCCAAGAAGCCAGAGAGGTAGGGACGGCCCATGATTGCATAAGCAAAAATTTACCAGGGAGTGCGGCGCCCATGAGCCCCTCTTGATGAGCAGCCACTGGTTCCCTGTAATAAAACCTTTAACACTCAAACCTTAAATGATTTCTCCTGTAACGTAAGAGGTAGTTCTAACATTCAATTTTCCTGTACTCAAGCTACTGGGTGTAAATCTTGGGTTATTTATAGGATAACATAAATTATAAAAAAATCTTTGGTAGTAAAATGGCAATATAACCCCGTTTTAATTATAAAAATTCTTGTCTTTCAAGAAGTTGCGTTTTATGTGAGAAATAATAAAAATTAATATGAGTTAGATAGCATTATAGAAATAATTACGGATGAAGCCGTAAAACATCATGAGATTATTAAATTAAGGTAGCTCATTAAGGTTTCCCAAGTGTTTGGATAGAAAGAGTCTGATTTACTACCTGGGAGCTGTGCATGGTAGCTTTGTAACCGTATATTTTTATGTTTTTTGGGGAATTCAATACGTCAATATTTTAAAATAACATTTTATGGTTTTATTAGGGAATGTTCCAAATGATACGATCAAGTTACATACTTTCCCATTTTATATTGCTGGAACTTAAATTTGCATACCTTTGTAGATTCATAATCTATACACCACGAAATGAGGAACTGGCATTTTAAGAATGTGACAAAAAATTTATGGTTATAATAATCAAGCAGCTTTCTTGAGTGCAAATTACCAAATGATTTTGCTGTAGAATGCAGGGAGAAAAAATTTGCAAAAAAGGTGTAAGCTTTGACGTCTCAAAATAAATTGGTTCTAGTTCTCTCAATTAGTGCAGTAATAAAAATAATATTCCAAAATTCTGTCGACTAGAGATTGCTGTTCCCAATGAATTTAAACGAAACTGTTTTGCACATCTGCTTATGAAGCCAAATCTTCTTTTCCTCTAACAAAATCATTATTATTATTTCTTATTATTCTGGCCCTTCACAGTGAAGCTCAAGTTTATTGTTCTCCCATCTCATTTATTATGTCTCCTCTGAAAATGTGTGGTCAAAAGGTTCATCTGCTATTATGTTGCTACATGTCTTACTTCACAAAGTCTCATAAGTGGATAGTAAATAGTCCTGCTGCCCACCCCAACTGGTTTTTACCCAGTAGTGATAATTCTGCAGCTCCCTTCCTGGACGATTCTATAATGATCATTGGCGATTGCCTCAATTCAGTAAAAGATACCTATATGTTTTTTGTCACTTGAACCATTATTAAGTACCTACTCCTTGTCCTCTTCGTTAAGAAGTCCGCTTTCTCTTTCCCTTCACTTCCTTGATGATCTTTCAGTTAGCTATACAGAATATCCCCGGTCGGGGTTAGACAGAGGGAAAACATAACTATTTTTAGTTTCTCGGTAAACTCCAGAAGATTTGTGGGTACAGTATACGAGGGTTTTCCGAGGATTTCTGAATATTTCGTAGTATTTTTGGGGATTTCTGAGGATTTTTGAGAATTCTTGAGAATTTCCAAAGATTTCCTGCAGATAACGGGACTTCCGAGAATTTCTTTAGGATATATGGAATTTATAATAATAACAGTCCCGCTTTTATACCGTCTTACAACAGTGTACGAGTAAGCACCGCCGAGGTGCTTAATTTAGCTTCGGCATATTGAAATAATATACAAAGTACATTTTAGAGGGCTATTGAGCCAGCACTACGCTTCAAGCGGTCTACTATCACCACAGGTACTCATTTCTTTGGGCTAACTCGACCCAGAGGCAGTAAAATAGTCAGATACAGAGACTGCGGACGTTAGGGATTGAACCCATGCCTGCTGTATTTGTAGTCTAGCACTCTTCCACTAGATCGCCGCGCCCCTGGAATTTATTAACCAAAAAAAGACTTCGGGTTCCATGTTGCTTCGGCTTCTCCCCGTTATGCTCAACTCCCTCTATCGGTATGGTTATAGAAGTTTAAGGTCGAGACAATTTTAAACGTAACTTCCAGTTGTACTCTTTTTGAGTAATTTTCCCTACCTAATGAAATGGTAATGCATAAGTATGCATAAGTATGCATAGGTAATATGCATATGAACAATAAGAATATTCTTCTGCAAAAAATTTAAAGAAGAGGAGAACTGAATTTTTTGTATATAGCAGAAAGTTGGCCATATATGGAGAACTTTTTTTATGGTAATTTTTTTAGAAAATTTTACTTCTTACAAAACCTTACATATGAACAAATAATACCGTTGATAATAGAGGAGGGGGTGAAATTTTGTGGAAACATGAGGGTAATGTGGAAACGGCAAGTATATCGACTGTAGAGAGCTTCACTCTAGCGGTGATTGCCGTAAACAGTCACTCTAGTTCCTATTCGTCACGGCGCTTCGCTAGGAATCAGTCGGGCATTGAAGTTAATGGTGGTGCGTCGGTTCCTGTTTCGTGATTTTCGTGAAGTTTTTGGAGGTAAGTTTGTGGTATTATTTAGTCTAACTTATCGTAGAGGTAGCGTGATGCGTATCAGAGTATAAAAACATTATAAAAAGAATATAATGCTTAAAGTCCAATATTCCAACATCTTTATGTGTTTACACATTGATTTACTGTAATTTTAGGGCGTTTCCACATTACCCACACTTTTTCAAAAATCTAAAAATGTAGTAAGTTAGCCAAATATTTTTTTATTATATGGTTTTTGCACTTGTGACTTATGGTCTCCTATTTCTGACATTATAAGGCATTTTAAGGCAAATAATGGTTAAAAGGTTAAAATAACGATTCACTTATTTTTTACAAATTAAAAACAAACTCGGTTTCCACATTTGCACCACCTCCTCTACCAAATTTCAGGTATGATGTACGGGGAGTGCAAAAATACAAAAAACATCTTCGTAAAATGAAAATTATTTGAAATCAACGCGTATTAGAACTGTTAAAAAATATTGTAGAAATAAAAGCAAAACAGTAGGTATTATAATTATGCGAAGTAGGTACCTAATAGTTTCTGAGAAGGTACATTTAGGGCCGTAGAATAAATTTTTCAATTTTTTCATTTTCAGCTTCAATTTACTTGAAAACTAGGCATCCTATCGAAAAACTCTATAACAATTTTTACTTTGAATTTTTATGGTCTTTAAGTTTCCAACTTCAAAAATGTTGATTTCGGAAAATTTTCTTTTCGCAAAAATGCTATTTTATATTTTTTGCACTTCTCATGCACGTAAGACACCTGAAATTTGGTATTGTCAAAAATATTACTTTTTCACTCGCCAACTTTTACGAAAAATAAAATTTTCTGAGAAATTTACCATAAAAAAGTTTTGCTTATGTGGCCAACATTCTGCCTGTGGCACTTCTGATTTTTTTTGAATTTAAATCGCCTGTCATAGTTTTACTAACGGCATAATTTAGTTTTATGTGTCTGCATGTACAAAGTAATAATAATAATTTTATCTGATCATCCTTATTTATTGCAGTGCTCAAACAAATCAGGTGCAATTATTCAGATCAACTTTCTGAAACGTGCATGTCATTTTATAACCGTAATCAACTCTAGTTTGAAATAGGTGCCAGCAATTACATAAATAAGTTTAGTTTAACTTACTCCCCTTCAACAGAATTTGATCGCTATACGGTGCGTTTTGAAAAGTTTTGAATGCTATACAAGAAAACATATTTAGCTTATGGCTAACTATTTTAATTATGCAGTTCCCATGAACAAAAGGATAGATTTTACATTTTACTGTGTTTTAATGATGAAAGACACTTTGGATCTGTATCTTTAAAATATGACAATTTAATCTCCTTCAGGTAAAATAAATATGCAACGGTTCAAAAAAATCGCGCACGAAATTTTTGTGGTCGACATCTTAGGTTACATAAAATACAACCCCACTTGTGGTGATGACAAGAATATATTAGCCGCCTTGTATAAAATATATTATTAGTTCATCCTCTCAAGCGGCATACGTCTTCCTCCCACCTCTGTAAAATGTATAGCGGTCTCGGTTATAACATTCGAGCGGAAGACCTTGCCGAAAATTATTCGGTAGGAACAGAAAAAGATAAAGGAACTCCAGGAGACAATACATAAAAAAGTTATAAATAACTTTTCGGAGAGTATATCTTGTTGAAAGGCTGAATTAACTAGGAAGGATTTATGGAAGCATAATTTGATACAAGGGGTGTTTTTTACTTGTGAGAAAGTAGGTCTGGAATTAAAAATGCCGAAGAATACGCTATCGTGATCAACAGACTCACAAGAGACGCATAAATCAAAAGACGGAGCTAGGAATCATAGGAAATCATTTTTCAGTTGTTACTTGCACAATGAAGGTCACACACTGCCTCATTCATTAATATCATAATGGACTTTATTAAGGAAGTAGATTCTGGTTGACATGTCACTGTATTAAATCAACAGTCACTAAATAATTACGGAATTTGGAAACTAAAGACACAACACTAAAAGCAAATATTCCTTGTATTATCTGATTGATTTAACACAGTAAACATGCTTTTTTGTGAAAGAAATTAAAGAGAAACGCTATTAAGAATGTTGATATACTTATACCGTGTGACAAACTTCCATGTGTACATGGGGAAATAACATGGGCAATTACATTTTTGGGGATTCCTGCTCCCCATGTGTAGTTACAGTGGTGGTAAAGGTAGCAATCGAAAGATTATTCTTTTCTGCGTATGAGGATATCAAAAACTCTGCAATTTTCCAATTTATTAAAGTATTAAAAGCAAATATTACACTAATAATTTTCAAATTAAAACACAGATATTCATCAGATTACCTATGACAATTTAATTTATTCTAATCAAAGACACCCTTGATTCTAATGTCTAATTCGTCTGAACTGTCAACATTATTTATCCACAAGTTAAAATTTGGGTTTCAAAATGAACAAAAATATTTATTCGGTTGAAGAAAAGGTTTTCATTGTGAAAACATTTTACGGCGGCAATAGTCTGCGGGTAGTCCGTGACTTATTTTCTGTAAAATTCAATAACAGTCCTATTCCTTCGGTAACAACAATAAAAAATTTAGTTAAGAAATTTGAAGATACTCGTAATTTTTACTAATAAATTTACTTGGTTTTTATTTAGATAATTCTGATTCGCTTATTATTATTACCTAGTTGCTAATTCCTTATTGTTCGCTAACTTAAATTTTACTGGGATTATGAGAAATTTAACAAGTGATAACGTGGAGTGAAACAAAACTAAAATTAATCTTATCATTTATTTTTTAGTCGTTCCAAGAAATCTAAATGTTGAGGTAGAGGAAATGGTAATAGGTCTGATAACTGCTAGTCCAACATATAGTTTAAGGTCTATTGCCCTAGAATGTAATGTTTCAAGAGAAACTGCCCGTAACATATTAAAAAAAACAAATATCATCCCTTTAAATTCCAATGTCACCAAGAGTTACTTCCTTTTGACGAAGAATCAAGGCAAACTTTCTGTGAAGAAATGCAAGAACGGGCTAATCGGGATTGCAGCTTCCTCTCATTAATTTGTTTTACCGATGAGTGTACCTTCACTTTAGTTTAAATGAAGAGCTAAATTCACAAGACGTTAGGCATTGGACCCAGGAAAATCCCAGAATAAATCTAGCCACTACAACGCAATACCCTCAAAAAATCAATATTTGGGCAGGCATTTTTAATAATCGCATTATAGGACCATTTGAAATACAGGGAAATTTAAATTCAGAAACTTATATAGATCTTTTAATTAACCATATTGGCCCTGGATTAGAAGAAGTTGCACATGCGAATCGGGAGGTATGGTTTCAACATGACGGATGCCCAGCACATTTTGGAGCACAAGTAAGGGAATTATTAAATGAAATATTTCCAGAGAGCTGGATTGGTCGAGGTGGTGCTATAAGCTGGCCAGCTGGATCTCCCGATTTGGCACCGTGTGCCTTTTTCTTGTGTGGTCATTTAAAAAATAAGATTTATAAAACTCGTTACCCAAATATTGATTCTTTAAGGAATGCTATTTTTGCGGAATGCAACTTAATAAACGATCGGCAACTTGCGAATGTGAGAAATTCTTTCTATAATAGGCTGGGATACTGTCTGATACAGAATGGGGGTTTATTTGAATATTTGTTATAGTTGTTTTTCTTTTTTATGTTACTTTCATTTCATTGTATATTAATAAGTTTTTGTCCTTACCTAGATATGAAATAAATAAGTACTTATTAAATTGCCAGATTACAAAATTCATTAGAGCAAAATAAACAAATGTTGCCGCTTGTTAAATTTTTCATAATTACAGTAAAATTAAAGTAATTTAATTTTTATTATTTTATTTTACTGCTTTAACATTTTCCCAAAAACTTTTTAATAGGTTAGACGACACCTACAATTTACCCTAAACTATGGACCAGCATTCACCAACGAAACATCCACACCAGTAATCAATTAATTGTCAACTATAAGTAATGACAATAATAATGTGAATGAGAATAATCTAAATAAAAAAACAAGTTTATGTATTAGTAAAAATTAACTTCTTTCGATGAAAGATTCCCAGCCTTCAAATTTCTTACTAAATTATTTGTTGTTATACCGAAGGAATAGGGCCGTTATTGAATTTTACAGAAAATAAGGCACGGACTATACGCGCAAACTATTGCCGCCGGCGCCGTAAAATATTTTCACAATGAAAACCTTTTCTTGAACTGAATAAATATTTTTGTTCATTTTTAAATGTTGACAGTTCAGAAAATCCATAAAAATCAAAGACGTCCGTGATTAGAATAAATTAAGTTGTCATGGATAATCTGATAAATTTCTGTGTTTTAGTTAGAAAATTATTAATGTAATTTTTGCTTTTAATGCTTTAATAAATTGGAAAGTTGTAGAGTTTTTGATATCCTCATATGCAGAAAAAAATAATCTTTCGATTGCTACCTTTACCACCACTGTAACTACACATGGGAAGCAGGAATCCCCAAAAATGTAATTGCCCATGTTATTTCCCCATGTACACATGGAAGTTTGTCACACGGTATAATAACAGCATGGCTAGTGCGTCTGCCTGTTGATCGGATGGTCCCTAGATCAAATCCTCCCCATCGTATTTTTGTAATGATTCCGTTTTACACTTTTTATACAAAAACCAGTGCCAGTCGTTGGCATATATAGGTACTTAGTATTATTTTTTTAAAACTATATTTAAAAACTACCAAACAACGCTAACTTATATTGTGCTTATACATATTTAGTAAGATGAGCTGATATCACATAATACGCGAGCTATCTATTAAATGGGCGTGTCTTGTGCTGGCGTTACGTACATTTAGTAAACACGTGTCCCGTACAACCGACGTATTACAAACTTAAAGTTCTCGTCCATTTTATTCAATTGAGATTGTTTTTAATTATCTACGCTGGCTGGTAACAAATTAATGCCGCTGCATGTATTGCAAAAATATATATAATAAATTTAACTTACACTCTAAAAATTCTTTTCATAAAACTGAAAAGTGCTGCTCAAAATTATTCTCGCAAGTAGGAGCTTCCAAGCTTCCAGAAAATTGGTCAATTATCTAGATAGGTATCACGAAGTGTACTTGACTGTGGCTTCAAAAATAATTACGACTTAACTTCTCTAATAGCTTCAAATACATGTTATTAAGTACTGGTTTCTAGACATATCACGCAACTTTCCAAAGTTTGTTTTGAACCAATTTTTTACAAAAAGACACCAACACTTCGAGCAGGTTTAAAAGTTCATTTCGGTGTTTCAGCATCAACCAACCAATATACCTATACACTTATAGCGCTGAAGCACAGAAGTTGATATTATGTAGGTACATCATGAACTACCAAGAAGTAAACTTTGAGTACCTGCGTACTAATATTTTTTCCCTTGGTTTGATCAACTTCAGTCAGAACCTGTAGCTTCATCGTGTTATTCATGATCATTCAACATATAACTTTAAATCTCTATCCCCAATTCTTAATCCCTTATCCTCGTGGGTTTCACCAATTATTCTTTTGACCTGCTACTTCGCCTTTTAGTTAGTATTCCTACATTATTTATGATACAGTATTATTGTCTCTCTCACTTGACCGAATCAAGTCTCTAGCTATCGTCAATAATACCTACGCTATCAATACCTATTAAGTAAGTACAAAAAGCAGTACCGACGCGGTCCTTACTGAGGACTTATCATCATTTAGTGGCGACATTAAATACATCAACGGAAGCTAAACCCGATACGAAACTTTTATAAAGTAGTTTCCGCGATAAAGGAAAGTGATCGTTAGGATCATCCCTTGCTATCAGGCCGCTTTGAGTGGCAATCGTCGTAATACCTTCTTGTTTGTGGCTCCGATTTGAAATTAATACCCGTTTGGATTACCTGTCCAATAGACTACCTCATTTTTAACACCAGACTCGGGGTTTTAATATTACTGTATAGTAGAAACAATTCTCATGACACCAGTAACATACTTTTATGTATCTTTTTTAATTATTGACAATTTTCTGAAAATTATAGGAAATTCTCGAGGACATTGTGCGATGTGACATTCCAGGACTATTCGATGAATTCGTTTATTGGGAAAGACAGAGGGTAGGTTTAAGTTCGGAACTCTTGAAGAATTTGGTAGGTAGGTATTAAATAATCTGGTCTAGGTCGAATGGAATACGACTTATGAAAGAAAAACAAAAGATTGTATAATTATTATACGAGTGAGTTATTAACAAGTTAACGATAACCATAAGTGGAATACTGTACTTTATCTGCATGAACTCATGCGAAGTTGTACTTTTACGTCCACATTAGACCCCTTATAATAGAAAAATGTAAATGCAGGGCTCGGAAAATTAATTATTTTGACGACGTTTCGGTTGGGGTGAAGGGCTGAAACTTTTCCACAATATACATACCATGTGACAAACTTCCATGTGCACATGGGGAAATAACATGGGCAATTACATTTTTGGGGATTTCTGCTCCCCATGTGTAGTTACAGTGGTGGTAAAGGTAGCAATCGAAAGATTATTTTTTTCTGCGTATGAGGATATCAAAAACTCTACAATTTTCAAATTTATTAAAGCATTAAAAGCATTAATTGCATTAATAATTTTCTAACTAAAACACAGAAATTTATCAGATTATCCATGACAACTTAATTTATTCTAATCACAGACGTGGATTTTCTGAACTGTCAACATTTAAAAATGAACAAAAATATTTATTCAGTTCAAGAAAAGATTTTCATTGTAAAAATATTTTACGGCGGCAATAGTTTGCGCGTAGTCCGTGCCTTATTTTCTGTATAACAACAAATAATTTAGTAAGAAATTTGATGGCTGGGAATCTTTCAAAGAAGTTAATTTTTACTAATAGATATAAACTCGTTTTTTTATTTAGATAATTCTCATTCACATTATTATTGTCATTACCTATAGTTGACAATTAATTGATTACTGGTGTGGATGTTTCGTTGGCGAATGCTGGTCCATAGTTTAGGGTAAATTGTAGGTGTCGTCTAACCTATTAAAAAGTTTTTGGGAAAATGTTAAAGCAGTAAAATGAAATAATAAAAATTAAATTACGTTAATTTTACTGCAATTATGAAAAATTTAACAAGCGGCAACATTTGTTTATTTTGCTCTAATGAATTTTGTAATCTGGCAATTTAATACTTATTTATTTCATATCTAGGTAAGGACAAAACTTATTAATATACAATGAAATTAAAGTAACATAAAAAAAGAAAAATAACTATAACAAATATTCAAATAAACCCCCATTCTATATCAGACAGTATCCCAGCCTATTATAGAAAGAATTTCTCCCATTCGCAAGTTGCCGATCGTTTATTAAGTTGCATTCCGCAAAAATAGCATTCCTTAAAGAATGAATATTTGGGTGACGAGTTTTATAAATCTTATTTTTTAAATGACCCCACAAGAAAAAGTCACACGGTGCCAAATCGGGAGATCTAGCTGGCCAGTTTATAGCACCACCTCGACCAATCCAGCTCTCTGGAAATATTTCATTTAATAATTCCCTCACTTATGCTCCAAAATGTACTGGGCATTCGTCATGTTGAAACCAGACCTCCCGATTCGCATGTGCAACTTCTTCTAATGCAGAGCCAATATGGTTAATTAAGAGATCTAAATAAGGTTCTGAATTTAAATTTCCCTGTATTTCAAATGGTCCTATAATGCGATTATTAAAAATGCCTGCCCAAATATTGTTTTAATTTGAAAATTATTAGTGTAATTTTTGCTTTTAATGCTTTAATAAATTGGAAAGTTGTAGAGTTTTTGATATCCTCATACGCAGAAAAAATTAATCTTTCGATTGCTACCTTTACCACCACTGTAACTACACATGGGGAGCAGGAATCCCCAAAAATGTAATCGCCCATGTTATTTCCCCATGTACACATGGAAGTTTGTCACACGGTATATCAACGCGTGGGATTTCGGGAAATTATAAAATTTTAGAGGATCATTTATCGGGGTCAACGAAAATTACAATTTACCCCAAAAAGTGACAGAGCTTTGCAAAGAAAATTACTTCGGGTGGTAAATGTTATCGCTGAGAGATGACACTCGGCGATCTAGTTACCAATAATTGGGACACGAATAATCCAGAATTACCGATCGGTATCTCGAAAACTGCAAGTGCGGCGCGGCCTGAAAGAGGCCGATATTCCAAAGAGGCGAAAAACTCCAAGTCCAAGTTTAGATTTCTTGCTACTCCTTCCGAACACTTCGAAAGAATTAAAATGGATATAGCGGATGCGCCCGTTTATTTGCCATAAGGTGACGTCGGATTTGCGACCTCGGGGTGATTTATACAAATTTTAAAGGGGAAAAACAGAAAAGATGAACTTTTAACATTTCTCACGCTGTGACGGTAGTGGAGGGATGAAACGCGAATAATAGTACTTGGTCTGGTAGAGCATCGCAGTCTCATTCAGGAAAAAGTACAAATTCCTTTTCCGGACGGTTACTTTAGAAGCAAGAAAACCCCGAATTTTACTGCGCCTTAAAAAATGATGCTTGCTTTCGAGGGTAAATAAACCCTGATCGGAGAGATACTTTTAAAAAAATATTGTCTTTTGGATTGCACATTCGTCCGTCGAACCGATTTATATTGCACCCGACAGTTTTCGCAAAAATGGCGGGGGTTGATAAATGAAATCTCCACTTCGGACGCCACTGGAGGCCAGAAGAATTTTGTTTAAGAAAAATTTGCAACGGCCCTGAGATACTACAAAGTCCATACTTTAATCTTTGGCGACTAGAAAGAACTTAGGTCAAAAATTAAATCCTTCATGGCGTCTCGAAAAGTTCGTTATTGGAGCTTTCCGAAAAGAGAGTACACCTCTCTGGTTTTTCTTTAATAATTTTTTAAAATGTTGACCGATTTCTACTTTCGCGACAGATATCGAAAGGGCGAGTTTCGAAGAACCTTATTCTTATCACAACATGTGTGGAGCCTCCCGCAGGAAAAAGAGACGAGCATAAGAAAATAGAAGATTTCGTAAAACACGTACTGCGGAGAAAATTATTTCCCTTAGCAACTGCGGCTCGAGGGGGATGATTTTCGAGTATTATTTTTCTGATCGATGGGGCTGTAGGAATCCGCTTTCAAAATTATCCAACGCCCCCACGCCCCTTTGTTTGGCCAGAAGAAAAAACTACCCTTAATTTGAGAGTGCCGCATCTCTCTTGTCGTTCGACTTGCGCATTCGGGACTTCCACTATGACCTACAACTTTTGTGGGCGGAATAGCGAGCGACGGTCATTTTTCCGCGCGGCTCGCCGGTTCTTCTGGGTGCGAAGTAACATTATCGACCCCTTCCAGTATACACCGATTTTGTTATCGCTTGACAGCAGGGTGTTTTAACGGAGGTGCAAAAATCACAAGTGACCCTATCGTTTACATCAGGGGGATTCAATTTAAGTTTTTTTAGACGCTAGTTCTTTCTTGCGAATTTTTGAATACGGTATAGCTTTTCTGATTTCATTGATAAGTGTACAAGGTGTCCCAAACTGGACGCGTTCTTATGGGAACACCCCTTATTTAATGAGAAAACCACTGGTGCAAACAAAACTTTGCTATCTCTTATCGTTTGGCCGCTAGAGGGCGATTCTCAAATTTCGTCGATTTCTTTTATGTCCTATAACTTGTTTATTAATAAAGATAATTAATTTTGGTAAAAACTTTCTTAAGGCACTTTTTACCTTAAAATCTATTGCAATAGGCAGTTTCTTTACAGGGCGTTTAGATTTTCGTGCACCACCCCAAACTCATTTTTTTATATAGACCACCCTATATATTATGAGATTTTTGAAAAGCTCCTAAAATTTCCTAAATTTTGATGTATCACTTGTCATGTTTATCTTAAAAACCATTAGCAACATTTAAAGAATTATTAATTTAATATAATAACTAGGAGTAATCTTATCATGAAACTTTAGATCTGTGGTTTTAATCATAAGATGTTAGCATCCTATGTCATTTTATTAGTCATGGCAATCTTGATTTCTGTAGGCACAATATTTTAATTTTTAAATCGTAATGTTGCTAATCGTTTTTAAGATAAACATGACAAGTGATACATCAAAATTTAGGAAATTTTACGAGATTTTCAAAAATCTTATAATATATAGGGTGGTCTATATAAAAAAAATGAGGATGGGGTGGTGCACGAAAATTTAAACGCCCTGTAAAAAACTGCCTATTGCAATGTATTTTACGGAAAAAAGTGCCTTAAGAAAGTTTTTACCAAAATTAATTATCTTTATTAATAAACAAGTTATAGGACATAAAAGAAATCGACGAAATTTGAGAATCGCCCTCTAGCGGCCAAACGATAAGAGATAGCAAAGTTTTGTTTGCGCCAATGGTTTTCTCATTAAATTTGAGCTCCGGACACCTTGGTTAATCTTTTTCTATCTCTTCAAATAAGAGCGCGCCCAGTTTGGGACACCTTGTACAAATTAGCACATATTCGAAATATTCTTGGTTCTTTTGCTGAGACCCATTCTTTTCAAGAATATGTAATAGGTTTCCATATCATCACACACTACATGAAAACGCTGTTTATCTTGCTTTGAGTACCTACCATTAAATTATGACAGTATATTGAATTTAGTTCATATATTTTCCTAACTATACCGTTTAAAATAGATCAGATAGATAGATCAAATGAGCACTATTGGTTCTCAGTTTTGAATCACCCTGTAGGTATAATAAGTAGTTTCAAAAAAGTGTGTGATGACATAAATATTTGAAAATATGAAGAAGCAAAAGGATTTATTTCATAAACGTATACGAATTCTGGTATTAAATCCATTAATTTGAAATAACTGAACCATTTAACACTCAACAGCAGCAATTAAGAGTTGGGCTATGCGGGTATACACGCTGTAATTTATTCCGGTCATTTAAAGACATTATAAAGTTCAAGGAAAGTTAACGTTTCTAATAATATAAAAAAAATTAGTCGGCTAGCCAATTTTGCGGTTGAACTTTGTTATTGTTCTTTCAGTTGCTGTTTTCTGCAAATAAATTGAACAAGTTCTTAGATTTGCTGACGCCTTAATAAATAAAAGTTTCAAATGAAACAATTACGTGTTCAATTGGCTTCTATGTAATATTTTTATGACTTTTTGAAACAATAGCACTTCTCAAATTAAGCGTCCTTATTTAGACTTGGACAACATAACCTAACATATTTTCTTTTACTTACCCACTCCTCTTACATTAGTTCAAAACCCACCCTTTAAATCGGTCGCACACTGATAAATTCAGACCATATGTGTGCACTTTAATATAGCAGTTAAAACCATTTCACGCTTCATAGTTTCATAAGCCCGTGTTGCCGACGTCATAGGCGGCTCGGGATTATTTTCAGCCAAACGAAAAAAAATGCAACAAATACGCTACAATATTATACCGAATGACTTTACGTCTTCCAACACTGGAGACGCTGATAGGGGTGTCTGTAGATTATCTCTCAAGGCCCCTCGAACTCGTTCGTGTGAAATACTCTAATAATCGTATATGTTTCAATTAGTTCGAATACTATAATCGCAAGGTAATGAGGTGAATGGTGGCATTGTATTTGAGCGGCTTCACAAAGGGCCTCCTTCAGAATAACAACGCAGTGGCTTATTGAGTATCATGCATTATAACGAGCAGTGATTGAAATATATCTTGAGTTAGAAGACATTCGTATCTATCACCGGTAGTACCCCTACATTCCTATCGCGTTTACTTGTCTTTGTTTTTGAAAATTACCATGATGGTAGGTAGTATAATGCGAATACAGCAGTGCGTATAGAATTTTAGTTTAAACACTTTTTTTGCAAAAAAGGTTTTTGTATTATAGCACCTGCAAACTTTAATTATTTATTGCTGGTTATTTGTTGCTTAATTACCTACTTATTGTAGATCTTATTTGGTGGCCAGCCATATTTCGGAAACTATATTCATTAATAAAACTAAAAATAAATTATGAAACATAAAATGTATAAGTAGGTAGCATCCCTCTTAAATATTTTATGTTACAATGTAGAGCATTTCGGAATTTACACCCTACCAGCACGAGACTGAAAATAAACCTTCGTTTTATAGCAAGTCTGCTTATTAGATCAATATATTATGTATCATTCCTTCAGCTTCCTTACGAGCACAGCTGGAACTGATTCGTTGGTCAGGTGCCGAAAGAGTAACAGCTACAAGAGCGGCTCAGATGTATATTGATAAAATGTGGTGTCTAAATTATAAGAAATTAAAATATATTGATATGGAATGAAATATATGGTAATAACCTTTGGCGAGTGCTCTCCCAAAGGTACTAAAATACCTGTGATTGATTTTATATGTTGTTTATTGGGCCGTAAAACAAGTTTACGTGATTTGAGGCAATGGCCATTACACTTTACCATGTGTGGACCTGATACACATAAAATGCACGTAGGGATTCATTTTGCTTGTTTAGTATCGATATTTCGCAACCTACATACTAAATAAATATCAGATTTCGTGATTTACGCCGGTAATGACTTGCTTCCAAAATATCAAAGCATAAAATTTTAAGTACGTTGTTTATAAATTTTTGTATGGGCAAATTAATTTCGGCCCGAGGAGACAGATGAGATCTTGCAGCAAGATGCTTGGAGAAGTTCGTATAAAATCGGTATCCCATAAATGGGTTTTCCAATTTAGTCGATAAGGCTGCTGAAGATTTAATTGAGATATTAGTATGTAGGTTATCTGATGCCAGTAGCTTTCGAATTTTGATTAACTTGTGCACCAGACTTGCCTGCAAATGGGCTTGGATTACTCCAAACATTAACCCTCTGCTACGCTGCGCTCGCAACACCTTTGTCTACCTACAGCAGATGATCTTGCAACTGCTCCAGCTTGTGAAAATGGTGTTGTCTTGATGTGTAATTACTTTGTTTCTGTTTAGATGTCTGGGCTCCAATATCAGTCTTCTTGTAGTTCAATGTGAAGAAAAAATTTATAGTTAAAAAATTCTTTTATTTCTTGTTGTAGGTAGGTATTATACAGTCGTATAAAAATTAAAACATGCCTCACAGTAATACCTTCATCATATATTCGATAAATCCCATACTGTGTATTATTAAAATCCTGCTACCCCATTTCCTGCCTCACGATATGTATTGAGACAACGGAAACAGTCTTTCCCACTCTGCATAACGTTGGTCGAAGAAATCCTCCTCAATTTTCAGTTTATTACCAATATCCAAAAACTTCTGACATTCTAATGTGAACGGTTCCCATTTTGTGTTGTCCAGCTTGTCTGTTGCCTCAGGAATGGGTTTTCTGCGTTAGGAACAACGAAAATGAAAGTTCAATATAAGGCTGAATAACATTATATAGGGCGACAAAGAAAGCTCAATTCGGAAAAGTCTTAAAAATCCGGTAATTTTAAAATATTTAAATTACTTTCTTTGAGGTGTACCATTTATAGAACAGAATATCCCCATGATGATGGTTCGCGTTCATTCATTTTAATTTAAGATTAGGTAAGTTAAAATGTATTCTTTATTTGAGGCAAATAAATGATTTGGTAGCTACAAATATATCATTTACTTGTCACAACTAAGTAATATATTTTAACAAAATATTATTTATTTTTGTCAAATAAATTATGAAATTAACTGAAATAAAATTTCTAAGTACATGATTTAGTTAATTGAACTGACATATGTTCATTCCGTCGTTTACAGGTCTACCATTTATTTCGCAGAAATAAAATTCACACTTATATAAATAAGCTTTTTTCTCAGTGCGGAAAAGAGCTATCTATGGTCTTTTGAACATAAGATGTTGCGTGGAAGGTTCCTTGACTGTCTAGCAGCTGACGGCTACCTACTATTTATTTCTATGGTTAAATGACGGTATACTAACCCTGTACGAGCAAAATTGGCCCACATAGTAGTCAACTTCTCCAGTGTCGGAATTTCAGGATCTGTGTTCTTAAACTCCGGGAATATCTTTGATATATAGAAAAAGTAAATTAAATCGTCGTGGTGGACAACCCCTATAATTTACAGAAAAGATGAAATATTAGTATTTCTATTTATAATTTGCATTTAAGGAAATAATTTACCATAAGGAACAGTGCCGTTGCTGTCGGGCAAGTAAAAATGGCTGTAACGCCCTCTGAAGCTGAACCTGTAATAATAGACAGGTTTGTCGTTCTTTTCTGCCAGTAGTTTAGCAGCCCTGTTTACCCCAAAACCAGTAAGGGAATCGGCATAGAGCTAGAAAAGAGAAAAAACCGCGGGAAATTTAAGAACTTTCAATAACGAGATAAAACGGATGCGTATACAAATTTTAGATCAAGAATCATTGTGCATGAGAAAAGAAGCAAAATTAAATGTTCCTACCTGTGCTAAAGCAGGAAGAACAGAAACGTCAAGAGTTCTGTCTCCAAAGTAGAAAGTTCTAAGAGCTTTACTTATAGCTTTGGACTTTTCGGTATTCCTTTCGTACGCGAAAATAATGGGAGCGTACTTTTCGAAGTCCTTGTCCAGTTGTCCAATCAGAGAGGCATTGTGAGCTAGAACTAGAAAGAAACGTTGAAAGAATGTTCACTCATTCGATCCATTCAAAAATAAAAGAGAACTTCAAACTAGAATGTAAATTTTTGTATCAGGACTTAAGCCGTTGATGGAAGATCTTCTCCCAATTCTACTAATGTCGACTACTGCAAAAACTTATGGTTTGAATAATATGGAAACTTACCATATGCTCTATTTGCGAATTCATCAAACGTTACACCAGTCATAACTGGTACCTTTGCAAACTGACCGTTTGATACCAGCTGTATAGGATGCTCCGTTAAGAATCTTTCTTGTCCAAAATCCGGTTCGATAACAGGTTGCCAGAGCAAAACAGGCTCAGTACCAAATTCCTATCATTATTAATAAAACAGATCTTCAAACAACGTGAAGTCAAATTTCAAAAAAATACTCACGGCGAAACCGAAAAATGAATCACCTAACTCATCTGCAGTTTTAGTTTTTAGGCAGTTTATAATGTTGACTGATGTGTCATTCGGACATCCCAACAAATATGCTTGTTTTTGGGCAATATGGAATTGGTGTGTTGGAGCAGATTGCTGACCAAAGATAGTACCGCTCATCATGATGGCTTTGTGAAATAAGCCTGGAAATAAAAATAAAATGGAAAACAATCAGATGACTTTCAAGTTCTTCAACCAAAATTGAAACTTTATTTTCTTTCAACAATATTTCTTGAACTTTTATTGTCTGTTTCTGCCTTATCAGAAGTCAAATAAAGTGTTTCGAAAATGCTGTTCGATTTTGCCAGAGGGTCAAATGAATTACAATCTTTCACATACCTTGTGTCATAGGTGAAACAAGATGCAGTGACACACTAAAACCGCCAGCACTATATCCAGAAATGGTTATCGAATCTGAATCTCCACCGAACGCAGCAATATGCTCCTTCACCCATTTCATAGCGACTACTTGATCCTTTAATCCATTGTTTCCCGGTGCTTCTTTGTCGCCCGTGCTTATGAATCCTAAGGAACCCAGACGGTAGTTGGTGGTTACAAGAACAATTTTTTGGTCCATGTAGTATTGAGGCCCGGTCCAATCACTATGACTGGTTACTGAGTAGAAACCACCAGAGTGGAAATATATTATTACTGGTAGCTTGGGGTGATCGTTGCCCTTGGGCAGCTGGAATTAAAATTTGGTAATGTAGCTTCGGATAATTTTCAAAACACAATGGCAGAACAGACCTTAGTGGTGTAGACGTTTAGAAAGAGACAGTCCTCTGACTTAGGTTCGAACCCTGGTTGAGGACAAGATGGGCCATCGACAGTGGCATCGTAGACGCCTTTCCATTTCTCCACGGGAACGGGGGGCTACAATTTCAATTAATTTATCAAAAATATTTTGAATATACTCTGTATCGCCTACCTGAAAACGCAATTCGTTAATAGGTGCTTTGGCATATCTGATCCCTCTAAAGGCATAGAATTGTTTTTCTAATCTGGTCGTCAATATAGAGCCTTCAATTTCTCCAAGACCTATTTTAACATGGGGCGAGTTTGCACTATTTTGAAGCGGAGACTTGTTATAAGGCTGATGTGAAGAAACCAGGACGATTCCAACGAAAAGTACTAAAATTATTTGCGTGGTCATACTAAAAGAAAAATTATACCATTAACAATAACAATTCGTAGGATTCCGATAAAAATAAATGTAAACAAAATTAACAAAACGTTACAAAACAATAGTCCTAAAATAAATCATTATTTGTTATGATGGATTATCAAGATTACAATATTTAATTAACTAAAAAACAGTTTTCTTGATAAACAAGTATGTTGATGAATCAGTTTTAAACCTTGTGCTATATTGTTGCAAATATTTAAACTTCTTTTATTCCTGCATTCAGATTAATGACCTTGATTACTATTTCCAAAACTTGTGACAAGCTGTATGTATTAGAAAATAATTTTTGAAACATACCTAGGTATTGTAAGTACGGTGAATTATTTATTATCTAAAATATTAGTAACCAGTTTTATCGTATAATGACAGGAACATAATATGTTTACTCAATAATACTAGGTAAGTACTCGAAGTGTAGTTTTATTGAACTTTTGTTGCAAAATCAAGTAGACAAAGGTAGCAACAAATAAGATTCTGTTAATGCTTTCAGACAACTCTGGTTGTATTCAAATTGGCGAAGATATACCTACAGTAGCAAACATGTAAGAAAAAATTTACCCTTTTCCAATAATTATGTTTGATTATTTTTTTTTCCAAGTTTAAAAGACATAGGTATACGTATGTAGGAACAAATGTGTACCTATCATCTATTTTAAATTAATGCTTACTTGGAATTTTGTCACCTGTAGTTATACAAACTGCTAATGCAATACCACCGCCACAATAACACTTCTGTGCCGCTACTCGGCGACTTATATAGAATATGTTATCATATGGGAAGAACCCATTTCGTCATTTGAATTACTTGAATTGCAGTTCTGAATCTCTGCCACTGACCTTCCAAGAACATTGTAAATTACTGCAGTAAACAGCATTGTTTATTATTGTTATTCCTTCTGAACTAGTACTTTGTTTCGGGTTTTCCAAGTTTAAATATGGATGTACCTACACGTAGTATAACTTTACGTTCACTATATTCATGTATGTTAAGACGTATATTTAGAGGAATAGGTTTTAAATTGACAAGCAGTCAATAATAATTTTTATGCAACAGAGGGATTTCTGTAGTGAAAAAACGAACTAGCTCCGACCGGGAATCGAACCCGGGTCTTTCACTTGCCGGACAACTGCTCTAACCAACTGAGCTATAGGCACCGCACATTCGTCGCGATTAGTCCAATTAGTGTTTTATTCAATATATTTGAATTTTTCCACCGCATTCATTCACAGCTTATGTAGGACTTTCTCTCGCGACGAGTGTCCGGCGCCGATAGCTCCGCAAGTCGCTCGGCAAGTGAAAGACCCGGGTTCGACTCCCAGTCGGCGCTATTTTCCCATTTTTCGCGCGAGAGAACCCGCTGTTGCATCATTCTTCTTTAATTTACTGCTTGACCTCCCTAGTACCAAAACTATTACCAGCCAGCTAATAATTTCCTTATTTCTGCATAAGTACCCGGCTGAAGATAATGTAAATACTTTGTACGCTGCGAAAATAGTTAAAAAAAGTATACAAAAATTTAAACATGTTTTGTTAGAGATAATCTCTATATAAACTGTTAAAAATTGCTCATTCCTGATTAGTGATTACTACTACATAATTGCCCCTTATTCATATCTGACTTGATAGTAGTAAATAAATAAGTTATATTGCATTGTCCACGTATGTAACAGATTCACGGTACTGATGAGTCCCGCAAAGGTCTGCAGTTTTCCAAACACAGTAGGACATTGTGCTGTTTCTTTTTCTTTAATGAAAAACAAAAACTGGAATAGTTACAAAAATTTGCTTTAGCACTGCTACCCAAAATACACACCCCACAAAAAATAGGTGGGTTTGCTACGTTCGAATTTATCAGTGATTTGCGAGATTTAACACTGAGCGTAGTACCAAAAAAACTTATGGAATATTTACTCAATGGAGGAGCTCCCCACTAACTACCCAAAAATTTTAAGATTATCCGGCAAGGGTGGCTCGAATCCCCCACAATCGCGGCTGCAATAGAATACTATTACAGTTCATAATCAGTAGCGGCTCGTAATAATGGGCTCTAGGGCGCTGCCCTCCCAAAGATTTCTAAAAGAAAATTAAAGAAAGTCATAAGTAACGAACTTTCATCTTTTTAATTTTTATCTAATTAAGCATAATAAAATATGATATATTTATATGGAATAATGGTTTCCGGGCTGATTGCCACGTCGTCGTTGGTAATCTGTAACACTAAAATTAACATTAACACTTGACGTTTCGACTCTCATATCGGAGTCTTCTTCAGAAGCTATTCTGAAACTGAAAATCCTATCGCAGGTAACCCACTGCCCTGGACACAGCGACTCTGAAGCCGAAGTGTTGGTTCAGGTATGTGGATGATACCTTCATCGTATGGCCCCATGGATCGGACGCCCTCGGAAATTTCAAGGACCATCTGAACGGACTGCACCCCAACATACAATTCACGATGGAAATGGAGAAAGACGGCGCCCTCCCATTCCTAGACGTCCTCGTCAACCGCAAGACTGATGGAACCCTGGGACACAAAGTATACCGGAAGCCCACGCACACGGATCGCTATTTAAATGCCGCTTCCCATCATCACCCGGCACAGAAACAGGTAACCATCAACACCTTGGTGCACAGAGCCCACCAAATCAGCGAACCGGAACATTTGGAGGAAGAACTAGCGCATTTGAAGACAGCCCTAAGGAAGAATGAATATTCTCTACGAGCCATAGAGCATGCTATCAGGAAGAGCGACCCACAGCGAAAAGAACCAGAAATCTACATTGCGACGGCCTACCTTCCTTACATAGATGAATGCACGGACAGAATCGGACGCCTACTCAACAAACACAAGATCAACGTAGTGTCCAATCCGCCTGGAAAGATTGCTGCAAGTTTCCCTAGGACCGTAGGAGAGCAGAAGAAGCATGAAGGACCAGGAGTATACAGCATCCCATGTATCTGTGGTAAGGAATACATCGGAGAAACGAAGAGACACATCAGCACAGGAGGGACGTCAGGAACCAACGGACGGAGAAGTCAGCAGTAGCGGAACACTCCTCTTTGCCAGGACACGAGATTCGTTTCGAGGATGCTAAGGCGCTAGCAAGGATTCCCAATTTTTGGCCCAGACGGATCAGGGAGGCTATAGAGATCTTCAAGAGACCCAACTTCAACAGAGATGGAGGAATGGACCTACCGGTTGCTTGGAAATCACTGTTCCATGAAAACGTCGCGCTTCAGTGATTACCGGCGAGTATAAATAGAGTTACCTGCGATAGGATTTTCAGTTTCAGAATAGCTTCTGAAGAAGACTCCGATATGAGAGTCGAAACGTCAAGTGTTAATGTTAATTTTAGTGTTACAGATTACCAACGACGACGTGGCAACCAGCCCGGAAACCATTATTCCATGGACAACGGCCACGAAAGCCTTAAGAAGAAATTAATATATTTATATGTTTAAACTCCTATGATATTCATAGCGTACACTCCTAATCGATTATTCAGCCTGCAGGTTAACCCAGCTGGAATGAGTGGAGCGATGCGCGCCTAGAATAGATAATACAAGACCGGTGCGAATCAGCTTGCCGCCCGGATTGACTAAACATATACCGTACATCATACAAAATGAAAAATAAAAAAACAAGGTTTTTGCTTTAGAATTTTAACAAAACAATACTGAAACTGTTCACATTTTCATAAACTGAATCACAGTACAAGCATTTATAAATATAAACCATAAACACACTACTTAATTACTAACACCACATAATAGGCAACAGTAAATAACTTATTACATATCAGGCGGAAAGCTCCGATGGGGTTTCAAATTATTATAAACATTTTTAACCCCCAGAGACTGACCTGTAATCTCATAAACAAGTTTATAGGCATCATCCTAAATTTTCTCCTGGACAACGACCGGTCCTTTATAATAAGGATCTTTTGATTTCGCCCATTTCGGCAAACGATAAGTCGTGTGCTTTGACCAGCAATTTCAAATCGAACAAGACGAATACAATTTTGGTGCCGTCGCTTCCTTCGCTCGGCGCGAGAAAACACATTTTCACGAATCCAAATCTCTTAAACTGGATTATTTTATTTTTCTTCTTAATTTTTTTTTAACTTTTTGACCCAACTTCCATCTTCGTAACTTCCAAACGCGTTTCGTTGAGAATATCATTTCTAATGTTGCCTTCACCTGGATTTCCAGATACAACATCTTCAACTATATTTTCGAACCCTTTTCAGTATTCAACGTTGAAATCATTGGGGATTGCTGTCGGGTAAGAACCCCCATAAAAAAGCTTAAAATTAAAATAATTTCGTGTTCATACACATCTCTTAAACCAGGTTTATTCGAAAATATATCCCATTCCTATAGTTCAACAATAATCCATGTGATTTTTTTCTTATTTGTCTCGCCAAAACTTCCTGGTCTACTGCGAAAAGATAAAATTTTGTTGGATGAATGAATAAACGAAAGCCTGAAGTAGGAACGACTTGTTAAACTCTAAGTTTGGCACCGTTAGCTCTCTTCCAAGACTGACGATAAACAGTTAAACTGCTTGTCTTGAATCATTTTCAGAAGAAAATAAATAAAACAGGTTGGACGTAAATTTCAAGTCGATATCGATCCCTGCAATGATCTGTAACAGAACAAACAGAAAATGACATAAATACAGGTTGCATTTGATTTACGGTCTTGTAGCAGTCGCCACTGGAAGATTGTTCCTTGAGACTGTTATCTCGCCGTTCAATTTCGTTTCTGTTGAGAATAGGATTTTTATGCAAAGTTATGCAGCATAAATCTTTGTAACCCTTGCTAAAGTTCGAGAATTTATGCGTTATTTAATATCTTTCTGCAGGTAAGTAGAATTTTAATTTAATGCAGATGATTAACATATTTTTTATTTGATTTGACTCTATGGGATATACACATTTATTTCAATTATTATTAATATATGCCTTGAATAAATGTTAAATTCAAGCTGAAGCGGCGCATTTTTACGTCTAAAAGCTATATTTAGTGTTTGATATTAACAGCATTACTTGTTACGGAAATATTGTCTTAATAAATAATGTTTTTATCCGATGGTAATATGATTAGATGCACTTCAAACGGGGGGTTGACAACTTCGGAATTACTTATACTTATACATATACCTGTAATTAGTTTGGAATTACTGGAATTATTTGGAATTACCGGAATTACCGCAATTACTATAGAATTATCGGAATTACTGTGGAATTTCTGGAATTACATTCAATTATTGGAATTACCGGAATTTATTTGGAATTACTGGAATTATCGGAATTACTATGGAATTACTGGAATTACCATGGAATTATTGGAATTACTTTGGAATTACTGGAATTATATGGAATTACTGGAATTGTATGTAAGTAATTTGGAATTATATGGAATTGCTGGAATTGTATGGAATTACTGGAAATACATGGAAGTACTTTGGAATTACTGGAATTATATGGAAGTACTTTGGAATTACTGGAATTATATGGAAGTACTTTGGAATTACTGGAATTACTGGAATTATATGGAATTACTGGAATTATATGGAATTACTGAAATTATATGGAATTACTGGAATTATATTGGAATTGGAATTCAATTGTACACTTTTTTGTGGAGTTGTCACCCCTCGACTTCAAACCAAGAAAGTCATAGATTCTGAACCTTAGATTGCCAAATCCGACGTCTCAGAACCTGACCAGATTTGGTCTTTTTTCTATGTTATGGACTGCCCTGTGCTTAAACGTAATTTAAAAATACAGTTTATGTGTACTAGTATGATATGTGGATGGGGAGTATCCTCCTCCACTCCCCGCAGCGTGCAGTCAGAATTACTCTTCTCTTCAAGAAGAGTGGGATGTGCTGGTAGTGGACCAGTGTCCATCTCAGCTGATTTTTACCCAGTTATATTAATTATTCAACTCTCTTGCTAGATGGTCAGCTAAGCATAGTGATTGTTTCAGTCTAAGAGGTCTTATCCAGTAAGAATCAGAAGTCTCATATTTTTTAATAGGTATACCTACCTCAGGATCATAAATGAACACATGCGAAAATTAAACAGCATACCAGTAGATGTTATTGAGTTTAAAATATGGATTAAAATAAGTAAAATAAGTAAAATAAGTTTTAAATAAAAATTAACATTATTTCAACCATATTTTAAATATTTTATATAAAATTATCATTTGCACTAATTGAATTCAATATTTATCTAAACGACATTTTAAAATCAGAAATTAAAATGTCTTTTAGAAATTTTTAAATCGTTCAAATTAAGAAAAACTAGACAATAATTTAAATCCGGACTGCAGTTTAGTGCGCCTCCCGAGCTTAAGAGGGAGGTAGTTTCCAATATCGATTACCTGAATTCGAAATATCTAAACGACATTTTAAGTTCTTTAGTTTTACCAGAAAAATAAGTTTTAAATAAAAATATTTTATTTAAAATTATCATTAGCACCAATTGAATCCAATATTTATCTAAACGACATTTTAAAATCATAAATTAAAATGTCGTTTAAAATTTTTTAAATCTTTCAAATTAAGAATAACTAGACAATAATTTAAATTCGGGGCCGCAGTTTAGTGCGTCTCCCGAGCTTAAGGGGGAGGTAATTTCCAGAGTCGTTGGAATTACTAGTATCACCGAATTCGAAATATCTAGACGACATTTTAAGTTCTTTAATTTCAAATATTGTTTAAATATGTTCAATTCAGCGTAAATTCCGTTTAACAATATTCGGATGAAATTGCTTAAAAATATGTCAAAACATTTTAAATTCGCGAATTCAAAATGTCGTTAAGATAATTTTAATGTAAGTTATCCATTTTATATTTTAAAATGAACGTTTAACAATATAATCCAGCTCTATTTTACCACACAAAAACCATATTTTAAATTACCCCGCTTATTAAAAACCTGTTTTAACCGATAATTTCATTTGTCAGAATGAAGAATAAAACTGTTTGCTTGAAAAAGTTTAAATGAAACAAAAACTGAAAACCCTTAAAACTAAAACTTTGACTGTCGTTGTATTTAAAATATGGATTGAATAACTACTGTATTAAGATTTTCTTAACCATAATTTAAATTTGAAGTGTAAAAATGTCAATTTGATGCTTTTATTTATGATTTTCCAACATTTTAAATTAATAATTGTAAATTATTCGTTTAATAGCACTATGGCAAAACGAGCGAATTTAAAATATCGTTTGGATATTTTTAAATAAATGATATAAAAATATCTGAACGACAATCTGAATCTCGTTCTAAATTCGTGATTTTAAAATTTCAACAATTCAGACAATTTAAAAATTTCTAAACATTTTAATTTCCTGATTTCGAAATGTCATTCACATATTTCAAATGACATATAAGTTTCAAACTATATTTTATATTAAATAAGGTTAATTAAATCATATTATTAATGATTTCTAAACAGATGTGCTTTGAGATATAGGAAAGAAGGATTAAATAGTAAAATGGCTGGCCATAGTCCTTTTTAGGGATGCGTATCTTCTGGTTCTGTGCCATAACTAACAAGTACCTTTTAGTTTAGTTGAGCGCATGCAATAATTCAAATAGGTACTTCTAAAATTTTCCATCGTAAATAAAAAATTTCCAATAATAAAGTCTAATAATTTTATATTGTAATATTTTTACATGTGCAACAGCAAATGATAACGAAATAATTACACAAAAGTACCAGCCATTGTTTGATCTTATAAAGTACATCAAATTACGTTCGTGACTGTAATTTTCTCGAAAACGTATCGACCAGTCGAGGCAATACCTGATTTATTCAATTAAATGTAGAGACGTATAAAAACAAAATGCCCTGGGTATCCGCTGCTTCAAGCGTAACCCACTACAAGGTCGCGTGTGACTTTGCTCACCGAGTAGGAGAAGACGACCGCGGTAATCTACTGTTCAATTTATAGTTTGTGGTCGCAGCAATGCGAAGAAACTTGCCGGAAATGCCACAAGAATACGCGTGCCGCCGCCCACCACCCAGTTCACACTTCGGTGGAAAATTGACCGGTGTAGCAGAAGCGTCGGTTATTATAGATTTGATGAGTTGATTAATTGGAATATTCTGGAAATATATTATATTATGTTCAATCACTTTTAGAAAAAAAGGCCGACCGCCAAAGTACTCAAGCTGTTTCCTGACACCTTTTTATTTCCCAATCAAGGGTTTTTGCCAAGCTGTAGAATCGGAGGTTTCACTTTAAGATATCTTTGTGAAGAACAGCAAACTGAAAGACCAAAAAAATTCCGGAAATTATAATTTTAATATTAACTATCGACGGAAATATCTGAAATATTTTTATATTCAATAAAAATACAAATTAATACAATGACAACTATAATTCTTATATGTATTTGTAGGTATCATTCAGAAATATTTATGAATCACTGAGTGAGAAACAATCAGAAATATTCCTCTTGTGCAGACCTCGTACTGGTTGTTCCCCTAGTTAGAATTCGATTTAGGGACTGCACCTAATTGTCTTGTACTGACTTGTGTCATCTTACACCGAATTTATATTTTCTAATCAGTAATCATTCTTAATCAAGCTGCATATCTGATTGCGTTTTTTTTGAAAGCCATAGTAATAGGTATAATTAATCCAATTTGTCTGTTTAGTTGGAGATCTTTCTTGCAAGTATTTTACATCAAATACCTCTCTAAACTGTCTATAATGAATGAACAATCAATTTAGGGTTCCATGTACCAGTTTAATTTAGATTAAATCCTGCTTCATGTGTCGAAACACTTTTACTTTTTATACGTATTTCAGAGTTTATTTGAGCCCATTAGGAGCACAAAAATGTCCATCTTAAGCCAATTAAATAAATCAAAAATATAAATGTATCAATTAATGAGGTACTCAATAACGATTTATCCCGTACTTAAAAATAAGACAAGCGCAAAGAAACGAATCTCTTCCAATACACTACTGGACAATTAGGTGGTAGAAGACAAAAGAAGTAGACAAAAAACCCAACTACAAATAATCATTTCCTTTGAACTGACCGCGTGTGATAAAAACCTCTCCGGTACCTGGTCTAATTTGGGAATTCTTGGCGTATTTCGGAACATTCTCGGCATTATGCTTTTTTCAAACCAATCGATGTTTGAAGACCTAAATAATACAGTTTTCCAACCCAATTAAACTTGTCGACAATTTGCTGTCTGTCTCTTTTGTGATGTGCTCTGTTCTGTTGATTAAGATTGATATTTAGAAAGAATGTGAGATTGGCAATCCACGTTCTTACACTTTTTGACATTTAATCATTACATAAATATAGCATCTAAAGTTTCAAATAAATTCGATAATATTGTATTTATCGATTCTGGACCAGGTCAATTTTGCTTATAAAATATAGGTAATTTCTTATATAGTTGACCTCTATTTTTATGGCATTTGATTGAAATAGAATAATAAAAGCATTAAAATAACATGAAATGCTTAAAATTTGCTCCTCTGCCTCTTCACATCACCCAAGGCGAAATGCAAAATCTTGCAGACTTTCTCAATATTATCCTGTTGATTATTTTTTAATTTAATCTTTCAGCTCATAGACTTCTTGGTTATATACATTTCACTTTTCAGGTAACCGTAAAAATCGAAGGGAATTGGATCAAGATATCTAGCTGGATGAGAAACATGCATTTCTCCTATCAAATAAATGTTGTTTTCAAAAGCATAACAAAAGCATAACAAAAATCAGTTTATTATGTCACAACTTAATGTTAAGTTGAATAGTGAAAGTTTCTGCATAGAAAGAAAGAAAGTCGTGTTTATTAATATAAAAAAGAAATGAATTCTGAGTATGCGACATTTATTTGCTACAAACAAATAATATTTCCCATAACCAAATTGACCTATACGATCGACAGAACTATTCCTTCAATTTTATTAAGTTCATCTATCACATATTTCAGTTTGCCAAGTTCATTATAAATCACTCTGCATAGTGTTTAATCTCGTTACGAAACCGAACACCATTCCTCTATCTTGCTAAATAAGAACATACAGCCAAGTACTTATTCTTATATGTATAATGATTATTAATCAGTACTAATTAAAATTTTGAAACAATCCCCTCACTTTTTTGTAGCAAATAAATATTAATTTTAATCTATGCCATTTATTTGTGGTAAAAGTAGATTGATTTGATGCAACTATATCCATATTACACGAGTTATCTCATTTATTTGTAGCCAAGAATTATTATTTTGATGTAAAGTTTAATTTTGTCGGGGCAAGTACACAATATATTTATGTCAAAGCAACATTAGTTTATTGAATTATTGATATACTTAAGTCCAATATTCGGGTTTCTTAAAATAAATGTTTGTGGGACTGAATCAAGCCCATGTATTAATTCAAAAATATACTTCAAATGAACGATTAATTTCGTTTAAATATTGTCTTTATTTCGCCACATTTAATTAAAGCATTTGCTTCATACAAATAAATTTTAAATTGTTCGAAATAATAATGATAAAAACAGCAGCAGCAGCAGCAGCAGCAGCAGCAACAACAACAACGATAAAAATAAATCGAGTTTATTGCCAAAAAAGAGGTTATATAATTCAAATAAAAATTGCGGCGGATTGAAGTTTAATAGCTGACTAATCCACCGCTGAAAACTAAAAAATACAACATGTATTTTAATAACTTAACTACAAATCAACTAAAGTGGGCAGCCACACATCCGACAGCCAAGCCCTAAGATAAATACATATGGAGAAAAACAAATACAACATAAATTATTGATTGAATTGCAGAAAAGAATTGAAAAATTATCGATAAACATGAAAAATTTACCTCTCATCAATTCACCTCCTACCAGAGATTAATCTTCAACTCCTGAAGATGCTGATGTTGTCAGCGAAACTCGTGTCGAGTTTAATATGATGTCACATTCATAGTGAATTTACGTCAAAGTTCTTGATCCATCTACTGTGTGAACCTTATTCACAAGGTCAAATTAATAAAAGCTCCTACAAAATAAGAAAAATTAAGATGTGAATGTAAAATGTTAATTATAAAAAATCAAAATACAGATAAATCCTGTTCAAAAAGAACAGCTGCCAGGGAAGTCCATTTTAATAAATCTAGTGTATTTTTCATAATAAAATCGATTAACGGCATATCATCTACAGAATTGAGCAATAAAATAAACCATTTCGTAGTAATTAGGTCCGAAACGAGCACAACACGATAAGGAAAAATGTGTTAATTTAAACTTTTATTGTTTCCAGTCAGCTAATCTCTCTCAAAGAATAGCGTACCTTTAAGAGCAAACGTCGGCCGCTTTACAGAACCAACGAACTTATCGGAATAGTTAGTGCAAGACCGTGTCCTTGCCGAAAGCAGTATTTACCACTTGTAAGTGTCGTCGCCAATTAAACGGATCTAAGTGCTTCTTGTGTGGCCATTATAGAGCAGCTACTGGCCATTAGCAGACTAAAAAAAATGGAGAATTCCAAACATAAATTTCTCTATCTAAATAGTACGAAACACAATAATGGTCTTGACGCCAAACAGAACACCACCAGCCAACGTGCGTCAGCTATTGAATTTTAGGCAATTATCATCCTCGCAGACAAAGAGCGCGTTTCAAGTTCAAAAGCTGTGATTTACTAAAGCTTGAAATTATGTTATCCAATGATGCGTTTAAATCGGTTTGTTGAAACGCAGTCTCCTATAAGAGTTAACGTACTGTACAATCACTGAACCCAGCAAGAATTTTTGAACTTTCAAGGATTTGGGATAATAAATCTAAATATATTTTTGTCAAAATCACTGTAACAATGGTAGCTGAATTTTGAGTTATTCGCTAAATTGGTATACAACTACGAATAGAACCTTCAGCACTTATTACCCACAATTGGTTTTCCAGTAGTTTTCTTTCAATAGTTACGACATATACCTAATAATAAAATACACTAAGATTTAGAAATCAAGATTGCAGAACTTATCTTAAAAACGAATAGTTGTCAAAATTCAAAATTTTGAACAAGACGGGAATGTAAAAGATCTCTGTAAACTAAAATTTCGAGAAAAAGACGAATTACTAAAAGGTGTAAGTGAAATTAATGTAGAAATAGATAGAATTGCATTAAAAATAGTTGATCACAAGAAGAATGAAAGTAGAAAACCGTGGATAACAAAGGATATTGTGAGTCTAATAAAGGCAAGGCGCAATTATAAAGGTAGATCATATTAGGATGGAGGAAGTTCGCGAGCGGGAAAGAAAAGAGAGTTAGGTTTAAGAAATATTTGGGGAATTTATGTGCGCTTCAAGAAGTAGGAGATGTATTGAAGACTATTCTATACTGAAGGTTGGAACTAGCATTACAAAAATTTAGTTACTGAAAAACGGAAATATTAGCAAGGGTATTACCGTTCGCATGACCGAACTGAAAAACTTCAAACCCCATATATTTTTTAAATGAGTCCGCATAATTTTTAGTGCCCTAGTTGTTTTCCAGGCAGTAGCGGCTGGTAATGAAGGGCTCTGGGACGCCGGCCTCCCAAAAATGGCACATGGTATTTAGGAGAATAGAGCTTGTAAAGAGAGATTTTAACCCGATGATTTTCGATTGTATAATATAAAATTGAAAGGTAGATATCTAAGGAAACTTGTTTTTTGTTCGTTGATTTGAAAAGAAAATTGGAATAAGAAATAAGAAATAAAAAATAAGAAATAAGAAAGAAGAAAGAAGAAATAAGAAAGAGGAAATAAGAAATATGAAATAAGAAATCAGAAATGAGAAATGAGAAATGAGAAATGAGAAATGAGAAATGAGAAATGAGAAATGAGAAATGAGAAATGAAAAATGAGAAATGAGAAATGAGAAATGAGAAATAAGAAATAAGAAATAGGTACCGAGTGTCGAATCTAAATATAGCTATCTAAAGCTGTAAGCAAATGAAAAAAATATTTAACAAATTTACACTGTACGTGTTATGAGATGTCCAAAACTTTAAAAGTCTCTTACCTTTTCATTCGTGTTTTGAACAAGATAACGTTTTTAAAATTTCAAAATATTTTTGGTTAATTTTCCGTGGTTACCGAGCAGAATTTATGGAGCATTTAGCGTTTTCTAGGAAAAGTTTTAATTTATTTCCTTTAGTTATACCTATTCAAAATATTTCTTCTGAAAACTATTGATCAGTGAAATTTAAAAATCGCTTCCAGCTACGAACCCATTGGCCATTGAAAATTTGCGGCCTGGTTTTACAAATTGAAAATTAAACCCAAAGGAATTTGGAAATCTGATCATCGAGACCTATTTCAGCATTATGTGAAAATTGTAACTTATGAAAGGTCTCTGAATTCACAAGCTGTACTTACTATACGATGTACTATAAACGCCAAAATTGCTGTTTCAGTTTACGGTTCAATTCCGCTTAAAATGTCATAACCAATTACATTCTGAGGTAAAAAGACCTTAGAAACTGTCCGCCAATTAAAGTTTTGAAGGCGGATCTAAACGATTTTATTTGAATGGGGGTGGGGCTGACGAAAACATTGCATAAATGATTCGCGTCGCAAACTGGAACAACACTTTTGGAGTTTATAGTACATGAAATTAATACCTAGTATCAAATTGGAAAACGTTTTTTTGTGAAAATATCGGTAAGTCGATCACCTAACTCCTGAATGCGCATGTAATGAAATATAAAAATAATTATTTTATACGTACATAGGTAAAATTGATTGAAACTAATTATATTTATTCGAGAAATGCGACAGAATTTTCACGACAAATTACTACACCTTCAGCAGTAGATACAGAAGTAAAACAATTTATACGGGTATCCTTTTTCGCGAAACACTTCATATCTCTTGTCTAAGTCATCATCATAAGGTTCTCAGTCCGAAGACTGGTTGGACGCGTACCTCCATTCTTTTCTATCCTGAGCTAACCTACGCATTTCCCTAAAAGTAGAACATCCTACATCCCTAACTATTTGAGAGCAGTAGTCTAATCTAGGCCTACCCCTACCTCTTTTTATTCCTATCTCTGACTCTAGTATGTCACGAACTATTCCTTCGTGTCTTAGAAGGTGTCCCACCATCCTATCTCTCCTACTCTTTATTGTTTTCCATACCTTTCGCTTTTCCCCAACTCTTTCTAATACTTCCCTATTGCTAACCTTATCTATCCACGGTATCTTCATCATGCGTCTGTAGCACCACATTTCAAACGCTTCTACTCTTTTTCTATCCGCTTCTCCTATTGTCCAAGTTTCGCACCCGTATAATGCCGTACTCCATACATACGACGTTAAGAGTCTCTTCCTAGTCTCTATATTAACCGTTCTCGAGCATAACAGTTGTTTCTTTTTGTTAAACGCAACTCGGCCCTGCGCCATTCTTTGTTTTATATCTTTAGTGCTCCTACCGTCTTGAGTTATTTTACTTCCTAAGTAGCAGAAATCCGCGACCTCCTCTATCTTCTCATTTCCAATTTGTATTTCCATTTTAGTTCTATTTTCACATCCCCTACATACCAAAATTTTAGTTTTCTTTTTATTGATTTTCATGCCGAAGCCCTGTGTCAAAACTGCTTCCATTTCATTCAAAGCCGCTCCTAATTCTTCTTTGCTAGATGCTAACACTGCTATATCATCCGCAAATCTGAGCATGTTAATAGTTTGGCCCTGTACATTGATCCCTGAGGCTGTTCTTTCCTTAACAATCTTAATCGCATCTTCGATATATAAGTTGAAAACTAGAGGTGACAATGCACATCCCTGTCTCACTCCCTTCCGGATATCTACTTCCCTTTGTTCCTGCTCACATTCTATAACTGCCTTTTGCTCTTTGTAGAGATTATGTATTATTCTTCTGTCCCTGTATTTCATCCCTACCTTTCTCAGCACTTCGAACATCTTCCCCCATTTTACGTTGTCGAAGGCTTTTTCTAAATCTACAAATCCTATATAGACGCTCTTTCTCTTTTCTATCGTTTTTTCTATAATTACTCGTAAAGCTAGAATGGCCTCGCGCGTTCCTCTATTTCGTCTAAATCCGAACTGATCTTCTCCTAATATTTCTTCCGCCTTTTTCTCCATCCTTCTTTGCACAATTCTAGTTAAAATTTTTGACGCATGGGAAGTTAAACTGATAGTTCTAAAATTTTCGCATCTATCCGCGCCTTTTCTCTTTGGCAAAGCTACTATGATGTTCCGTTTGTAATCTTCTGGAATCTCGCCTGTCAGGTATATGCGACTAACTAGTTTAAATAAACGATCTATTACCTCTTGACCTGCGCACTTTAAGATTTCTGCCTGCAAGCCATCTATACCTGGTGCTTTATTATTCCTTAAACTTTTTAGTGCTATCTCAAACTCTTCTCTCATTATAGGACTCCCTAGGTTATCCCCCTCTACACTGCTTTCGCTTTCTAATATATCTTGCACTTCCTGTCCCGCATATAAGTTTCCTAAATATTCTTTCCACCTATCTGCCTTCTCCCCACTTCCGATTAGGATATCTCCTGCCTCATTTCTAATGTTTTTGGTACTAGATCCAATTTCTCTAAAATTTCTCCTAATTATTTTATATGCTTCATCAGTCTTTCCTACTTCGAATTTATCTTCCACTTCTTTGCATTTATTATCGATCCATTGCTCTTTCGCTTTCCTACATTCCCGAATAATTTCCCACTTGATCGCCTTATATCTTTGTTTCCCTGTTTCATCTAACCTATTTTTATATTTTCGCCTTTCCTCTATTAGACTCACAATATGTTTTGTTATCCAGGGTTTCCTACTTTCATTCTGTTTATGACCCAAAATATCCCTAGCTGAGGAAACTAAACTATTTTTAATGCAATTCCATTCTGCCTCTATGTCCCTAACAATATTTCCACCCGTGCCCTTTAGTGCTTCGTTTGTCTTTTTCTCGAACTTATTGCGCATATCATCATCTTTTAGTTTCTCTGGGTCAAGATACCTTCTTCCGCTTCTTTTTTTCAAAATCTTAAATTTAAGATTGGCTTTCATAACGACTATGTTGTGATCACTATCTATATCTGCTCCTGGATAACTTCTACAATCCCTAACTTGATTTCTAAATCTTTGCCTAACGAGAATGTAATCTATTTGATACCTCCCTAAGTCTCCTGGCATCTTCCACGTATAGCATCTCCTAACATGATGGTGAAATAGAGTGTTCGCGACCGTTAAGTTATGTTTATCGCAGAACTCTATCAGTCTAACTCCCCTATCGTTCCTATTGCCTAATCCAAAGGGGCCAACTATTCCGCCCTCTCGCCCTGTGCCTACGACTGCATTGAAATCTCCTGTAATTATTAAATTTTCGTGCCCTCTCACAAAATCTAGCACATATTCAATATCACTATAAACTGCCTCTACGGCCTCATCACTGTAGTTAGAAGTGGGCATATATACCTGTATTATTACTGTTTTTACAGGTTTCGAATCTAACCTAACCATAACTACCCTGTCACTTTGCTGTAAGAAATTTTCTACACTCTGTCCTACTTTTTTCCGCATAACAATTCCTACTCCCGAATTTCCTCCTACAGATCCTGTGTGTATTACTCTAAAATCTCCGCTCCAGAAGTCTCCAGCTTCTGGCCATCGCACTTCACTGATACCTACTACGTCTAATGCTAACCTATCCATCTCAATTTTCAAATTCTCTAACTTCCCTACTTGTTTCATGCTTCTAACATTCCACGCTCCGACTCGTGAGATGTTACACTTATCATTTCTGATGACTCCCCCCGAAGCAGTCCCCGCCCGGAGATCCGAATGTGGGACTATTTTACCTCCGGAATATTTTACTCCAGAAGGTGCCATCATCATAAATTAAAGTACGCTGTACTAGGGATAAAATAATGTGGTGGTTTCCCGTTGCCTTCCACATCGCAGTAGTGTGTATCACAGTGCCATACCAACCCTCACGATCTCTGCCACTATGATTACTGAAAGAGCTGCTGCCCCCTTCCAGGGACTTGATTTAGTCTGGCTTCTCAAATAAAAACCCCTCCAATATGGTTAAACCTATGGTTCGGCTCTTTATATCATTGAAGCGCGCAAGCCATCCCACCCGTCCCAGTATTACTAGAACTGCGTCAAGGTACAAGTCCTTTGGGATAGTGTCTAAGTCAGTCTTTACATAATATCTCTTAATCAGAAGCAACGTGATATTGACGAAGGAAACGAGGAAAAATTGTCCAGAAGGCGACGAAAATTGGTTTCCGGAATGACTATCCATGTTCTATACAAAACCAAGATGGTTACTATAATGTAGTAACCATGAGAAGAGTCAATTGCTTCAACCGCAGTTAAAAATCGTTTAAGTAAACAAGAGAAAGCCATGTAGTAGCAAGTGCTATCCATGGCTTTGGTTCTTTCAATTGTATTTTTGCCATCCCATTACTGGTGCCGCCTGATGACGTTTTAGCGAACTACATAAATAGGTAAGTAGTATTATACGATTGTCACTTTCAGTTTTACTTTCATGTGAAAATTTATATTTACTAGATGAACCCGTGGGCTACGCTCCACGACTTTTACGTAGTGGTGAATCGGTGTAGTAAAAAACGTAGGTGCATCCCAGGTGCACCACAAAATATTCCCATAGAATATTCTTAAATAATTAATTGCGTTTAATTTAATACGACAAAAAACCGTTCTACCTACTGGCGCGACGTTGAACCCTAGGTTGAACTACGACTGCGAACAGCGCTGAGCAGATCCAAGCGGCCATCGGAATGATGCCGATGCAATTTTCTTATTTGCGTTAAAGAAACACCTGACCGAGTGCACGACCTCACCCATACGATCTCCGCCAGTTGAAAAGAGACCGAGCGACCGATATCCCCACCCGTATTTCAAGTGTTGTGCCAGTTCGCTTTTAATATTATGATATTCGACTAATTCACGTAACAAGTATTAAATTAAAAAGTAAATCATTTTAAATGAGTTTTTGAAGTTCTTCTCTTTTCCAGATTTGTAAGCGAAGTTTTCAATTTAGGGTTTCGAATTTATACCTACTATAACAGAGCAGGGGACATTAAGATCATTTCAAATTTAAAGATGTACTTATGATTAGTGTGTATTAAAATATTCCTAGCCTAAACAGATGGAAGATATTATTTTATTCAACTAATGTGAGTCAAAAAATTTACAGTTTCCTTGAAAAAAAGTTGTCATAACTTATAACACTAAAATTCCTGACATTATTATTTTTACTTCATTTCGAGTTTTGTCTTCCATGAGTAAATTAATATTGCTGAAGCTATTACCTACCGGTAAAATCAACACTAAGTATATTAGAAGGTACCTACTCATCTTCCCTATAGTTTCCTCCACATCTTCACCTTCACACTGAGTACATAACGAATGCTTCCCATGCCCAAACATCAAATTGATAATGTTAACTGCGAACTGAAAGTGCAAAATCATGCAGGGAGATTGGGTTGGTGGAAAAGATCTAGAGGGAATATTAAGGATTTAATAATGGTTATTGGAATAGATATTACCTAATATTAATTAGTAATAATTATTATTATGAAATATTTGTTAACAGATATTAGATGTAGTCTTTAACTAATTTTATAGTAAATCTTAAAATATACTTTAGTAATCCTCTTTAGTGGAAAATATATGTAAAGTAATACCTATTGTTATGATATGTAATACAAATTTAATAGTGCATATTAAATATTTTTTATGAAACACTTTTTATTAATCGTTCATCTCCGTGTATCGTGCAAGTGCCATGTAATTTATGGCACGTGCAAATCCACTAATCCTTTTCCCTCTATTTATAAGTTGAATTAGTACAGGTTATCTAGCTGCAACACAGACAATATACCCCAAATAAAGCGTTAGAATACATTAAGTTAATAACACCGTATGTACCCATATTATACTACGTCAAATTTCTGGTGTCATATTAAACGTATGCTAGTGGGAATTCGAACAAAAGCTTCAACCTTAAACTTACATAGAGTAATGCATTTTCAGCATTCCTCCCACTTCCTGGCTACTGCAGAACTCGCGTGCCTGGATTCGAATATGTGGTCCTCTATTCATTCGTGGCCCTTTGTCAATTGCGCAAGCACATGGGTTCCCTGCACCATAATTAACGTCGAGCTTACAATAAGAAGTACGCTTTCAAACGCTCTGTGTTTCCTACCTCAATGCTATATGCCCGGACGTGTCTGGGTGATTTATTTTCCGGTTTTCGCATTCGTAAAACAGTTCTAAAAGCGCATTATCCAACACCCCATTTCAAATCACTAGAAAAATCAAGCAATACCGTTCTTAAACTCCCGTTGCACATATTACTTTCATCCGACTGTTTCAGTAAAGATTTTATGAATTTTTATGTGTTTCTTAGCGCAATAGGCAGGTTCGGTAATTTTCAAATTTCATTAAAATTGATAGAGTTTATTATACTGAAGGGAGTTATGTTATTAATTTTTGTTAAAAAAAATTCCTTCGCCTGTGAAGCCGTTGCAAAGTTTTCCGTCGGTCCGAGGCTAGAAATCGTACCTTGCAGTGAGAGTAGGCCGCGTGACGTCAGAACTTAGAATAACGTACAAGTCCCAGCTTCAGCGCGCAGCAGTCCCATAAGTATTATGCATATGCATGTGTAGTTAAATTGTTAAATATTATTAACTGGTTCTAACTGGTGTTTTCTGTTTTGTACCCAGACTAATACATCGTACAGCACACCAATAAAACGGAAAAAGAGGTTCGTTGGAGCCAGAAGGAAAATCGGTCAGCATTATCGATATTTTCGCGAGTTAGTTTATCATTGCAAAAGTTTATAAAATTATCGGCTGCCCCATTGCAGCCACTCTAAATAAAATCGAACATAATGTAATTTATCGACAGTTTTCTGGGACCCCTTGGTACTTGGTAACGTGTTACGGTTAGCATAATTTGAAACAGGATGCTAGGAGCATGACGGAGCCAAATACTGAATCGCCGTAGCGTTCCCTCCCTGAACTAAAAAAGGAAATTTTATTAACTATTTTACAATAATAATTAAATAGTACGTCATCATAAAGTTCTCTTTTGAAGACTGGTAGGACGCGTACCTCCATCCTTTCCCTGAGCTAGCCTACGCATTTGCGTAAAAGTAGAACATTCTACATCCTCAACTATTTGAGAGCAGTAGTCTAATCTGCTTTATTCCTATCTCTGACTCTAGTATGTCGCGAACTATTCCTTTGTGTCTCAGAAGGTGTCCTACCATCCTACGATCCTATCCCCTATTCTTTATTGTCTTCCATACTTTTCTCTTTTTCCCAACTCTTTCTATTTCCTCCTTATTGCTAACTTGTCTATCCACGGCATCTTCAACACCCGTCTGTAGCATCACATTTCAAACGCTTCTACTCTTTTTCAATCCGCTTCTCCCATTGTCCAAGTTTCGCACCCATAGGTATAATTTCGTACTCCATACATGCGTCTTTAAGAGTCTCTTCCGAGTTTCTACATTAACCGTTCCAGAATATAGCAGTTGTTTCTTTTTGTTAAACAAGTACCTAGTACCTACGTTTTTTGATTTGTGTGAGTTGTATTTTTTTAAAATTTCCAATCCGTTATAAAACTGTTAACTTGATAACTTGTCAATCACTTAGGTATACATACCTACATAAATGAGTAGGTATGTATTGTATTGTATTAGAGAATATAGGTAGGTACCTATTTTACAAACAGAAGTAAGCAGGTATCTACAATCTATATACCTACTTATACTGAATTATAAAAGGCATGTACAGTTAATAAATTGTTGACTTTGTTTTATTTATACCGGTCTGCCTTAACACTACTGTTTTGAGGTTGAATGAAATTGGGGTTAGATGCAAGAATCACACACCATTTCCACATTTATCGGGACATTTACCTACCTACTACATAAATATGACAAATTATGTGAATCGGACTTTTGATACCCTTGTTGCATCATTATATCGATTATGTTGTCTTTGTTTTATGTTTCCTTGACACCTTACTTTAAAAAGTCGCGCTGGAAATAGTCCCAATAAGTATGTTATGAGATAGGTACCGCTTCACGGGCACTTCAAGAGAAGTGGGAGGAGCGCCTTACGAATCTCTGACGTCAAACCAATAACAAAGCGAACTAGCATGGTGTGTTTGTTCTCTGGAACTTATAGCTCCTATAATCTTTAACTTTCTCGAGTGTTCTGAGCCGTTCTCATTTCAAAATTTAAATGCCAGAAATGGAAAAGCTCATAACGAAAGTGAATTTACACCATAGCGCCATCTATGTGATAAACAGAGAAACTCCGGCCACATTCAATGAGGTAAGGGATGATTCCCTAGGGGTAAATGAATTAGTTGACGGGATAACTGTATAGGTACTCAGTTTAATAACTGAATTGTTTATTTAAACGGTCTATTTAAACCAGTGCTAAGTGGTAAGAAATTAGCTTTATTTGAAACTCTGATTCGGAAAGCGCAAGTCTAGGAACAAAAATAAGCCAAGACCGGTTGAATTTACATTTATAGCTCTTGTTTGCATTTAATTGGTGGCATACCTGCCTAGAAGATGCCATAAATAAGAGTACGTAATAGATAAACTGGATTCTAAATTCCCAGATTAGGTACCTAGAAAAAAAATTATTAAACTGCAAAATATATTCTTCCATCATTGATAAGAATGTTTAATTTAATTGCAAACCCATAATGGTTCTCAATAAATAAAGCGACATCTACACTGTTAAGTGTTAACACCTATTTTATAGCAGCAAAGCGATATGCCCGCATCTCAGTATTTCTTTCATATTAGCATATCGACATGTGGAGTGTTCCACTACTTTTTTTAAGCGCAGGTGCAATAGACAGCACGAGCCAAACACTTGTCTATTATTGAATGCATTTAATGTTGTATAACTCTATCTTTGTCTTACACAAAGATTGTGATCGTGTATGTAAATGTGGAGATATGTTATCTCCCCCTATTTTGTAACGGAAATTCTGTTTGATTTGTAGTTTAATAAAATTCGTTTATTTTTATAAATATATGTATTTATCTGCTCAGTACAAAACGCGTCTGCAATATGCGCAGGTATAAAAATATATATACAAAATAACTTACATAAATTGTCGACTGTGTCGATTGGAACAAGGCACTGGCTTAACTTAAGAATTAACTAAACCTAATAAGGAATAACTTAACTCAATGTTTGTAACATCAATCAGTACGTTTAATAACTAATTTCGTATCCCAGACTCGAAATTAACGATCTCTTTAAACCTAATGAAAACTTCATAAAAACGATTTCTTATAATTTAACACAATTTGATCTTTTAAACTGGGAATGTTCGTAATCTAACAAATTTAACTTACTTAAAATATATACATATGTACAACAATATAAAACAATGACTAGATAACAAATATATATATACTATATAGGTCCAAAAAGGAGATTCGATAATATCACTGTGGTTCTGTCCGATGAAAGGCACTTCTTGCACCAACTATCTCGAAAGGAATGATTGATGATACTGTGATTAGATTGATACTGGCTCAGGATTCTGTAACAAAAAAGTTATCTTATTAGAGATACAGTAACAATCGCCGCAAGTTTGTCACGGTCGCTAATTTCGATATTAATATTATCAGGATTAAAGATTAAACTTGTAATATCACGAGAAAGAATGTGTCATTAAATTTATCGGTAATTATCTAAATTAAATCGGACCAAGAGAGTTCCAATTAGCCCAGATCAGAGTACTTGTTATCGGCGTGTCCACCAAAATGATGATTTTAACGACGAAATGGAGAATTCAACGTTGGGGTAGGACGGAAAATTGGAACGAGTTCTGGTTTATTTCTTGTTTTCGCTCCCAAACATTGACCTCTTCGGTTATTACGCGTAGGCTATATACGCTTAATTGTAACAGTCATCTGTGGACGGCAGTTTTTCGAGTCTTGAATGACTTTCAACGTCGCCTTTTATTTGCGCTTTGAAAGAAAAACTAACAGGTCGCGTTAAGGTGGCTTGAATACATTTTCGCAGACTCTATTGTTCGCTATTAAAAACTTCTCTTATGTGCAAGGCCTAAAGGTATTCGTCTTTCAAGTTCGCTGGATCTTAAGAAACGAGTCTGACCCCCTCTATTGACACAAAAACTCCAGCCGCCATAAGAAAATAAAGAGGAAGTAAGACGGGGTGAGGGAACTTTTTGAATTACGCCAGGTAGTTCTACATGAGCTAGGGAGGCAGGTAGGGTGCCGTATCGAGTTATGATAATAGTGATTAGATATACCCCGACTTTTCTTGACGCCAGGAATACTTTTGCTTGAAACCGTTTGGTAATTTGAATAAATTGTTAGCCTATAAAATAGAAAATTATCGAAAACCAGATCGGTCAGGAATGTCGCCCTGATTTAGTATACCTTAACAAGCTAATCACTATTATTTTAAATTATTATTTGAGGGTACATTTTAAAAGGAATGTACATAACGAGCATATCACGAATTTTTTTAGTTGGAATTTTTAGGAGCTTTCAGAAAAGGGATTCCGACACACTACCTGCTAAATTTACCTGAATATGTATTATCGTGTTCACCAACAGAACCATAACCCCGGGTCCCATTCAGCAACAAAATGTCAATTTCTACAAAAATCTATAACATACGTGGATCGGAACAACCCCGACTGTGACAAAAGACATAACTTTTATGTACAAAAATGCATCAAATTTATCAAGGAAGACTTCTTTAATCACCATACGCTAGAGTGATTTTTATAAGACCTTTGAGAGCACGTTGCTATAAATTTTATCTCTGAAGCACTTTCCGAACGATTTAACCGAATCGACTAAATTTACAAGCAGCTATTTGTAACCATTATATCGCCATATTGTGGGAACATACTAACAAAGTTATAAATTGTACTGACCTTTAAAATACGTTATTCTTGCTGCCAGGAGAATATTGCATCCAAGAGTTCTTCATCTTCTGGGCTCTTAGGATCGTAGTTTTCGTAATTGTCTTGGTGATGGTATAAAATCGTGGTATTGTACGTCGTCGTTGATAAGGAACTTTCGGAACTATGGGACGGTGTGGGTGATGACGAAGCTTCTGAGCACGTGGATGTTTGGAGTAAAATAGGAGGATATGAGGAAAACTGTTGATTTAGAGAGTCGGGGCTATTGGGGTAATACCTATTTTCGATCATGGAATTATCACTGCTCATGGAACTGGTACCAATACCATCGTGTTCGTGGTCGTCGATCATTTGCTGCAAACTCCTAATGTACTCTACAGCAAGTCGTAAAGTCTCCACTTTACTGAGTTTCTTGCTGGCGCCTCTTCCCGATCCAGTGTTTCCTTGCGGACTGAAGGCAGCAGCTATGCTCGGTGGTATATGTTGTCTAAGTGTCGCAAAACCATTATTCACTTGTTTTACCCTGTTTCTTTCCCGTGCATTCCGTCGGGCGACGGACGCGGGCTGCTGAGGTGGTGCTCCATAGGGCATGAATTGGATTTTTCTCTTGCAGCGGAGGTCGTTGTTGTTTGTGACGAGCACTGACGTCCTCTCGGGTGCCGGTGCCAAGGGTCGCTTCCCTTGGATGACAGACTTGACATTCGATTGAGAAAGACCGGCGGCGGACACGATAACACAGTTATTTTGAGATGGCGAATGCTGGATTACATTATACATTTTGTTCTGCTGGCCTAAAGTCATAGTATGCAATGTTTGAACTAAGGCCATGTGAGTAAGTCGCGGCGTGAAAACTGGTGGCGCGTGGCTGATGCGGAAGACACGTTCTATTCGGAATCAACTCCCGGAATGGTTCCCGGCGTCGTGGTACGTAACACTTTGTAGAGGCGCTCCGGTACCCCACCACTTTTCGGTTGAGGGTGAGCGCGCAAGAGTGGTATAGGGTCGGCACGCGTGCCGTCGACGTGAGACGCATGTCTAAGCGGGCCGACAGTCGCCGATGTAACAAACGCACCCTACCCCACCCAGAGCTTCTTCGTGTTGCAGCCGCGGCACATAACCTGCTAAATAACTATGCACGTGCAATTCTCAGCATAAATCACAGACGCCTCCTCTTCTGATATTGCCAGCATTTCCAGAAAGTTCTCGCTAAATTTGGGGTTATTACCTCCAAATTTTTAAGCCACTCACGGATGCATGTCTTAAGAATTTTTAGTTTTAAAGAATCAAATAAGATGATATATCAGTAAGTATCAGCTTTCCGCCTAATGCCAGCCCCCTTTTAATGCTGGGACATACATTCCTGGAAATGATATTCCGATAATCACGAAACAAAAAAATAGTTCTGTTGTCCCAAGTTTATCCAAAACGCGTTGAATCTCTTGATTTGTGTTTTCCCACAATGGTCCTAATGTAATTATTGCAATAGAAAAGTGGTATAAATCTTACAGATCAAGTTACCTACTTTCCTGGACAGACAAATATACAGTCTTCAGTAAAGCTATTTATAATTTAGGCTTAGACACTCAGTAAAAGAAAAGACCATGTTAAACATGAATAATTAAAAGACTATTATATTCCGTACCTATAATTTTTCGCAACTTTTTAGTAGGACTGGTACATCTTACCAGCCAAAAACGCGCAGTAGTAGGAATTTTTATCTTTTATCTATGTAAAGGAATTTAAAAATACGTTGAAAGTAAAATCGAAATACCTGATTTTAAGTCATCATCTGGAGACGATGATTTACATACCTTATAAACCCATAAACAGTACAAACTAACTCATTAAAACAAAAGCAGACCCCCATAAATACTCCAGATCTGCCCCATTACCGAAAAACATAAAAATCAAATAGTATCATTAATTGGTAACTACATTCAGAAATCTTAAATATTTTAATACCATTCACTTTCAACCCTCGGCCGCAGACACAACCCTTAGGCTAAATACCTAATACCTGTAGGGGTAACAATTATAATACTCAAATTATAAGCTATCTATCCGTTAGAGTAGTATGGATTTGTTACACATAATGGGCACAAGATGCATAAGGGTAATAATTATAGATTGTTCTTATGTTCTTAAATAATGTGCGGTTTTCTTTGATAGACGAGAACATGCGCAATGGCACACATAATGAGAATGCGGGTGAGAATGCAACGGCGATACTAGTTTCAGAGGGTTCAGCTCTGCGTAGCCTGACCATTGGCGCCCCCTTAGTGTGAAGCGTCGAAGTTTCCGATGATTTCAAGGTCGATCTGCTCTCGTATTCACTCCGGTATTATACCTGACCTACGAATGAGCACGCACGTTGTCTTGTTGAAGCTGAAATGCAGATTTACGATAATATTACAGGGTTACATACATAAATGAGGAACACCGGCTTAATCGAGAATATACTTGTAGTAATATAAAGTTTCTTTCTATAAAGGAATTGGACGAAAAGTTAGTCGTGAAAGAAAGTTCATGGAGTATGGCAATGACGGCCCATCTTATTTTCAAGTAAAATTTTGTTGTAAACAGTTTCGTTGAGACCGAGACTCAATTCAGGATGACCCCAGATCAGGAAGACCTGTTGAGGCAAGAAATGAGGAAACCATCAGCCTTCTTGAAGATTTGCTGCTGTCAGATCGACGAATGAAGATCCCAGTGCTTGCTAAAGAAGCTGGAGTATCAGAAACTACAGTTTTCAAGATTTAAGGATGAAAGAAGTTTCACCAGTTCACCAGAGCAGAAACTGGCGAAGAAAGAACATTTGGTCGCTTTAAACAACGATTTTCAGCGAATTGTCACAGATGACGAGACTTGGGTGTTCTACTGGGATCCTTTCACGAAGCAGGAGTCAGTGCAATGGGTGCATAAGGACTCTCCACCTCCAAAGAAAGCGAAAACCCAGTCGTCTTTAGGAAAGTTGTTGACGACCGTTTTTTGGGACTGCGAGGGAATTTTGCTTATTCACTATATGGAAAGAGAGTCCACAATTAGTGGAGTGGTTTACGGAAGGACTGTCCAAAACCTGAAACATGTACTTAGGGAAAAATGTCTGAATTCATTGCTGTTGCACGTCAACTCCAGGGCCCACAAGACTCACACACTTCCAGCCCATATTGAAAGATGTGGATTCACCTAGTTACAACATCCACCCTATAACCCTGATTTAACGACCTGCGATAATTGTAAGCGATTTTTATTTCCCAGGAATGCTGAGATGAGAGGTAATTGCCAATTGGGAATAAGTGGCCTCAACACCAAGAACATAATCTTCAATGAAAAAAGAATAGTAAATTTGCGTACCTATCATCTTCATAAGTCAAAACCCTGCATGTACTGATTCGTTTAAGAAAGTGAGATATACAGGTTGTCCCGGAAAATGTGGGCAATCTCCCGGAAATTAGTGGTTCGCATTGATGTAACATTATCACTTCATATAAAATTTTTCGATAGAACATCCCTTCCGCGACATTTACCCTTAAAAGGTTGAGGCAATGCAAAAACAACTAAAATTTTATCAAATTTCATTAAACAAAAAAAAATGCGAAAGCAATTTGGTCTTCAATCTCTTAAGGATGAATATGGTGATAGGGGTGTTCTATCGAAAAATTTTATATCAAGAGATACTGTTATTTCAATATTAGCTACTCATTTCTGGGAAATTGCCCACATTTTCCGGGATATCATGTATACTTATATATAATGAACAAAAGATGGCCCGTAATAAAGTCCTGAGGTACACCTCTAGTGACAAGTCAAAAATTAGGACATTTTCTGTCCAGACTGACCTCACCAGGTAAGCAGAAACAGACAACAGAGCTTTATGGTATGAACTAAAATGTCGTCAGTACTAGACGCATTTCTTTTCATATTGGCAATAACGTTCATCACCTTAGTGCTATCCAACAGCTCAAAATCCAGACTCAATAATACTATAATTAAATTATTTTGATAGATAAGTTGACAGATAAGTTATAAGTACAGAGTTCGTGTACTTCCTTACTGTAAAGCCACCAATTTCGGTCACCTTAAAAGATTTTCTAGATTTGTGCATGCACAACAAATATGAACTTCAATTTGACTTCACGGCTGTAGGGTTATCTTTTTTCCTTGCAGTCTATACTTTAAGGTACCATAAGTCAAACAAGGATAAAACCATCGACTGAGATAATGTTAGCAACTTAGAAGCGCAGAAGGTGCTCCTTACTTGCTTTGATGTGAAAAAATGTTTTTTGTTGGAATGTTCAATCGCTCACTGCATTAGTTCTCACCACACTAAGTACATTCTACCTGTGCGAGTTCTTGATTTGAACATCCACGGCCCCCGTAGAATTCCAGAACAAGTCTTAACCAGCCTATTATAGCTCCACAACAGATTAATTCACGTATGTTTAATTATTGATAGCCTCACAGCAATAATAATTAAATACCGGCACTTACTTAGTGTACAACAGTAAATCACACCACGTAATAGTTCAGAAAGTCGGAGAAAGTCTGGTATAGGAAAGCTTCTCATCTCCGGTCCGCATGGGGTTTTATTACTTTTTCCGTCATCCTTCGGGAACGGCCGTTCGTATTGTCGGCTCTTCCTATTATTCAACTCGGACAATGCATGGCCCACCATTGTACCCTCTCTCAACGTTCCTTCGGTTCATTGACGCGTATGACGTATTTCCATACGTTTCTTTTTTCTCAGGTGTCGCGATCTTTTATTTGATTCAGTAGAACAAAATAATTAAGGCCTAATCTAAATTTGTAAGATCCATAGGGCGTCTAATTATACTTTGTTACAATTTCACCCTCGTTATCTGTTATCTCTATGTTTAACACCTTAGTTTTAAGGTCTTTTAGTTAACAGTTTATTTTCATAAATTTGCAATTTGAAAAATTTCACTTTATATCTTACAATATAGCAGTCTCACTCTTACATTTGTGTATTTTTACGCTCAAGAATATTAACGTTTATCTTCATTTTAATTACGACCATTCTGGTAATTACAGAGTGTAAATGAAGTGAACAGGTAGTACACATGAGCATTGGATTCTGGTCTGACATAAATTCTGCGAAGAAGTTGAAAGATAAAACGAAAAATTTACCTTAATTAAATGCTGTACGTCTGGAAACACGTTCTGGTTCAAATGCATCGCCACATAATAATAAATACCGCGTTCTCAAATTAATGAAATTGTCAGTCAAGCTGCTGATATTATCAACTTGCTAACTTTGATTAAGCTATTTCGGACGATACGAGATCGTAGCGTACATGCACACGCATGGTTAATAGTACAGACATTGTCGAGTCATTGCGACACATAATTAAATTACTTATGGCGATCGGTGATTAATTAGTCTTTTTGTACAACGGCAGCCGAGCCAAATCACCTAGCGCTTAATCTCGCAATATTCGGTAAAATTATTAACTTTTCATTACTGAAGTATAACGTAATAATTAAGAACTGTCAAAAAGATTATTAAGGTATAATTTGATGAGTTTTGCTGAGAACCATAACCAGTTTACAAAATAGTTTTTTTTCCTTGGGCAGGCATTGATGTATATGCACATACCTATTCCATATAGTGAGATGGTAGCAGATTACTTCGGCACTCGATAGAAAAAATTGACAAATTGCAATCTGACGCTGAAGATTTCGAGGCTACTAAAATTACATAGGTATAAAGAATTTAACGAAAAAGAAAAAAATAGGGATCTTCTGCAATACTGAAACTTTTACTAAAGTTTTCTTTAAAAGAATAATTATGCATTTTAAAAATACAGTATCATATATATAGTTTCATGTATTGTATGTATCTTAGCATATTAACAGTTTGACTCTGAACATTAAATCCTGAGGCTGTTCTGTTCTTAACAATATTAATCGCATCTTCTATATGTAAGTTGAAGAGGTGGTAACGCACATCCCTGACTCATTCCCTTCCTGGTATCTACCTACTTCTCTTCGTCCCTGCTCAAATTCTGTAACTGCCGTTATGCAATAGATAATAAAATAAAAAAGTTTTACTAAACAGAATCAAGTCAAATCACACAAGTCTATCGACTGGCCAACTGACACAACATCCTCACACTCGCCTCTGAAGGGAATATGATACACACCTAACCATTTTATCCAAGACCAATTTACACACCTATACTTAATAAAAGAAGAAGCTAACATATGTAAATTTTATCTTAAATACCGTTTCAATTAAACTTTATATTTAAAATATGCTAAATAAGCAAGTGCAGCATTATTCAGCGGATGCAGCGTGCGTACTCGAGTATTACGACGATTAAATGCTTTAGTTTTAACGTGATCCATTAACGGCCATGAGTCCACTTAATATTTTCGGTTAATTATTAGCAGGATTGATAAAGACATGAATAGTCTTTCAAGTTATTATAGTATTAACGATACGATAATAACATGCCTGTGTATCGGAAATTTAAAAATTCTTCCTCGAATTGCACATATTTTATTGAAATCCGTTAAAGCTCCTGTAATTAGAGTAAGTACTTACTCTTTATAGGTATTGAGAGCCACAAAGTTATGCTTTCTTGTAATAGCTTCATTAACGCAGTTAATACCGCTGTGGTAAAATTTCACCGTTTCAATTTATTGATACTTCGATATCACAAATAAATGTACTAAATGCAGACAAATCATGGAAATACCAAATGAAAGGAACGTGACCTCACAAAATCTGATTCTTGGGCGTCGTTTAACAAAACAGTTTTTATTTCTTTTGAATAATCCTCATGGAATTTTCCTTTTCAAAATGCACATTTATGATTAATAAATAAATAAATTAAGATGAAAAAATTATTGGCACATATTGTGACATGTCATACCTATATACACGTTGTGTGTACATGGCCAGACTCTACACATGATGCTATCACTTTTGGAAACTCTACAGTTCGTGCCCTATTCGATCACGGTCATTTTGGGCAACCTTCTTGTATAGGAGACAGTGGTTACGGCCAAGCCCTGCCAACGCGCAGGGTAGCTCTATTCTTGTCGCACATTATAACGTCGGCTGCGAAGCAGAACTGGATTCGCAGCGTTACGTGTGCGTTAATTCTGCAGTATATTAAATTAAATAAAAAATAAATTTCTTCACTCAAATTTTATTTTGGTCTCGGTTTTATGTTGCCAGAAAATGGAAGGTGTTCTCGCAGTTCTGTCTTTGTTATCTGCGTATGCCGTAGATGTAAAAAGCGCGTTTCTTTTATTATATATTGTACCTACTACCTACTTACCTACAGATCATGTACCGCCATGGAAATAAGTAGGCAGACAAGTATACGTAGATTAATTATGCGTAGATTAAATTAAGTGAAGTAAGATTTTGGGTCTAGGAAAAATAAAAACTGTTAATTTGGTTCAATTGAATAATAATATACCTACCATATCAACTACAAGTGCCAAAAATGGTAATCTGTTTTATAATCTCGTTTGAAATATTTAGAACAAAAATATAACAATTTTAAGGCAAAAAGCATCATTCAAATCTCATTCTTCGAAAGTACAAAGGAATTAATTTATTATGCTATCCGTTTTTAAGAAATGAAAATTAGCAAACTTCATGTACGCAGCGTGGCCATATGAAAGCCGGTTTTATACGAAAAAAATTAAAATTTGAAAACAATTACAAGAATGCTCAAATGCCTCTTTACTGTGAATCACACATGGATTTTTTAACTAAAATATTAATTTTAAATTTCCAAATTTTGTGAAATTTCTGGCAGTTTTTTTAACAAATAAAACTTGTATTTTTTATTCGACGTTTCGCCCCCGTTTGGGGGCTTTGTCAAGAATATTTATTTAAACTTGTAAAGATATAAAAAAATATAAACGTAAATTATTTGACAAAATTTTTTAAAAAGTCAAAACTTATGTGGTAACTATGTTCTAAAAATATAAAATTTCCGCACTTTTGATTTTGCAAAACATTCCAAAGGTAGTGTGTTTAATTTAACAATAATATTGGTTAATAAGTAAGTAGCAGAGAGTATGATTATTTTATTATATTACAGTAAATGTGACTTAAATTTTGTATATCAGTTCTATCATTAATAGAGTTTTGTTCTTTTTTATGTAGATCATTTCTAAAAACAGTCGTGATTTTAAATTTTTTTCTTGTTCTAGAATTTTGGTATCATTAAATTCAAAAGTATGATTATTGCTTTTCATGTGTTTACTTATTGCTGAATTACTGTTTTTGTATTTGTGTTGTTTAAGTCTGGTTTCTAAATGGTTTTTAGATTGCCCAATATATGTTTTTTCACAGTCTTTACATTTAATTTTGTATACAGTATGTGTTTTCATTAGTTTAGGAATTGGCGTTTTTAAATTAGAATACAAAAATTTTAAGTTGTTATAATTCTTATGTGATACTTGTAAATTGTATTTTGCTAATAATTTACTAATATTGTGCGACATACCTTTAATATATGGCAATGAAATGTAATTTTTATTTTCTATTGGTTTTTTACTCTCTGTATTATTATTGTAAAATTTATGGATTCTATTTTTTATAATTGTCATAATGAAATTTTTAGGATAGTTATTTTTTAATAAACAATTTACTACTTTTTCTATTGCAGATTGTCTGTATTGCGGGCTCGAGAGTTTAATTGCTCGGTCGGCTAGACACATAACAATACTCTTTTTGTGGCAAGTAGGTTGTTCAGAATTAAAACAAATATAACGGCCAGACCAAGTTGATTTGGTGTACCATTCAGTTTCTATTGAATTTTTCGTTTTATATAAAGTCAAGTCTAAAAAATTAATTTGATCTTTTGTTGAAATTTCAATAGTGAATTGTAATTTAGGATGGTAGTTGTTAAATTGGTTAAGAATTTCGTCATAATTTTGATTCTAAATTAGTTGATGATGGTAACATACCCCCAACCTTAGTAGCAAACTTAAAATTCAAAATTCTCTACCTCCTCGGATTTATGGGTTACCAAAATTACACAAAACTAATATTCCACTCAGACCAGTTGTTTCTTGCATTCAAAGTCCATTTTATAAATTATCAAAATTTTTAGCTAACATTCTGTCTAACATCATAGGACAAAATGAATTTTACATCAAAGACTCCTGGTCATTTAAAGAAAAAACTAAAAATTTCTATATACCCGAAAATTTCAATTTTATTTCCCTTGATGTAGTATCACTCTACACAAATATACCAATAGACCTTGCAATCTCTATAGTCAAAAAGAATTGGAACAAAATTGAACCTTACACATCTCTAACATTAAATAACTTCATTACCGCTATTGAACTTACTCTAACAACTACGTATTTTAAATTTAAAGATTCAGTTTACAAACAAACAAATGGCTGTGCCATGGGCTCCCCAATTTCCAGCCCCATTGCCCAGTTAGTTTTAGAAGATTTAGAAACGACTATTATTCCTAAATTATCTTTCAATTTACCATTTTTTGTTAGATACGTGGATGATTGTCTAACCGCCGTCCCACCAGACAAATATGACGAAATTCTTAACCAATTTAACAACTACCATCCTAAATTACAATTCACTATTGAAATTTCAACAAAAGATCAAATTAATTTTTTAGACTTGACTTTATATAAAACGAAAAATTCAATAGAAACTGAATGGTACACCAAATCAACTTGGTCTGGCCGTTATATTTGTTTTAATTCTGAACAACCTACTTGCCACAAAAAGAGTATTGTTATGTGTCTAGCCGACCGAGCAATTAAACTCTCGAGCCCGCAATACAGACAATCTGCAATAGAAAAAGTAGTAAATTGTTTATTAAAAAATAACTATCCTAAAAATTTCATTATGACAATTATAAAAAATAGAATCCATAAATTTTACAATAATAATACAGAGAGTAAAAAACCAATAGAAAATAAAAATTACATTTCATTGCCATATATTAAAGGTATGTCGCACAATATTAGTAAATTATTAGCAAAATACAATTTACAAGTATCACATAAGAATTATAACAACTTAAAATTTTTGTATTCTAATTTAAAAACGCCAATTCCTAAACTAATGAAAACACATACTGTATACAAAATTAAATGTAAAGACTGTGAAAAAACATATATTGGGCAATCTAAAAACCATTTAGAAACCAGACTTAAACAACACAAATACAAAAACAGTAATTCAGCAATAAGTAAACACATGAAAAGCAATAATCATACTTTTGAATTTAATGATACCAAAATTCTAGAACAAGAAAAAAATTTAAAATTACGACTGTTTTTAGAAATGATCTACATAAAAAAAGAACAAAACTCTATTAATGATAGAACTGATATACAAAATTTAAGTCACATTTACTGTAATATAATAAAATAATCATACTCTCTGCTACTTACTTATTAACCAATATTATTGTTAAATTAAACACACTACCTTTGGAATGTTTTGCAAAATCAAAAGTGCGGAAATTTTATATTTTTAGAACATAGTTACCACATAAGTTTTGACTTTTTAAAAAATTTTGTCAAATAATTTACGTTTATATTTTTTTATATCTTTACAAGTTTAAATAAATATTCTTGACAAAGCCCCCAAACGGGGGCGAAACGTCGAATAAAAAATACAAGTTTTATTTGTTAAAAAAACTGCCAGAAATTTCACAAAATTTGGAAATTTAAAGTTTTTGGAACTGGCACAAATCAAAGAAAAATTTATAAAATATTAATTTCATACAGAATGGGGGATATCAAAAGTACCTACCTAAAACAACTTTGTAGAAGACTGCAATACCGATCCTCAACAAAATTTCGAAAAATGTTATTGCATGTTATTATTTATAAAGTTAGTAATAAGAAGTAACAAACTAGAACTCTTATTTTTCTAATTATAGGTATTATCTTAGTCGCATTAAATAAAACGTCATTTATCAAACAGAGAAATGTATAAAATAGAGTTAATCTGCAAGATGTGCCACTATTAAATCAATTTTTGATACTGCTATCGAGAAGAAATTTATGAATATTTTAAAAACATAAATATTCGATTTTTGCGAAAATTGGCATGTATGCATACCATTACAAAAGTAAATTGTAACACAAGTGAGGAAATGGCTTCATTACAAAAATAATGTTAGGTAGGTATACCTAGGTAGGTACAGGTACCTAATAAATAATTACATATTTCAAATCTTAAGTATTTAAGTTGGACATAACTTTTATGTTGTAAATAGCTTAATAGAATATAAAACTGTGTCTACACATGTAATGGCAATAGACAAAAAGTAGATATATTAGATAAATACCTATTATTCACCACTTACCATATCATCTCGTCGACAAGCTACAATTCATTGCTTTGCCAGTTCGCTAATCTTTGGAAACTCGAAGTACGTACTTTATATACCTTTATATACCTTCGCCTAGTTGGTGATTTATACAACACATTAGGTCCAAATCGAGCCGGATACAGAATAAATCTGGGATTATTAATTAGGAAAATTGAGTTGAAGAAAATTTGAAACGGCGGCCGTCGTTTTGCGTATCTTAACACGGAGGAACCAACCTTTTGTCTTGCAGTGGAAATTCCCACGCTTCACTACAACACAACCAGGCATTTTAACTTAATGTTACACAATTTTTTTCATAGCATAAATTGCAAATAATGCTTAAACGAATAAAACAAAACGCTAACAACACCGCGTCATTGCGTTCGCACAGCACGGAGATGTGTTTCCCGCAAATCTCTGCTTTGCACTCTGCGCGTCTTGCGCGAGTGGGACAAAATTGGGCTGCCTATCGAGCATACTATATATGCTTATACTATGGTTACGGCATAAAGCCCTACCTAGTAACTCTTTTAGATAATCTCGTCCTCGAAGGAGACCAACTGTTCAACGAAGCCCAAATTAGGGCGCGAAATCCAGTATAATATGGTCGCCGCACTCCACTTATTCATGTGCCGCAAACCATGACGGGAAATATTTACGCCCAAAACATTATCCAACCAAACATCCTTCCGTTGCGAAACGAAACTGGAGAGAATTTCGTTTTTATGGACGATAACGTCACGCCCCACCGCACAAGAAGGGTTGTCAATTTGCTACAGGAAGAGAATATTCAAAGAATGGTGAAGAACGGTGAAGAACTCGCCTGACATGAATCCTTGTGAGAACGTGTGGGATATGCCAAAAAAGGGCCATTTTAAATAGAGATAACTCCCCTCTCACCCTTCAGGAGCTAATTGTTTCTGCTCCAGAAGAATGGAACAACATACCGCAGGAAACCATTAATACCTCTTTATTGGAATGTACAGACGTGTTAATGTTTTGTTCGAGAACAGAGGAGGACTTACTGGTTATTAACATCGTTTCTCACATTTTGCGCGCGAACCCTTATGCCGCTACCTATCAACCTATCAGCCCGGCTAGCGCGCACAAATTATCTGTGTTTAACTCGCTGTAACTTTTTTCAGCAACAACATTAATGTTTCGTTTCTCCACCAAAAATAATTTCGAGCCTTTGTCCGTATTCGGTCTCGCATATGTATATGTTAATTCCGGTACATGCTTAAGTCATGAAGTCATTTGGGTATTTGATTTTGATGGACAACAATTTTATTCATGTCTTAATTGTTCCTTAAAATTATCTACAACTTGAAGTGGATATACATATACATACATATATATAGGTATCCTATTTGAATAAAATCCTTATGAAAATATTAACAGGACTTAGTACGTCCTTCAAGCTCTTGTAATCGCATACCACCATATTCAGTATAGCGTGCGTTCTGTTTCGTAAATGATGGAAGCTGCCTCCGCTGAACCCGTCCAGAATACTAATTTATCTAATTAGACCTTGGTAATTGCCGGGGTTAAGTTCATTGAAGACGAAAACAAGCTTTTAGTTAGTATGGTTATATCAGTGCGTATTTTTTAACCATTATCTTGGCGCATATTCCATCAATTAAATGAAAATTTTAGGTCTGTGGTACTTGTTTGTGATAAACCGACAACCAAATTATCCAAAATATAACTACTTCTTGCTTACACTTTTGGTTCATTTTTATTTGTAAGTATTTTCTTTACATGCACACGTTCGAGTTCAAGAAACAACTAAATGTATAAATACAACGTATACTTTTATCAGTAATTTATCTTAATCAGTGAGTGCTTGATTTTCAGAATATTTTACAGCTGATTAACACCATGGAAAAGAAATCTTCAACAGTTTTCTGAAAATCGCTTCCGGGTAAATAATTGTGAAAAACGAAGTATTTTTAAGAATATCTGAAGTCTCTCCGCGCCCAGTTATACCAAAGGGTTAAGTAGAATTCATGAAAAATATTAAATGCAGAAAAAATCCTGTTTAATCAACTGTTTAGCAACAAAAACAAAAGGAAGCTCCTGCTAACGTATACGACGTGCACGAAGACTTCATGATCGATTACTTATGTCATCATGTTTAATGTAGTTATTCATAGGTATTATTAATCATCGAATATCGCACAAGCGACATAAGCAGCTTCTAGACTATGAATACCGCGGTAACTAATAAATGGGAGCCACAATGGACTGCCGTATTACAAAGCGCGGTCAGCGTTCGTGATGGACATTCACGGCTCCCTTGTAACTTACAACAAAACGTTTATTAGCTTGATGGAATGACAACACTCGCTAATGGATTGGTTGTATGTCATACAGAGAGCCCGAATTGGATTCAATCGATATCTTTTATTAAAATGAATCGCGATGATTCGTCAGTATTGGCTTCTGGGCGCAGATCGAAGTTCTGATACGAAAATCGATTTAATATTAGTTTGACGCTAATGGTATCATTGTTTGGTGAGTAAATCGGTTTGTTCGAGATAAAAGCTGTTGAATTCTTACTCATAAGCTGCATGTTTAAAATATTCCAAAAAATACGGTCAAACCAATTTTACATTTATTTATTCATTTATGCATTGAATTATTAAACTAAAACTAGTTTATTTGACGACGAGTCGTCACAAAATGCTATCCCAGCTAAGATGGCATTGGAACATTCATATCGTACTTAAGCGTGTACTAGCAAAATATACTTGTGCATAGACATTGCATGATGCACATTGACAAATTTTGTCAATATTTGTCCTACGTCTACTAACGTAAGAAGTGTAGAATTCTCTTTGTCTCCTTGTATAACCATCTCATTCATAGGAGAACTTACTGCGGGGATTCCCGAACCAATATGATCTTGCAAGATAGCTAAGAAACTGTCTTGCTTTTAAGCTTGTTCTGAAATAACCTTGTGAATTTCCACAGACGAAGGCAATTCTTGGGCACTGGATACTTTTCCAGTAGGAGTTTACGGCCTTCCTTCTCCAGTCCATTACAAAGAATTGATGATAGCCTTGATACAATTTTATCATGAATTTCCGGGCCTTCCTTATCCAGATCGGGGCCCAAAATGGTTTTTATAGCATCGTCTAAAATAAAAGGCCCTGATTCTGGCCGAGGAGGCGGAGTTACAAGTCCCGTTATCATTGTCACTATTCTCGTCAAATGACATTGAATGAACACAAGAAAATTTTACAAATTTCACTTACTAATGTTGGAGGAAGATTCGTATAAACGTTCCAATTCCTTTTTGAGTTTCTTGACCTTCTTTTTGAGATTTCCATCATATTTACATTTCCCCATGTTACAAAATTAAAATCGTCAAGATACTTGTTGTTGCTCACACCATACAAAGAAACGAAATGAAGCATGCCCAAGATACTGATATGAGTGTGGCGAGGCAGGGGAGTGGGAGAGATCCAGGTAACTTGAAACTTTGTGAATCAAACACACCCAGAGAGATGGAAAACTACATGTGTTATCATATCTAATCATGAGGAGAGGATTGTGAAATATAATGAACGATTTATTCTGAACCGCAACGCATAAAAAAACATAAAAAATTAATTCATTCTACATATTATTCGATAAGCATAGTATGTGCAATAAATGCAAATGTAGGCGGTAAATAAATAAAATAATTCACCAATTGTATTACATAAAAAAAGAAAAATAATTTGTCCACCGTTTTAGGAGCGTGCGAATGTAGTGAATACAAAAATCTTACATTAAGATATAAAGACTTGCTTGGCACGTAAAACAGTTTCATAAAGAAAAGTTTACTAAATTTAAATGTAAAATTACGTTAGAATTCTAGTTTTGAAGTTGTAAAAAGTGTAAAATTTTTCAGTTTTTTTCTCTATCGAATTTTTACTTATTTTATCTATTATTAGATATTATTATTATGTTTTGACGTGGAACGGTGGAACTCCTTACAAATATACGTAATAAAATGAAAACCATTGTAATTATGCATATTATGTAGGCAACGATAAAACGAATGCCTACAATTTTTATTTACATCGGAGAACATATCTATATTAATATGTTCTTTGTTTATACCCAACAAGCTGCTCAATTTCAAATTCATTTAGTACCTATTGTATGTTTCTGTGTTTGTCATATTGTATGACCTTCAAACAGTGCTGTGAAATAAAACTGAAACTGCCAGTAAATTGAAAAACAATCAAATGGACTTTTGATTAAAAACTATTAAAGCTGACTACTGAAAAGGACAAGAAAAGCGCGTTGTGCAACCAGTGACTGCTTGTTTCTACAATGAAAAACATCGGTGATAATATGGTAAGAATATAATATGTAATAAATAAATTTAATTTAACATGATTCACATGTCTTCTCGAGTCTTGATATCTTGGGGTAGGTAAGTTTTCTTGCAGTCACTACACTCATTCATTTTGGTAATAAAACTACAAATTTATTTCAACCACAACATAAACAAAGAAACATACTAACTAAAGAAACTCGATAAAATACTAGATACTAAATTCAATGATTTTTACGTAAATATTATCAAGCTATTAGATAAACATATGCCAAAGGTAGAGATTAAGAATATATACTCATCACTGGTTTAATTATAATGTTTAAGGAAATTATTAGAAAAAGGGATGTGCAATATCAAAAATATATTACAAACAAGGACTAGCAGGAGTATAAGAAAGTGTCGAAATATATAGCAGTTAGTGTAATAAAAAAACTAGAAGAGGAAGTACTGTGGAAATAAAATTTATGAAGCTAAGGGGAATCCAAAGGAAATGTGGAAAACACTAAAAACTTTTGTAGGTAGCAATAAAAATGAAAAATAATATGCTAAAATTCAATTCGAAGGCAGAAAATTACAAAACCTTCCAGACATAGCCAAAGAATTTAATAAGTACTTCATAAATAGCATCCATGAAATAGTGCAAAATATATAGAGCGGAAATAAAATATTTTCAATACAAAAGAGGAACTTAGAGAATTGACCTATGGCTTGGCAAACAAGAGCAGTCCAGATGAAATACGCGCACATAACCGTCGAATGTTGAGGTACTGTCAGACTACCGTGAAATCTGATATTAATATCATTAATTAGTGGTACTGGACCGTTCGAACAACTACTCCTCGGGCAAATACCCCGCCAGGCATTGAATTATAGAACTAAATCCAGATTTTTTCATTAATTTCATGATCCGAACGTTTGATCAGTAAGTTGCGCAAAAGGTCAGAGGAGTTGTCGGTCGTTAAAAATTTATGGACAAAAAGGGTCAGATGCAACCTACGTCGATTCTTCGTATTAAGCCATGCAAATTCAATAAATTCATGAGAAACATGATCATATTTACGTAGACCAAAAATAAATCTACAGAAAAAGTTTTGAACATATTGGATACGGTTGGAATATATAGAATCGAGACGAGGACCGAGGACCATAAAAAACATCACAATAATTGAAGAGGGACAGTACGAGAGATTCAGATAATTTTTTTTTTATTGAAAAGAAAGAATGGAACGATTAGAGTAAAGAAGTTACAGAGCACAAAACGTATTTTTTAATATATGGGTCTTAAATAGCATATCGTCATCCAGATATAAACAAAAGTTCTTTGTAGAAGTAACTAAAGGAAGTAAGTTACCGTTAATTGGGATGTGTAATGCACTCCTTGTGACTCAGCGATATATCAAATAACATATTTAAATCGAAATTAATTAAATTTTGAGCTGATTGCATCTGCCGAAATGGAAAACTGAAAAATACGTGTGTGTCGTCAGCATATGCGGCCACTGCACAATGCTTGAGTGATGCCAACAAATCCGAAGTATATAAATGTTGAGAAAAATGGAAATAATATTTTTATTTAGGAAAGAACAAAAAAGGACTCGAGTTGTGAACCGCGCGCCTCTGCTGGTCAGATCTTAAAAATAGTAGTCGTGCAAATGTTTTTACTGAAAGCATATCATTTTATTTTGTTAAAAATTCTTTTTCGCCTATAACGCTTTACAATTGTTTATTTCTTTATGTACTGGAATAATTCATATTTAGTTTTGCTTTAATAAATATAATACTTCGTTTCTTCTAAAATCGTCTGCTGGTTTTTGTGGGAAATTTTATTTCTCACAGGTTACGGGCCCACAGCACGCTTCCACTGCGCTAAGAAAAGAAGAACGAAGTACGAAATACGGTGCAGATCGGGAAAATTTACTAATATTGACGATTAGAACATTAAGTGCGGTTCAATCGGTTTTTTTTTTGGTTAGAACATAAAGCGTAGTTCAACCAGGACATATTAGTGGACATTTTCGTATTCAGTGCGCGATAGAGAAATGGCTTCAACAATTAAATTCGATCTACCAAGTATCGAAAAATTAAACGGCTTAAATTATGTCGTTTGGAAGAAAAAGGTAGAATTGTTGTTAAAGGTTCAAGGGTTTATGAAAGTTACCGATGGCGAATTGAGAAGGCCCGATGGTGCTGGCGTATTACCAGCTGATCAAAATAAATGGGACGTTATAGATATGCAAGCTCAGTTGTTATTACTCGGAGTAATTGAAGAAAATCAAATGGTGTTTGTCGACTCCTGCACAACGTCTGCAGAAATTTGGTTAAAACTGAAGTCACTTTATGAAAAAATCGATCCGGCTAGTAAAGTAGCTGCACAGACAGCGTTCTTTGGTTATATGTACGACGGTACAAAAACAATCAACGAACATATTGCCCATGTTGAAAATTTAGCAAAGAAATTGAGAGATACTGGGGAGCTAGTGTCGGATGAAGCTGTAATGGCAAGATTATGGCATAATTTGCCTGAAATATATAGCGGCTTACTGAATGCTTGGAATTTTTCTGCCAAGGAACAACAAACGCTTGCCAAGCTCACCCATGAGCTTATTCGAGAAGAAACCAGGCAATCAACTTTGAACGAAGGGTTGACAACTGCTATGGTAGTTAATAAGAAAGTTGAAAAGAAATCAAAAGATGGCGAATCAACAGAAAATCGAAATAAAGGAAATAAGTGGAAGAAAAATATTACATGCTTCTGCTGTCAGAAAAAGGGGCACTATGCGCGTGATTGTTGGTCGAAGAAGAAATCTAAACAAAATAGATACGAACAGGCTTCCGGATCAGCAATGGCAGTCGAATCCGAATCCCTAGATGTAAATACAGTCGCAGGAGGCAGAGACGCATGGTTAGCTGATAGTGGTGCCACAAATCATATGGTGAATGATCGTTCGTGGTTCGTGGACTTTGAACATTGCGAGTCTTCTATGCTTCTGGCAGATAAGTCGGTGATAAAAGTTGAAGGGCGAGGTGCGGTAGATGTTCAGCGGTTTGTACGTGGCAAGTGGTTACATGGCAATATCGCGAATGTACTTTACGTTCCGAAACTGAGCAAGAACTTATTAAGTGTCGGATCAACAGTAAAGCGTGGTTTCAAGCAAGAGTGCGATGCAAACGAAATGCGTTTTATTAAAGACAGAATTGTTTGCTGTAGGTAAAATGATCGAAAATAACACTTATAAAATGCTGTTCAGGCGTGTTTCTGTCGTGGAAGCTAATACAGTTAAAAATTAATTGCTTCAGTGGCACGAACGTTTGGGCCATCTAAATCTACCAGCAATGAAATTGATAACCAGGGACAATTTGGCGAAACTGAAGTTTGCAGTTCCGTCAAATGCCGAACTATTCTGTGAAGCCTATCAGTTTGGCAAAGCCCATCGGCAGTCGTTCCATCGATCAAGTAATGATAAAACTTACGGACCTGGTGATTTAATACATAGTGATTTGAATGGACCAATGCCTAAACCAGCAGTGAGTGGTGCAAGGTACTATATTTTGTTTAAAGACGATTTTTCTGGTTTTCGGTACGTGTATTTTATCCGGCAGAAATCAGAAGCTTACTACAAATTTGTTGAATTAGCTAATTTAATAAAAAACAAATTCGGTCGTTCGATTAAAAAATTACGCAGTGACAATGAAACAGAATACGTAAATAAAGACTTCCATGATTATTTTGTAAAATATGGAATCGAACACGAAAATACAGCACCTTGCACACCGGAGCAAAACGGTCGAAGTGAGCGTGAGAATCGCACAGTTGTTGAAGCAGCTCGATCGATGATGGCTGCTAGAGCTGTACCAGAAGAACTGTGGGCGGAAGCAGTAAGTACCGCCGTTTACATTTTAAACAGAACGCCAACAAAGCAAGCGCCAAATTCAACGCCATATGAATTGTGGACAGGAAACAAATCAAAACTTGACCATCTCAAAACGTTTGGGTGTGTGTCTTATGAATTTGTACCTGATCAAAATCGTACAAAGTGGAAAGCCAAGTCAAAGAAGAAAATGTTTGTTGGTTATGACAAAGATGGTCCAAATTACAAGTTGTATGATCCCCAAACAAGAAAGTTTTCAGTGTCAAGGAATGTTACGTTCAACGAGCAAGAAAGTTGGAAAAAAGATGAAGGAATGAAAACGTTCAAGCTTAGTTTTGCTAATGAAACGGATGAGATGGAAATTCCAGAACCAGTGGGAGACGAAGAACCTAACCAATACCATGATGCTTTGATGTCAGGTGATGAGGAAGAAGTAGAAGAGGAAGAGGGTGGTATACAGTTGAGAGACAGGACGAAGTTGCCACCAGTATACCGTTATCAAGCAAATATGGTTGAATTTGAAGAACCTGCAACATACGAAGATGCTATAACTAGCCCGAATGCAAGAAAGTGGAAAATTGCTGTAAATCAAGAGCTTTCGGCCCACACGAAGAATGATACGTGGTCTCTCGTCAAATTGCCTAATAACGGAAGAACCATTTCAGCGAAGTGGGTGTTTAACATTAAACGCGACGCGAACGGGGTTGTAGATCGTTATAAAGCGAGACTTGTAGCCAAAGGTTTCTTGCAACGTCCAGGTATAGACTTTCAAGAAACATTCGCTCCGGTAGTGAGGTACGAATCGTTGCGAGTTTTATTAGCAGTGGCGCATGTCGTGATTACGAAATCGGTCAATTCGACATCAAAACTGCATTTTTATATGGCGAGCTCGATGAAGATATTTACATGGACATACCAGAAGGAGTGGAGACAGGTGATAAAAGCTTAGTGTGCAAATTAAATAAAGCGCTGTACGGACTTAAACAATCGCCTCGTCAGTGGAACAAAAAGTTCAACGAGTTTCTTAAAATGTATGATTTTGAGCCTACCGAGGCTGATCACTGTGTATATCGTGGTTGTTGCGGTAAATCTTTGTTGTTCTTAGCACTATATGTTGATGACGGTTTAATAATGTCGAATTCGAAAGAAACTGTAGAACTGGTGTTAAATGAACTAAAGAAACAATTTGAAATAACTGTTGGTGACGGAAAATATTTTGTTGGGCTAGAAATTAAACGAGATAGAGATAAACACGCAATATTTATATCTCAAGAAAATTATTTAAATCGTATTTTGGAAAAATTCAATATGTTTGATGCAAAAGCGGTTCCAACACCTATCGAAGCCTGTGCTCTCATTAGAAAAGAACACACACTTTCTGAAGAAGTTCGGTTAAAAATGAATAATATTCCGTATCGCCAGGTCGTAGGATCACTAATATTCGCAGCAGTTGTGAGTCGCCCCGATATTATGTACGCTGTTGGTGTAGTGAGCCGTTATCTATCAAATCCGGAGCCCACACGCTGGATAGCTGTCAAACGAATATTGCGGTACATAAGGGGAACAGCATCACTAGGTATTATGTATGGTGGAAAAAGTGAGGAACTCATTGGATATTCCGATTCGGATTATGCAGGAGATCCGGACACACGTCGCTCGACGAGTGGCTATTTATTTAAAATTGGAACTGGTGCTGTTAGCTGGATGAGCCAAAGACAAAAAATAGTTGCACTCTCAACGACAGAAGCCGAGTACATCGCTGCGAGTGATGCAACTAAAGAAGCAATATGGCTCCGCCAGCTGTTGTCAGGTATTATGGTTTGCATTGACAAACCCACCGAAATGCGACTGGATAATCAAGGTTCCATTAAATTAATAAGAAATCCGCAGATCCACAAGAGAACTAAACATATTGAGGTGCGGTACCACTTTATTTGAGAAAAGTACGAGATGGGCGACATCAGTGTTACATATGTAGCATCCAAGAACCAGCTTGCGGACATCTTAACAAAAGAACTAGGAAGAAACGTGTTCCAGAGTATCTGTGAAAAGATAGGAATCTGTATATTTGACGCGCAGTGTACAACTAGTGGGAGTGTTGAGAAAAATGGAAATAATATTTTTATTTAGGAAAGAACAAAAAAGGACTCGAGTTGTGAACCGCGCGCCTCTGCTGGTCAGATCTTAAAAATAGTAGTCGTGCAAATGTTTTTGCTGAAAGCATATCATTTTATTTTGTTAAAAATTCTTTTTCGCCTATAACGCTTTACAATTGTTTATTTCTTTATGTACTGGAATAATTCATATTTAGTTTTGCTTTAATAAATATAATACTTCGTTTCTTCTAAAATCGTCTGCTGGTTTTTGTGGGAAATTTTATTTCTCACAATAAAATAAATAGCAGATGACCCAGAATTGATCCCTGAGGCACTCCGCTTCGAACAGAAGAAATAGAAGACCATACATTATCGACTTGGATCATATGTTTTTTGTTCCGGAGATATAACTGAATAAAAAAAAAGATTCGAACGAGAAAGAATTTTTACGAAATCCATACCTACTGACAAGCAGGTAAAATATTGTGTATAGAGACGTACTCCAAAATTTGATTGTATACATACTACTTTTTCCAAAACCTTGGAAATACCTGGCAGCATGCTGATAATTCGCAAGTCGGAAAAGGATTTGGGTTGGGGTACCTTAGGAATCGGTCGCCCGACCGCAATCTTCCAAGCATCAGGAAAGCAGTTGGTTTCTAACGAAAAATTAATTAAGTACGTGATGTAGGTATGGGTCGATAAGTGACACTGTAGACTTCAAGTTAAAGAGAATGTTAGGTACTTGGTCAATAGCAAATCATCTGAACTAAATAGATGAGAATGGGAAAAACCCGCAAATTTTGAAAATGATCATATTGAATTTATTTACTACCCAAAACAAATTCCGCAACTTTCGATTTTTACATTTGAGTCTTATTTTCGTCATAATTAAATACGAAACATGCGTCACGCTCGAGACACAATATTTGAATGACGCTGGTGACGTACTTGACCACTGGGCCCGACAGATTAGGTAGGGATTTTCACATGCGCAAACCGATCCGTTTGCACCCTGAGCGCTCGTTTATTTCTCGACTCCTCCCACTTTTTCCAGGGAGACGCGTAAACACCGCGGCGCAACGGATAGGTCTCCTACGCCACAGAAAGCGCGCGTTTTAGCCATCCCGGTCATGCTGCTATCTAAGTTGCAAATTTTTCGTTCAGCACGGCACATAATCAAAATTTTTACGTGGTACGCGATACATATTCTATTTATGCTTGATATTACAGTACTAAAAGTTATAAATTCGACTAAGCGGGTCTTCCCCATTGTAAAATGAGATTCGGGCTTTGCAACTATCAGAATCCGAAGGAGAATTAATAGGAGAGAAATGGTGATATGATATGCTATTGTCGTCAGACATTACATAAAAGCGGGGGGCTGTTATTATTCTAATTAATAATAATAATAATAATGATATTATCAGAGTCGCTAAAGTGTATACATATAGGTACGTGGTCATAAAATCACAGAGGAGTTACTATGATTAATGCAATTCTTGCTATAAAATCGGACTCATTATTTCGAGAAGGATTTTAATAAATAACTGTTCGATGGACGACGACGGCTAATAACTTTAGCTTTGGTTTTACCTGTTTGCTACTTAGTACGTTCGTTGTTACCTTCACGGGGGGCAAAACTAATCTGGCTAAAACAGCGATAGTTCTTTGGACATACTTATAATTATACACGTAAATAAACATGTAACATCTATAACTTCCCGAACATTGTATTTAGTTTCAGATATATATATGTATATAATATGCATATCTTTACATCTCATCAAATGCCGCATCTACCATCAATTTTCCAGTCATCACTGTCAGCGGTATAACACTAAAGACTTCTAATATTCAATGTCCGCCATCACATGTCAGAGGGAATACATCATAAAGGAATGTTATGATTTATAATTTCGTATGTTGATGCTAATAAGCTGGTTTTGTGTATATCTATCCATAACGGCCTTTTGTAGTCGTGAAACCTATACCCGCGAGCGTATCTAAAACTGCATCGCGGCGATTCATTTCTAATATTCTGTATTGAATACCATCTGGTCCTTAATAACATTCATTCCGTCTTCAGACTCAGGCTGTGTATGAAATTATTCTCAAAAAGAAACGTGAGCATTTAAAAGTTATTACTCAAAAGTGTCTTGATGATTTCTGAATATGTCATATTCTTGTGGAAATACTAGCTGTTCCATATTAACATTGAAAATATTAGTATCCTAGTATGCGTATGATATTCACCGAAAAGATTGTGTTGCATTTGCCACATACGTCACACGTGAGAGCCGAGCTGTAGCGGTTAAAATCGAGCGCCTGGCCGTCAGACGCTAGACCGCTCAGTCTGAGTAAGCTTCATTCAGAGTGGGACCGTCTAGCATCGCAAATGTGAGGGAATGCCACAACAGGAATGCAGTTATTATAAATCGGCGCAGGCGTTTTATGAATAATTATTTAACACGCTATCGCGTATGTGGAAATATCCCAAACGTCATTTCAATGACCCCCCGGTTACATCTTTGCGAAGGCTGTAAATTCTTTATCACGATTTCTCACCCAATGAGCTCAGATTTGGTACCACCTAGTTTTGCAATGATAAGTAATGTAAGAGTTGCCTTGGTTATACCTCGGGTTGCTGCCTAGCAACGCAATAAATACAAAGGACGCCAGCGCTCGGCTTCGTTAATAATGTTTGTCCACGACTATCTTACAACATACTCTTTATACTTGTGTTTCTTCAATCATAATTAGATACATTATTCACTGCAGTGATTAATGAATATTATTCACTAAACCAATAGGAACATCGCTTTGACCCTTTTTTACATTTATTTAGTAGGCCGCGATCGCGATGTGTTAGTTCAAATTGAAACGTCAAATCAGCATGGTTTGCTTTTAATTTGAAATGCATATTCTAAAAAAGAAGATATAATGAGTAGTGAGAGTGAAAACGAGATTTCTTTAACAGCACCAGCAATAAAAGAAGCTGCAGAACTTGCCTCATTAGATTCATTGCCCAAAAAACCAAGAAAATTATACCTGAGAGCATATGTATGATTCTTTCTTACACTGGAGAAGGGAAATAAAGGTAAATTCTTTCTGGGAATCTGTTTTGATAGTCGTGGACAAAGTATAGTATACAACTCGTTATAATGATGCTATTATTACCTCGGATGATTACAAAACTCGCTCGCATCGCTCGCTCGTGTTGTAAACTTCATCCTCGGTAATAATAGCATTCATTATAGTCTCGTGTATAATATACTATTTTGAACTCACCGCTTTCAAAATGACATTTCGCGAACGCAACAGTCAAACGCATAATAAGGTTCATTATTCAACGGCCACTGTCAAATTTTTGGACCAAAAGAGGAAAAGAGTACGCAAGCGGGGGTCAAACTCGTCTTTGGGCGATGAAGGTGGAAAGCAGTGTTGCCGCTCCTGCCTTGATTTCCGTACCGACTTTTCGTTCCAAAACGTACTGAATCCCCGTCCTTCCGTACTGACCGGCGCGAAATTTAAATGAAACAACGCCTAGTGTTTCTCCATTTACTAAAAAAAAAAGTTTTAACAGTACAAAACAAAAAACATTGTTGTTCAAATAACAAATAAAACCCAACTGCAAAACACAAAATAAACAAGAAATTCAAAAATTCTTAAGGTGGCTATTATAAATCATAATATGAATACTAATCTGTCAAAATATTTATTAAATATCAATATCTACTCCAAAGAAAACATACATTATGCTTACTAACACTTAGATCCGCATAAAGTGAAAAACAGCGATACAATATAACTTGAACTGACAAGTATTTACTCCTTTTTAATTTTTATAGTTTATCAGCTCCTCGCTGGGTTTCCACTGATAGCAAGCAAGAGCAACATTGCTGTAGACAGTGTTGCCAGAGCTGGTGATTTATCACCAGATCTGGTGATTTTAAAGGTTGGGATGCTACCTGGTTATTATTTTTCTTAAAAGACTATATTCTGGTGATTTTTCTAAACAACTAGTGATTTTTTCGGTGATTTAGTACTGGAGCCACGATCATCAAGTGCAAGCTTCCATGTTCCTTCATCTCACTCTCGGTTCTCGCACTTCGCGGCTCGGTCGCTTTCTGTGAATTTCTTTTCTATGGTCGTGGTCGCACACGCAAGGTCGGTAAAGTAGTTTACCATACCGTCTTATAGACGACCGACCTTCACCTTGTCTTTCTTACACGACTGTCAGCTGTTAGGGGTTAGGTTGTTACTGTAAAGTAATTAGGCGGTTCCGTTGGTTTCATTGCAGGAGTTTATGATCGTTTATTGAAAAGAATAAAGATTTATTTTACTATTTCATAGTATCTGCCTTTACTTGACGAAAATCCATGATCACTAATTTAAATGAGACAAAATTGTCTAGGTTTTCCTAAATTTATTAATTAAATATGACAATTGTTTCGCCCACACAGTGGCTTCTTCAGATGTTAGTACTGAACATAGTACTTTTTTGTTCCCTAACCATAGTGCCTAGTGTCGGGGGAACTTTCAAAAATCTGGTGATTTTTAATCGGTAACTGGTGATTTTTAAGAACGATATCTGGTGATTTATTTTTCAGTTGTCTGGCAACACTGGCTGTAGACTTCAGTCAGCCGCCGCGCACTGCAGGCTCTTTTGCGACATGCCGCCAAAACGATAAGCGGCATGTCGGCAAACTGTGTGGACGAGTTTTAAAGCTATAATTTTCATGTTGACAAGTTTGCAGACTGATTGTTGGCAGAAAGTTATTGCTGTTTTGGTAATAAATTTCCTATAGCTGGTTTCGTACCGAAAACTGCATAAATTTAAGAAAGTAGTACTGACGTATTGAAATTACAAACATAGTACTGAATTCAGTCCATTTGTACTGAAACGGCAACACTGGTGGAAAGTCGCGCGGGGTACAGTTCGAAACTAGAGATTCACGGGTGCCCCCCCATTAAAAATTATCGAAGTAGGTAGTCAACGTTTAAGGATAGAAATTTTCATTTGATCGGCAGCAAGAATTTCCGGAGACAGCGAAATCATCGGCCTGAAATTTTCAACAGTAATTTGACGAGTACTTTTTATTTTGTGGGATAAATATTTCTGTTTTGAACGAAACTGTGTTGCCAGGAAATTTGACGAATAAAACTGACGGTCAGTAAAAGCGCGAAGGCAAGGAATTTAGACATCAGGCAAAATAAGAAGTTCGAGTCAAATTGGGCTAGATAATTTAATGAATATGAGAATACGCATATGGGAGATTCGATTTTTAAACATTTTACAATAAAAAATACCAAATTTGCAACGTCGTCAAAGCAGCAAACGGCAAATAAAAAAACTATCGCTGTAATAGTTAGCTAACTTTTCTCGCTGTCGTTCTGATAAAAACATAATGGCTTACGAGATTTTATAAATATGAATTAAATTATGAGCGAAATTGCCAATATTTTTGTGGTGAGGTAACTTTTGCAGACTGCCCCGACGAGAGTTATTTTTTAATAGTTTACGAACCCTTTTGAGCTTACATTTCGACATTAAGATCGTCCCCACCCCAGGCCTCCACCCCAGGACGAGTAAAATTTTCGAGGTAGATTTCGAGATTCAACAATTTTTCTGTAATTTCGTACTTTTCAGTAAAATTTTTCGGGGGCCAAATGTGAATGTAGGTCTAACGTTTTTGCATTGACCCGTTACGTTCACTTTTTATCTACCATTTTATCGTTACTATAAAAAGTTACACGGTAACTGCAACATGCGCCATGCAGGATATAGTATTTTCCGAATGCAGTACCCCTCTAGTGGTTCATTAACCCTTAGAATCAAGCGTCCCTTTTTAAGGTGGGGTGACATTCGGGGTGTCTGGAAAATGAATTTCTGCCTTTTCTTGAATGAGCTTGCGATGCTCCACATGACCAAGCGTTACTTTTCACGTTACCACTCTCCGCCTCCGCCCCAGTGTGCAAAATGTTAGGAATTGCAAGTTTCAAGTTTTTCCGTTTCACAATCCTTAGGTAGAATAGAGAAAATCGATTCTTATTCGAGTGACCTTTGAATTTACAGCGGGAGTATTTTAAGATCAATTTATGTTTGTAATTTTTGATTTAGATCTCTTAGATCTCGTAAATCAGGAAAGTAGCAAAAATATTGAGTGCACCCCTAGTTAGGGGTCGGCCAGTCGTTAAAGTAATGTGTCGAAAATTTTGTTCTATCTTTTCTAAAAAGGGAATTTTGTAATTTTTATTTATTTTCAATTTTTTTAAAGTACCTACGTCGCTGTACATTAAAAATAGCAATAAATTATATTAGTCTTTCATAAGTAACCTGCTCCAATATTATGTATAACAGTAAAAACACCGGGCACGTCTCTGGATAGAAAATACTGTCGAGGGAAGCCTTCTTCTATCTTCCCTAATAATTGAGTTACGTAATTTGCAAATAATTTTAAGATATTCTAAGTACGCCACTGACATTTGTCTACACTCTTTACAATTTATTTGTTTCGGTATGTGTAATTGGCAGGCGTAGAAAAGTTTTTCGGAAATCTTGAAAAATCTGAAAGGTTTAAAAGAATAGTGTACGTCACTGGAAATTAGAGGGCCAGTCATAAAGGTAATACTCAGGAAGTTTTGTTCTATCCATTCTAATAAGGGAATTGTTCAATCTGAATCTGTTTGTAACTTTTTTAGGTACGCCACTGAATCTGAAAATCAAAATCTGAATACCCTCTTAAATAGATCAATAAATAAATAAGTATTAGGGGATGCAACTAGGGTTTCATTAAGACAAGATTTCTTGTTTTGATGGCATTTTCTTGTCTTGTCTTAAAAATCGTGATGGAGATGTTTCCACGAAGGTCACAGAAAAACCAAAATTTAATTTAACCGGTGTTATAGCTTTATCATCATCATCATGAAGTTCTCAGTCCGAAGACCGGTTGGACGCGTACCTCCGCCCTTTCCTATCCTGAGCTAACCTACGCATGTCCCTAAAAGTAGAACATCCTACATCCCCAACTATTTGAGAGCAGTGGTCTAATCTGGGCCTACCCCTACCTTTTTTTATCCCTATCTCCGACTTTTGTATATCGCGAACCATTCATTCGTATCTCAGAAGGTGTCCTACCATAATGTTTGATGGTTCTATGGCTGTGAAATTAGCAAATACTTGTATATTTTGTTTCATCTGCAAAATGCTTGAACGAGTAGCCCCCGTTTTCACCTATTGTATATAATTTGCATACTGGATGCACTTCCAGACGCATAAAAACTTGTTATGACTAAATCTTGTACGTAACGGATTAGATAAAAAAACTTGTAGCTCGTTACAAGGCACCCATTCATAGTTTGCAACTTTAAAACGAGGAAAAAATACTACCAAAAGGAGAAAGACAAACAAAATAGCATAGTAAATTGCTATCGGCGATTGACAAAAACTTGTAGTAAATTGCATTTCGTACTGAATTAAAGGCTCTTTCAACAAATATGCAACAGCTTTTTATGTCCCATTCGATGTTCGAATCAATTTATGTCCTCGTTAAAAAACTCAAACTGACTTTTATAAAGATCATCTCGAAATTTTTTGAAATATTTTTTACGTTTACAGATACTATTCGGTATTCCGCCCAAACAAGCTCTAAATTATAACTAAATTTAATAAAGCGCGTTGAATGGAAGTAAGATAGGTAATTAAATATAACACGCGGTAACTTAAAAATGACTAGCCGAATTTTATGTGTAATATTTTATGACTATCATCACTGGCGCTTAATAATCGACGCCAAATTCGATATTATTCTCCACCTCTTTAATTAAAGCGGCTAATACAAATTTAAATTGCTTACTGAATAGTTAATTCGTTTTAATTAAATCGGTGTTTGGAATAAATTAACAATTTTATTAATTAATTAGTTTGTTTATTAAGTAACCAGAAGTGCTTAGTTGCAAGTGTTGTGTTTGTTGACTGATCGCTATGAACACCTAGTGATCCTCTAAATCTAACACCTCCAGCTCCAAATATTGCAAAGTAATACATCAAGTGCAAATCAATGTTTTAAATATCTATATTTAAAGTGGCAAGTTATTAATTAATACTACCTAGTTGGTATACATTTACATAATATTATCTCACTAAAGCTAAAGGATGGTCACAAAGGGGGTGGGTGACGTGCGCACAATATATTTTCAGACACATATTGCAAACTTGTGAAGAGGTGAAGTATATTATACCCAAGACTTGCTTCTGAGACACAGATGCATAAAGAACGAACACTATCCAGGAATGTTAAGACAAATTTTCCTCACAAATAATAGTAATCTCACTTTTATAACGTCTGCCGACAGATGATAAGCCTACTATTAGAGCAGGTTTTATTCTAAGTACTCGCAGTCACTATCTCTAGTGATTGCTCCCAACCCCTACACTACCAACCCCATTTACATCATCTAGCATTAATGTAACATTCCCAGTTATGGTACAGTGGAAATTGTGTTTTATGGCATAGATGTCAAAATGAAATAAATGATCAACTAAATATAAAACTCTCAACCAAAGACATTCTATACTAATAGACACCAAGATCCCATGTATTCGGCATACGTACCTTATTTCCAACATAAAAGACGTGCCTTTTTCTCTCCCACTTTTTCTACCTAATTTTGCCGTGTTAACGTCATCTCTCTTTGGGCAAAAAGTCAAAATTATTTTTTTGGCGTAGCGCGCTAATTAAATTGCATGACATTTAAACGTCAAATCGCCTTGTCATTTGAATTTTTATTTTTCGTACGGGAGAAGAAATTTTTATTACTGTCTACTGTTTATTGTTCTGTTTGTTGTTAAGTGTTTCTATTTTGTGTTTTTCTGAACTGGTACCTAGTTTAAGAAATGGTTTCATATTGTTGTGTTTGTGGAGCCAACTCGAAAGATGGTACCCTCTCATTTCACAAGTAAGTTTCTTCAACACATACCAAAATGTACTAAAATACGGGGATTGTCACATATAAGTAACATCGATTCTGACAAGAAGCACCCAAAATACATTTCATTTTAGACTTACTTACTTACTTACTCGCTTAATAATTTACTTCAGCAGCTTCCTACTTATTTTAAAATACCTACGCTACATATTAATTTCTAAGACCATTTTCAACATGCCTACTACTCGATGCTTACTCTCCTAAAAGATTTAATTTTCTCGTATCTAATTTGACAACTAGCACTGACAACTCGGAAACTTGTGAAATGAAGGTTACCCAGTGAATGTCATATTTGACTTTTTGCCTTAAGAAAGATGCAAAATCAATTTTTGCGTGCTCCAAACGAAAACAGAGAATATTTTCTTGTCGCACGCATGTTTTCAGCTATATTAAATTGCATCTTGGTATCTATAGAAATAGAATATCTTTGCTCTCAACACACCTTAAAAGATTATATTATTTTCTGTAGTAAAACAATAAGCGGTCTGGAATTGTCGGAAATTTTACGAAAGCTGTTGCGTTGCTTAGTAGCCACGAGTGTAAATTTGACAGTTAAAATTTACACGAGTGGTTAGTAAAAGCAACAGCTTGAGTAAAATTACCTAAAAATTTCAGACCACGAATTGTATTTAACAAGATTATTTTTTGAATCGAAGCAAGGTAGTTCAAAACGAAATTTTATTTCAATTAATTCACATACAAAGAAATGTGTTGGGAATATTTTTTGACGTTTGGCATCAGGTACTAAAGTAACTAGATTAATTATATATTATAAAAATGTACCTACAAATTTGCAACTATGGCAACTTATCAACAAGCAAAATTATCGAAAAAATGGAAGATTTAATGAAACACTAAACATTTTAAATTAACAGAACATATTAAAATATTAAAATATATTGTGTAGAGTTTGACTGATCTTTAGTTACATACATATTTTGAACATTGAAAGTGCAATGGTTATATGTTATATTATGACCAGATTTTTTTGCATATTATTATGTATTATTAATGTTTTCAGTGGTAAAATTTTCTTGCCTTATGTTTGGATTCCAGAAGGTCCAGGTCTCAGGTTGTTTATTAAACTAGATGTTTCTCGTCTAACTGTAAATAAGGGCCTAATGACTTTGCATGTCCAGTCATTTTGATGAGCTGTTCTTCCGGGACACCTGATTTAGCAAGATTTGATACAGCACTTGATCGTTTTGAATGATTCGTGATTTTGTTTGTCAGAGTATCAAGCCCTATTCTTTCAGCAGATTGTTTGGTCCATTTTCCAATCTCATTTACTCCATAAGGCATATTTTTGTACCATTCAGAGTTGCTTTTATTCCAGTAAGGATTTACAGTCAGAAATAGTCGATCTGACGTAATTCTATTAGTGCGTTTAGAAATAAGCTTTTTAAATAACCTTACCGGACACATATCGAGATTATTGTAATTAGGCACTAACCACTTACTGTCTGAGAATTTTTGAGCTCCACCCTGGCATGTTTTGGAAAAAATCGGGTTGTATTCAATTCTTCCGGTTACGTTACCATTTCATTTCTTTTCCTCTTTAAAAAAATGCACTTTGCATTTTGCTGCCTCTCCCCCTCTGCAGGCTAGTTCGAATGCTATTATATGATACAGTTTTTTTGAAGTCCTTCTGGACAATCTTCGTTCCACAGATTCATTATTGTCGAACTTTGCTTCCTCTTTCCGAGAATAGACTGAAGCTGCTTTCGTTTCGCATTTTTTGCATCCCTTGCTTGTTTGAATTCAATGTCTGCAAATGGATTAAATTTTCGGGCGTACTCTTTGTAGTATTTTTCTTGATGGAGTTTTGCAGTAACATTCCACATGGTCTTTATAACGCATTCTTTATAATCTTCACCATCAGCTCTCTTCATATTAAAAGCCCAATCTTTTAATATCAGTCCAATCTCTTGATTTGAAGTAATTTCTAGAAGTTCATAATGCTTCTCTTTTAAAAATATTTCGAACTGTTTCCATATTGACTCGGAGTAACACTCTGTACAGTTTTTTGAATATCTTCCAAAGATTCTTGGCCAAATCTTACCATTTCAAAACGACGAGTTTGCAAGAAAACAGTTGCCAAGGTAGAAATTTCAAAACTATCATTCACAGGATAGTTGATTAAAAGTAAGGCTCATATTTATCAGTTATTGGGAAAGCTAGGTAGGTTTTTATCGTTTAAAGTGACAGTTGATTGGTCGATTTTAAGAAATTGAAGAAATCTCATTGGCTCTTAGAATAGGCGTGTATTAACCGAAATAATACACGCTTCTAGACCCAAATGCAATTTGACGATGAAAAAAATAATCATTATAATTTTCAGATGCTGCCAAGAATTTTAACATTGTTAAGTGTTGTTTGTCTCTGTATATCCTTCCCTTATTCGGGTAGAACGATCGGTATAGCCAGTATAGAAATATTGCCGGGTAGTACGGTCAATATATCCAGTACAGAAACATTGCTTCCCGAACTGAAACATTACTGTGGTAAAGATTTAGCAGACGCTGTGAGGGATGAATGTGGAGGATGTTACAATGGAATATACTCAAAATCACGTAAGTATCGAGAAAAGCATAATATTAACCAAAACTTAATAAATTTGTTTCAGTCAATAATGCAGAATTATCGTCCGATTACAATATGGATCAAAGCTATGAACAAGAAAACAAATCTAGGAAACGTCAAATAGCAAAAGAATGTTGCGATAAACCCTGCAGCCGAGAAGTCATTAAAACTTATTGCGGAGTATGCCACAACAAAACTTGATATTATATTTGGCAATGTATCATATGTTTTGCAACATAATAAAATTTTGAACAAGTAATTAATCCTTTCATTTCTTCATTACTTGCAGAACCCATTGGCAAAAGAAAACTCTTCGTGTATGGTCTTCTGGGGTCATAGCTTGTACCCTTTGAAAGTGATAAGGGTGCTGTAAATCTTCAAGAAGGGCGCGCTAAACTATCTTATTTGAAACACCCAAACACCTAATGCTTCTCGTACTTTGTGATGGATCTTTTTCCATCAGTTGTAAAACCTTTTCTTCTACATCTCAAATTCTACGCGGTCTATCGGGTCTACCATCTCTTCGAGCAGCTGAGTGAATGCGGTTTGGAAAACTTTTTGCATAAATTCGTGCTGCTTTAGAATTTCCCCGTGCTTTTCCATAGATCATTACCATACCATGTGCACTAATTCGTTGTTTGAATTCACATGAGTCATTGCTCAAGTTTATAAACAAGTCTGTAAAATGCAAAAATTGTACCTATCAACAAACAGTAACAAAATAAGAAAAAATAAGAATAGAAAAATCTAAAATGCAAAAACATAAAAAAACACTAAACTATGAATATTAACCTTATTAAAACGCGAAATCACACCATGGGCGTTTATTTCAAGTTTTATTCAACAAAAAGGAACACTTCGATTTTAATTTGAATTGAATTATATCATACCAGTAACCCTCAAAATTTTTCAATTTTTTTTTTATTGAATAATTTTGTTAATAATTGCTATACGTCAAGAATTTTCAGCGCACCAAGGTTTATTTATGATATTTTATCACCAATTTAATTTTGTATAGAATTATGAAACTAAAATAAGTACCTAGGTACATTTTTAAGGTATGAACCGAAAAAGTAGAGGAAAATACATACTTTACAATAAATGAATTAAATAATGGTTGAAAAATGGAATATAAAAGAAGAAAAGGTATAATTTTGGAATGGGTAAAATTATTGGAGATCATCGTTAATTTAGAAGGATTTGACAAAAAAATACAGAGGAAATTTTGGAATAAATTGGAGAAATTTATGGAAGTTTTCTAGAGTGAGACACGAGTCTCTTTGAGATATCATAATTTGTAAAAGTATATTGTATAAAAGTAAATAAATAAATAAATAAATAAAATGTTATAATACGGAAAAAATTTTCATATTTTAAGTCTTTGATTTCATGATTTTACATATTCCAAATTAAATTTGTAGCAATTTTACTGTCTATTAAATATATGTTGATATTATCACAGTATACTGTGATATTATTAAGTAGTTTTCAATTTTTTATTATGATTTATATTTCGTGATTATTTATTTGAACTTTATTGAACAAGAAAATCACTTAAAGCCATTATTGAAATTTCAATTTTAAATCTTACCCCTCAAAATAGCAGATGGCGCTATTACATAAATAATTGAGTACTCATCACATAGATGGCGGTTCACGGCTTTAAACCTTAGGGTCCCTGTATTGCAGGTTGCATTCAGGGGTATTAGCATCAAAAGTGACAACTATCTAATCTTTGGCATTTCAGTTGAAAATTGCAGAAAAAGTTATTTAGAACATTGCATTAAATTGCAATAAACTTTAAAAAATGGATGATAACCTTTCACTTGAATCGGACAGCACTTCTGGCATAGATAACAAAGAGTTTCAAGATTTTTTAATGGCAGAAAAACAAAAAGCTAAATTTAACGCCCAGGTGAGGTTACGTTTCTCTAGTTGAAAATACGGTTGATTCTTTTTGTTTTCTTATAACTATCTGCTTTCGTCACCTAGATTCACGAATTTACGGATTTTTGCTGGGACAAATGCATGGACAAACCCAGGAATAAATTGGACAGCAGAACAGAAATATGTTTAGCAAATTGCCTAGATCGTTTCATTGATGTATCGCTTTTTATTACTAATAGATTTGATCAGCTAGTACAAAAAAGTGAAGAATAATAAATTGCGAAGAGTTCAGTTTCTGTCTTACCCTTACCCTCTTGACAACACCCCACACCAAAAACAAACAATACGACACCTACTAAAAAACAGAGATCAGTCCTAGGTTTAGTAAGAATCGAACCAACAACCCTTAAAAAGAACACCAAATGCAGTCTCTCAAATACAAAAATGTGGTTAAATCATAAAATTACCTCGAGAGTCGAAGTGGGTGCTTCATGACGGCATTATAAGAAAGCAATTTGTTATCGATTATTTAAGAGACTCCGAATACACTGGCTGACTACTTCAAGCACCTGAAATTGCCAGAATACCAAAAGCAGGCTTGCTGGAACCTAAAAAGATGAATAATACAGGGTGATTCCGTTTTAATCTTGAGAACTTCAGGAACCGATAAAATTGCCTAAAATAATTAGGATTTCTCTAATAAACTACAGGTAAAAATGGTTCCATGTTAAAGTGCATCAACTTCGACATTTTTTAAGATTTTTGAGAATATCTCGGGAACAAAAAGCCTTCTTTGTGGGACAAGAGACATTATTTGGTGTTATAAATGAAAGATTCCTCTCATGGAACAATGGGGTATGTACCCTAAAATCCACTCAAATTAAATGTCAGCTTAAAACTGATTTGCCCATTCTTCACCAACAGATTTTTACTCTTACATCTTTTCGATATTTGCTCTCGTTTTTGAGATATTTGGCAAAATTCGTAAAGATCTAGTTTTTGCAAGCCATGGAGTGATTCCCTTAAACTATACTTGGGCCGCCGAACAGACGGAGTGTTCACCCTGCAAGAACGTGCTCTAGGCGGGACCACTATCAATTTAGGACAACTGAACCGCAGTGATGAGCTTTCTTTAGACCCAACGAAGTCGCATCACTCCAATTCGGTCGTCATAAATTACTATTGGCCCCGCTAGAGCACGTTTTTGCAGGGTGATCACTCCGTCTGTTGGGCGGCCCAAGTATAACGTTTAACTAGATCATTTAAAGGTTTATTGGAAAGCATGATATTAGATATTTAATGGCAAACAAGAAGTATGTCACAAATGAGAAGTTCGCCGATGATCGTGTTTGAGCACCCTAAACACTCGCGATTGAGACGTAGGGAGCTGCCGAGCAACTCTGCTTGTTGTTCACGTCATGAACTCGAAGAATTTGAGCATTATTTTTCGGATGAATTTTTCGATTTTGTTCCTTATAGCGGCGCAAGCCATTTTCGACGATATGCATTTATAAAATCTTCTGCATTTGGAAAACGCACGCGATACTCTTCAACAGTCGTGTTAGAAATTGTCGCCTCAAAATCCCCAAAAATGATGGATGTCGGCATATTCTGTATTCGAAAACGCTCTTGACATTGTCTCAAGGGTCCCATACACGATCTATAATGTTGTCAATATAAATATTGTTATTCGACCCTGACACGTTAATTTACAAAAAATCGGCATGGAGAAAAATATATGACTTCCATGTTCATTGTATATAACAAAAGAACCCTTAAAAATTGTCTGTTTATTATTGGCAATTTTAAGAAAGGTTGGTTTAGTAATCACGAGTATCTGTCAAATTGACACTATTGTAGGTTACTGCCAACTGTCTGTTATAATATTATAAAACCTTAAAATACGAAAATGTTACATGGTTAGTCATGACTGGGTTTGTGTGCACCCTTCGGGCGGAACACAGGATTCTCCGTATCACAGCATTTTTCGCCCAATATAAGAAAAATTTTTGCAAAATTTAAGTTTAACACAATCACTATTTACTTTTTGATAGTCTATGTGAAAACTTAAATATGCAAAACTTCTTAAAATATGAAAATGTTAAATTATTGCTCGGTTAGTCATGACTAAGTTTGTGTGCACCCTTCGGGCGCAACACAGGGGTCTCCGTATCACATTATTTTTCATCAAATAATGAACTTATTTAAGAACGTCACTAATTTCACTGGCAAATTATTTTGAACAGTTACTTAACTAATTGAAGATTCACGTAATATGGAAGTTGGATTGGTGGTTTTGAGTGGAGTCCCATGAAGACTACGACTTTTTCAGTTTCTGAGATTTTCTCAAAAATCTAAAAAAAATATCAAACTTGCCGCTCTCTAACTTGGAAACGAAGCATTTTTACACTGCCGTTTATTAGAAAAACCGGAATTAATTTGGGCGGTTCTATTGATTCCCGAGGTTATCAAGCTTAAAGCTGAATCACCTTCTATAGAAGAGAGACGACAAGACGACAAGAATCCTCTATTTTTCTAAATGTGTTGAAACTGCAGTAGGTACTTCGCTACTTCAAGACTAAATCAATATGCTAATATCTATATTTAAGACGACAAATTATTTATTAGTACCAGATGACACCCATTTGCATAATGTTATCCCACCAAGCCTAAAGGATGATCCCTAAGGGGGTGGTTGTCGCGCGCACAATATATTTTAAGACATACAAGGTAAACAAGTGAACAGATAGAGTATATAACAGCCAACATCTACTTCTTAGAGAGTCATAGCTGCTCATCTGTTAAGAACATCCAATAAAGGTAAGGGGAATTTGTGTGTAAACAATTTTTAGCTTGTGTTATTCATCTTGAAACATACCGTACAAAAACTTAATTGGTAATTAAGGAACTTTTGTAAACCAAATGATTGCAGAAAGGCAACCTTAACAAAATATGGATAAAATCGTTGGATTTTTGACCTCAACTGGAGATTTTTCTCATAAATCTAAATGGATCTTTCCAGATGAAACCCTTATTAGTCATCCCGCTTATTTGTTTAGTATTGCTAGAACCTTGTCCGTGACGTTCAGCAGTGTAATTTCATGGTATTAACATTTCTTATTTTCTTGAGTTCCTCCACCAATTCTGTTACCATTTCACCACTGTCGTTTCTTGGAATTTGTCCTCGAATTTAATTTGGGCCAATGAACCTAAGAAGGGCTTCTCGATTTCTTTTATCCTCTGACCCGAAATTTTTCTCAAAAATGTACCTCTTGTTCTAAACCATTACATTTCTAGATGCTGCCAAGGATCCTGATCATTTTGGCTTTTGCCTGTATGTGTTTGTGCTCACCTTATACAGGAAGTACGTTAGGAATGCCCACTTCACGATTAATTGCCAAACGGCATTACTATTGTGGTCAAAAACTGGCAGACACTCTGGAAGAAATATGTAGAGGATTTTATAACGCGAAAAGCAAAAAATCATGTAAGATTCGAAGAATGTAAAATAACAGTCTAACACTGATACTTTTCTTTATAGCAAACGATGTTTTGTACGACTACGATTTAGATCAAAACTATGAAGGAGAGAACAAATTTGACTATCCATTTTTATCTAGGGAAAACGCGAACTCTGTAATGCCTGTGAAACTAAGGAAGCGTGGAGTAGTGGATGAGTGTTGCTACAAATCTTGTAGCTATTCTGAGTTGCAAAGTTATTGTAGATACTAATCTAAAGTGCAAAATGATATTGAGAACTGATGACGACCAAGAAAATTGTGATATTTGATTCCAAGGAGTTACTGTATTATATGTTTTTTGTAACATAATAAAATGTTGAGCAATTGAAGCCATGTGTTCAAAGTATTTCTTCTATTTATCACAGCTACAGTTGCTATTCGTTATGGATATTTAGTGTAGAATCTCCTTTTTTGTTTCACCATCAACAAGCACTCTTATTACAACACTGATGGTATGAAATGCCACTGGCATTGAAATAACTCTGATGAATACTAATAGCGTGTCCAATACATTATTCTACAAGTCGAACCGCGCCAACCACAACCACCCCTGGATAGACAACAATGCCCTTTTAATAACGCCAGAAGTAAACAAGTCCACGTGATTATTGTAACAAACGCATGCTTGGTTCGATTTACAATATTAATCAGATCCGATAGAATCGAGGATAATAGAAAGCAACCCTTGGCTTGATTCCCAATTATCCAAAAACCTACCCCTTTTCTGTTTAGAAGCTCCGCCGGTATCAATAGCTTTCAAAACAAACGCGAGCGTGATTAGTGTTATTTATGATTGGATCGTAGAAATTCTATCTGATAATGCCTTCATTATTCTCGATCATGCTATCCGACTGTAAGGGATAGATCTGAAACTACAGCTTGATGGATTGGTGTGTTCAAATAATAAAGGTTTCCTGGAAAATGACATAATTAGAGAAAGTGTGTAAAATCATACATAAAAAATACACAATGAAAGAAGGTAAATAATTTAAATTATAATCAAAATTATAACAACAATTCTAAGAAATCAATATTTAATTCTAAATGTATCAATTACAGTAATACAATTTTTGACAAATATGAAACAGAATTATTATCAAAAGGTCCAAAATTGGCCCCCAATATAAACAATATAAATAGAACCGAAATTTTAATTTCAGAAATTGGATTAACTTTAAAAAAGGATATAATGATTCTCAGAACATTATAAATAAAATTCATAATACTTTTCAGTGCAAAAAGTTAATCATTAATAAAATTAATAACAATTATTAATTCTATTAAAAAAATTAATAAAGGTATTTTGATAATTTCGAAATAAAAGATTGGTAACACAATAATTGCAACAGTATTTTTATATGAATAATTTGAAAAATTAAAATTAATTAATATGATTGCATGTGCCCTAAATTATATGGACTAATCAAAAACCATAAAATTAATACATCTATAAGACCAGTAGTATCATATATATTAATGCTCCCATAAGAAATTTAGCTAAAAGTGTTAATAATGTATTCAAAAATACAACACATTTTAAATCCAAATTTAATTAAAAAAATTCTTTAGAAGTAATTAACAATATTAAAAATAAAAATATTCCAACAGAGCCCTTTTTGGTTTCTTTTGATGTTACAAACATGTTCCCTAATATTCCTCCTAGTGAATGCATAAAATTAATTCAGAATATTTTAGATAAAACAAAAAATAGTATATTATTATATGAGCGATTATGACAGCCATTAAGATGATGTTTGAGCCCACGAGCCGAAGGCGAGTGGCGCAAATCATCTGGTTGATTAATGGTCATAATCGCGAATATAATACTATACTTTTTCTACAGATATTACACAAATAAATTAAACTCAAACTTGATAACTAACGGAACACTATCATAATACATTAATTTTTATTTTTTAATAAATGAACTACTTACTAGGATAATATATATTGAAATTTGTGCAGTTAGTAATATATAAATTTGGAGTTGTCCCTTCCATTGTTAAATTCTCGCAGTTTTAGTGGTTGAATTGTTAGTTTGCACGGATTAATCGGTACCTACTCGAACGAAGTGCATACGTTGGAAAACGTAAACAAGTAATATGGCGATACACTTCAATCGCGAACTGAAAACGTTTTATAAAATAAGAAATCGTTCCTTTTGGTTGTTACCCTGATACTCGACCAGTAATAACTTTTATCCGCAAAATATAGTTTCCGACTCGTGCCGCGTAATACGTCAAAATATCATTTAACCCAATTTTCTGTTGATATAGCTACCCGCATCTGGACTTAAAATTCGATTCGTGCAACGCTTCACATTCAGTAAACTTACATTTAAAATTAAATGCCGACTGGAGTGTCTGATCCAATTTAACGTGAGGAATACTTTAACGAAGAGCATGCATTATAATTTGAAAGAAAGCGTAAAATAGCAGCACTGGCCAATGTATAATGTTAAATATTATTCATTCGTTACGAGCTATTCTTCATTTTTATGAGTATCCGATGAACGGCTTTGGGACAATAATACCCATAATAGTACAATAGCTCACGGTTTAACGTGGAATATTAATGACCATCCTGTTAGCAAAGATGCTCGAACAGCACGAATGAACACTTTCTGATTAACTTGTTTTTTGTTCAATGTGATCAGGCGTGGACGGTAAAATTGTTTACACTTTTCGTCAGATCAATGAGTTGCCCACTATGATGCTTGATGCCGCCATAAAGAATATACTAAATATTTTTGGTATAAGAATTTTATATTTTATTCTACCTAAAGCATACCTCATTAGATAATAATTAGGCACTGACGAGCCACAGAAATTTGCAGATGGTATTTGACAACTATTCGTAGAAAACCAAAACATTGGAAAACAGCGTCATTACCGACAGTAAAGAAACATCTACATCGGCCACGCTCATACTTATGCAGTCTCTGCTCACGAGTAACCCAGGCAATTTTACGTTGATTAATATACGAAGATGTATCGAGGCCTATTCAGATGCGTCTGGAAATAGCCATAAAAAGGAGAACGAGTAGGTGATTGCTGCAATTATCCCTTATAGGTGTTAAAGCATGAAGTTTAAACTCTGTTTCGTTTACACATCGCGTACACTGTAAAACGACAGCCAATTGCCCTGTGGGTTACATGTATAGCCCAAGAAAACTTTTTAGTCCATAAATTATGTGATTATAGTAGCAGTAGATTGTGGCAATTATTCTATAAAATAATTGAAGTTGTCATAGAGAACTGAATATTTTTACTCGTAGTGTAGTTATGAGCATATAAATACACAAATTAGGAGATTACGCTCCACATATAAATTGAATTTGCTTTGGCGCAGATGTTCCTATAAATATTGAGAACATTAAATATCGCTGCTCCTCTACTATTCCGTTCTTTTAGTGGTACCTCGGTGGTACTGCCAGAACATAAAATCGAGATGTCATTGACGCACTAGGCACTAGAGGCCAAGAGAATACTCGCCGGTATCTATGTAGTCAAAAAATATAGATTTACGTTTTAGACAAAGATTATTGAATAGTAGATATACACGGTGTCCCAACGAAAACTTGTACCCCCGTAAAACTCGGCAAAATAAACGTTTTGAGAAAAATCCAAAAACGCGTCGATTTTTATATCAAAGGGGACCAATTTTTATGCAATAATCATTCTTGCAACTCTAGCCCTGTGCGGGGGGTAGCGACCCCCCAAAATTTTTAAATGGGACGGGGGTCAAATGATCCCTAATTTGGAAGGGTTTTTCATTACTTACACAACCGTATTTGTTTTATTCAGTTCGATCAATTTGTTACCGAGAAATTGCTTCTTGAAGTTTCCAAGTTAAAAAATTAATAAAAGCACAAAAAGGTTTAAACTATCGAATGTATTGCTCGAAATGACCTCCACCAATTGTCATACAATAATACATTCTGGATTCAAATCCAGCTCTTACATTTCTCAAGATCTCAGGAGTTATTACACGGCATTCTTCTTTGGGATAAACCATTTTGATTTAGTAAATAAACACTATTTTATACTTTGGCGAATAAGTTTATTTTGACATTTGTTCTGATGTTCTTTTGTTCTTACTTTTTATTCTTATTAGTTTACTTGATTTTGTTACTTTTCCATTCTAATACATTCGATAGTTTAAACCTTTTTGTGCTTTATGTATTAATTTTTTAACTTGGAAACTTCAAGAAGCAATTATTTCTCAGTAACAAATTGATCGAATTGAATAAAACAAATACGGTTGTGTAAGTAATGAAAAACCCTTCCAAAGTAGGGATCATTTGACCTCCGTCCCATTTAAAAATTTTGGGGAGTCGCTACCCCCCGCACGGGGCTAGAGTTGCAAGAATGATTATTGCATAAAAATTGGTCCCCTTTGTTATAAAAATCGACGTGTTTTTGGATTTTTGTCAAAACGTTTATTTTTCCGAGTTTTATGGGGGGTACAAGTTTTCGTTGGGACACCGTGTATAGTAGATTCAGGGTAGATTTTAAAAGGAACCGAAAGAGACCTCTATTTTTCGATTTTATTGTGCAAAGCATTTTGATTCTGAACATGAAGTATGTTTGCTTTTCCCTCAATTCTAAAGTCACTATTCAGTGGTTCTCATTCAAAATCGAGAAAAGTGTTCGATCATATTAGAAGTTATATTAGTCATAATAGAAGTTATTAGATACGTCATTCTCATTTCTATCTTTTAATGCTAATCTGGTAAATTTTAATTTCGTTTATAAAGGTCCGTCTTTCATAAAAATACAAGGACAAATTTATTATCAGATTAATTCAGCACTTTATCCATCCTTTAAGGCTCCCATCTAGCACCGCAGAAAGAGTACAATTCAGACGTTCTTCTGTTAGCAAATTACGAAGCCACTTATCAATATTTTGTTTTGAAACTTGGACACTATGTGGACATGACATATTAGTACCTCGACTGATAAAAGTTTTTTTTTACAAAAAAATACGAAGTACATTTTTCGTACCAAACATTCAATATTAAAACTCCACACTAAGACAAACTAAAATACCTAACCAATGAATATTTTGTTTGCCAAAAACTGAAGATTTGAAGACCAAAATCGAGGAGTGAATGAAAGTAAATTCAGTGGAACAGCCTGTAAGAATGTGAACTATAAATACCGTAAATTGCCTTTCGTGCAGCGAAAATGATCTTTTTTTAGCCAGTCTTACACTCATATTTCGAAGTCCAATTTTGGGAGCGCCAAAGAGAGACCGGATATAATCATTAGTCGAGTAGATTAAAATACGTTTAAACAAAAACGCCGCACATCGTGTGAGCTGCGCAAATAGAAAATATCTTAAATCTAATATATTTTTTACGTATGCTGGTTGAAATTGTGAATTATCTATACATAATCTACGAGCCGTAAATAATCTTTAACTGTCTTAACCTGATTACAGCGCAATTTGCAAGACTTCTTTCGCAACCGACTTTGTGTTTGACAAAAACGGATAATGCAAAGGTCTGCCTAATGGAGTTGTGGTTGATGTACGCGATTTCGTGTCGGTTAACCATTAAATTATGTTCAGTCCTGGGTGTATACCTACTTTTGGCTTTCAACTCTTTGGGTACCTAGGTAAATCATTTGTTTAACAATGGAAAGTTTTGTGATCAGGAAAATATTTTGCGCAAAACTTGTACTACAAATATTAGTTTAGGTACCTACCTAAATTTAGTTCATTGTTTTACTTGTTTTTATTTCACAAATTCTAGACAATCTTTGTAAATTTTTATAGTAACGTGATTATAATGTCTAGTAATTTTACGAATGACATTGTACAAGTCCAGTAATTTTTCAACAATGTCACGAGCAAAACTGGGTACGTCGAGCGGTGTCGACGTCGACCCTTTGAAAATCGGTCAAAGAAAATATGTGCCAGTATAATTTTGTAAAATTTTAATTTGGTGAAATTCTAGCATTAATTATATCGATTTTCTATTTAGTGCAACTACCCCATTGTTTATAGTAATCTTCATAGAACAAAAAAAGAACTTAAAAATATAGAATTTAAAATTAACAATATCCTACCACAAACTTACAGCAATATTTTCTATCATTCACAATACCAAAACTTCAATATTGCGTTTATCTACATAAAAGAAAACAACGCAAATTAATAAAACTTACAACCAAACATGAAAACAACAACTCAATTAACACTGAATAGATGCATAATATTATGTATATCCACCACAAATATTCCAACAAATATTCAAAAAATGTTACCGTTAGGTCCCGACTTTTCTTTAAATACACATTCCGTAATCAACAACATTATTGCATCTATAGAAAGTGGTATATCGTTACTTCCTTCTGAAGAAAAAAATTTATAATTATCAATCAAATTTGTCAAATTATTAAAAAATACACTAATTCAACTTCAAAAATAAATAAAAACGAAATTTTAAATAACATTAAAATTACAAAAACCTTCCTCAAAAATAACCCATAAATAATTGTATTAAAACCTGATAAAAATGATAAAACATAACACTATGAAATCCACAGATGGCGAAAATAAAATTTATGAACTATTAGATAGGTAACCGATCAAAATATACAATTATCCCTAAAGATCCTACTGTTGGCTTACAAAATAAAACCAATAATTTTATTTCTAAATTACTAGATTACATTTCCCCATAGGAAACTTAAAATTCAAAATTCTCTACTTTCTCGAATATACAGGGTGATTCAGAACGGGTAAGCCAAACTTCAACAGATTATAGAGGAGCTCAAAATAAGAAGAAATGTCCTATGGGCATGTAACCAAATGTTACAATTAAGAAAGATACAGAGTGTTGAAGTTTCTGAAAAAAGAATGATTAGGTATCTCCCAAACCAAGGAAGTCGTTGAAATAAAATTTTTAGGGAGAGTGCCCTTTGAAGACTTCTATTATTTAAAAAAATGTATGTTTTTACTGGCAAATGGCATCGCAACAAGATCGAACAATCGATTGTGGATGATTTTTTTCCTCAGAAATGCAGATTATGAACGATCTTACAAAAAGATATTTTGCTCAAAAACTAAGCAGCTTACGAAAAAATTTTAAGATGCCGATTTTCTTCCAGATTGAACACAGATATTAAGTACCTCACAATTACCAGAACAGATCAGTAGCGTAACACAGTTTAGGGAAAGTAAGTAGACAGCCTAGCGTGTAGCAACGCCACTGGAAGCAATACAAAAGCAAAACTTTTTGGAACAGTAGATGTCTGCAAATGAAAATCGTCCCGAAAATTTCAATTCAATAGCTTTCATGGTTTTCGAGATACTGAAACAGGAATACATTTTTAAGAAAACTTAATCATCCTGTATCTCCGTTATAGTAGTAACTTTTGGGTACTTGTTCATAGGAACTTTTCTTCTTATTTTGAGCTTCTCTACGTTCCGCTGAAGTTTGGCACACCCGTTCTGAATCACCCTAACAAAATTACATAAAACTAATATTCCTCTCAGACCAATAATTATTGTTTCTTGTAATCGAAGTCCATTTTATAAATTATCAAAATTTTTAACCAACTTTCTAACATCACAGTACAAAATGAATTTTACATCAGACTCCTGGTCTATTAAAGAAAAAACTAAAAAATTCTATATCCCCGAATATTTCAATTTAATTTCCCTGGATGTAATATCTCTTTAGACAAATATACCTATAGATCTTGCAATTTCTACTGTCAAAAAATTGGAATAGAAATAGAAATTACATTTTTTATTACCATATTCTAAAGGTATGTCACACACAATATTAATAACTTACTAGCAAAATACAACTTACAAATATCACACAACATTTATAACAACTTAAAATGTTTGTTTCCTAATTTAAAAACACCCATTCCTAACCTAATAAAAATCCATACTGAATACAAAATTAAATGTAAAAAGACTGGGATAAAACATACATTGGTCAATCCAAAAGTCATTTAGAAACCAGCCTGAAGCAACACAAATACAAAAACAGTAATTCAGCAATATATAACATATAAAATATATAACATATAAAAAACAGCAATCATACTTTTCAATTTATTGATACCAAAATTTTAGAGCAAAAAAAAATTTAAAATCTCGACTGTTTTTAGTAATAAAATAATATGAAAAAAGAACAAAACTCTATAAATGATAGAATTAACATACAAAATTTGAGTCAAATTTAGTGTAATATAATAAAATAAATCCTGCTCTCTGCTACTTATTATTATTATTATTATTATTAAATTAAATACATATTTCCTTTTCTCCTTTATAAAAAAATCCAAATGTTTTCAAAATCAAAAGTAATAAATTGCAGTTCCCGTTTTTATGTTTACTTAATAGTTTCTACATAAATAATTTTTATTATTTAGAAAAATTTGTTTTGACAAATAATTTTATGTCAACTTTTTGCATTCCGTTTTACAAATAAATCTTTACAAAGGCCCCTAACGAAGCCGAAGCGTCGATTGTTTCATATAAATTGTTTTTATTAATGCCAGAATTTCCCGAAATTAAATTATTATTAAATTTAATGGAAAAACAGTTTTCTAAATTCCCTCAAAAAAATTTACAAATAACTAGTGGTTGTGGTATATTCAAAGTTGATTTCATTTTGTTTTCAGCATTTAAGTTTAAGATAACGTCGTGCTTTTTTATGATGATGATTGAATTTTGTACAAGAAAATCCAAAAGTTCACGGAAATCCATTGAAATCTGTGGAAACCCAAGGAAATCCACGGAAATCCAAGAGTAAAAGATGACTAGATTTTGAATAATTTCGGGAACCCCAGAATCTTGTAAAATGAAACTAAATAAAACAAAAACCACTTTATAATAATTATTGAGTATGTAATCTTCTCCCTCATCCCTCTCCGTGTTTACTGAATAGTACTTACAGTTTTTAATCGATTATAACAAAGAATCAAATTTTCTATCAAATTTTTTTTAAATTCAAAATTAACCCTTCACTAGCAGATAATATAGGTTTTATTTTATAGATGGTGTAAAAAGCTCCACCAGTGATTCGCTCATGGATTTTTTATTTTATTTTATTTATTTGTCTTGAGCAAGCAGTCCTAGAAACTACTACAAACATCAAGCTAATGTATGGTCGATAATCGTATCAATTTACCCTTATTCACATGTCCAATAAAAAGTTGCGAAAGTGCTAAGCAATTCATTAAAAATCTCTGCAGAAGGGCCGCTTTATGGTAGCAACAAAATTCTGCCTGAAATGAATTTCAAGCTTAATTTAATAGGGTTTTATAGTAAAAATGACCGACGCCGGCTCGTCCTTTGCCTCCGACCGATAATTAGCAAGGGTTTGCTATCAATTACGTAATTATACTGTAGAAGGTGAGAAAAAATTACTCCCTCTCACTTAGAACTCGAAGGAACCTCTATAATAATTACCCTATTAATTTTTTTTGTTGATGTAATATAATTATTAGCGGTAGCCGGAATTTGTATCGTGTAGATTAAGTTTGATTGATGCTGGTAGAAAATTTATTGTTTTTAACTAGGTATAATTACTGATGTTCACTGTATGCTGATTAATAATAGTTTGGTTACGCTTTAAAGTTCTTTTTAAATTTTATATACTTACTACTTGTGCATTTTGAGGTCGGGATATTCGCACCTGGAAAAAATGTAATTATATATACATGTGATAGATGTTTCGAAATTTCTTGGTAACTGCTTTTATCAATATTATTTACGTTCTGTATGTAGGGACGCAGTTCTTTCAAACCTAAAATTAACTGGAATTATCCGTAACTGCTGAAAGCTAATTTATGATTTTGATGAGCATGCATTGGAAGCTGAGCTTTCAAAAGATTGACATTACATTGAGTTATTGGCTTGGCGTAAACGTTTAATTTGGAAAATACATAATATTTATGGCAGAAATCTGCTAGTTCAGATGTTACTGCTTTCGCAAAAAGTGATTTAATGTTTTCTAAAATACAGGGTGCTGGAAATGTGTTGGGATATTTTGTCCGCTTAGGTATATCAACGAGGTCCGTCAACGAAAATAATGCTAAATTAAATGCTCAACCTGCGCACTTTTAAGATGTCCCCACAAGAAAATGCTCAAAGGGCTTAGATCAGGTGATCTGGCTGGCCACTCAACAACTTCTCGTCGATCTATTCATCGGTTGGGAAAAACTCCATTCAGGTACTGCCGAACTGGTAGGCATAATGAGGCGGTGCTTCATCTTGTTGAAATCAGTGAATTTCTGAGTGCAACATAGCTTTTATCTTGCTCTCATGGTCAAAAATTTGTATACTGGAACCCACGGAACATTCTTTGAAAAAAAAGTAATAGTTCATTACCAGGAGCGTGCTCTTCGTGACTTGCATTACTGTTATCAGACGATAATGCGTGTGTTTCAGCTTCTTAAAAATATTGTGCATCCGCGACTACCCTAATAGACAAGCGGATATGTTTGTTAAGATCAGAAGTGGAGGTAATGATAAAATCAGTGGAATTACCACAAAATGATGATGATGGATTCTGGCCGAAGCGTCGAAGCTACTGTACGCATCAATTACAAAATGCTATCGCGTTTCGAATCTCGAGTTAACAGCTTGTTCTACACGATAGTAGTAAAGGCGATATTTAAAATTTGCGTGTGAACACTACGCCATACAACTTATTAAATTATTGAGTTGCAATAGCCATTAAATTTGCATGGTTCGTTAATAACGAAGTACGCTTCCATTAGCGGTCTACCTACCGGTGATTTATACAGTCAAATTGGTGATGATGTAAATATTCTCTGTCCTGGCGATCAACGACCTATGGCTGCTTTTGCTCCAATAATTGATATCGGCGAATCAAAGAAGTATGGACTTGTCCCATTTGAAGCGCATGGTCATTTTAATGAAGCGGCCTATTATACCTAGGTAGCTAATTGATTTAAGCCATTTTAGTTAATTCTTGCAATTTATTTTAATTATACCCCTTATGTTGCCTACTTGTTCGGCATAGTTCTGCGAATGCACCATAGAATGATAACGTTCATTACGGACTTTCAGGTACACGATAAATTAATAATGTCTTGAAATTTTCAGATCTGCAGACCAATGTTCGCTTTTTAACCCATAAAATAATTGTTTGCTTGCGTTTGTTTGCTACAGGGAAGGAATTAAAAGAAGAATTTAAGGGAATTTAAGAAAATTAAATAGAAGAATCATAGAAATTCAATGCACAAAATTTTGCTATTCACTCCCCCCTTGATTCTTAGATTCATTGTCAATTTTAAAACAAATAGTTTAATTCAAAAAACATTAGCCAAACACAATAATTCAGTAAAAAAATGTTGGGTGAATTAAAATGTTTATCTCAAGTTTAAACATTTCATTTCAACAAGCCAAATAAAACAAGTCTCCACATTTTCATGTTTGAAGATAATTTCAAAATAAATATATTCTAAAGTTAAAATACCTTTTGTAGATTTTAGAAAGTCCAATAAATATGATTAAAATGAATGTCAATATTTTTATGAATTAACATATTTATTGAATTTGTTAAATGTAAAACAAACATTTTATTCCACAATTGAGACGTTAATTCTTGAAATTTATTATTTTTCCTGAACGAAACTGTTTTAAAATCGCCACAAACAGAAATTACGCAAAACATTTTACATTTAAACGAATAAACAACATTTTAATTTATGAGTTCCTGAGTTTGGTCAAAATTTTAAACCATGAAATAATTGTTTGTTCTGATTCTTGGCGACAAAGAAGGAATTTAAGGGAATTTACGAAAAATTTATTAAGAAAACTATATAAATCTATATAAATCTGTGGAAATTTAGGAACATTAAATAAAAAAATCATAGAAAACTCCCCCTCTTGATTCTTAGGTTCATTGTCAATTTTAAAACAAATAGTTTAATCAAAAAAACACTAACCAAACAATAATTCTGTAAAAGAAAATGGTGGATTAAAATGTTTGTTTCAACTTTAAACATTTTATTTCAACAGTCCGAATAAAACAGTCTCCACATTTTCATGTTTGTAGAGAATTTCAAAATAAATGTACGCTAAAGTTGAGATACCTTATGTAGATTTTATAAAACCGAATAAACATTTGAATAAAAGTAATAAAAGTAATCTGTTAATATTTTTATGAATTCAAATATGTATTGAATTTTGGCTACTTTCAAATAAAAACATTTTAATTTCCCATGTAACAAATATTTTTCCCAAAGGACTTGTACCTTGACGCAGTTCTAGTAATACTGGGACGGGTGGGATGGCTTGCGCGCTTCAATGATATAAAGAGCCGAACCATAGGTTTAACCATATTGGAGGGGTTTTTATTTGAGAAGCCAGACTAAATCAAGTCCCTGGAAGGGGGCAGCAGCTCTTTCAGTAATCATAGTGGCAGAGATCGTGAGGGTTGGTATGGCACTGTGATACACACTACTGCGATGTGGAAGGCAACGGGAAACCACCACATTATTTTATCCCTAGTACAGCGTACTTTAATTTATGATGATGGCACCTTCTGGAGTAAAATATTCCGGAGGTAAAATAGTCCCACATTCGGATCTCCGGGCGGGGACTGCTTCGGGGGGAGTCATCAGAAATGATAAGTGTAACATCTCACGAGTCGGAGCGTGGAATGTTAGAAGCATGAAACAAGTAGGGCAGTTAGAGAATTTGAAAATTGAGATGGATAGGTTAGCATTAGACGTAGTAGGTATCAGTGAAGTGCGATGGCCAGAAGCTGGAGACTTCTGGAGCGGAGATTTTAGAGTAATACACACAGGATCTGTAGGAGGAAATTCGGGAGTAGGAATTGTTATGCGGAAAAAAGTAGGACAGAGTGTAGAAAATTTCTTACAGCAAAGTGACAGGGTAGTTATGGTTAGGTTAGATTCGAAACCTGTAAAAACAGTAATAATACAGGTATATATGCCCACTTCTAACTACAGTGATGAGGCCGTAGAGGCAGTTTATAGTGATATTGAATATGTGCTAGATTTTGTGAGAGGGCACGAAAATTTAATAATTACAGGAGATTTCAATGCAGTCGTAGGCACAGGGCGAGAGGGCGGAATAGTTGGCCCCTTTGGATTAGGCAATAGGAACGATAGGGGAGTTAGACTGATAGAGTTCTGCGATAAACATAACTTAACGGTCGCGAACACTCTATTTCACCATCATGTTAGGAGATGCTATACGTGGAAGATGCCAGGAGACTTAGGGAGATATCAAATAGATTACATTCTCGTTAGGCAAAGATTTAGAAATCAAGTTAGGGATTGTAGAAGTTATCCAGGAGCAGATATAGATAGTGATCACAACATAGTCGTTATGAAAGCCAATCTTAAATTTAAGATTTTGAAAAAAAGAAGCGGAAGAAGGTATCTTGACCCAGAGAAACTAAAAGATGATGATACGCGCGATAAGTTCGAGAAAAAGACAAACGAAGTACTAAAGGGCGCGGGTGGAAATATTGTTAGGGACATAGAGGCAGAATGGAATTGCATTAAAAATAGTTTAGTTTCCTCAGCTAGGGATATTTTGGGTCATAAACAGAATGAAAGTAGGAAACCCTGGATAACAAAACATATTGTGAGTCTAATAGAGGAAAGGCGCAAATATAAAAATAGGTTAGATGAAATAGGGAAACAAAGATATAAGGCGATCAAGTGGGAAATTATTCGGAAATGTAGGAAAGCGAAAGAGCAATGGATCGACGATAAGTGCAAAGAAGTGGAAAATAAGTTCGAAATAGGAAAGACTGATGAAGCATATAAAATAATTAGGAGAAATTTTAGAGAAATTGGATCTAGTACCAAAAGCATTAGGAATGAGGCAGGAGATATCCTAATCGAAAGCGGGGAGAAGGCAGATAGGTGGAAAGAATATTTAGGAAACTTATATGCAGGACAGGAAGTGCAAGATATATTAGAAAGTGAAAGCAGTGTAGAAGGGGATAACCTAGGGAGTCCTATAATGAGAGAAGAGTTTGAGCTAGCACTAAAAAGTTTAAGGAATAATAAAGCACCCGGTATAGATGGCTTGCAGGCAGAAATCTTAAAGTGCGCAGGTCAAGAGGTAATAGATCGTTTATTTAAATTAGTTAGTCGCATATACCTGACAGGCGAGATTCCAGAGGATTACAAACTGAACATCATGGTAGCTTTGCCAAAAAGGAAAGGCGCGGATAGATGCGAAAATTTTAGAACTATCAGTTTAACTTCCCATGCGTCAAAAATTTTAACTAGAATTGTGCAAAGAAGGATGGAGAAAAAGGCGGAAGAGATATTAGGAGAAGATCAGTTCGGATTTAGACGAAATAGAGGAACGCGCGAGGCCATTCTAGCTTTACGAGTAATTATAGAAAAAACGATAGAAAAGAGAAAGAGCGTATATATAGGATTTGTAGATTTAGAAAAAGCCTTCGACAACGTAAAATGGGGGAAGATGTTCGAAGTGCTGAGAAAGGTAGGGATGAAATTCAGGGACAGAAGAATAATACATAATCTCTACAAAGAGCAAAAGGCAGTTATAGAATGTGAGCAGGAACGAAGGGAAGTAGATATCCGGAAGGGAGTGAGACAGGGATGTGCATTGTCACCTCTAGTTTTCAACTTATATATCGAAGATGCGATTAATATTGTTAAGGAAAGAACAGCCTCAGGGATCAATGTACAGGGCCAAACTATTAACATGCTCAGATTTGCGGATGATATAGCAGTGTTAGCATCTAGCAAAGAAGAATTAGGAGCGGCTTTGAATGAAATGGAAGCAGTTTTGACACAGGGCTACGGCATGAAAATCAATAAAAAGAAAACTAAAATTTTGGTATGTAGATGGAGTGAAAATAGAACTAAAATTGAAATACAAATAGGAAATGAGAAGATAGAGGAGGTCGCGGATTTCTGCTACTTAGGAAGTAAAATAACCCAAGACGGTAGGAGCACTAAAGATATAAAACAAAGAATGGCGCAGGGACGAGTTGCGTTTAACAAAAAGAAACAACTGTTATGTTCGAGAACGGTTAATATAGAGACTAGGAAGAGACTCTTAAAGTCGTATGTATGGAGTACGGCATTATACGGGTGCGAAACTTGGACAATAGGAGAAGCGGATAGAAAAAGAGTAGAAGCGTTTGAACTGTGGTGTTACAGACGCATGATGAAGATACCGTGGATAGATAAGGTTAGCAATAGGGAAGTATTAGAAAGAGTTGGGGAAAGGCGAAAGGTATGGAAAACAATAAAGAGTAGGAGAGATAGGATGGTAGGACACCTTCTAAGACACGAAGGAATAGTTCGCGACATACTAGAGTCAGAGATAGGAATAAAAAGAGGTAGGGGTAGGCCTAGATTAGACTACTGCTCTCAAATAGTTAGGGATGTAGGATGTTCTACTTTTAGGGAAATGCGTAGGTTAGCTCAGGATAGAAAAGAATGGAGGTACGCGTCCAACCAGTCTTCGGACTGAGAACCTTATGATGATGAAATATTTTTCTAATTTTTGTAACTATTTGTTAAATTTCAAACAAACATTTTATTCCACAATTGAGATGTTGTCAACAATTCAGTTCAGTTGATATCTTAATTCTTGAATTTTATTATTTTACCTGAATTAAACTGTTTTAAAATCACCAAAAACAGAAATTATGCAAAACATTTTAAATTTAAAGGAATAAACAACATTATAATTCCAGAGTTCCCGAGTTTGGTCAAAATTTTAAACCATAAAATAATTGTTTGTTCTGATTCTTGGCGACAGGGAAGGAATTTAAGGAAATTTACGAAAAATTTATTAAGAAAACTATATAAATCTGTTGCGGAACTTACTGGAAATTTAGGAAAATTAAATAGAAAAATCATAGAAAACTCCCCCTCTTGATACTTAAGTTCATTGTCAGTTTTAAAATAAATAGTTTAATTCAAGAAAAACACTAACCAAACACAATCATTCTGTAAAAAAATACTAGGTGAATTAAAATGTTTGTTTCAACTTTAAACATTTTATTCCAACAGATTGAATAAAACAGTCTCCACATTTTCATGTTTGTAGATAATTTCAAAATAAATGTACGCAAAAGTTGAAATACCTTATGTAGATTTTAGAAAACTGAATAAACATAATTAAAATTAATAAATGAATTCGAATATTTATTGAATTTTAGCTACTTGCAAATAAAAACATTTTAATTTCCCATGTAACAAATAATTTTCTAATTTTACAACTGTTTGTTAAATTTAAAACAAACATTTTATTCCACAATTGAGATGTTTGTCAACAATTCAGTTCCGCTGATATCTTAATTCTTGAAATTTATTATTTTACCTGAATTAAACTCTTTTAAAATCGCCAAAAGCAGAAATTATGCAAAACATTTTAAATTTAAACGAATAAACAACATTTTAATTCCAGAGTTCCCGAGTTTCGTCAAAATTTTAAATCATAAAATAATTGTTTGTTCTGATTCTTGGCGACAGGGAAGGAATTTAAGGGAATTTACGAAGAATTTATTAAGAAAACGATATAAATCTGTTGCGGAACTTACTGTAAATTTAGGAAAATCAAATAGAAAAATCATACAAAACTCGCCCTCTTGATACTTAGGTTCATTGCCAGTTTAAAAAAAATAGTTTAATTAAAAAAACACTAATCAAAACACAGTTATTCTGTAAAAGAAAATATTAGGTGAATTAAATTGTTTATTTCAATTTTTCACATTTCAACAGACCTAAAAAACAGTCTCCACATTTTCATGTTTGTAGATAATTTCAAAATAAATGTACTCAAAAGTTAAAATACATTTTGTAGATTTTAGAAAACTGAATAATCATAATTAAAATGAATAAAAGTAATCTGTTAATATTTTTATGAATTAATATATTTATTGAATTTTGGTTACTTGCAAATAAAAACATTTTAATTTCCCATATAACAAATAATTTTTATTAAGACAGTGCATACTTAAGAATGTGGTTTTGTCTCTCTAACTGATCGACTGCACGCGCCAAGAGACAGTGACACAGTAATTAAACTCGACCCGTGTTTCGCTGACAGCGTCAGCATCCTCAGGAGTTGAAAATTAATCTAAATTGTATTTATAAGCAATTACCAGTGTTTGAGTCACATTTAAAAATAATTTACTTTCTTGTATAATTTCCATTATTGCATTATTTTAAGTACGGAAGCCTTCCAATACATCGTTTATATGCTATTGAGACTCAAATGGTACAGATCGCCTCACAGAGATTCGTAAATGTCATGCAACCCCCCCGAAAGAAAAATTTTGTTATATCTAGTTTAAATAGTATAATAATTATATACTTACATTGGTGGTAACAGTAAAATAGAGACGATGATGTGTAGGCTTAGCTAATTAATTCTTGCAACTACTTCAGTGAAATATTTTAATAAAATTAAGGGAAGCAAAGTGAGATTTTAACTTGTAATGAACTTATCGTATTTTGGTATTTATCAGCAAATTGCACGTTTTGTACTTACGAGTACTTGCCCGGACTACTACCAATACCTTGGAATGCAAACAGTATGTACCTACACTGCGTTTTGGCAGGTTCATATCTGCAAAAATTCACCGTAAACGACCCGCCCAAAAGATTCATATCTAATAAACTGTTTAATTTATAATTTCACAGCTCCTCGCTGTTAAAATTAATTTATTATTCTTCTCTAGTTTTTCAATTTATTTCGCAAAATAAGGCCTGCTGATAAACCCCATTTTATAGCCTATGCAAACCCACCGTTATATTTCAGCAGCAGCAGCCTGGGCCATACATAATCATTATCTTTGATTGAAATCTCTCAAGGGCAAAATCTGTAAATCACGAAGACAATTTGGGCCAATTCAAATATAATTTAGGCATAGATCTTCTGATCTGCAGGGTAGATCTTGAGGCCACCGTTGAACAAATTATGCGAACCCCTGCAATTTATTAGGGGATTTTTAACACCTTTTAATAATACATCAAAGATAGACAATCTCGTGCCTTTGAGGAATTACGAGCTTAATGCATTTCGGTGGATGCTATGATGAAATCCAATACTTTTTTGTTCTTCTTTAAAACGTTATTGATTGTTTCGGATAGATGTTCGTGTGGTAACTTTGAGATTGTGTTTAATCGGTCGTAGCCTTAGGTTTTACACGAAATGTCCAATTATAAGGGCAAGTTAACGGAATGCTGGTTTTAATTTAATTGATGAGTTGGCAATGAATTAACTGCTTTGGTTCTTAGTTGTAGATTGTTATCATAAATGCCAAATGAATTTGAAGGCACTAGCGTCTTATAAACGGCATATTTCTCATTTCCCGCATTTCAATGTGAAAATTTAATATTGCTCTGCATTTAGAGAATTTTTTATTAGTTATTTATGTTAGTGTTTCTTAACAACAATAGATGAACTTTAGGTAAAATTTATTCATTTATTCAGAATAGGGCCCATTTCCTTCTTTTGGTCTCATCAGTTACAAATTGGTTGCCTAAATACGAACGAAGCTGTAGTCGCGTGTTTTATTACATATCCAAATAATTAATAGCCCATAAAGATAAGTTGTCGGTAAAAGTATGCAAAATCTTTAATAAACGCCACGAGTAAGGAATTGCCTAAGGATCTCTTAAATTCGTACACACCGTTTCAAAAGGAATCGGCTTCGTTACTTAAATTATTGTAATTTTTGACCAGGTCGCTCCCTAATGAATTTGTACACTAGCTTCAGGATAAAGCAATTTTTCGAGATACAATTAAAACTCTCTACTTCCATATTTGGGACTGAATTAAGAGATTTTACAGAAAAATGTTCATTTAAGCGATCGGAAGTAGCACGAGACCAGAAGAATCAGAATTTAAATTTTGCCGATTTCCAAAAGATAGCAGAAATTACTGGAGATAATTGTGGCACGTTTTCTCTTATTGCCCTCAGATAATAAGAAAGAATTAAGTGCTAACTTCAGGCACTTTTGAATTACTCCAAATGTCATTACCTACATAGAGGTTACCTACTCTTCAGTCTCGAAATGGAAACTGAAATTTTGCCCACTGGGTGTTTATATACTAAGTCAATTCCCAATAATTTAGTGCCATGGGTACTCAGTCAGCAAAACACAGCTATTTTTTATTGTACCATTATCAATTTAATGATTGAAATGACAACTCTAGACGCCTTGGTATAATTTCAAAAAGGCAACCCAATTGCTTCTTAAAAACAGAAAGAATTTTAAAAAACTGCACTTCTGTATGATTTTCTCCAGAGTGTCAAGCCTCAGGGAATATTAGATGAAGACTTTTAATAAGTTGGCTTCAAGCAGCATTCTCATTAAGTCGTTCTAGGCGTATCTATTAGTATCTGGTATTGGTACACCCGGTACTGTCGTTGCGCTAAAAAAAGGAAAACTAAAATAGGCACGGATAACCTGGTAAATGCATTACACTTTTGGAGCTCCGCGCCCGCAGCGCACCAACGAATCAATCGTACGCAAGCGGGAGTATCGACTGTTGCTAAATCTAGACAAATATTGGACACTATAAGTCAAAGTTGAACCAGAAAACACACGTAAAAATTATTAAGTGAATATTAACAACTATTATCTCTAAATAAATTAAGAAACCATTAATGCAAGAAAATGAACAAACAATGTACAAAAATTTTAAGAATAACTAATAGTAACAAGGTAAATGTAATGAGTAATAATATAAGTTAGAAAACTAACAGGGCGACACGAGATGAATCGAAGAAATGTTCAAGGTGGTGGACACATTAAGCCGTGCCGGGCGCTACTTGAAAACCAGCCGTTTAGACGCGGTGTTCCAAACGGACTGGCGACAACTATCGAAATACATATTTCTAGCCTTACGGGAGGTTGAAGATGGTGTTAATCAGCTTCTGGAAGTGGGTGTAAGAAAAACTTGCACCAGGCCAAAAATCGAACCCCAAACAAAACAAAAGGAAGCACTAAAATGTCATACGGACAAAAGAAAAGAAAATATAAAAAAGAAAGGAAGCAAAAACAGATGGCTCGTGTTTTTTTGCCAAAATACACTGAACCTCAAACGTTAATCAAAATCCGAAAACTGGCCCAGATGACATTTCTAACATTACAACATTACAATGAACCGACGTCTTCAAGAGGTGATGCAAGGATATCCAAAACTACAAAATAGAAAATTTAATTTTACGAAATTGTGAATCACGTAAGAAACAGCAGGAAGAGTTCCGTTTCTGAACGGAATAGGAAAAAACGCTGAGATAAAAAAATTTCAAGAATAACCAAAATAACCTAGATTCTCAAATCCAGAGAAAGCAAAAGTTAACTGAAGAAAAGACGGTTTGAACAGACTTGTAAACTCAAAAGAAAATAAGATAGCAATATGAAGAGTCATGAAGAAACCTCATCACGAGGTAGAAAAATGGAGAATAAAAAGGAAACAAAAGATAAGACAAGGAAAAGAAATTAGATAGGCAAGTCACGAACCGTTGAAACACTGTTACCAAATGAGTACCTATATGACCTTCACAGAAGACACTAACGGAAGTAACTAAACAAACCTAACCTCCAAATTCTGACACAAGAGGAAAACAAAGTGCATACAATCAAATGATAAAATCGTGAAAATCCGACAATAATCCTCAACAGGTATATTCAGTAAGTGATAAAACAAACCCTATTAGACTAAAAAATCTAGCAAGAATTAGTAATTTTCAACCAGTTCCACACACAAACAAATTGATAGCAACCCCAACGAATGAAGAACTGAGGCACGATCGGAGAACAGGGGCAAGAATTGAAATAAAAGGAACAAGTAAATATCCAAAGTAGCATAATAAATTAATAGTAAGGAGTGAGTGAAATAATACACAAAATGTTTAATCTTTAAATAAAAAAAAAACTTGTGTGTGTCAGCTCCGACGCACGACTGGAGTTTACTCCTTACGAACGATTATTTTAACTTCATTTACTTGATAATAGGGTACACGCGAATGTCAGTTTTATACCCAAATGTGTATTTATCAGATGGTTTATGTTCAAAAATGTTCAACTACATCAAAATATAAATTGTTTATAAATTTAGTAATTAAGTGACAATCTGCTAAATGGCAATGAAATAAATACTTTTCCTGGTGTTCGAATAGGCGTTGATTCACATTTCGGCACTAAGCAATATTTGGAGTATTAACCATTAGGTTTTTCCATATTAAATCAAAAGATTCAACAAATTTTGGAACGAACAAACACTGCAAATGCTGACTTTACAACGCCAACTGTCGTATCTACTCTATGCCACTCTATTTTCACTATTTCCATGCTCTATGCAGTCAGACATAAACAGCCGTATCCATAAATACGTACATAATTTCAATGTTACAGGTAACGTAACGCGTTACTTTTAGTTAACGCGAAATGTAACGCTTGATTTTACTACTCATAAAATTTCCGTACCGCGGGCTATAACTGAAAAGCGATTCTTAAGGAGTAAACTCCAAAAATTTGCGCACATAAAACCGTACCTACCTAACTTCCTCATGTCGATCTAGATGATTAATCGGAACGATAGATGAGCTCAGTACCCAAGCAGTACTGATGGCGTGACCGTTCATACTTCTCTACCAAAGAAGCCATCGTAACTTGTATAAAGTATCTCATTTCGCGAAAAACGATTGTTAAAATATTATGAAACTATATAGGTGCAAATGTAAAGATTTGCTTATTCTCTCACTTCAGCTCCAAAGGTAACTTGATAAGATGGTACTTGCATGAAATGTTCGAATTAATAAAGCTTCTCCGTGAATGACAGTTTGATAGGTTATTAAGCAACCATACTTTTAAGATCGACAAAAGATATGCACCAAAATTTAAATATTGCCGGCACTCATTCAAATTCTTTTGATATACAAATTTTTCAAGGTGCGATTAAATATGTTCTGAACGATGATCAGCAAATGTCGATATCTTTCGTAGATCGCATGGTTCACAAAATAGAAGTTTTCCTATCACTCAATATAAATTTTTTATTGTCGAAACATATTTTGATTTGTTTGATTAAAGACAAAAATATTGATGCATTCGGGAAGTACATTAAAATTTCTAATACTTATCAGATGTAGTTGTCAAAAATGTTTAGGACCTGGTGTCAAATATTGTAGTTTACAACAATGCTTCTAAATTTGCATAGAGGTTACATATTTAGCAACACAATAGCTGAAATATTAGCCTTTATATTAGAACTCTACTGGGATGTGTTATCTTTAGTTTCGACCTATCATATGCCAATAAAATATTGAATACGTTGTTTATGGTGAGAATTATGACTTTAAAAGAATCAGTTATAAAATTGTATAGGTTTGATTATCGCAAAACGAAACCATGTCCATGGAAAGTGTCGTTAAAAAAATATCTTTAATAACATATATTTAAAACAATTATTGTAATCGGTGTATACACAAGATGCAAAATTGTCGCTACTGGTTTAATGCATAAAAGAGTCCTTCGAAAGTAGGCATCAGATAAAACTTTCTTTACATTTTAAAAATAAATTACGAATTTTGAAAGAGACAGGTTCGATAACACGTAATTATTGAAGAGAGTCCTCTTCTTCTGCTCAATGTTGGTTAATTTATGTTCTATATGTTGTCAGATAAACCGTTATTAAATTAATTTTGGTTTGATCAATAACTAAATTACTCTCGGATGCATTTCATACATTCCTTTTGGACTATCACACAACATTCTGAAAATAAATTGTTTGGGAGTTTATCTTTTAATTCCTATACTTTTGGAAAATGGAAAAAGTTTTTTGCCAGTAATACAAATTAATTGTTGGTAGATATGCTATAAAATAAAATCGCCGGTTGAAATATGCACGCACCAAATTAATGTTATTTAGTACGCTTTTAATTTATCATATTTTTTTATGAGATTTTAGCAAAGTATTCTCACTTTTAGCAGCACCTGCCCGCTCTAATATTCAGAAGCGATAAGCAGATGTTTAAGCTGCTCGTGTCCAGTGTGTGATAAAGAAATTTTTGGGAGAATTTCCGGCAGCTCATTCTAATTCGATTGCAATTAATTTTCTGTAATTTATGGAGGTAACAAAGTTTAAAATAAAAAAAATCTTGATTTTTTTAGAGTTCTTAAATGCCAAGTGTCTTTTTCTCATTTCGGAATATACTCATCAAGGTAAACAGCCTTTCCCTTTACCCCGAAATATCTGTTAACAGTATATCCTCGGGGCTCTCCTTTCATTTTCATTTATATAACCTTAAATTCTATTGGGTATTCAGTAGAGTAACTTCGTCCAATCACAAAGTTATGAGGATCCTGGTGGACTTATGTAATTATGTTAAAATATGAAAATGATGGCTACAATGTTTAGATTGTCTTTAACTTAAAAGTGTTGTAAAGCAATGAATAAATACCTACAGTAATAGTGGTGCAAGACAATAGACTAGTCATTTTAGATCTCAAATTGCCATTCTTAGATAAAAGCTGGTATTTCGATAAGCAATTTCTTGTGAACATTTTGGATACCAAATACAACAGGGTTCAACCAAAAATAACTCCGAAGATTTAGACCAATCGACTAATTCCTGTTTCAAATTCAGCCGCTTTTTAATGACTCATTATTCATGGTAGTCAGCATTATTGGATGTTGAAGAAAATATAAGGCTGGCCCCAGGAACAAATCCAGTGGACGAACCAGCATGTAAGATAATGAATCTCTTTCCTAAACCCCAACATTTTTTTCTTCTGACTGATTGAGCCGAGTTATCCCATCAGAATTTCGACCCACTTCCGGTGGAAAAAACCATGTTTCGTCCAAAAAATTACTTTTCTAAATTTGGAATTTACCGTTTTAACATATTTTCTTAAAAAAGTGACTCGTTGATTTGCTATTTTTGGCAGCTCACACAAATCTTCGTTTGCAGTCTCTATTATACCTAAATCCCCAAATGCTTTAGTAATTTTGAGAAAGAATAAATAAATAAATAAATAAATTTTTGCGCTTTGCCGGGCATTATTTTCTTAATAAATAATTTCTACATTTATTAATTTTATTTACTGAATTTTATATTCGTCTCTAAGAGCCTTGGATGACTTCTGAGAGCCCCATTTTCTTCCAAAAAAAAGTTTAACTCTTTAATTTAACTCTGTATGCAGACTTTCCAACTTTAAGTTGGATAAATGTAACATTATAGTTACAGGACATCCTGTGTGCATCCAATGTTGTCAAATGTATGTTTCTTTAAAACAGTTCTTGCGGACAGAGGAAGCTCAGCCCAACATTTTTGGGCTAAGATGTTCGAGTCACAATTTTTTGATTGACATCTTCTTTTGCCAATTTATACACACCCTGTATAGTGTATATATGTTGTCTCATTCGGAAATGATGCATTTATCCACGATAACTTGGTCATCCTCTTTCCAACTTGCCCAAAATCAAAGTTGGATATTTCACAAAATATGCGATGTAACAGCACCGAACGATGACGCGTCCAAAAAATAGTTTTAACCCCCGTATTTTCGTTCTCTCACATCTTACATTTTCTATCCCTCCCCTCAAAGTTCCCGTGCATCTCAGACCCCAAAATCACCCCCTTTCCAACTAACAGCACCAAACGCTTAAAACTTGCTAAAAACGTAGCTCAACTTCACATTCCAAAATATCACCTCCGTCCATCGCAGACTCCAAAATCCAACCCATATAATGTGCTCTGGTTCGTCCTCTTTCCAACTAGCCCAAAATTAAATTTGTCTTGCATTGAAAACTTCACTGATTTCTAGCAATATTTGAAATTTTCATTAAATTGTCCTTCCAGTTCTGCCCAACTTTGCTCATTTATCTTGAAATAATGTTCCTTAATAAACTTTGTCCACGACTATCTTACAACATACTCTTTATACTTGTGTTTCTTCAATCATAATTAGATACATTAATCACTGCAGTGATTAATGAATATTATTCACTACACCAATAGGAACATCGCTTTGACCCTTTTTTTCATTTATTTAGTAGGCCGCGATCGCGATGTGTCAGTTCAAATTGAAACGTCAAATCAGCATGGTTTGCTTTTAATTTGAAATGCATATTCTAAAAAAGAAGATATAATGAGTAGTGAGAGTGAAAACGAGGTTTCTTTAACAGCACCAGCAATAAAAGAAGCTGCAGAACTTGCCTCATTAGATTCATTGCCCAAAAAACCAAGAATATTATACCTGAGAGCATATGTATGAATCTTTCTTACACTGGAGAAGGGAAATGAAGGTAAATTCTTTCTGGGAATCTGTTTTGATAGTCGTGGACAAAGTATAGTATACAACTCGTTATAATGATGCTATTATAAACTCGTGTATAATATACTATTAGTGTACAAATACATGTACTAACGTCGGTATAAAGCGTACTGTACCACACATCAAGTAACTTAATACCAGTAGGAAACATTTGGATATAATCAGATGCTTTTGGAATTTTATCATGTGAACAGCTCAGCGTACGTGAATGAAAATGTAAAAAAATCCGGTGATCACGTACCACCTAATTTGGAACCTAGACTAGCAAGTCTGCATACTGACCCCAGGCAAACATCTTCATTACGTAACTGAGACACGCTCTTTCGAGCAGAGGACCTCCGCCCATAACATCATTTGCATTCTTTGTAAGCTATTCGTCGACGCTTTAAACAGAAAGTGAAATGCTACACTTACAACTCACCAGGACGTGAACCCGAATAGGTTTATTAGCTGATTTTATAATAATGTCAAGTTTGTTTATTGTTGTTGTAGACTAATAAAATTATCGAAAATGAATTGCCAATTTAATAACTAGTAACCGACTACTGTCTTTTATACACGTTTATGATCAAAAAATAAGGCTGCTAAAATAATCAACAAAATTTTAAATTAAATATGTTCTCAAGATCAAGGATTCTTCCCTGTGTAGCAACTCGGCAAATTTTTCCTTTTAAAGGTGCCGACTCTACGTAAGGTTGTCAAATATTTCAAAGTTAGACATTTATGTGGTTCGGTTACAAAGGTGTAAAATAAAGAACCTAATATAACTTTATGGTGATTTAGAAGACATCAAACATCTTGTTACCATATTATGGTTTTTTAACATACTAATTTCGGGTACTGTTATAAGTTGAAGCCATAACACCATAAATATTTTCTCATTAACGGAATGAGAAGGTAGAGGAAGTCGCGGATTTCTGCTATTTAGGAAGTCAAATAACGCAGGGTCGAGTTGCGTTCAACAAAAAGAAACAACTGTTATGCTCGGGAACGGTTAATGTCGGAACTCGGAAGAGACTCTTAAAGACGTACGTATGGAGAACGGCATTTTACGGGTACGAAACATGGACAATAGGAGAACCGGATAGAAAAAGATTAGAAGTATTTGAAATGTATCGCTGCAGACGTATGATGAAGCTACCGTGGATAGATAAGGTTAGCAATTTAGGTATTAGGTATTAGAAAGAGTTGGGAAAAAGCGAAAGGTATGGAAGGGAATAAAGAATAGGAGGGATAGGAAGGTAGATCACCTCCTGAGACACGAGGGAATTACTAGAGTCAGAGATAGGAATAAAAATAGGTAGGGGTAGGCCCAGATTAGACTACTGCTCTCAAATAGTTGGGGATGCAGGATGTTTTACTTTTAGGGAAATGTGTAGGTTAGCTCAGGATAGGAAAGGACGGAGGTACTTGTTTTCGAACTGAGAACTTAAAGATGATGAAGGGAAAGTTAAGCAATCTATGAATTTTATATTGTAAAGGATGATTGATGGTATTATGGATAGTTGTATATCAGTTTACGGTATAGAAAATACAATTTTTTATTTTTTTCAAATTTGGGATCCAATTAAATTTTTATCTTCCAATAGTTACAATAGTTACAATAAAATTGTTAATTGGAATTTGTTTATCATACAGGTGTGCTAGGCGAAAATTGCTAATAGAGCACGTCATTCTAAGAAAAAAAAATCCTATGAACATAATATGTCCGTTTCTTTACCGTTACTGAGATAAGTAATTTTAAATATTTTCTAAAAGTGCAATTCTTGTATTCGTGCACAAGGATTAGAATTTGAACATTTTTTGCTTTAATTTGTTTTTATGTTCTTGTTCTGTTTTAAATCAGTTAGGTACCTACTATTTTAAATAATATAAATAATGTTGCTTAATTCTACCATGACGGTTGCGAATCCGAAATTAGATTCACATGAGCTTTTTTGCTTAATAAATAAATTTTCTCAAGTATAGTTGTTCTCGTTTGACTCCGCAGTTTATTTGCAATTCATGATAAACTAATAATTTTAGATTGACAATTTGTAAAATCAGCAACTTTAAAATTACTTAACTCAGTGACGGCAAAGAATCATGAACTTTTTTCTTAGAATAACTTTCTCTACTAGCAATTTTCGTTTGGCGCCCTCGAGGTGGGACACATGCGTTTATGGTAAATTCGTTACCTAATAATTGTAAAACTTTTTGAATATTTATTGGAATATTAATTTCTATTATGTATCCATTCAGGGTTAATCGAGTTGTTGTTTTCATGTTTGTTTGCAAACTTTGTTATTAGTTTTCTTTTATGTTAATAAATTTGGTATAAAATTCGTCATTTTGTGAACCGTAGAAAAATGGCTGTAAGTTTTTTGTAGGTTTTTGTTAATTTTGCATTATAATACATGATTTTTGGCATTTAAAAAAGAAATTATTATTTTTAAATTTATAAGGAGAATTTTCGATATTAATTTGTTTTAGGTTGACGTCGTTTAAGAAATTTGGACTATCGTGATGCTCTTTGCACAATTAATATATTAATAAATTCGATTATTCTCTAGATTCACCTATCTATATACAGGTGTCCCAGAACAACGGGGCAATATTTCTGGAGCATATAGTTTTGGGTCAAAATAACAATTAAAGTATGTATAATTTTTTTTCTGGGACGCATCCCTTCGAAGCTATTCTCCCTTAAAGGTCAAGTCCTGAAGAAGGTTTTTTGTTGTTAATGTTATTGCAAATTCGCTAAAGGCAATCAACGTAAAAGTTAAGGGGTGAAAAGCATTAGGGGTGTTCCACCCCCGGCTTCCTAGACAAGATACGGAAGATGTCATGTCACTCGATCACAGATACTTGCTTACTATGTCTATAGTCCAAATTTTATAACATTCGATACAGTAGTTTGAAAGTTACCACTTTCTTCAGGACTTGACTTTTAAGGGCGAATAGCTTCGAAGGGAGGCGTCCTAGAAAAAAAAATATAGATACTTTAAGTATTATTTTGACCCAAACTATATGCTTTAGAAATATTGCTCCGTTGTTCTGGGACACCTGTATATAAAAATCGATGTGTATATGGATGTATGTATGTTCGCTATGGACTCCAAAACGGCTGGACCGATGTTGATGAAATTTTCAGGCAATATTCAGATTAGCCCAGCTGGTGATCCTGTGAAGTTTGGTAGCGATCGGATCAACAGAATTTTTTCTATTGGTTTTTTATTATTTTGGCAATGCCACAAGAACTCGATAATTTTCACCATTTCACGGCAGAAAATACAAGCAAACACAAAATAATTTATTATAGCAACAGCAGTACAATGCAAACAGAGGAACACGGCGAAGAATAAAATACTGTTACGAGAGGGAGAGAGAGGTCCCACGAGAGACGCCTATGGTTGATCTTGTTTGCGCGACGATAAATCAACGCTGTTTTGTAAACAAGCCGCAGCTGTTTTTACAACTTTGACCTTGCTTACTTATGAATCGAATTGTAACGAAATATTCCGAAATCATATTTTTCGAAGCTTTCCATTTCTCTAACTTTTCTTCCGATGGTATATAAAAGCAAGTAAGAGGCCGAGTTTTTCGTTTTTAGTTTTGAAGCGACATTTAAAGAGAAGAGTGCGACAGAATCCGAAGGCGATAAATTCAAGTGATTTCACGTGTCAAGTGTTAATAGTTCATGGCCAAAGACAGGTGGGGCTGTAACTGGGGGTATGCAAAAAATTTTAAGAAGCAAAAAACTACACTAAGAATAAGCATGCAGATCTCTTTACACCACATCATTTAATGCTGTACACTTATATTCCAGAAAGAATTCAATGCGCTTGACTAGCCTTGAAAAAACATCACATAAATGCACAATAATCAATCACTCAACCAATCTCATATAAATAATAATATAAATCAATGTTTCAGTTCGAAGAATGCAATATAATTACCTGCTTAAGTAGCCCTAATACATTTGATTATTTGCATTTGCAAGATCCCTAACAGATAGGTAGCAGCAATTGCTCGAAACTAAGAGGGCCCGCCAGAACATTAAAATCATTTCACTTAAGCATTGCAGTAAATAATGACACTTAAATATATTCTTCTTGGGTCTGCGAGAGAAACACTTCTTCCCTCACGCTTCATTAGTATTTTGATCGCATCATTCAGTTACATTACATTAAATAACAATCCGGTATGCAGATCAGCGCGATCAAGATAAAAAGGTACATCAGACCCGACGTTGGACTTTTTTCCGCAAAGCAAAAGTGTACTCGAGAGCAACCTCAGCAATTAGCACGCGTTGTATATAAAAGATAATAATTCATTATTATACAAGGCATATATTTAAGTTATGGAGTTTAAATGAAATTTACTGCGTGCATAGTTACGTACGAAGAAACACGTTCCTTCCTGATTAATATTTTATTAAAAACATAAAATGCTCGGGAATTATTTATTCATACATTATAAGTACCATAAAAATTATGGATTGCCCGAAAAGCAACTTTCGCATCGCGATCGTATCAGACGGCGTAAAAAGTTAATAAAAATATCAGGCAGGAACATAACTACCTATGTAGTGTCTCGTATATTATGTATCTACACCTAATAAATGCTTCCAAATATGGAATTCTTACAATGTCCACCGGTATATCAAGAAATTTTTAATACCTTAACATGTATTAATAAAGTAGCCGTCGCTGAAACTCAGCACATGCTATCCATTCACAAATGGAAAATATACATTCCCTTCGAGTAGTAAACTATAATTTTTCTGACGAGTATCGCATTTTTTACAAGAAAAGGAATCTACTTGTATCTGTTATGATATTATGATTATATAAACAATTATTTTCGACCAACTTCAGAGTGTTCGGCGAGCAATACTTCTGCACCTTGTTGATAAGGCAGAAGGTAATGTTGGAAAGGCAGATAGCGTGACTCGCATATGGAGGGGCAAGTTCAAGCGCTCAACTTGACGCTGACGCTAACGCCCACACCTAAGCCCGAAGCATACGTATAGTAAACTATGTATCATCAAAATTGACAATAAACTTGAAATATACATCACCATGGTAACGAGCGCTTTATGCACTATCACATCGACAAAGCTAAATAGACAAGCTCTTATAATGTCTTATAGATTTTATATCTAATTTATAAATATCTCGTGTCACGGTGTTTGTGGTCGCACTCCTCCGAAAAGGCTCGACCTATTTTTATGATTTTTTTTTGTACATTTGGTAGGTATGAGAATAGGTCGTAAAGTACCTATTTTTAACCCTCCTACCCCCACTACCCATTTTTTAATCGCGATTTTTGTATTTTTGTATGAGCAAATATATGAATATCTAGTGTCAAGGTGTTTGTGGTCGCACTCCTCCATAAATATCTCGTGTCACGGTGTTTGTGGTCGCACTCCTCCGAAACGGCTCGACCGATTTTTATGAAATTTTTCTTGTACATTTGGTATAGTTCTTTTCAGATATCTTGGCGTGTGTGTGCAGTAATCTGCGCATTACGTTCATATGTCTTTCTCCCTTTTGTAAAATGGATTTGTTGAATTTTAATTACTGCCGTAAGATGACTTGAGAATATTCTCACGTTTCCGTATTTGATCTCACTCTTTCTTACTATGGTTGTGTGAAACAAAATGGTTTCAGTATTAATATGCTTATTTTGCAATATCCAGTGGTCACCAAGCAATGTATTAAAAATTATTGCCTTTCAAGTATAACTGTCAGTTTGATTGTCAGGTGTAAAGATGCCTGGAAATGTTTTTACCAAACAGTGTCGAGAAGTTTTACGAAATATTTTTGAATACTTTACTCGAGAGAAGGAAAATAATGGTCCTCTATTGCCTTTAACTTGTGACCAGGAGCGATTGGCCGGTGCATCAAAAGTAATTCTACGCAGCGTGTCGCGCATAGTTGGAGAGGAAAAACGAGGTTTGTCTGCTGCAACGCCCGGAAAAAGGCAAATCAAAATTAAAAAGTGAAGATGTAACTGACAGCATTAACACCGAAGTAAGGAATGCTATTTATTTCATGAAAGAAAAGAAATAACACATTACATTAAAAATTTTAAATAACAAATTAAAATCAAAACAAATGGTAGATATTTCTGGCACAAAAGGTTGTGGCGTTTATAACCAATAGCAGATTTAAGTACAAACTAGAAAATAACCGGCGTCTTTTGTGTGAACGGGCTAATGTTGTGGGTAAAAGAATACATTTCTTGAGGGAAAACGTCAAAATGCCGTGTGTCGTGTCCAGAGTCGCGGCGCACACGCTTGTTGCGGATCCTAGCAACAGCAAAATTTTGGAAACTACTGAACTGCTGGTGGTTGCTTGGATAATCGGATATGGCGGCGCAAACGCCAACAAATCTGAAAAATACTATAGGTATGAGAATAAGTCGTAAAGTATTTTTCATCCTCCTATCCCCACCCCCCATTTTTTAATCGCGATTTTAGTATTTTTGTATGAACAAATATATAAATATCTCGTGTCACGGTGTTTGTGGTCGCACTCCTCCGAAACGGCTCGACAGATTTTTATGAAATCCTTTTTGTACATTTGGTAGGTATGAGAATAGGTCGTAAAGTATTTTTCACATTCCTACCCCCACCCCCCATTTTTTAATCGCGATTTTAGTATTTTTGTATGAGCAATATCCAAATAATGGTTTTTTCTTGTACATTTCGCAGGTATGAGAATAGGTCGTAAAGTATTTTTCACCCTCCTACCCCCACCCCCCATTTTTTAATTGCGATTTTAGTATTTTTGTATGAACAATATCCAAATAATTGAAATTTTTGTTGTACATTTGGTAGGTATGAGAATAGGTCGTAAAGTATTTTTCACTCTCCTACCCCCACCTCCTATTTTTTAATCGCGATTTTAGTATTTTTGTAAGAATTGGTCACGCCATAACTTGAGAACGACTTAACCGATTTCATTCATCTTTTTTTTATGGTTTCTAATACTGTGCAGAAGGTTCCTACGGAACGAAAAATTAAGAAAATTGCACAGAAAATTTGAAAATTTTAGAAAACGTAACGACTATTTTAACTTCGCGCGTTTGACAGTCTGTACGTGTGTATGTCACCGAATTCCTCCTAAACGGCTGGACCTATTTTGATGAAATTTTTTGTGTGTGTTGGAGTGGGTCCCTGGATGGTTTACATTCACAATTGGACCCGGTAGGTGGCGCTGCAATCGGGTTCCAGGAGTTTTTTGAGCGGCTGGACCGATTTTGATGATTTTTTTGTGTTTATTGGAGTGGGTACCTGGATGGTTTACATTCACAGTTGGACCCGGTAGGTGGCGCTGCAATCGGGTTCTAGGAATTTTTTTAAAAACGGCTGGACCGATTGTGATGAAATTTTTTGTGTGTGTTTGAGTGGGTCCCTGGATGGTTTACTTTCACATTTAGACCCGGTAGGTGGCGCTGCAATCGGGTTCTAGGATTTTTTTTGACGAAAATTTTTTTAATGTCGGGCAGGACAACGTCTGTCGGGCCCGCTAGTAATTATAAAGATATAAGAGAAAACAAAAGGCAGGTTAAGTAGGGCAACTCATCATTATCATTTTCTCTAACGTGAAGTGTACCCTTATCACTTCACAATTTTCTGCCACATTAATTGTATTTCGAATACTAAAAATAAGATTTTTCACGCGATATTATGAGCTTGAAGTGATAAGTATTATTGCATAATACCACATCCCTGTCGAATATAGATCATTAGTGAAGCAGGCATCCATTTTCAGTCAAAACAAATATTCTGTGGTCTTCGGCGAAAATATAAATAAAATTTCCTTTCAAGAGTCAAATAAAAACGTGATCTTACATATTTATTTTTCATTGAACAGCACAGTATGTGATGAATAGATGTACTCCTAGCCTACGAAGAGGTAAATAAGTTTAGACGCTCGTAATCGGTCCCGACGCTGGCGTTCGACCTCAGCTTTCTCGCGCTTCACTTTTGCCAGTTGTGCATAGGTCAAAACAACACGCTGTTATATTTTATATAAGAACGCAGACTTCGAGGATGGACTGGGGCTAGGAGGGAAAATAGTCGGAAACCGGCACAGCATAGCTATTTCTTATTTCTATCAATGGTAATATTGCGAAGAAGCGAGTAAATCGTAAATAAGCGTGAAAAAGTTGATCTCCGACGACCAGTTTTTGTTAGTGCTGGCTGGAAGTGTAGCTCAAATAGTAGAAGCAAAATTAAAAGAAACGTTTGAAAAACACACGAAAGTTCTTGAGGACATGCAAAAAAGGATAACAACTCTGGAAGAAGGAAACTGTGAGATTATAAAGGAAAATGAAATTATGAGAATCGAGTTGGATAATTTACAACAGTAATCAAGAAGAAATAACATTCGAATTTTTGGGGTACATGAGGAAAAGGACGAGGATGTTGAAAAACTGATTTTGAAAATTTTTGAGAATAAATTGAACGTCAATATTCATATTGACAAAATTGATCGGGTTCATAGGGTTGGTCGCAATGGTCCGAAGGGCAGGCATCTTATTGTGAAATTCACTAGTTATCGAGATCGACGTAAAATTTTTGATAATAAGAAATTACTTAAGGGTAGTGGCATAATGATCACAGAAGATCTCACAAAGAATAGACTTTCTGTTTTGAAGACGGCGCAGCAGAAGTTTGGTGTTGGGAAAGTGTGGTCGAGGATGGCGCGGTTTTCATAAAAACTACTAATGGTTTACATTCTGTTCGATCTGAGGCAGATTTAAGGAAACTGATTATGTAGTTCTTGAATGTTTGGGGGTTCGCTGGCGCGATGTTTGGTTGGGAGAGTTCGTTTAGTTTAGTACAGATAGTGATTATTTCGTTTTTGTTGTTGTTTTTTTTGCTTTATTTTTTTTCATCTTTTTTTTTTGTTAAATATATATAGATATACATTTGCATGAGGGTAGCACATGTAAATGTGCGCTCGCTGTGTAATGATTTTGTTTCTTTTAGAGAACATTTTCTTCAATCTGAGTGCGATATTGTGGCGGTTTCGGAGACATGGTTAAATGGTAATATTTCAAGTAATGCAATTAGAATTGATGATAACTACAACATAGTTCGTAAGGACAGAGATGGCAGAGGAGGGGGAGTGTGTATGTATATAAATACTAAGTTGAAATTTGATAGTGTCAAGCTGCGGGTAAATTTTACTTCTTTTGAATATTTGTTGATTAAAGTGAAAACGAGAAATGTTTGTTTACTGGTTTGTGTCTTATATAGACCGTCTTCCTGCAAGAAACTAAATGAGTTTATTGAAGAATTTGAACAGTTCTATTCATCAGTGGTACATATGGGCGACTATTTTATTTGTTTGGGTGATTTTAATATAGATATATTGAATACTGATGCTTACTATGTTCAGCAATATCTGCAATTGCTTGAAGAATTCAATCTTGTTCAAGTGGTGGAGACACCTACAAGAGTTTCTGCAATGTCTGCAACGCTCATTGATCACATTTTGGTTTCAGATATTTCAATAGTAAATAGTAGTGTTGTGCATCTTAATCATGACTTTTCAGACCACGGAATTATTGAATGCGACATTTTAGCACAATTCTATCAGGGTCACCTATAGATGTTTTAAAAACTTTAACCGCGGTGAATTTTTGCGTCAATTGGGGGATGTGCCTTGGTCTGAAATTTATAGAATCGATAATGTTAATGACAAAATATCATTTCTCAATGAAAATATTCTTGGCTTGTTTGATTTGCATGCACCATTGAGAACGATAAAAGTTACTAAAAAGAGGGCTCCCTGGCTCACAGACAATCTTATGTTCATGATGGATATTAGAGACAAGGCTTTGGCAAGGTATAAAAAGACCAGAAGTCTGGTTCACTGGAATTACTACAAATCTCTTAGAAATTTAGTGAATTCTTCCATTAATTCTGAAAAGAGAGCATATCTTGAATATCGAATTTCATGTTTTGGCAACAGTTGTATATACAGGGAACTACAAACTTTTGGGGCCAATTTGAAATCGAGAAATTATGACATTCCAGAGAGCTTGAAAAGCCCCAACGAAATAAATAAATCATTTTTAGACAATTCAAATAAAAATTTTTTATCTGACTCTACCCTTCTTGATTATTATTTGAATTCAACATTAGAATCAGTTTCGGATAATTTGTTAACCTTTAAATTAGTTGGACCTGGGGATATTTTGGGTGCAGTAAATTCCTTAAAATCTAACGCATGTGGTCATGATGGCATTTCCTTGAATATGATTCAGTGCTGCTTTCCAATAATCTTGCCAGTGATTACCCATATTGTTAATTCCTGCATAGAATCCAGTATTTTTCCTGATCGTTGGAAAGTGGCTATGATTAAACCTCTTCCGAAAATAAATACTCCTCAGTCCTATAAAGATCTCAAACCAATAAATTTGTTGCCAGTTCTGTCAAAGATCTTTGAAAAAGTCATTGGGTTACAATTATCAAGATATTTAAATGAGGTGGGGGTGATTCCGGTGAATCAGTCTGGATTTCGTGCGGGTTTTAGTTGTGAAACAGCATTGTTGGAGGTTACTGACAATATTTTCTCTGCTTTGGATCAAAACAATTTTTGTCTGTTAGTATTGTTAGATTTTTCCAAGGCATTTGACACCATTGATCACAGATTATTGTTAGCTATTCTGCATCATGTTGGTTTTGGGCAGGAAGCTAGAAGTATGTTAACTGACTATGTCACATCCAGGTCACAAATGGTTGTAGTGGACGGAAAGTATTCTGATTTGGCTGGTGTAACCTGTGGTGTACCACAGGGATCAATACTGGGACCTATATTATTTTCAATATACACTTCTGTTTTAGTTAAATGTCTGCGGTTTTGTCAATACCATCAATATGCTGATGATACTCAGTTATATTATTCTTTTCCTCTGAGTGAAGTGCGCCAGGCTTGTGATAGGATCAACAAGGATTTGGGCGAATTCGTGCTTCTTGCCCAGAACCACTCCCTAATGTTGAATGCCCGGAAGTCTAAATTAATGTTGTTTGGCGGCGTTTTCACTCCGGGTGCTAGGGAGAGTGTTGTCAGGGACATGCAAATTAAGATTGGTGACTACTCTTTGGAGTATACTGATACTGCGCGGAATCTAGGTGTTGTCATGGACTCTAAACTGAAATTTTCTTTTCATGTCTCTAAATGTATTCAAAAAGCCTTTTTAAATTTAAAAATCATTTATAATATTCGAAAATTTATTAATTTTGCCACGAAAGTTTTGCTTTGTGAGACACTTGTTTTGTCCAATTTTAATTATGCAGATACTCTATATGGCCCTTGTTTAGAGAGTAGTAGTATCAGAAGAGTGCAAGTAATGCAGAACTCTTGTATGAGGTTGATCTTTGGTATTAGAAGGAGAAGGCGCATTACACATAAGTTGGGTAATTTGCGATGGCTGAATATGAAGGATAGACGTTTCTTACACCCTGCTTGTCTATTTCATAAAATAATTTCATATAAAACACCTCCATATCTCTATAATAAAATCAAATTCAGGACAGACGTGCATAACATAAATATTAGATTAAAAGATCTCTTAACCATTCCAAGACAAAGGCATTCATTTCTTCGTAAGTCCTATTCTTACAACATTTGTAATATTTATAATTCTGTTCCGAATAAATTTAAACTCCTGCCTATCCATAAATTTAAAAAATGTCTACGTAGTCATTTATTAAGTAAGTATATTTCATAGTTCATATCTCGTTCTAACGGTTATGTTACTGTGCCCTATTATATGTGCTTTTGCCTCTTATAACCCATGCAAGTTTCTTTCTTTTAAAATTAAAAAATATGTTTTTTTCTTCGGTCTACCATTTCTTTTCCTCTGCCATAGTAAAATATAGTAAAATATAATAAAGTAAATTATGAATTTGTGTTGGGGAAAGGCGAAAGGTATGGAAAACAATAAAGAGTAGGAGAGATAGGATGGTAGGACACCTTCTAAGACACGAAGGAATAGTTCGCGACATACTAGAGTCAGAGATAGGAATAAAAAGAGGTAGGGGTAGGCCTAGATTAGACTACTGCTCTCAAATAGTTAGGGATGTGGGATGTTCTACTTTTAGGGAAATGCGTAGGTTAGCTCAGGATAGAAAAGAATGGAGGTACGCGTCCAACCAGTCTTCGGACTGAGAACCTTATGATGATGATGAATTTGTGTAAAATTATGTTATATAATTTGATATAAGGTAATATAGTGTAGTATGTACCTCTGTATAATACAGATATGTCTAAAATAATTGTTACCAGCCTGTAATGTCGCACTTTGGTTTTATTTACTCTCCATTATTGAGTGTTTGGTTAAGTGGAAGAACAGAGATTGACTTCGTCAACCTCTGAATTTCGCCATTTCAGTTGTTCTTTTTTTTATTATTGTCTTGATTTTATCTTTATCTTTATGATTTATCTGTGTGCAACTGAATAAAGTCCTTATTATTATTAATGTTATTATTATTATTATTAAATTTCCGACTTGTTTTTCAAATAAGACTATAAAATTGTTTGAATCAAAAAGCCATTACCATAAAAAGTGGAAACTTTATTAAAGTATCGTAAATTATAATCTTCTTTGCATTCTTAGACGTCTGTCTAAGATTGTGATAATTAATGGTTACAAAAAATATATCAGTTTAATCTAGAATGAATTCCTGAAATCCTGATAACCAGAAAAATCTTACATTTTGTATCGGGCAATAGAAAAAAATATTCGAATTCTGCTCATTTTAATGATGGGGGCATTCTCGATCTTTTTTAGTGTTTTACACGGAATACATCTTGAGTTCTCTGAATAGTCAGTTACAAGTATCCACAGTGGACGCTAACTTTAGCAAAACGTTCAACAAAGTGACTCAATATCCTTATTAATAAGCTCGCTCACGGTGATCGATCTGCTCAGAAGGACTTTAGATATTGATACATTGTTGGGATTTTTCTTTCTTTATATATTATATAAATATAAATATATATAAATATAATTTGGGAACATTTTTTTCTTTGTTTTTGTGGATATAATACTGCTTTTGTATGCCTGATGGATTATTTCGTCACATGACTTTCATAGTCGATCAAATATTCTCCTTATAGCTAATTACGAAAAAACAACTAACTACCGTATATAGTAACAATGTTTACTTTTCTTCGAGTAGTTTTAAAAACTAATATTGGATTAATGTCTTGAATCTCAAGAGTAGCTTGTTATTTATCGAGAGAACATTAAAAACGTATAGTCACCGTGACAAGACAGTACAAACACCAGAGCTGTCGAACTTCAACGCGGGAACTTAACATCTCATAGTACCAGTAGCAAACCAGATTATATACCGCAAAAAATATTGTATTCACGCAAATAAAACATTGGTAAGTATTATCAGAAACTGTCTCGTGGTTTTCAGCAAGAGGGTTTTGCAATCGACAGCCTACGCATAAATCCCTCGAATCCGGTCAGTATAAAAGAGAATTTATTAAGATGTGTTTTATAACAGAAGATAACTTCCTCAAAAGGTAATGAACTTGTAAATTTAAATACGAAATAATCTTCAAGGCCTCCCACACAACTGGCAAAGGAATAAAATGAACTAATTTGGCCGCACTAAACTGTGCGAATTTAACGAACTTGAAACATTCCGATGATAATGAGGGGGAATAAGTACAGCATACAATGAGGTACAAGGCCCATTCGTTTGTTACTTTTTTATCATTCGGTACTTTAGACAAGCGTACCTACACCAAAGACTCGAATAATGAATGGAAACATCGAAGCATTTAAGGCGAGTGCCTTGCGACGTCTTAATTTTATATTGGTGCAGTTTGTAACTAAGCCGGAGTCGCAATTATCAAGAGCTTATCTCCGACGATGAAATAAAAGGAAAAAATAGCGAGACATATTTGACGTTAAACTTGAAAGATCGATTATGAAGCCGATAAGGACAAATTCTTTGCAAAAGCTAGGCCATCGGGTCGTTCACGCAGCAACTTTTTAATTGATATCCGCTGTTGATACAGATCAGTTGATGCAAATTGAATATTATACCAGAAACCTTGAAAATCATGGAAAATGTTGCAATGAATCTTTGATTATTTGTTAAAGTTAAATCTAAGAAATTTTTTGTGCGATTATTTTCAATTTCTTTGGCAAATTTTATTTTTAGATCAATATTATTTTAAAAAATAATTTTGTTCACACAAATTTCAAACGCAACCTCTAATCCATTTTTAGACACAGTATTTTGTGGAGGTTTTTCTAAAATATCTGCCAACAATTTTCGGCATTCTTTTAAGTGGAACATTAGAGAACATATTTGCTAAATCAAAAGAAACTAAAAATTAACCTATTGATTTATAGTTTTATCTTTTATTTTATCTATAAGATTTAAGGCATTTTTTAAACCACATTAAACCACATGTGAATTGGTAGTACTTGGAGCAAGTAATCTGCGATTGTTTCTTAAAGTGATCTTCCATTTTATATTTTGAAACAAATAATTTGTCAGGTTTTCGTCATTTGAGTCATTTGATACATCATCATAAGGTTTTCAGTCCGAAGGCTGGTTGGACGCGTACCTCTATCCTCTTTTCTATCCTGAGCTAACCTACGCATTTCCCTAAAAGTAGAACATCCTACATCCCTAACTATATGAGAGCAGTAATCTAATCTAGGCCTACCCCTACCTCTTTTTATTCCTATTTGTGACTCTAGCATGTCGCGAACTATTCCTTCGTGACTTGGTACTAGTGCTGTCTACTTTATCGGAGATGAAACGGTCGCAGCTTTCTTGAATGTCTCCCATTTGTTTTAGTTTCCCGATAATATTGGTAGGCCTGGCTGAAACAAATTAAAGGAGTGTTGAGAATCTTAAACAGAATTAAAAAAATATTGGTGTACCGAAAATGTTTAATGCATCGCACGAAAAAATCTACATGGTGCGTAGTTAGAATGGTTTTATTTGGGCTGAAAACGCTGGGAGCTTTCAACGAATGTAATGAAGTTATTATGAGGAACACCGAAACAACACGAGATATTTACATATCATAACGGGTACCAAAATGTATCCTCGTTTTAAAAGAGACTTGCAGCAAGTAAAATTAAAATCAATTCAAAGTTATGACCGATCATAAGCTCTATGCTAATTTTATAGTGTCCCCGGTGCGAATGCCAATGCGCGGCTGTCATGTAAAATGTAACTACAACTTCATTTGCATATGTATTTATACAATATGTCGTCAGTCTGCACTTTGATTATATAGGCATAACCAAACATTAATTGAAAATCGCATTGTTATGGTATGTCTTACTGCTCGGCGGCATATCGCATACTTACCCTGAGTAATATGAAAGTTGAAGGTAATGTCAATGGGACAGCGAATTAAGCCATTTTGAGACGGACTCCCAGTGATGCCGTATTATATATAAAACGGGAAATGAGGTTCGGCAAAATAATCAAATGTACGTAATTGTACCACCCATGGAACCATGGCAAAATACCATCATTTTAACTTTATAGTCAATGATCACTGTAAATTCATGCTTAAATTACTTGGTTGTCAAAGATGAAGTCGCTCTCATCTCATAACTATGAAATTTATAATTTACATACAGGGAAAATGTTCTAAGTTCCATAGAAAAAAATATATGGACGTGCTATGTTTGACGTAAGACATCCAGTTATTAACCTACAAATTTAGGTCAGGGTTTTGTGCATGGACTGGTCTTTCCTCTATAGAAACCCAATTCTTTTCTTTTTGTTGCTTTGGAAACGATGGTGGAAATAAAATATATTACAATATTAGGCACCCGTTTCAAAAGAGCAACCTAACAAGCCTCTGGCCAAAAAGAATCGATGCGCGAACGGAGTAAGGGGGGGTTGTAATACCCATTGACCGCCTAAATTTTCCCTGCGCACGTCTATGGTTCAAAGGTATTGTTTTTTATACCAAGCGTTATTTTTTTTATGTTTTCCCTCTTGAAAAATTTTGATTTAGGGCTTGGTTTACGAGATGTTGCAACTCATTTGACTATGTGTTGTCGATCTACTCGCTGTTTAAGTCTCCTAATTTTTCTTAGGTGACGAACTAAGCTCGAGAAAAATGTCTTTGGATAGACATGTTCCCACATAACGTCTAAGCTTCAGAAAAATGCCCTTGGATGGTACATTTTTTATTAATAATTATTTTGATAATTTGGCTGTTAGACGTTATGCAGGAACATGTCCGATCGGTACTATCCAAGAACATTTTTCTCGGTCAGCTGACCGTGCAATAATTAAACTCTCCAGCCCACAATTTAGAAAATCCCCAATAGAAAAAGTATTAAATTGTTTAATAAAAAATAACTATCCTAAAAATTTCATTGTGAAAATTATAAAAAATAAAACCCATCAATTTTACAATAATAATACCGTAGAAAAAACCGAAAGAAAATAAAAAATTACATTTCGTTACCATATATTAAAGTCATGTCACAAAATATTAATAAATTATTAGTAAAACACAACTTACAGGTATCACACCAAAATTATAACAACTTAAAATTTTTGTATTCTAATTTAAAAACACTCATTCCTAAATTGATGAAAACTCATACTGTATACAAAATTAAATGTAAAGACTGTGAAAAAACATATATTGGCCAATCTAAAAATCATTTAGAAATCAGACTAAAATAACACAAATACAGAAACATAATTCAGCAATTAGTAAACACATGAAAGACAGCAATCATACCTACGTTTGAATTTAACGACACCAAAATTTTAGAACAAGAAAAAATTTAAAATCTCGACTATTTTTAGAAATGATCTATATAAAAAAGAACAAAACTGTATTATTGATAGAACTGATATACAAGATTTAAGTCAAATTTACAGTAATATAATAAAATAAATCTTACTCTCTGCTACTTACTGTTGAATTTATATTCAAAATATGATTTGGTTAAAGGTTTGCAGAGTGTGCTATTTTTAATCATCGTCTGGAAGAGATGACGTAATACCAAGCGACTTCTGTTCTTTGCATTCATACAGATTGATTTTTTTTTTTAAATCAGTTATCGATAGGCAGTATTCGAAACTCGACGCGAAGACCGTTGCTAAAATTACGTCGTCGCAACTGAATTATTATTTTGCTTTAATTACCGTTTTATTGTCGTTTTACGTTTTATTATTCCTTTGTTTGTTTCTTTTGTTTTGTGCACATCATCCACTAATGTATCACTTGAATGCGAAATAAACATTTCATTTATTTTAATTAAAGTGCGTGTATTATTAATTTAATACAAAAATTCAACAGGTTATGGGCCCAGGTCGACGCAATAACAAAAATAGTGCTCAAAACAAATCGCGTTCATAGGTGTTTGGAAGTGTACCCCATTCACAACAATTAAAAAGAAACAGTGCGGGAATTAAATAAAGTTGTTGGAAGTGTCACCCAACAAGAAAAGCTGTGCTGGAAGTGTGCCCCAGTGCAAGTTAAATTCGGTAATTAAAATTCAAGTGTCAGAAAATGGCAGCATCGGCAATAAGAGCTGATATCATAAAATTTGATGGAACAAATTTCCAATTATGGAAATTTAGTGTGTCTATAGTTCTAAAAGCAGAGAAGCTACTTGGTGTTGTAGATGGAACTTCAAAAGAACCTTCAGATAAAAACTCCACTGAATGGAAAACCTGGGATGAACAAAATTCCAGAGCTCAGGTAATATTATTGACTACTATATCACCAGATCAAGTACAATGCTTAGTTAATTGTGATAATGCGGCTTCAATGTGGTCGAAACTTCTGTCCGTTCACGAACAGAAAACCGAAATCTCAAAAGAACTATTATGGCAACGATTTTATGACTATAGAATGGCAGACGGTGAGAAAATTGCGACACATATTTCCGAAGTGGAAACAATGATCAAGCATTTAAAAGATGCCGGGGAAAATTTGAGTGAAAGCGCAGTCTGTTCAAAAATAATTAACAGTCTTCCACAAAAGTATAATGCTTTCCGAACAGCGTGGGATTCAGTTACAGCAAATAAACAAACTAGAAATAATTTAACTGCTCGTCTTCTAAAAGAAGAAATGAGAATGACAAATACTGAAGATGAGACAGCACGTCTTGCACTTCAAGTTGAAGCTCTTCAAGCAAAGTTAAATAGTCAGGACCGCAACAACAAAATTGATAAATACAGAGGGAAGAAATCAATTGCAGAGATAAAGAAAAATACGAAATGCAACTACTGCAAAGTCAAAGGTCATTGGGCACGTGAATGCAAGAAACGCCTTGAAAATAAGAATAAACATGCAAGTACAAGCAACACTAATTACGCATACATTTGTGACGTATCTGCCCTCTATTCCGTAAGTACAAATGACTGCCAGTACCAATGGATTTGTGATTCTGGAGCTACTATGCACATGACCAATCAGAGAGAATGGTTTTCAAAATTGGAAACTTTGAAGGAACCAATATCAGTAAAAATTGCTAACGATAAAGTAATTGCAGCGACTGGTAAAGGTACAATTGAATTAGAAGTCTTGGTTGATGGCGTATGGTACGACAGAATAATGGAAAATGTTTTGTATGTTCCGCAGCTAAATCGAAGTCTATTTTCAGTTGGCGCCATGACCGATAAAAATTTTGCACATAGCGCGTCTCAGCATGATTGTGGATTTCGCGATAAAGACGGTAATGTTTCCTGTGTTGGTAAAAGAAAAAACAACTTGTGGTATATGTTACTCAAAGTGAAGCCGAAAGTTGAATGTAACTTATCGAACGGTGAGTCATTAAAATTATGGCACGAACGACTCGGACATATAAACTTTAGCAGGCTAAAATTAGCAGAGAAAAGTAACATATTTAATGATCTTAAAATTGATGACGATAAAGAACATTTTTGCGAAGCATGTCAGTTTGGGAAACAATGTCGAAAATCACATCATACCTCTTTAAGAACAAAATGTGAAAATGCAGGTGAGATGATACATTCCGACGTGTGTGGACCCATGAGCGTTGAATCTCCGCGTGGCTCACGATATTTTGTAGTTTTCAAAGATGATTCAACTGGATACAGGATTGTTTATTTTATGCGGCATAAATCGGAAGTGTGCAACCGATTTAAAGAGTTAAAACTATTAGTGGAAACTCAAACAGAAAACAAAGTAAAAGTTTTAAGAAGCGACAATGGCACAGAATATAACAATCGAGAATTTGATGAGTTTTTAAAAGCAGAGGGAATAATTCACGAATATTCTGCTCCCTATACCCCTCAACAAAACGGAAGCTCAGAACGAGAAATGCGAACCATTGTTGAGTGTGCTCGATCAATGATGCAACATGCAAAAGTACCATCAGAACTATGGTCTGAAGCTATAAATACCGCCGTGTATATTTTGAATAGAACTCTTTCAAATGAACAAAATGGAATAAGTTCGTTTGAGAAATGGTTTAAAAGAAAACCCTGATGTGAAACACCTTAAAGTTTTTGGTTGCGCTGCATATGTTGCAATACCTCCGCAATTTCGAACGAAATGGGATCCAAAGAGCAAAAAGCTTATGTTTGTTGGATATAATGGACACTCAGCAAACTATCGCTTATGGGATCGTATCAAAAGAAGAATTGAAATTAGTTGTGACGTAAATTTCAATGAGAACGAATTCTATAACAAAGAGCAGACAACAGAGTCAGATGTACAATTAAAATTTGGAAATTATGAGCAAGAAACAAATAATGAAGATTTTATTGAAGAAAACGAAGGAGAAGAGAGAGAAGACGTTATAGAAGAAGGAAATGATGAAGAAGAAGAAGAAGAAGTTCTAGAAGAAAATAATAAAAGAGAATTGCGCGATAGAACCAATTTAAGAAGACCTGATTATTATGGACCAGCAGTGTACTCTTCAATATTGAGTCCAGAGAGTTATGAAAAAGCTGTAAGTTGTGATGAAAATCAAAAATGGAAAACTGCTATGGAAGAAGAAATAAATGCTCTTCAAAGAAATGTAACCTGGATTTTAGTACCGAAACCGGAAGACGTGAAATTGATAGGCAATAAATGGGTTTACCGTGTAAAAACAAATAGTGACGGAGACGTGATTCGCTATAAAGCGCGTTTAGTGGCAAAAGGTTATACGCAAGAAAAGGGGATTGATTATGAAGAAACTTTTGCTCCCGTGGTGCGTTACGACTCTATCCGTGTATTACTCGCGCTCGCGGCCGAAAAAGACTTGGAGTTGAAACATTTCGACGTGAAAACCGCCTTCTTATACGGTGATTTAAATGAGAACATTTTTATGCAGCAGCCTCCTGGTTTTGAAGATAAGGACAATCCAGATTATGTGTGTAAGTTGAAAAAGAGTTTATACGGGTTGAAACAGGCCTCCCGTTGTTGGAACAATAAATTTGTAAATTTTGTAAAGACATTCAAATTTAGACAGTTGAAAAGTGATCAGTGTGTTTTCGTGGGAAAATTTGAAGACACTGAAATTTACTTAGCTCTTTACGTAGATGATGGTTTAGTGATGTCATCTTCACAATCCGCAATCGATAAATTAATCGAGAGACTAAAAGAGGACTTTGATATTACCGTAAATAATGCTCAGCAATTCGTCGGTTTAGACATAGTGCGTGATCGTGAAAATGGGAGTGTTACTATTAGTCAAAAAGGGTACATCCGAAACCTTCTTGAAAAGTTTAAAATGGTGGATGCCAAAACATCCAATTTGCCCATTGAACCAGGTACTTATTTTGAACCAGTAACAAATGAAAATGGTATGTCAGGAAATGAACCTTTCCGAGAAGCAGTGGGTTCTCTTATATTTTTGGCTACGGAAAGTCGACCGGATATTTCATACAGTGTCAATCAAGTGAGTCGTTTTGTAAACAATTGGAATTCAGAACATTTGTCTGCAGTAAAGAAAATTTTGCGATATTTGAAGCACACAGTTGATTTTAAGATAGTTTATAAAAAGACTAATAATGTTGAAATAGTAGGTTATACTGACGCAGACTATGCAGGCTGTAGAATTACTAGAAAGTCGACAAGTGGATATATTTTCGTAATCACGTGGACCTGCCAAAAACAAAATGTGGTAGCTCAGTCTTCAACTGAAGCTGAATATATTTCACTAGCCTTAGGAACAAAAGAAGCATTGTGGCTTAAATCTTTTATGAAAGAATTGTTTTTTCCTCAAGATTATATGAGAATTATGGTTGATAATCAGTCGGCAATTAAATTAGCTAAGAATCCAGAATTTCATAAAAGAACTAAACACATTGACATTCGCTATCATTTTGTACGCGATGTAGTAAGCAAAAATGAAATTAATCTTGTGTATATAGAGAGTAAGAAGCAACTGGCAGATATTCTTACTAAGCCATTACAGAAAAATGTGTTTTATTATATAATAAGGTTGCTTAATATAGAATATTTTGAATAAGAGGGAATGTTGAATTTATATTCAAAATATGATTTGGTTAAAGGTTTGCAGAGTGTGCTATTTTTAATCATCGTCTGGAAGAGATGACGTAATACCAAGCGACTTCTGTTCTTTGCATTCATACAGATTGATTGTTTTTTTTAAATCAGTTATCGATAGGCAGTATTCGAAACTCGACGCGAAGACCGTTGCTAAAATTACGTCGTTGCAACTGAATTATTATTTTGCTTTAATTACCGTTTTATTGTCGTTTTACGTTTTATTATTCCTTTGTTTGTTTCTTTTGTTTTGTGCACATCATCCACTAATGTATCACTTTAATGCGAAATAAACATTTCATTTATTTTAATTAAAGTACGTGTATTATTAATTTAATACAAAAATTCAACACTTACTTATTATTATTGTTAAATTAAATACATAAACATTCTTCTCTTTCATAAATTCAAATGTCTTCAAACTCAAAAGCGCTAAAATTTTTTATGTTTACATCATAGTTACCTATAAAAATAATTTTTATTGTTTGAGAAAAAAATTTTGTTCTTGTCAAAAGTTTTACTGACAAGTTTGTATTTTATATTTTATACAAATAAATCTTGACAAAGCCCCCGATCGGGGGCGAAAGGTCGATTTTATCCTGTGTTTAGTTGAATTATATGCCAGCATTTCACAAAAAATTGAAATATCGAATTATAACTGGCACAAAATAAACCAAAATTTTTATCTAGTTAACTTATTTCATGGATATCATTATTATTTGTAGTGTTTTGTCAATTTCAGTTTCATTGTCAACTGTCATAATAATTATTTGTTTACAATTTTACTTAAACATTTCTAATGATGAGATCGTTGTAATCTTGAAACCGGCCAATAAAATAATTTGTTATATACATTTGGTAGTACGCAAAGTAATTTTCTATTTAATCGTAGATTTCTACCAAATAGTGAAGAAAGAAAATATTAACTACCTACATGAATTGAAGGGTTTTTAATTTTCCTACCAAATCTAGAATTAGATCCTAAAATACGTTTATTATTATTATTATTGGTCAAACTGGTAGGCCTATTCATAAAAGATATAATGAAAGTTTAAGATCATTTCGGTTGAGGAATAATGATTCAAATTTTTCAAATAATTTTTTCGAAAATAGTCACAAATTTCCTAAAATACCTATCAGTAATGATGCAAAAGTCACTAATATTAATTTTTTGCAGTCTTTCTGGATTGTAACAGTGCCTTCGTTTGTTTTTTTGAAGTTGTCTGGGTTCAACTGGAATTTTGTTATTAATTTTCAATAATAAACATTCTCTACTGATGGAAAGAAAATTTCTGAAAATGCATTTAGACAGTGACTATATGTTACTAGCTGGTATACGGCGCGTTGTTGCCTTGTCGAATTGCAGGCATGGTCTTTCAAATACATTTCCCGGTAGCGTAATTCCGAATCCCAGTTAATTTCAGAGCAGCCTTGTTCTGAAATGAACTTGGGTTTGTCATTTAACACGGCCGTTTGTCGTCTTCCAAACACCAGCGCAGTACGGACAAAAGATGCGCTGGGTCTTGCGAGGGGGTTTTATAAATCTACGATTGTTTTTCTTTAGAACAAAATTCCAGCAACCGTTTCTTTATCTAGTTCGCATGTTTTTTTAAGGTTATGTTGTATTAGCCGTTGTTTTTAGTAATGTTTAGTGTTTAAAGTTTTGTCAAAAATCCCGAAACATATCTAAAATATATCAATTGAGTGAAACCGTATTTCAAGTAGAATCCGAATCTGAGGATGCTACGCTTTACCTACACAGTATATGCTGATATTCCTTATTGCGACTGCCCTTCAGGCAGAGGTAGTCGTTTTTGTAAATATTTATGTGCAATAGAGCAAAACTTTCATATTACATGTTCTTCATCGCCGTGTTTTTTGAAAAGTGACAAAATAAAACTGGCCGCTTTGGTGTTGGCAGACAATTCTACTCCTGATAATTTTTTGACGATATAGTCGAAGTAGAAGAGAAAAATATTACTGACAAAGAAACGAAATAAATGTTACAGAAAAACAAACAATTGATAGTTTCTGCCTTTACCTGATGAAAATCCATAAATTAAACATAAACATTTCTAAATGACAATTTTGAAAATCAAACAAAAGTAGAAAATAGTATAGAAGTAATTCATGTGAACGAAAATAACGCATTCTACGAAAATGTAGAAACAGTGAAAACAGAATTTATAAGAATTGTTGATATTTTGAAAAAAATCCTGACCCTTCGTAGATAGATAATGCGTTTCGCTTCAACTCTTAAGAATATCCAAATTCCCGCACATTCATTAAGTTTCATTATTCAAAAGGCGACATCGAGAAAATCTAAAAACATCAAAGTTCAACCCACTTCTATTTCAAGAAGGAAGAATAGAAGTTTTCCAAAAGGTGGCAATCGAATTTAAGCAGGGCGTCCATTTAACTCCGAAAATGATTTAAGTAAGAAAAAGAAAGCAAAGAAGAAAAAATGAATGCATAATTTGGCTCTAAATATTGAAGACAACAAATCAAGTGCCAAAATAAATTCTAAATAATATTTTGCTATACCTAAGTTTCCTTTTCGTTTCTTCGCATTTAATGCGTAAAGTTAGATTTTTTGCTTTTTGTTTCTTTGGGAATTATGTACTTCAGTTTTTCACCCTTTTCTAAAGTATAACTATTTTATTTGTAAATTATTTCAACATAAAATATTATAGTCTTTAATCAATATCTATTGTTTTTTATGCCAGTTTAGAGCAGGTAATATGAACGGCTCCTGCCGTTCTGAATTGTACTTGTGTTTGTAGTAACATGCGCCCTTGTAAGTTTTACAAAATACAGTGCTTTGCAGACTAGTACATTTCCTGTAATGCTCTGTAGTGTTTGTGGATTTGGCGTAAGTATTTGTCATTTGCATTCTACGAAGCAGAGTTGAGTACAGAATGTTAAACGTTATGTGACTCTCTGTATTGCACTGGGGTTCGGAATTACGCTTCCCGGTACGACACGCGCGCCCCGGGGAAAAAACCAATAAAAAAATTATGTTGATCCGATTGCTACCAAACTTCACAGGATCACCCGCTGGGCTAATCTGGAGATTAACTGAAAATTTCATCAACATCCGTCCAGCCGTTTTGGAGTCCATGGAACATACATACACACATCGATTTTTATATATATATATATATATATGTATATTGGGAAGTATCTTGGCAAATTTACAAGTTAAAGATGCTGGATTTATTGGGTATAGTTGCCAAATGGAGAATATAAACACTTGGTTACTCTGTGTTCTTTATTTACCAATATTTCGGAACTAGAATTGTGTTCCTTTATCAAGGCTATAATAAATGGTCAAATCAACACACTACAAATCGGGAAAATTACAAAATGACTTACTGTGAACATGAGGATTACTGTGAATAGTTGAAAATAGTACATGAAACTATTATTCTCAAAATTAATACATCAGAATAGAAAATAGGGCATAACATTATATGTAGGTTGACAGTGAAAGCCCGATATGAACATAAAATATTACCCATTTTAATATATATTTCACCAAATTGTAATCGTCCATTCATCTTAATTATTTACATGCGAGTTATTTCTCATACATTCCTAATCTAGATTGTTACAATAAGTCATATCGGGCTTTCACTGTCAACCTACATATAATGTTATGCCCTATTTTCTATTCTGATGTATTAATTTTGAGAATAATAGTTTCATGTACTATTTTCAACTATTCACAGTAATCCTCATGTTCACAGTAAGTCATTTTGTAATTTTCCCGATTTGTAGTGTGTTGATTTGACCATTTATTATAGCCTTGATAAAGGAACACAATTCTAGTTCCGAAATATTGGTAAATAAAGAACACAGAGTAACCAAGTGTTTATATTCTCCATTTGGCAACTATACCCAATAAATCCAGCATCTTTATATATGTATATATATAATAATTAATTATTGGTAGTGCACATAGTAGTGATAAACTCAATATGTACATAGACTGTCAAAGAGTGAAAAGTGATTGTGTTACCAACTTAAGTTCTGAATAATGTTTTTTTATCCTACGTACATCGTACACCCACCAAAAAGGGACATAAAGCTGCCCGTATTATCATTACAATTACTCCCCAATTTTACAGTATAGCTTTACTAGGCAACCTGTATATATCATACTTTACCTGTTATTTCAGCTGAAGTGAGACGAGACCTTAATAGTAGCTCCCGGTTGCATACAATACGCAGTGGAAGTGTAAAAAAACTAAAGCTGAGAGAACGCATTTTTGAAACACACCATTTACTTGCCCTCTCGCACCAGACACACGCATTTTTTGGAAAAAAAGATGATTTAAAAACAAGCAAAGTATATCGAACCCCTACGGGATCAGAACTCGTCTAGCCGTAGGAGAACAACACGGCAGTTCTGTACGATGCCCGAACACCCACCGAGATCTTTAGCGATGTTTTCCAATAACGAATTACTTAAACGTCATTTTACTGATATAGTGTAATGGTTACGCCGCATGCAACCGGGAGCTACTATTTTAGTGTCTTTTGAAGTGAGTACTTGTCGATGGCAATGAAGGTGCACAACAAGTTCCGGTCGGTCTGGAAGAAAACACTAGAGCTGATGGAACTGAAGTCTTTGAAACGCTAGTTTGAAAAAATATGGCAAAAAACTTTGTTTCCAAATATCTAACTCCTTTATGCGAGGCTGACAAGCGAATATTAAGAAAAGCGACTTTAAATGACTTGAAATCGCAACGTTGGGATTAGCAGAGAAGACTTCGTAGTATCGTCATCGAAGGGTTAATAAAAGAACTTCATATTAGAGCATTCGTAGACATAGTTGTTACTACTGACTGTATAATTAGCGACGACTTAAGATCATTTTATTGCTTTCTAGTGTACTAAAATACATGCCGTAGTCGAAAGAATGCACCACCGTCGTCCTGACATAAAAACTTTAATTTAAATTAGACCTACCAGAATCAGTTCATAACCCAATAAATATCAACCCCTCTAGTTTAGAAGTTTGTTTAGCTGGGCACTATGCGTATAATCACTATGTCGTGACATAGAAATTGATAGCACGGACCACCAACAATGCTATGGGACTCATCATTCGGATATGAATACGCTGTAAAAAACTAAATTACATATAATTAGAACAGTTTTATTAAATTAATTAACCTTAGTGTAGTGTGTCATTTGTGAGATTGATTTATTAATAAATTACCTTAATGTGCATGTGTAAAAAATATGTAAACAAAAACTCAAGCACATTATTAATTACGAACCGGGACAAATTTCATTTTCATGCAAATGAGTCTACTGAAGATTGTCTAGATAGTTTGACGATATTTTATGTAATATTTTGTAAATGTGGATATCGGTTAATTTATCAAACAAAAACGACGCCTTTTTGATGGATTCCATAAGAAAAGTTTTGTGGAACAACCGACTTCAGTGAGATATGTATCTAAAAATGATGAACTGGCCGAAGTTTGGGTGTAAAATTTAACAAATTTGTGGCAGATAGCTTTCACGCTTGGGATGTTTTTAAGATGTTAACATGATATGATGGTGGTATGCGGCACGGTTTTGAATATGACGATTATTTGAAAGAAATGTTTAATCGCGTGAATAATTCTGTATAAACGCAGTGACTTCGGCCTTGCTCATCTCACAGTCCTCTTCCTTAAACAGTGTTTTGGGACAATTTACTATTCAGATAGAATTTCACTCTTGTTTTTTGTAAGGCTGTCGCTCAGGGACTAACTATGGGTAAATGAACGGCATTTTAGAAACGTGTTCTCCTACATTAAATTTTTACACAAAGAGGAAGCTTCGACGTTAAAAAGTATTTCAAAAGTTTGTTGCAGCTTAAATTTTTACCGAATCGACGAAAGCATTGGCAGTACCCTAACTACACCCTAGGACAGCTGTTCTCAACGTTCGAATTACTTAAAGGAAATAATACAGATACGTACATATATTTGAATTGACATTTGAGTAAAAGGGTCAACACTTTTTCTAAGTAAATTCATTATGGAATAGCAAATTGAAAGAAAACTGCTTGTAGGTGTTGTGAATATTATATTTTTTCTTTTAAAAATGCCCAAACAAAAAAGTCTAATATACTCAGATCCGGTGATCTTGCAGGCCACAGTATAGGTCCATTTGTGCCCAACCATCTACCCAGAAAATGATTTTCTAAATAATTTCTAACTTTTACAGAAGTGTGTGCAGGGGCACCATCTTGTTGGAAATATATACCCTGTTTATGTTTATTAACGGAACATTTTCCATTATCGCCTCTGCGTTAATATTCAATAAATTAATGTATCTCAATCCCGTTAAGTTTCCATCAAAAATTTGGTATGCTTGTTGACAACCCAAAATAAAACACGAAACGTTAAATCCAAAACGTCTTTGCCTCTGACGTTCAAAAGTTTGGTGCTGATTTGTATCAGACCAGTGAGGCACTTTATGCCTGTTAAATAATCCTACGCTGCTTATGTGAGTTTCATCTGTCCAAATGACAGACCGCCCAAATTCTGGACTTTCTTGAATTTTATTTAAGTACCACCTATAAAAATTAAGCCTTCTTTCTTGATTTCCCGGGAAGAGATGGTGAATAATGTGAATTTTATATAGCCTATATTTGCCTTTTTTAATATTTTTTGAACTTTTGTTTTGGAAACACCAACTTGTGATTCGATTTCGCGACCAGAAGTTTTTGGTGTCGCCTCAACCAACGATAAAACATTTATTTCTTCCTCTTCCCTATTTTCTTTATTATAAATTTTGTTTCTAGGTTTATTGAATGACCCATAGTGAATTAAATTTGATTTTAATCTCGAAAACATAATTTTGCTTGGTTGTCTTCTTTCTGGGTATCTAAATTTAATAAATCGATGGATAGGTATTATACTGGAAATGGGTATCTAGGAATTTTTATGTGCCTGTTGAGATATAGATCCATTAATTCATTTACATTCATTGAATGCAATTATGTCGTATTTTTCGAAATTTTGATAATTTTGAAATGTCATTATGTATCCTATTGAGTATTAATAAAACTAGCTGCATGCAACCTTTGCTATTGTATGTCGACAGATAATTATTCAGTTGTTAACATAAAATCACAGGTATCTTGGATGTACCTTATGTATCTTATATTTTCTAAAGTTAAAACTTAAAAGTACCAAAATCGTAGCCGTTTTTTTGAAATAACAATATTCTATTATACTCAAAAAAGTTCTTGTTTTGCACGAAGTTGCTGTCAGTTCAAAACGAAAGAACTGTCCATAAAAATAAGGGGATCCCATTAGATAAAAATTCCGAAGGGGTTATCATAATCATAAATACCAAATATTTCGGCATTATTATGGCTCACACGCACAGATCGTGCAATTACAGCATTTTTAGACCATCAGAAGAACCGTCCCCAAGTTTAGATCTGCCGATACTGTCACTTCCAGTTTTTACGGACAGTAGCCTAAACTCTATAGAAGTTTAATATCGACCGTTAGTGTTTACGGCTGTATAAAAATATGGAGATTGGTGTAATAAATGCTGAAAGCTGCCTAATTGTCTGTCATTCTGAATGCAAACGCCGCGTTCTTCCCAGGTTAGATTTGCGTTTAAAGATTATATTGAAGATAGTGAGTAACAGATTTACAATATGTAAGAACTAATTATTTTTTCGAACAGAATCGTTGATCATTTAGAGACTTCTTATTATGTTTGTCTATACATATATTATATGGTACAACTTTCGATTCAACCAGGTTTTCAAGTTAGAGCTGGGCTATTTATGGAGGGACAGTTTGGGCGGGGGTTTGAATAGAGGAAAGTCGCCACTATTGGACCGATTTTCAGTTTTGATCAAATATCGCAGGTTGTATACAAAATATACCATTTTTGGCAGTAGAAATACGAAGTACAACCTTTTTTCGACCTATTTGGCAGAGGAAATCGCGAAATCAAATGAGGCTGTTTCAAAAACACCCAGTAACTGGTTCAATAGGGAGGTTCGGAGAAAAATAAGATATCTATTTTTGGCATGAAAATGACAGAAAATTGTTATTGTAATTGATTTACGGCGAAATTTTTTTTCTACGAAAATTTTTTGCGGCGTAATAAGCGAAAGAAAATAGCTTATCACGCCCACATGCTAGTTCGCTTTGTTATTGGTTTGACGTCAGAGATTCGTAAGGCGCTCCTCCCACTTCTCTTGAAGTGCACGTGAAGCGGTACCTATCTCATAACATACTTATTGGGACTATTTCCAGCGTGAATTTTTAAAGTAAGGTGTCAAGGAAACATAAAACAAAGACAACATAATCGATATAATGATGCAACAAGGGTATCAAAAGTCTGATTCACATAATTTGCCATATTTATGTAGTAGGTAGGTAAATGTCCCGGTAAATGTGGAAATGGTGTGTGATTCTTGCATCTAACCCCAATTTCATTCAACCTCAAAACAGAAAAACAGTAGTGTAAAGGCAGACCGGTATAAGTAAACAAAGTCAACAATTTATTAACTGTACATGCCTTTTATAATTCAGTATAAGTAGGTATGTAGATTGTAGATACCTGCTTACTTCTGTTTGTAAAATAGGTACCTACCTATATTCTCTAATACAATACAATACATACCTACTCATTTATGTAGGTATGTATACCTAAGTGATTGACAAGTTATCAAGTTAACAGTTTTTAAAAAAACGGAAACAAATACAACTCACGCGAATGAAAAAACTACGCTACGTAGGTACTAGGTACTTGTTTAACAAAAAGAAACAACTGCTATATTCTGGAACGGTTAATGTAGAAACTCGGAAGAGACTCTTAAAGACGCATGTATGGAGTACGAAATTATACCTATGGGTGCGAAACTTTTGACAATGGGAGAAGCGGATTGAAAAAGAGTAGAAGCATTTGAAATGTGATGCTACAGACGGGTGTTGAAGATACCGTGGATAGACAAGTTAGCAATAAGGAGGAATTGAAAAGAGCTGAGGAAAAGAGAAAAGTATGGAAGACAATAAAGAATAGGGGATAGGATCGTAGGATGGTAGGACACCTTCTGAGACACAAAGGAATAGTTCGCGACATACTAGAGTCAGAGATAGGAATAAAGAGGTAAAGGTTGGAGCAGATTAGACTACTGCTCTCAAATAGTTGGGGATGTAGAATGTTCTACTTTTACGGAAATGCGTAGGCTAGCTCGGGGAAAGGATGGAGGTACGCGTCCTACCAGTCTTCAAAAGAGAACTTTATGATGACGTACTATTTAATTATTATTGTAAAATAGTTAATAAAATTTCCTTTTCTAGTTCAGGGAGGGAACGCTACGGCGATTCAGTATTTGGTTCCGTCATGCTCCTAGCATCCTGTTTCAAATTATGCTAACCGTAACACGTTACCAAGTACCAAGGGGTGCCAGAAAACTGCCGATAAATTACATTATGTTCCATTTTATTTAGAGTGGCTGCAATGGGGCAGCCGATAATTTTATAAACTTTTGCAATAATAAACTAACTCCCGAAAATATCGATAATGCTGACAGATTTTCCTTCTGGCTCCAACGAACCATTTTTTCCGTTTTATTGGTGTGTTGTACGATGTATTAGTCTGGATACAAAACAGAAAACACCAGTTAGAACCAGTTAATAATATTTAACAATGTAACTACACATGCATATGCATAATACTTATGGGACTGCTGCGCGCAGAAGCTGGGACTTGTACGTTATACTAAGTTCTGACGTCACGCGGCCTACTCTCGCTGCAAGGTACGATTTCTAGCCTCGCACCGACGGAAAACTTTGCAACGGCTTCACAGACGAAGGAATTTTTTTTTAACAAAAATTAACAACATAACTGCCTTCAGTATAATAAACTCTATCAATTTTAATGAAATTTGAAAATTACCGAACCTGCCTATTTAGGATACTGGTTTCCTAAATTGAACCTACAATGCTCTATATTGAACCTAAGCTCAAAACAACGGAGACAAACGTAAAATTTAAGTAAAGTTTAACGGCGCTATACCACAAAACTGTGATTACTTGACAAAATGACCAACTGAGTTGTGCTGAATGTAGATGGCGCGGAATATATTGTCCAAATTAGAGATGTTTATCTTTTTTCCGCTTGCGAATATAGAGTAAGTTCGGGTGAGACGATTCAGCCTATTTTTTCTAAAATTTCCCGATCAGTTCTACGAAATGATCTTCCGAAGAAAGACTCTGGAAAGTTCCACAAAAAACAATAAACATAGCGAAGGGTAAGAAAACCCATAAATTAAGAAGCTACATCCAACTATACCAATCCAATACATCTAAGGCACCTGATTTCGGGCAGCGTGGAAGCCTTCCTTTCGCATGATGGATGTTTTAGTGTTATAATGACTGCCAGGATTTTGATGATGAGGATTAATAAAGTGATAAATCCATTTCAAATTTAGACTTATAATTAGAGGCTTCGAGCATTTATTATCTGTACGTTTTTGAAACTGTATAAAAATTCAATAAAAATTAATTTGCATGACTAACGGTTTATAATGAACGCCAAATTAAAGAGTAGCCCTCTGCTAAACTTACGGCAATTTGCATATTAAATAGATTTAAATCGAGCTAACTACCCCAGAGGGAATTAAACTGCAATTACGCAAAATGCAAACATTATTTGCTTTGCGCAAGAATACCAAACACTACTTGTTTATGCAAATTTTGAAATCTTTGCTCATTTCTCGGCAATTTTGTGTTATAATATTAATGCTCTTTTAAACCCGGCGCATTTAGCTCATAAAATGGCAGCCCATTTACTGGAATGTAACGCATTCAATTATTATAACGTTATATCGACATGCAACTTGGCAATCACTTGAAAAATTTATAATTGCCATTTTAACGAGCTAAACCCTTAAACCGATTGTCTTCTTGTTCTTGTTCGACTTCTTTTTCTTATATGAATGGACTTATAAGAAGAGACATACGGTACAATATTAATATTCTGCAACTGTTTTATGATATACGTGAGCATCTGAGGCAAAAATGTCTCGGCCAACCCAGTCCAGAAATAAGGCAATAAATCATTATTTGTATTGACAATGGTGCATTCTTCCCTAATTAATAATAATAATAATAATGCCATTTATTGCCAACCTCTGAACATGATTGCATCTCAATATCATAAAAATCAAGAAAAGTAAATTACATATTAAATAAAGACGAACATAAATACAATGAAAATATGTTAATAAGGTGTGAATAAATTATTAAAAGTTGCGAATTAAATTTATTAATTTGTTTGACAAATGTACACAGGTAATCACGGAGGCGGCTGTAAAATAATTTAGGGTTCAGAGATTTGATCCCATTGGGTAATGAGTTAGGTATATATTCAGAAATAAATGCTGAAATTTCTGATGTGCTATTCCAGCTTTCTTTGTTTTTCCGTACCCAACCGCAACGAAAAAACCTTCTGATGAATCTGACTGGGTTTTTAAATTTTTTAGTTCAGGTGCAGATAGTTTGGCTTTTAACATTTTCAGTTCATTTTTATACAATGTACTGTTACTACCTTTGCTTTTTTTACCCCTGAGGGGGAAATGTCTTATACTGACACATCCAATGACGACGTTGAAGACCTTTTTTGCTGCGATAAATTCACAAAGGGTTGATCATCATCAGATGAAGAAAATTCGGACGAGATTCTCACCGGTTTTCAGATTCCTGCCGATTTAGCACTCGAGAGGCAAAAAACATCGAAACTGTGCGGCCTACATTCGTTCTCCTCCATTTTTCGGTAGCTTGGACGTATAACAATTGGAATGATCTAAAAAACCCAACGTCCAATCGTTGGAGGCGATGAGTTGTATTACTAGGCAATTGCAACTCATCATCATAAGGTTTTCAGTCCGAAGACTGTAGAACATCCTATATCTCTAACTATTTGAGAGCAGTAATCTAATCTAGGCCTACCCCTACCTCTTTTTATTCCTATCTCTGACTGTAGTATGTCGCGAACTATTCCTTCGTGTCTTAGAAGGTGTCCTACCATCCTATATCTCCTATTCTTTATTGTCTTCCATACCTTTCGCTTTTCCCCAACTCTTTCTAATACTTCCCTATTACTAACCCTATCTATCCACGGTATCTTCATCATGCGTCTGTAGCACCATATTTCAAACGCTTCTACTCTTTTTCGATCCGATTCTCCTCTTGTTCAAGTTTCACACCCGTATAATGTCTCTTCCGAGTTTCTTTTTGTTAAACGCAACTCGACCCTGCGCTATTCTTTGTTTTATATCTTTAGTGCTCCTACCATCCAGTTATTTTACTTCCTAAATAGCAGAAATCCGCGACCTCCTCTATCTTTTCATTTCCTATTTGTATTTCAATTTTAGTTCTACATACCAAAATTTTAGTTTTCTTTTTATTGATTTTCATGCCGTAACCCTGTGTCAAAACTGCTTCCATTTCATTCAAAGCCGCTCCTAATTCTTCTTTGCTAGATGCTAACACTGCTATATCATCCGCAATAGTTTGACCCTGTACATTAATCCCTGAGATTGTTCTGTCCTTAACAATATTAATCGCGTCTTCGATACATAAGTTGAAAACTAGAGGTGACAATGCACATCACTGTCTCACTCCCTTCCGGATATCTACTGCTCTTCATTCCTGCTCAAATTCTCAATTGCAACTGTCTAACTAAATTGTTCCTAGCTAGTTCTAAAGCCTGTAGATTTTTGTTATGATTCTAATGACCATCCAGCGACAAAAGGATTCAATTTTCTTTGCTCGATTTGAAAAAATTTACAAAATGCTGAAGCCATTTAAAAAACATCTCAGAGTTAATATACTTAAACTGAGTTACTAATTGTGACTATGCTACCTGGAGGTGCGCCAATAGCCACCTCGTCTTGGTACCGCTTGCTTTTGAAAATTACCATGGGGAGCACAAACTGCCCTGCAGCACTTGCGCAATACACGATGGTAGCGTTAATTTCTCTTTCGCCACTGGCAACGCCTGCAACTTGCCCCTTTCCGTGTAGAACTACTACATTTGGATGGTTGAGCACCCAGTTTCATCCACAATAAATATTCGTGTATCAACCACAGCCTGATTAAAACCCTTTGTCCTGGCTTAGGACATTGATTCTGGTCGGCAAAGAGATGATAGCTCCTTATGTCTTGTCATGAAGCCATAATACAATTTTTATTTAATTTCGCATTGTATATTTAACCCCCAGAGCAATCAGCGCAATAATTGCCTTTACAGAAAATCCAGTTATGTATAAGAGCTTAAATAAGTAACTTTGTGACAACACGCAAGATAGCACTGGAGGCAAAAACATAATTAGACTAATATTTCGACAGGACTAAAATTACGAAAGTCTCAGCCAAAATACTTCATTTCGATTTTATTCACTCCAATTATACACCAGTTTTACGTCTCATTTGAAAATCGTCTGCGCTGAGCCGAAACAAAGCTACTCGAGTTCGTTTCTTCATTTGCAACAGGGTACATTTTTACCTATTAAATAGCTCCCGAGTAGATTTTAGAAGCTAACTTCATTTAATATGCAAATATTTTCAATACTAGAATACAAAATAGTTCAACTACTATAGAACTTGTTTAATCTGTTTTCCTGTAGAACTCGCCCTTCTCCTTTTTCGAGCTAAGGGTTTATCGTAGAACAGGTCTTCCTTGACCATAGTCCATAGTACATTTGGGATTATAATCACTATAATCAAAGTGTACTAATTGTCACGATATAAGAAAGCACGAAAGGAGATTCCATAGAGTAATACCGTGAGTCATTTTGTTTATTAACAGATCCCCCATTAATTATTTTTAGTTTAATAACAGTTTCGGGAATGGTTAATTACTTACAACTTTCTGATATCTCTCTTGAATAATATGATTAATGAAAAGAGTGTTTTTAATGTCGTACCTCAAAAAGGATGGAAAATATAAATATGATATAGAAAGTGTTCGTACGTTATACCAGTTTCATGTGGTCAAGCGCCATTTATGTATTAGCATTCTCCTTAATTGGCTGCAATATTTTAATTGATATGGCCACATATATTGCATTTTTCTTTAATAACGTACTGTATAATTAAAGTTCTTCGAATGAAAAATGGCCCACCTTTCTTGCGAATGAAAAAAAAATCCATAAACTTTCTAGACTACTATGGACTAGCAGTATCCTGATATGCTGAATTTCGACTGAAATTTGACTCTAAAACTGTTCTATCACATTTGATGAATGTCCATAATATAAATCAGGCTCGCGATTTGAGAAGACTGGTCTTCTCGGGATAATGAGACGGCACGTGCATCTGATACAACTAAATTCATCGTTTATACGACCAGCCAGCTGATTTTTTTTCTATAAAGATCCTGAGATAAGAGAGTGTAAAAAAGTTGCACGACTTCTTTAGGATTTCTCTAAAATTGGAGGATTCTTATATCGTTTAAATTATGTATTATTTGTGACAACTAAGTGGATAGCCACTGGTCTTCAGGTAAGGTAGGTATATTCAGTAGCATAATTAGTCTAACGGTCAAATATTATGTTTCTTGTAAGAGGTTTACAACGTCGAATAATCATTTCAATCGTAAAGAGAAATGTAATTTTAATGCCTCCCTCGTCGAGATCTTGTTGAACTTGATTTACAGTGACACTATGCGCTGTTAACTCGCCAAATCCCGATATTTGATGTGGATTTTTGATTTTACTTTGTCCGTTTTAAACCAATCTGACAATTATTTTTGATTTATGCGTCTGTCCTATTGGTATTTAATATTAATATATGGGCTTTCGCTTAGATAATCCCTACATGTTTCTTTTTCAGGGAATCATAATTTGTTGCTTGTTTACAAAAGTGTGATTATTAAAATACAGGAATAATCTTCGATATATCACTATTAGTACTTGTGTAATATTTAAACAAGAACATTAGCATAAGGCCACCGATGTGGACGTTTATGGACAGGGCAGATTGTACGGTCTATTTCTAATTGGAATGCTGAATATGTTGTTTAGATTTATTATTACTTTTTTGTAGCAACACAAAAAAACGTTAAGCTTTAGGTCCTCAGCTGACTTCCAGCTTTAAAATTTGGCAAGAAAGTAGGTACATTGCAACGAATTTTTCCTCGTGCGTACTGAAACACACTGCATACCTGCAAACCATTTAATAGGATAGCTTTCAATTAGCACGCACTTAGTTGCATCATCGTTCTGAAACTCAATCGATCGGGATATTCAATCGCTCACTGCATTAGTTGAACGGGCGCGTGCTATTTTCCCGGCACTAAATATATTCAACCTGTGCAAATTCATGGTTTGAAAATCCACGGCACTCGTAGAATTTCAGAACAAGCCTTATCCAGCCTATTATACATCTACAACGGATTAATTAACGTATGTTTAATTATTGGTAGCCTCACAGCAACAATAATTAAATACAGGCACTTACTTAGTGTACAACAGTAAATCACACCACGCAACGCAAGTGATCTGTACATGAATTTGAAAATGCAAACAAGCAGTTATCTTGAGCAGAGCCTTCAACTGTTAGTTACGTTTCCGTTTTCCTCTCTGAAAAAGTTTCTCGTAGCACTCAAGCCGCATGTAAATTTCCCACATAAGTTTTCTCATATACCCAACAAACAGGAGCCGAGTCCTTCGAAGACGTATGCCAGACGTGGCGCACTAGATTTTACGTGTCTTGTTTGTTTTAGTTGTTCGTCAAGTTGTCACTTACTTGTTTGCATATATACCGGAGAGACAATTCAATGTCTATGGTCGGTTTTGTTCAATGAACATTTGCATCTTAAGATCTATCAGTACGAATTTCAACGTGGGAGATTTTTAGGACATGACTTCGGCGGAACAAAGTCCCGCTGCAGAACAGCAGACACGGGTATCGACCGTTTTTTATTCAAATCCCGAGTAGTTGATAGACGTGTCCGCTTACCAACTTTCGGTATTCAAATTGGGAGGTTTATCTTCGAGTTTATCTAATTTTCGGGAAGATTTATATTTTGCGTCTGGGCTGATTGAAATATGCTTGAAAAGATAACAAATTGATATTATTTTATTGTGAGGGAAATATTTATCTACCATTCTTTAATCCTTTAGCCTTCTTCTTATGGCTTCTCCAAATCTAACCAACTCCACCAGTTTCTTACTTGCCCAACGAAGCCTTCTCGACGCTTCAAGACATCGTATTTCTGGATAATTTCTAGATTAATTCAATTCACAGTAAAAATAAAGAAGATCATCTTCATAAAAACAGCAGCTGCGGCTTGTTTGCGAAACAAAATATTAAATCACACTTGTCAATAATTATGGGGGTCGGTATGGGGGCTATTCTCGTAATAATACCTACCTTTAAAATTTATTCTTTCAATATAACAGATGCGAGCATTCACGGGGTCGCTTCACGACTTGTCTTCAGGATTTTTGTCATTTGGTGGCAACTGAATGTAATTCATTGGAATAAAAAAGGCATCGAACTTGTTTAACCCTTGAACGCCCAAGTGATTAAAATCGACGTAAGTGCCCAAGTGGGGTCTCCCAAGGACCCCCTAATTTATTGCAAGTTTCAGATTGCTGTAGGTTCTAGAACATGAGTTATACCATAATAATTAATAAAAGTAGCTTTCAGAATTCGAAATTTTTATTTTTGTTGAAAAAGTCATAGGAGAAAAGTATATTCGAAAAAACTTAATTAATTTGAAAACTAAATAAGGCTTTATTTATTCTATCGAAGCGCATTCGATGCAAACCACGGATATCAGCTTTCTTCAAGGCTGTTCACACACAAACTTCTTGCACTGACCACAGGATATGTTCACTTTTTTGTCCTCTTTTCTTGGGCACTTGTGACACCTGCCCCGTTTTCTCGTTGCGGTCGCTGGCTTGTCCGCATCTTCTGAATAACAGGGTGGCTCTATTCCAAGGTCCCTTAGAGCAGCCTTCACATACGAATGATGTTGTTTGTACATAGAACGGACCTTCATGTTGCTGAGAGCAAGATCGTCCGCAAGTTGTAAGAGAAACATTCGCCTTCGACTAGGACTTTGCTTCTTCCAGTCTGGGTTCTTTTCTATATACAACACAAAAGAATTCATGGCGCATATTCCTATGCAGCCGCTTAGTTGAAGGGTACGGTTGACTATACCACTCTAAGCCAGATTTTGCAATGTATTGATTACCTGAAGGTGCTTCGTCACAGAGCTCAAAACCTCCAGGTGGTTCTTCTGGATCTTCTTCAGATTGTATTTCTACGTTGTCATCCTCCGACTCGGAAATTGTTTCTTCGAGGTAGTCTGTGTCACCGTCAAATGTGTCATTATCGTATTCTGCCTCGGAATCAGTGAATTCCCCAAATTTTGCCGCAATATCAGCAAGTTCCTTTTCAGTTAGAGGTCGATTCTTGTTACGCCTACTCATTGTTTGCGTAATCTAAAAGAAAAGTTTTAATGACAAGAAAAAAGTTGGATACGTAAACACCCAATCGGGGTACTTAGAGGACCCCACTTACCTAATTATGTAAGAACTTAAAAAGTAAAACAACCAACCGTTATTTTACACTATGTAACATAACCTTAAACATCAACTGACACATAGCTAGACGCAATATTGCCAACATGCGCAAGTAACAAAGTTAAAAGAGTAAGTGTATGACTGGGGTACCTGGAGGACCCCGTTTGGGCATTTAAGGGTTAATGTATGGTTAACAAACGATCAAACGTTAAATGCGTTGCATGTTATTGCTTGTGATTACCAATAATAAATGATTTATACTGCTACTGTACAGGGTGAAGAAATTTCTATGGGAAATCAAATTTACCAACAAGGTTGTTAACGCACTGAAGGTGCAACACCGGGTCAAAATGTCCCTCATTTTATAAATATTTTCAACATACGTGGAGTACTTCCAGTACTTGTTTGTATTTTTTCTACGAATAAAATTCTGTATCAGAAGATAACGCTTTGCCTGGCTATTCCTGAAGATGTTGACTTTTCAAGTGAAACAAGCGTCGAATAGTTTTACTTCCACTGTTTTCATTTTGAGGTTCGAGGTGGAAATTCAAAAATTAAAACTTATGCTCCAAGTAGTGTACTTGAACACTTCTTATTGCAGAAAAATACTAAAGTTATTCCATCTCTGCGTGTTGCCTTAATTTTGGTGAAATAGAGTAAATGTCCCTGCTAATAGAGTACGTTATGAGCTTTAAGTTAATTTTTTGTATATTAACGGGCTCAAGGGCATTAAACATTTGACGTTTTGTTTCGATCTTCAATTAAATTTTTTGCATCTATCCTCAGGACTTTACAGTCATACGCTGCTGCGGTATCTTTATGCTTATTATCATTAATCTTCATTTTAGAAAAGGCCGCAGTACAGTAATTTTAACACAAGTTTCTTGCTCTTAGTGAATGTTCTGATCGATGTTACCTTTTCATGCAGGTAATTCTTAATAATATTACCTACTATTGCTTCAATGATTCTATTAGAGAATAATTTTACTTTACGTGATAATGCTTATGAAAAGAACAAATATTGTTCATTGAAGTAACGAATGTTTCAATGCCAGCTGGCTGGAGTAATATCTCATAGCACAAAAAATCTGAAATTGATCTATATATCAATGCCTGGTATAGTATTTGCATGATCCAGTGCCAATCATTGCACATAAACAATTTATAAAGTAATAGATGCTCGTTCATGTCATAGACACAAGTTAGTATACAGGGTGTTTCATTAACAATGGGAAATTCGTTAACTTGATATTCTACAGGTCAAATAATGACCATTGACCTGAACATGCCTTATCCGAATGTTGATGGTTTAGGAAATACAGGGTGTTGAAAGTTACAATTTTATTTCCATTTTTTGTCATAACTACGAAACTTCTTAGGTTGTCGACTTGAAAATTTGCACTCCTATGGTTTTTCTTACGGGAAAAAAGATTCCAATAACATTTTTGACTTTGCCAATAGAGGGCGCTACTTATAACTTATTGTTTTGATAAATTGACCCATAACTTTTTACCATGTACATCTAACGTCAAATCGGCTCCAAAATCTGAAAGACCAACCTTTTTTAAATAATAAATGTATTCTTGTCTCATTTTGATATTCCAGACCATTTTCAAGAAAAAGCGACTTAATGCAGATATTGTTTAAATCTGTTTTGCCAATGAAATCAAAGGTAATTCAGGGGCATTGATTAGAACTCAGGAAACGAATTGAAAAATGTATCCAAGTGAATGGTGGACACTTCCAACAACTACTTTACAATTTAATGTTTCCTAGTTTTATTTTTCTTGTACCTAAGCGTTTGTAGTGAATTAAAATTTATTTCGTTAGCAGTACTTAACAAGCGTTTCATTTCTAAGATTTAAACACTATCTGCATTAAGTCGTTTTTTCTTGAAAATGGGCTGGAATACCAAAATGAGACTAGAATACATTTATTATTTAAAAAAGGTTGGTCTTTTAGATTTTGGATCCGATTTGACGTTAGATGTACATGGTAAAAAGTTATGGGTCAATTTATCAAGGCAATAGGTTATAAGTAGCGCCCTCTATGGGCAACTTCAAAAATGATATTGGAATCTTTTTTCCCGTAAGAAAAACCATAGGACTGGAAATTTTCAAGTCGACAACCTGAGAAATTTCGTAGTTATGGCAAAAAATGGAAATAAAATTCTAACTTTCAACACCCTGTATTTCCTAAACCATCAACATTCGGATAAGGCATGTTCAGGTCAATAGTCATTATTTGACCTGTAGAATCTCCATTTAACGAATTTCCCATTGTTAATGAAACACCCTGTATAAGCAAGTTAGTTGCGTATAAAAAGAATGCAGAAAACACAGAATGCAGAAAATAGAGCACTGACGAGTATCACAATAATGAAGTTAGTGGTCTACAGTTTTCTGTAAACAAATTTCAAGTTACTTAATAATATGTTCACATATTTGTGTGGCATTTATTCCACAAAAATTATTAGGTATGTCTTAAACTTGTCCAGACAAAAGTGTAACTGTTAATTCGAATGTCAATTTCGATTAACACTAATACAATGCGCCAAGAAGTATTTCCATCTAATTAACAACAAACCCAACACGCCAAATGAACCAATAATAATATAGAAAGAATTCGGAATATTTTTTGCGGATGTTTTGTGGCGCGTGTATTCTTTATGCAGACCCAGGTGATCGCGACTACAGGTACCGTTAATTGGATCACCTGCCCATCTGCAAAAAAACACTCCACCCGTATATCCAGCCCGCTGCAGCATCACTTCGTTTCATCAGCGTGCAAATCTTGGCCTCGTATGTCATATTTGCTATAAATGTGAAGACACTCTCGAATGGAGAGGAAGAAAACTTTCTGTTGGTATGTGAAACAAGTTGACACGTATGTGCGGCGATACCGATACAGCTGAAACTGAAATCAGTGCTTCGGTGTCTGAGGACGGAGGTGGACATGTTCGGCCTCGGCTGTTAAGTAATACCTACACGAAGATAACACTAAAAATACCAAATCATTAATTAATAAAACGTCATCGTCTTCTGCATTCGGTTGTCTCTAAATAGCCATACTATCTTCAGATTTCCTTAAGTACCTAATTCAAAAAAACCTCTTGTCTGTAGCTTGAACGGCATGACGTCACAGTTGCAGACACCTGGCAGCCTAGCGGAAAGACCAATTGACTGATACGAGTACTCGTATAATATGGGGCCCCATTTTCTATCTCTTATATGGGTAGCTTTCTTAGTACCTTTCACTGATATCGAACCTACTACCATCAAGATATATCGAATGACTGGATCAAGTCTCCTATCTTCAAATTACTAAATTATTTAAATGTGCGTAATAATTGATTTTACTGAAATTTCAAAATTCTGAAAATAACATCAGTACCTACCTGAAGAATGATGCCACCGTGAGTAATTCTTTTTCAGTCCGTCTTATTTACTTTCAATTTTTATTCACAGCTGATGTTAACTTGCTATAAAAACTTGCCTATCCATTTCAATCAATTAACAACACTAGAAAAATAAACAAAGGACATCCTTCAGTGCTTGCTAACCATTCTTAAAACATTGGGTCAATTAAAGTAGTAACCCGCATAGTTCCCGATGAATGAAGGTGAAATATAACGAACTTTTTGCGGACATTCTCAGTAAAGAAAATATTTAATGAAATTTATACAACACGAAAATTAATATAATACGAAAACAGCGATAGGCAGACGCTCATTGTTAGAGAGACTACATGCTTTGAATGTTTAATGCTAGCTTTACTTCGTCCTCGTTTCATTCATGATACAGACCTGTTTTAATTCATGAACTCGCCGATACTTATTCCTAGACTGTCTTTGATATCTGCTCTTTCTTAAAGCCACATTCTTACTTTTATTTACGAGCTTAATTGCATTTATTAAACGGACAAAAGAATATGACCTTAAGGATAATTTTATATTGAATAAATTTAGAAGTAATTCTGTTGATTTGATATATGAGAGATATTTAAAAAACTTTTGCATTATTGATGTAATATTATTATACTTGTTTTTTCCCACGTTACATATAGCATAGTAGGCCGGAAACTTGACAATTGCATTGCCCGTGCGCTAAACTCAAAACTGTGCTGTAATTTTTGAAAATCGCACAGTTCATTCAAATCTTGTAGTCCGCTTTAAGATTTTGGTGTTTACTGAATAAATATTCTGTCGCGTCTCTTTTAAATTTAATAATTTTTTATCAAATAAATCTCTTAAAAGGTACGGCAGTTCCTAAATATTTTAGATACGAACTACTGGTCATTTATGAATTGGCGGGCAAGAGAACAAATCAACGTGTCATTCATGAGCCGGTCGGAATTATTAAAATGTTATGCTCATGGTAAGTTAATAGGCTACTTGGAAATTTTAACATCTATTAAGGCTGCCGGAACGCCGACGAACAGTTACTGCGGAGGGGTATCGGAAGGGACGTAGCATTCCAACAGTACAAAGTAAGCGGACACTGAATGCAAAAATTGCTGGGCGCGCTAGATTAGGGGGAGCATTACGTAGCGTACAGAGTAGGACTCGGAGCTTTCCATTCACTTTGAGCTAGAACAAACACAACACCGAAGCTACAGACGAAACGCGGGGTTTATTGAATATCATAGTATAGTATTTATATTCCGATGAGTACCTGATAGAAAACAAGGAACGTTGAACCAAATTATAGGCGGGGAAAAAAACTCGTCTCGGGATGCTGGTTTCCCCAAGAAAACGCAGTGGGTTACTTATAAGTAAAAAGAAAAACTAGGCAAGTATGTTTTGCGATTGACCGAAAAGTTCGTGTGGTTAGAGTTATTTTAATAGCACTTCTCTAACAAAATTGTGCAATATTTCTTACATCAAAAATAGACTGCAAAAAATGGAAAACTCAATCTTTTGACTGGCCACTTCCGGTGGCTTTTTCTGGGTTCAGTCATCATGTCATATCACATTTTCTTTTCTGAGAGCATCGAACTGGCTACCTCTGGGGTACTGCCGCAGTACCTACCCCAGAGCTAGCCGCGCGGTGAAAAAAATTATAAACAAAAAATGGTTTACTGAGTCTAAATTTCCTTAATAATGACTTGTACCGTTATCATCTGTCGCAGTCACACACGCTCAGTAACGCCTCTTTTAGCGCTTTACGTATTGTAACTGATTTTTTTCCATAACGTTCAAACATTTGGAATAGACTTCCATGAACCTGTGTTCCAAATTCCTAAACGGTAAAAAATGTTTTGTCATGTTGAGTGTGCATCTGACTGCAACAGAAAATCCACGGTACACGCCACTCTTAATAATCAGTTCATTAAATGTTCAAATTCCAATCCTTCTGTGACAACACAAATTTTAAACTTTCCCTTTCCCGGCTAATTTCTTGTCCATCGTAATTCCGCGACAGATTTTACCTGATATGACGCAGAGAACAGAAATAACGGAAGACGTAGTTGGAAGATGACGTATATTATTTGTCTAAAAACGTTTTATACGAAATTAGTCCAATCCGGTGCTCATAGGATGTGTTATGTGTTCTCATTTGGCCAATAACATGCTGTAGGTATTAATGCAATGGAAATCTCCGGTTGGCGACGGAAATCCAAAGGCAGTGTACAAGAAATCCACCAGTGATTCACTCCTCGGGAATCTGTTATACAGGTTGATCGATTTATCCATTTATGCGAAGTTATATGAGAGACCCCTCTTTGTTTTACCATTCTGTCTGTTCGTCCGTCTGTCTCTCAGTCTGTATGTCTGTTTGTCTCTCGCACAGTGTTCTTTTTCCTGAACTATAAGTGCTATACAACAATAAAATTGACGCATATGTAATGGCCCAAACTCAGACAAATCTAAATGGTTTGCTGTGTGCACATATTTAGGGCGGTTTTCATACATCTAAACATCGAAAAAGGGTCAAAAAATATTTTTTGTTTGCAACACTAGAGCATGTGAAACATTTTTTTTTTATCTTTTTACAGTTCAGTACATGCGGGGGGTGTCAATTGTGTCCCCCTGTCGCAATTGGGAACTATTTAAAGTAGAATCGTGAATTTTGGTATTTTCGTAGTCTTCACGATTGCAACTAATTATGCAATAAATAAATTTTATCAAAATCGGTTCAGGATGCGGTTTCTGATATAAGTGCTTCAGAAACTTTGCTAGCCAGTACTGAACATTTTATGTACAAAGGGAGTTGATACTCGGTGAATTATTTAAATGGGACACTCTATACATATTGCGTTTTTTAATTCTTCGATCGATTTTACTAAGTATGCATACGAAGTAAGTTGCTTCTAAACTAAACCCCATATTTTTGTGTTTCAGTTTTCTTTTAAAATTTTTGTCACACGTAGGGATGTTTCAAAAATTACATTTTGAGAATGATGAACAGATGCCCAGTTTCACAATAAGTTCAGCCTAGAATGCAACTCTTACACAATCATATAGTAAAATCGAACAGGGAAATAAAAAGTGAGATGATATTACAGGAGTTCTATTTAAGAAATCCAAGTTGTGTAGATTAACATCTGCTGTACAGAAGAAATGAGACGCCATGTATAAGTAAAGTAATTTGAATTATGGAAATTTAAAAACAAAGAGAGTATCTATTTGACATTTTTCTCTCAATTACACAATACAGATAAATCGCTTTTTCTGATAAATGGGATACCTGTGCACCTGCATATTCAACTCATAATGTGTAACAATAATAAAATTTAGGAAGAATCGGAAATTACTTTGGAAGGTCGTCGATACGAAAAATAGGCCCCAAGAATAATACCTGAATACATACAAAAACTAGCCACGCCTGTTTCTTGAATCTGGGAAGTTTAAACATATCGCCGCTAGACACCGCCACCTCTAGGCCCTTGAAAAGGCGAATGCAGAGGTGCAGGAGCCAATTGATTGCTTCATTATTATCAAAAATTTATTATATTTTTTTGATACTGTCAAAATGAAAAGTCTAGTCTATGACTCTACGATTATAATTTCTAAAACAAAACGAAAAATGTGATAAATATTGTAGCAAGAATATGTCCGATTTTCATAGATTATGAAGTAGATTTTAAAGTTGAATTTCTGGTTTTTAATGAAAATTATTAGCGAGCAGTCCTAGATCTATATTTAATTGAAACAAGGAAAAAATAATCATGCGAATATTTTAAACAATGTTTGAATAATCCATTGGCAGCGGGAACGTTACATCCCTCAAATATTCCAAGCGTTCCGATAGCCTTAACGTAGACAAGAAATCCTTAAAAATAAAATTATGAATAAATTTGTCTTCTTAAGGGGTCGTGGGAAAAATAGTGTACATAACTCGATGGAAAGTGTATTTCCTATATAAACTCGCGTGATTTCTGCACGAGGCGTAGCCGAGTGCATAAAATTACACGCTCGTATGAAATTTGTCACTTTCCATGCTCGTTACGTAATACACTAAAATTATTTAGTTTCCTTTGGGAAATATTTTCGAATAAATTATAATATTTTGGACGTTTTCTTGTTCGCTAGAATGAAATAATTTTTTTCTTAACAATTGCCATGGGTTTTTACGTTTCATTAAATAATAACATAATATTGATTGGATGAACAATGTACGGAAAGAAAGAAGTAATTAATCTTTAGTGATTAAAATATCAAGTTTCCTACAACAAAGGTTCTCCATTACTTGCGGCGTAATTTTTTACGTGCCGTCTGAAAGTTCTTTATGGAACTACCACACTCAAATTAGTTAATCTCACTTTTTAAAGAACTCATAATTATTATTATGATTCTTATTCGGGCAATATATCATTTTTGTCATATTTAGGTTGTTCCTACTATCATTGATCGAGGTGTGGAGTGTAAATGTACTTTTTTATAACTAAAATTGACGATTCCGTTTTTCTTCTCGTTGCCATAACGCTCTTTATATCTTGCCGTGGCAACTTAATACCAAAGAAAATGCTTACATTCTGGGCTAATTGCATGAGCAATTTTCACACAATGGCGCAAAAGTAGGACGCAAATTTGTCTCAAATACGCAAACTCATTACGAGAGAATATTTACTTATATAATACCGCGAAGTGTTCTGTATTAAATTATTCGGTTGTTTCTCGGTCATGTTAATCTAGCATTCTCTTCTGCACGAGAAACCCGAACTATTTTTATGCAGATGGCGCTTCTCCTCTTCCAATATCTCTGTTGGTATCATTACAGTTTACACGAGGATATTAGGCAACCTAGAAGAGATTTAAAGTTCGTTCCTAACAAATAGGAAAATTCCTATTTAGGGGATATTTATGAATAGTGCCTTTGTGGTTAAGCAGTGCGTTCCGAGCGAGAGCGATAGAAAACATTTCAACTTTACTAGTCGAGAATGGAACCCGGCACCTCATGTTTAATGGCCTGACATAAAACCGCTGCGCTACAGTCGCCTACAACCAGGGCCTACTACAGACAAGCCGGAATGCTCGAAGTGGGAGATCGAAGCGCTTGATTGTAATTGGGTTTCCTATGGTTCCATGCGTATATGCACATATTTTTATATAAATTTTAATATAATTTACTAATAAACTACAGAATTTGTGACAAATACACAAGTTGGTATTGCATGAATTGTTTATTTGCTTTATTAGATACCTACGAAAAAGCAATTCGGTAAGAGTTACCTATAACGCCTCTCATTATTTGGCAACGCATTTAGACAAAATATTTCAAAATTACAAAAATATCGGTAGAAAAACGGTTTTATTATAGGTAATTAGTAAAGTGAGAAATTACATGAAATTGAAGATAATGAACCCCTAACTGCAATTTAAGAGTACTTTTGCATTCTTATTATAATTACATGAGTTATGTGTTTATTATATAGAAATATTTATAATTTGTTTCTCAAATAAATACGGGTTTAGTATTTATTGTCTCAAAACTTTTGTGACATAGGTTATTAAATAAAGCCAAACTTACAAATTCAATTTCAAGTAACATAAGCATAAAGTTCTGTAAATATAACTGAATAAAAAACATGCATTCTAAATTTAACATACAGGGTGTCTCAGAACAACGGGGCAACATTTCTGGACCATATAGTTTGGGTCAGAATAACACTTAAAGTATGTAGATTTTTTTTCTAGGACGCTATTCGCCCTTAAAGGCCAAGTCCTGAAGAAGGTTTTATGCAGGTAACTTTCAAACTACTGTATCGAATGTTATAAAATTTGGACTGTAGATATAGTAAGAAAGTATCTGTGATCGACTGACATGACATCGTCCGTATCTTGTCTAGGAAGCAGGAGGTGGAACACCCCTAATGCTTTTCACCCCTTAACTTTTGCGTTGATGCTTTTAGCGAATTTGCAATGGCATTATTAAATTCCTTAAACAATTGTCTCAAAAAAAGGTACTCTTTTTTTGAAACCGTTAAAATGGCCCGTTTCCGAGAAAAGAAATATGCAAAGACAAGGTGCTCACATAGAAAATTTATTGTAGCCGTTATCATCTCGGTTATTATGTTTTCAAAACTGATTGTTCCTACATTTTCATTTCATTTTCTCACATGTTTCATGTAGCAGTTCATATTTCATAGCCTGGCTTGTATAGTAAAAATGATAAACCATATCTTTGTATATTTTTTTCTCGGAAACTGGCCATTTTAGTGGTTCCAAAAAAGAGTACCTTTTTTGAGACAATTGTTTAAGGAATTTAAAAATGTCATTGCAAATTCGCTAAAAGCATCAACGTGAAAGTTAAGGGGTGAAAAGCATTAGGGGTGTTCCATCCCCGGCTTCCTAGACAAGATACGGAAGATGTCATGTCACTCGATGACAGATACTTTCTTACTATGTCTACAGTCCAAATTTTATAACATTCAATACAGTAGTTTAAAAGTTACCAGCAAAAAACCTTCTTCAGAACTTGACCTTTAAGGGCGAATAGCTTCGAAGGGGTGCGTCCTAGAAAAAAAATTCTACATACTTTAAGTGTTATTTTGACCCAAACCATATGCTCCAGAAATATTGCCCCGTTGTTCTGGGACACCCTGTATATGGTGATTCGCAGCGAGTCGAAGCCACCGTAATATAGAAAGCCTAGCACATCGCCCCACTCCTCGATTGATACGTCACAAACGGTGGTGGCTCTCCAGGCGCTCCCGGTCGCGACTATTCGTATTGCTGCATAAGAATGCGATAATAATGCAATTAAATGTTAAACGACTGAACGTAGATAAATTAATGAGAAGGAATACGGGCATAGCAGTCAAGGAAAACTTACACACAGGCCTCCCCCACGAAAAATGTGAAAAGGCGCCTTTTCACATTTTTCGTGGGGGAGGCCTGTGTGTAAGTTTTCCTTGACTGCTATGCCCGTATTCCTTCTCATTAATATAATAATGCAATGGCAACATATTAAATTTTTTTATTATAACTGAACAAGTAACTAATTTTACAACTTTAGATGCCAAAATATTGTTGCGTTCCCTCGTGTAGGAGCAATTACGTTCGCACAAGTGAAAAAATGTCCGTGTTTCGATTTTCCAAAGACAAAAGCTAAATTCGAATTGCGGTTACGTCGCATTCGTCGCAAAATTTCCTGCGAGCGAAATTTGCATCAGTAAGTACCTAGTACGTGCAAAACAAATAATGAAAGTTCACGTCATATAGAACAACTATAAACACCAGAAATAGGCACTATTTTTAAAGTTTTTTATAAACATTCTCTCGGATTTGCGATTAGTTATTACTTATAACAATTACTATGTTTGGGTTTGTTAGGGCACAGTTCTCGATGTAATAGCTGGTTGAAATTAGGGAAAATAGTGGTTCAAATTAAATAAAAGTTTGTGTAGAAAAAGTATTGAATAGGTAAATCGGCGTTGGATAAAATTGTTTTTTAAGGGAACAATTAGAGTTGATATTAAAAAAAATACGTATTCACTGAATATGTTAATTTAGTCATTTGCCCAACTAGAAATTAGTTTTTTTTATTAAAGGGCTTCTTATTTGTCTTCAATACACTTGTTTAATAAAACGAGGCAATATAATTTATTAGTAAACCCTACATTATTGACTTTGCGAATACTATTACACCTAAATAAGAACAAAGGAATTGGTGACCTACTTCTACTCTTTTACCAAAGCTGTTGACTCTTTGCAGTGCCGTTTTGTCTTGTTTTAACTATTAATAGATTATTTTACCTAGATAATTGCATTCCCTTAACGTATTGACAGTAATATAATTACGAAACTATAATTCATTAAATAAAAGTTAGGATTTCCTAATATTAAGCCGAGAAACTCTACCCGCGGTATATGCTCGCCAGACAGAAATCTACAACCACGTGTGACGTCACCAGAGCAGGGTACAGGCTTTCTATATTACGGTGGCTTCGAGCGAGTGTAAAAAAATTAGGTAGTGATAGAGGAAGTCAAAATAAGAAGAAAAGTTTATGTGAGCATTCGTCCTAAAATTACATCTAGCGAAGACGCAGGGTGTAGAAATTTCACGAAAAAAAATATGTGTTGTCAGCTCCGACGCACGAATGAAGTTTACTCCTTACGAACTATTATTTTAACTTCAATCACTTGATAATAGGGTACACGCGAATGTCAGTTTTACCCAAATGTGTATTTATCAGATGGTTTATGTTCGAAAATGTCCAACTACATCAAAATATAACTTGTTTATAAATTCAGTAATGAAGTGACAATCTGCTGAACGTCGATCCCATTGGCAATGAAATAAATACTTTTCCTGGTGTTCGAATAGGCGTTGATTCACATTTCGGCACTAAGCAATATTTGGAGTATTTAATATTAGGTTTTTCCATATTAAATCAGAAGATTCAACAAATTTAGGAACGAACAAACACTGCAATTGCTGACTTTACAACGCCAACTGTCATATCTACTCTATGCCACTCAATTTTCACTATTTCCATGCTCTATACAGTCAGACATAAACAGCCGTATCCATAGATACGTACATAATTTCAAGGTGACAGATAACGTAACGCTTGATTTTACTCCACATAAAATTTCCGTACCGCGGGCTATAACTGAAAATCGATTCTTAAGGAGTAAACTCCAAAAATTCATTCTTTGTAAAATCTCCGAAACTAGGAAAGCTATTGAATCAAAATTTTGGGTGCCATTGTCCTATGTAGATTTCTGTTGTTCTAAGAACTTTTGCATTTTTACTGCCGCCAGTGGGGCCTCCACAAGGAGGTGAATTCGATCCTTTCGCTTAAACGATGTTACGCCACTAATTTCTACCTCGGTTTCTACCAATGGGGTGGAAAATTTCGAATTTTGCGTTCAATTTGGAAACAAAAAGGTATCGTTGAATTCTTTCCTACAAATCTTAGGTTCCTAGTAAAATAGCATTTTATGAAATCGCCCACAGCATTGTTCTAAAACAACTTGCAACGTCATTTAGAACAATTTATTATAGATGTAGTTATATATAGAGGACAATTACTACTAAAAATTTAATTCTATAGCTTTCGCAGTTATGGACATAAGTTAACGTACAATTGTTTTCAAAACTTGTTGGAAGTAATTTTTGAACACATGTTCTTTCTTATTTTGACCTCCTCTATCACCTCCTAATTTTCTTTACATTCGCCATGAAAATTACTTATAAACTACAGCTGATCCATCCCTAAATTAGGTAAAAATAAAAACGCGCCGGATATTCACCTAGTCAGTAAACGCCAGAGAGTCTCTGGCCTCAGATGTTGACGTCACACACTAAGCTCCGCCTTACGCTCCGGCCTGATAACTGTAGAAGGCCCTGCATAAAACCGCTGCCCTACAGTCGCCTACAAAGTGAAAAACATGTATCTTCATTTAAGCAACAAATAAATAACGTTAATTACAACGCATATTCACATGTAATACATTGTAAATTTCTAGTTTTAAACTAGCTGGCATATTTGCATGTTTCATTTTTTTGCCAAATAATATCCTTTGTGAATTCAGGAAAGGAAAATTTCCATTAGTTTACGACACATTACCGATACTTACCGAAAATCTTTATATTACTTAACCCTATCCGTCGTTTCCTATTAGTTTATCTCCCACCTCTTTTTTAATGTTTCTGTCACTAGGTCTCGATCCATTGCTATTTTTCTATGAAATATCAGATTTTCGGTCTAGTACCTATACAAACAGGTGCGTGAAGTTGGATTGACCCATCTCTCAATGCTAAGTTTTCTCATTTGCAGCATTTAGTGCTCTATTTGTGCTAATTTGTGCTGCGGTTCCCGTAATTTGTGCTCGTCAATTTTCCGAGGTATTAATAAAACTCTAAGGGTTAATCCAACTTCACGCTGATTAACCAATCTCTAATATTCCATTTTGGTTAGTGCAGTCATTTAGTGCTCAATTTGTGCTAATTTGTGCTGCAGTTCCCGTAATTTGTGCTCGTCAATTTTCCGAGGTATTAATAAAACTCTAAGGGTTAATCCGACTTCACGCTGATTAACCCATCTCTAATATTCCATTTTGGTTAGTGCAGTCATTTAGTGCTCAATTTGTGCTAATTTGTGCTCCAGTTTCCGTAATTTGTGCTCGCCAATTTTCCGAGTTATTAATAAAAATCTATGGGTTAATCCAACTTCACGCTGATTAACCAATCTCTAATATTCCATTTTGTTTAGCGCAGTCATTTAGTGCTCAATTTGTGCTAATTTGTGCTGCAGTTCCCGTAATTTGTGCTCGTCAATTTTCCGAGTTATTAATATAAATCTGTGGCGCAATCCAACTTCACGCTGATTAACCCATCTCTAATATTTCAGTTTGGTTGGTGATGTCATTTAGTGTAGAGCTGGGCTAAACCGTTCCTTCTTAGGAGTCGATTCATCGGAATCAATCCTTTTTTCGGAATCGATTCCTTGGATTCGTTCACGATTCTCGTTCCTTTTATCGTTGTAAAATACAATACCCTGCCCCGCAAATTCTGACTCCAAAAATATCGAATTTTGTGAAATTATGATATTCGGAGAGCTCTCACGTCATCCTTCTCAGTTAACACTCTCCTGCTGTTTTGGGTTCGTCGCCATTTGAATCCCATTTTACCCAAAATTGCCCCGAGCGAATCATTACATACCTTCAAACCTAATTCTTCTTTTAATTTCTGGTTTAACCGTATTAATGTCACACGATATCCTTCCGTTTTGTGGAATTCGTAAATTATTTGTCGAATATTGCACATTTCGTACTCTGGCAGATCTCTAATTGGTCTTTTTCTTGGACGATTCTTCCTTGGAGTTGAAAACTTTGCTTCACCATTGTTTCGTGCACTACCCCCCCTTCTTTCGATGCTCCTTACCGAAATACCCATCACTTCCCATGTCTTAATTTTAATATCTGCCAATGTGTCCGTCTCACGTTTTAAATTCTTAAAGTAATTGAACACACGATAAACAAATATTCTCGTGCTTGACTGTGAATAACACAGTTAATAGTGAATGGCATTTTACAAATTTCCGTAAACACCAGCAGAACCGTAAACTAGACGCTACGCCACTGACATGGGTACCTTATTATAAATCTAAACGAAGGCGGTGATGCAGAGTGCAACTACGTCTAGTGCGCACCCCCACCGCTCGCCATCACTCGATCGGTTTACTGTGACTTCTTACTGATTGCAAATGTCAAATTTTCAAAGATTACATCATCTGTACAGACATTTCGTGAAATGTCCGATTACACCATGTGGCTACGACATATAACTCCGGCGTAGGTAGCTATAAACAAGCAGTAAGTTGTTTGTGGTTTGCATTAGGTTTAAGCTAATATGCATATTTCTATTTATTTGAATGCCAAATCTGAGAGAACCTTTTAATTATTTATCTGGAAATAATACTTTAAAATTGTCTTAAGGGTTCGTTTATAGCGTTCAAATTAAATTATTATTTATAGGGAGTGACTACTGCTCCGGCCGACGCGACGGTCCCCTGAAATTTTGTTCGAAGACAGTCGGGCATGCGCATTACTGAATGTCAACACAATTTGCATTTTGGAGGTGTAAAAAAACTAAAGCTGAGAGAACGGATTTTTAAAACAGACCATTTAGTTGTCCTCGCACCAGACACACGCATTTTTTGGAAAAAAAATGATGTAAAAACAAGCAAAATATATCAAACCCGTACGGGAGCAGAACTCGTCTAGCCGTAGGAGAACAAAATGGCAGTTCTGTACGATACCCGCACACCCACAGAAACCGTTGGCGTCACTAGCCGATAACGATGTACTTAAACGTCATTTTACCGACATTAAGTAATGCGCACATCCGGCCGTATTGGAACAAAATTTCAGAGGACTTGCAGCACAAATTAGCACAAATTGAGCACTAAATGACTGCATCAATCAAACTGGAATATTAGAGGAGGGTTAAGGGTGCGGAATTTGAGAACTAAAAATGGGACATGTAGACACATTTTTATTCCAACACCATTCTGAAATTAAAGTAGATAGGGCGTTAAATAAAAAGAAATTATCAGCAAAAGAGCAACTTAGAGACTCGCAGTACTTTTATAGTCCCTAATATTTTTCGTTCGCCTTAAATAAATCTCCCTCAAATTATTGAAAACTCCGTCATAAATCCGTCATAAACTCGACGCCTTTTTACTATTTGTACACATATTTATCGTAATTAGAAAGTAGGGTTGTTTAAGTTAATTATTCCTTATTAATTTCGACCAAGAACGTTTTGATACGTTACTTCGTTAAACGTGCATGTTCGAATAAAAATTATATTGCAATCTCTTCATTTTATGCATATTTGGCCGATATGCACAGCAAACTGGACGTTTGACAGTAGTAGCAGTGTGGCCACTGCAATACAGATGGCGGTGGCGCTTCAGTTTATTCTCATATTTCTAAATAGAAAATAATAATTTAAAGATAGGACCGCCGACTAATCCTCCCAGATTGATTCGGTTGCCCCTAAAGCAAAAAACCTTGAAAATTCCAAGCTGTAGAGGTTCCGTCTGAAGAGTTTGCAGCTGTGATAAAAATCAATCATTATAGATTGTGACTGTATTTTGCATAATCCTAATCACACTTTTGGGCGATAGGTGGCAGCACTTTATAGACTAGCAGCTGATATATCCCAGCCATAATCAGCGTGAAGTTGAATTAACCCATAGATTTTTATTAATAACTCGGAAAATTGACGAGCACAAATTACGAGAAGTGCAGCACAAAGTAGCACAAATTGAGCACTAAATGACTGCACCAACCAAACTGGAATATTAAAGTTGGGTTAAACAGCGTGAAGTTGGATTAACCCATAGATTTTTATTAATAAATCGGAAAATTGGCGAGCACAAATTACGGGAACTGCAGCACAAATTAGCACAAATTGAGCACTAAATGACTGCACTAACCAAAATGGAATATTAGACATGGGTTAATCAGCGTGAAGTTGGATTAACCCTTAGAGTTTTATTAATACCTCGGAAAATTGACGAGCACAAATTACGGGAACCGCAGCACAAATTAGCACAAATTGAGCACTAAATGCTGCAAATGAGAAAACTTAGCTTTGAGAGATGGGTCAATCCAACTTCACGCACCTTATACAAACCATAAAAACTGATGTAATAAGGAGAATGACGACTGATAAATTGCCTAGTTTTCCTGAAGAACTGTGGCAGTTCCGCAGGGGCATTTGAGTTTTGCTTTATTAGTAATATTACGTACCGTATAAAATGTAATTGCGCAAGGCGAAATAAAATAATGAAGCTCAAAAAGGAAGCCGCCGCGGCACACGCGAAGCTTTTAAACTTTTCCTCTAGGTATAAGAACAGTCCAGTAATATGGAAATATTCAATAAAATATTGTAACCTAAGGCGACAATTAGTTTAAAAGCAAGCAGTGTTTCATACACACGAACAATAATGAATAATGCATAAAAAAATTGGAAACGAAAATATGTATTTACCGTTTTGTGATAATTGCCGAAACGTACGAAACAGGAATTCGAAAATTTCGTTGCCGAAGAAAGTGTTCTTTTAGCATCACGGTATAAATTTGCTGCAGATGTCTTATGATTGATATGATCTACCAACAGTGCAGAATTTATTCTTCTATGCGCCGATGCAATTACTGTATTGAATTTTTAGCTTGTTCTGCATACACCAGACTCTTTAAATAACCCCAAAGTAAAAAAATTCTATATTGGTTGCTTTTACGTAATATGTAATACCTGTGAGGGTTAGAAAAAGCGTAAAATTTTTTATGAATCGATCTATCAAACGGGCCAGAAATAATGAAATAAAAAATAATATATCCCGCAACAATTTTGTAACGGTGACTTGGCAAAAACATTGGTTCAACCCTACATTTACACTTTTATGAAAGATATTTAATAGCGAGGGGTTTCTTCTTAATCTCACGGTATAATTTAATTTCCAAAGTTCCATACTAATAGATTTTTCACAAAATTCCTTTCTAAAATTATTTTAGATTCATCATTATGATTTTATTTTTGTTTAAAAAACTGAATTAATTTTTTGTTCCTAGAATGCTTATTATACTTGCTTGAACGTAAGGTGACAATTTCTACCTAGAATTAAGAGCAATTTCCCGTAAACGTGAATTATTCAAATGGTGGACAAAAACATATATTTTATTCATTTTGCAATGTCACCATAAAACCTTCGCACAAAGGAAACTGCTATATTGGGAATTTAAAAAATACAATACAATCAGAAAAACCCATAAAATGCTAAAATTAGAATTCATACAGTTAATTCCTGAAAACGTGCAAAGTATTCAGTATCGCATACTAAGCTGCAAGAAGTGTCTGGATTCAAATGATGAAATCTGCTTTAAGCCACACGCCAGGACAGGTGCTTAGACCACCTGGTGTCACATATGTCAACTTGGTTCAGTCGACGGTACAGCGAATATGTGCTTCCGAATATTTATATATAAATTAAGAAAGTATATGTAGGTATATCGGCCCAGATCTGTAGAAATGGTCTATGTTCAAGTTGTTTAAATGTATGTGATCCATGTTTTAATATCTAATTGATATTCATGGAATATCCCCTGAAATCTTTGCTCTACTTCTGAATCAGGCGATTCGATCAAGACATTTATTCAAATCACATTGTTGATTTTCGTTTAAGTACTCATACAATAAGTGCAAAGAAAAATATAATCCTACAGCTAAATTTCGTTCTTTCTCTGCGTCTTATTCACTTTTGACAATAAGAACTTTTTTGAATGATTGATTGCTCCTTCACAATTTTTAATAAAATTCTCCAAATTTAAATTCCAATATACATACTATTTTCCATGGCGTAAATATTTTCGACAAAAACATTCATGGATATCCCGCAATCTCCGCCACTGGAAATAGTACGCAATAATTTTCTGCATGAAACAGGGGGAATTTTTTTCTTAGAATTGGGCTCTCTAAGGACTGTAGAAGTCCTGCTTATAAAAACTTTTCTTGAAAACGCTGCGTCGTCTCGAGTTCAGACAAGATGGGCTTCTCTTGATCAAACTTAATGCTTTATCACCATTTTCAATAAAATTCTTTAAATTTCAATTCCATGATATTTTCTTGATATAAACATTCAAAGGCACCCCGAAATCTACGCCACTGGAAGTAATAGGAAATATTGTTCTGCATCAAATAATTTGTTCTCAGGTACCAAGAATTTCATCGCAATATCAATAATTTATGGCAAGCTGTTATTTGGTAATTCTCAAAAATGAAGTTTTCTAAGTCCTGCTATATGGCAAAATATTTTAGCGTATTTCGTATTTATACAATTTATTTACAGTGACTTACACATGTACAAATATTTATAATTAACAGTGATTTGAGAACACGCAATTTTAGAATTAACAATAAGTAGCGTAATATACAAGCAACAAACAAACAACAACAAGCAATTACAATTAAATAACTACCAGCAAACAACTAAACAATACGCAAACAGCTAACTAACGTAAACAATCCACAATACACAAATCAACAGTTCGAGCTTCTCTAAAACACTTACAAACAACGATTAATCACGACCGAAAACGCGCCGGTACACTTACAAACGCGAAAACAAAATTCGATATCAAACAATAAACGAAACGCATGTACTCTAACACTTAAGACGTATACTCGCCCTGATCTATCGCTCTCTCTTCGCATCTGAAAACCAAATCTTCGAACTTCAAAACTGTCCTCCCGGCCTCTTGCTTCCCAATACATACTCTCGAGAGAACATTCGGGAACTGGAATATTCCAGAATTCGAATTTTCGGGTCTCATATTAAACCACTATGTCTTGTACATGGATGTGTTCAGAAAAGAAAAGGCATCCAAAATCCGCTAAAAATCCAGGACTGTATTTGAAAAATTGACATTGATGATTGTTCCACAGAAACGAAACGTCGTAGAAGAAAAATGACTTTACCACATTAAAGCTTATCACAAATTACATGAAGTATTTTTTGTTTTTTGGCATTTCTGATATCTAACGTGAAAAAATAAAACAGAATTCCATAAATTTACTTTTTTAGAAAACGAAAAAAAAATGTAAGATTTTGTAAGATAGTTTTAATACTCCTCAACTGTTCAACTTTTTCACCACTTAACCGAACCCGGTATCTATTGCCGTTTCCATTATCCCCATGCTGTACATTCTTATCTTGAGCAGGCAGCATAGCTCAATTGAATAAAGTAAGCTTATTCCTGAATAATAACATTTTTATACAGGATGAGTTACTTTTGACAGGGATCTTGGAAACCAGCAAAGATAGAAGGTAGGTCAAATGAGGGAAAAAGTTAAGTTCTTTGAGCTTAATAAATAAGCAAATTCAAATTTTCGAAAATTTGCATAGTCCTAGATAAAATGGAAAAATCAAATTTTGCGATATTTACAAATATTTTCTAACCGACTTGTAACATAAAATATGAAAAAATGCCAAAGGAAAAAGTTGTACAGAATTAGACTTAGTACTATCTCAAATAATCAAAAGTTGCATTATACCAGTCGTGTTCGAGAAATAATGCAAACTTATGTTTTTTTTAAATGGAACCCATATATGCGACTATGGCACCACTAAATAGGATATTTTTGCTGACTTCGGCGATTGATGATTGATGATTTGCCTCTATCTAGGTAGGCAGTTCACCTTATCTGCCTTCAAAAAATATAGGCTATACACGGACTGAATTTCAAGAATAACGATCTGGAAAACATAAAAAAATTGAATTTAAAATTACAAGATTTTATCATGTGTTTCACTGTCATTATTAATTTTGATGTGTTATATCGATCTTGCAAATTTTGAAATCAAAACCATAGTGTCTACTCCCACCGCGATCAAAATCAGAGCCACCCCTTCGGGCTTCAGAGCCGACTATGACTGAAACATTTTTAAGCAGCGTTTTATAAAGATTTTTGGTGAATTTCTGTAAAATTCGACTAAATTAGAAATGCCGCAAGCAGGGTATAACTACTAACTATTTTCTGATATTTTTAGAAGTCTAAATAAATTAAATAATATTACTTATCAAAGTTGAAGAGCAAGCTTTGAAGAGTGCCTAAGAGGCACGTGCCCGGTAACTTACAGGTCATCAATAATCCTGTTAATTGGCCGTAAAAGAAGTGAGAGTAATTTATAAAAATGAAAGTGCAAGTGTCTAGCTCAAGAACACTAGAAATTCAGCTACAGTATAGGTACATTATAATACACACATGCATGTGTGTTCGGATAGTTTGGGGCAGCCCAGTGGTGGACAGGCAGGTGGTTTTTGGTGAAACTTGCACCAGGCGGCATTTTCTCTCTTCTCATTGGTTCTTTGACACGAGCCTAACTAATATTAATACGAAATCCGCCTCTCCCTTGTGCCGAATTCATTAAAAGCGCCGTGCATCGTGCTGCCTTGTTGAATCGTACACGTACGCAAAGAAATTTACTTAAGCTACCCTCGGGGCAGATATATTATTGTCTATATATTTACTTTTTTCTAAGTATGTGTGAGTATGAAAATGATTGGTTATAAGGTTCAATTACAGGAGAAGATGGTTTGAGATAATTCACAGCTATGTGCTAAATTCCTAATGTATGTAGGTAAATTCGTAATGTAAGTACACAAATAATATTATTAATTATAACCTTAGATACTACCCTATCTAATAGACAAGAGGCGAAAATAAAAAAATAGGCTAGATGAAGGAGGGAAACAAAGTTTCGACAGAAATGAGGAAATTAGGAAATGAGAAGATAGAAGAAGTCACGAATTTTGAAATGTGGTGCTACAGACGCATGGTGACGATACCGTGGGTAGATAAGGTTAGCAATAGGAAGGTATTAGAAAGAGTTGGAGAAAAGCGAAAGGTTTGGAAGACAATAGAGAATAGGAGAGATAGGATGGTAGGACACCTTCTGATACGCGAAGGAATAGTTCGCGACGTACTAGAGTCTGAGATAGGAATAAAAAGAGGCAGCAGATACTGCTCCCACATAGTTAGAGATCTAGGAGATATAGGAGAAATAGAGAGGTACGCGTTCAACCACTCTTCAGACTATGAGAACTTTATGAAGATGACATAAATTTAGGAAAAAATGATATAATATAAAATATTAATACATAAATGTATGTTGTGATTTTTGCGTGTGGCATAATAAAAAGGCCACTATTACCATAAACCCAAACTTCTAATTATCATTTTCGTTCTACTGTTTAGCATTTTATTGTTAATATAGGACACAACACAATATAGTTCAAGAATTGCCACACATTAAATTTAATTAAATGCTGAATTAATTAACGATATAAAATAGGCATTGGATAGGTTCAGCGAATCGCTGCCAGGTTGAATAAAACATGAGTTTTATACCAATATTGCTAATAAATGAGATATTAAAAATTTGTGTTCTTTGTCTGGCTATTTGTTTGGTATGTTGATAGTGCCATAGAAAAGCGCCAACTATACAAATATGGTCGACGGGAACAAAACTGATTTCTTTACAATATGCTCTTGTTAATTCTGTTCATCTTTATTCCAAAGCAACGGCCTATTAAGAAGAAACAAGTAATAGCTGGGATGCAGCAGATGATTATTAAATCCAGATTGAGACATTGCCGCATGGTTCGCTAGTAGGCGGGCAATAAAAAGTATTTATTATTATCGACTTAGCCGATTCACTTTGCAAAGCATGGTGGCGGAAATCCGATTAAAAAAATATGTTGTCTTAATTGCCCCGTACCCTACAAACCTGAATAATACGTAATTTAAATATGAATATTTACTTCAAGGACACAGGATATGTTAATAAAATACTGGTACGTAGTTATCGTATATTCCTCTTCGATAAATTATGCTTTCATATACACATGCTTTAATAATTAAATGTACGTGCCCCGTTTTTAATGTTCACTGAGCTTTATAATTATGTCGAGTAGCATTTACGTAATTGCAAATATGGTGCACTAGAAGCAGCGCTATCTTTAAAATGGTGCTCTTTGGTAAATTATATTCTGATAGCCTCTCCGAGCGAAATATTTTTCGTGTAGAAACATTCGGACGCATCCGTTACCACCGAGAACAAGGCCCGAGCGCTCCCGCGTGACGTCAGCATAAGTAGGTGCTGCCTGCATACCCGCCGCACACATCAGCCATTATAATATGCTAACATTTTGGTGGTTTTACAAGATTTTAGGTGTAAAGAGGGTGCCATACTAGGTACAGCTCCCGGTTTAAGCTTTGAAAATTTTAAACTTACTGTAACCGTCTCCCAAGCCACTTGTTACGCAGGTCAATGTCCGCAGGGAAACCTTGCTGTTTTTGTCAGAGCGCTCAGGCCTTCTTCTCGGTGGTAACGACGCATCGCAGAAATATAAAGGAAAAGAAAGTATTTTAGGTATTGTTTCTGGGGTAGAACATTACTTGTAAGAGAGAACGCATCAAAACCAAATATTATGACTTAAATAGTCTTAAAAATGTGATCAGATGTTCACTGTACAGGGTGGGGAAATTTGAAGGTAAGATATAATATATGAAGAAGATCTAGGAGGATCATTAATAGGACCGTGTATTCCAGGGAAATCCTCATTCAGAAAATTTCGAAAAATTTCTTGTTATTGAAACATTTTCAGTAAACGGTCGTCAGCCCACGGAATATCGTTTAAAATTGACATCTCAAAAAAGTAATAAAAAGTTTGGACTTTTCAAAATTCACATCATTTTTTTAAATTTTTTAAAAATATTTGAGTTGGGTTGGAGCCGCTCAGGTTATCTTCAAAAGTATAATTCACTAGCATACAGTTTGTCGTTACCACTTTCCAAGTATATCTCCAACATAACCACATCTCTCATAATTTTCGTACTTCACCATTATTAACATTAACATAAAAATATCCGAATTAAAAACATTTGGAAACAACACCAGAGTAAGTAATACTCGAGAGCGATACAATGTTTAAATATCAACAATGCTTATATGTGACAACTGACAGGTAGGTACTATAAACTCCAAAAATGGTGTTCCAGTTTGAGACGCGAATCGTTTATGCCGGACGTTACTATGTTTTCGTCAGCCCTGCCCCCCATAGACAATGTGATTTTTCGTTAAAAGAACATGATTACTTATCTATTTTTTTGCTGCCCTTTGTTTACTAGTGCAAGGCTTACACGTTTGTTGTCATTCAAATAAAATCGTTTAGATCCGCCTTCAAAACTTTAATTGGCAGACAGTTGCTAAGGTTTTTTTACCTCTGAATGTAATTTGTTATGGCATTTTAAGCGGAATTGAACCATAAGGTGGAACACCAATTTTGGCGTTTATAGTACCTATTTACTAGACATAAACGCCGGTATTAGACTTTGAGAAAAATGTAAATAATTTATCAATCGAATCAATTCGAATCTATTATGTAAAAAAAATTATATGTAGGTAAACTAGAAGAATGATGATGAGATGCTGCAGTATTACAACTTTCCAAAGTTTCAATAAAAATTAAAATATGTTTGAAATAATTTTTAAAAAATAGATTCGACCGGGGATAATTATTCAAACTAAATTAATATTTATACCTAGAAGTATCTAGACAACTATCTTTATTTTCTGATTAACCACATACTTTGTAAGTGCTTGTTCACAATGGACGTAAACGCAAAAATTACGTAAACGCAATATTTACGTAAAAGTTGAAAATATTCCAACTTGGGATGTGTTCTTGCGTTATCCCGTAAAACTGACGTATGAGGAACGTAAAAACTTACGTCCATTATGAACAGTTGCATGGATTGTCATAAGTTCAACTTTGCGCTCCTAATACGTTTTGCGTAATTTTTGCGTTTACGTCCATTGTGAACAAGCACTAATATTTACCAAGTAATAATTACACAAAAAGTTAGAATATTTAATCGTTCATGGCACACTCAGATTTATATCAACTTATAGGATAAGAAAAATGCAGACTTTTTCATCATTTTTGAAAATAATTGCCACAAACTACATTTTTTCGGAAAGCTAACAAATAAACGACGTGATAAATTCAAAATTCAGACTCGCCATGGTATTTGTCTCGAAAAACGAGCATGGGACTGCGTGTACAGTTCTTTCATACACATATCCATCATTTACCTCAAAATTGCCCCATTCTGTACATAAAATTTAGATTTTCTGGTTCAGTACACTAATGGAAACTGCCTGCTTTTGTTCTAAAAGTTATTTATGCATGAAAAGTTTAGAACAGTCGTGTCAAATTCATTGAAGCTAAAAAAATACGAATGCGATTTAATTGTAGAAAACCAGAAAACAAGGGCTTACTCACTTCTGTAAACTACAGTTTTCTGTTGACGGAAGAAAATTTGAAGAAACGCCACTGGCTTTCACGGATATGTTGCAAAATGTCTGAATATTTGTTCTATTTACAAGAAAAACATTGTCTTTGATTTTTTCCCTACAAAGCATAGTTTCAGAGAGAAATAATTTTGTGTAACTTGCATGGTGCGTGGTAGTCAGTCATCTTTTGTAACAGTAAAGCGTAGTTAATGTAGAAGTGGCGTATGTAAATTCTCAAGAAGAGAACAAAATGGTTGAAAATAGTAAGTAACGACACAAGCAGATACTACATTTTTTAAAGAAATTTCAACACCCTGTATCTCATTTAGTTGCCATTTTGGACATATATGTTCATTAGAGATTTTCGCAATATTTTTAAGTATTCTATCTACTCTCGAAGTTTGTTACACTCGTTATAGATCACCCTGTACATCAATATTTCAAATTAGAACAGTTTTTTAGATATTCCGTCTTTCTTTCTTTCTAAATTTTGATACTTTCATAACTGTGTTTGAAAATGCAAAATTTTGTGCCTTCCCAAGCTTTATCTTCCAAATTTGGTCCAGTGGTCCAGATTCCAAGTTTTAGGAACATATATGTCATTAATGGCCAGCACACACGCCCACACACACAGGGTTTTCAAAATTTACCAACACAACAATGTTCAAAATCTTGAAATTCGCTAAATATTTTCAAATGGAACGGCTTATACTCATATCTTTTTAAACAGTTGAATATGCGATTAAATTCCTCGGCAATATGATGGTTCCTTATAGGTACCTATCTATTAACAATTTTTGAGATTGGTGTCTAAAAATTCGGCAACGTAGGTTATGTATGTAGGAATCTGGTAACATACTCTGGCTTTTCTGTTTTCCTTCTTTTTCTTGCATTTTATATTGTTAGTTATTTCTCACTATACAATTTAAGCTCTTACTTGAAGTCCTCGATTAATATTTAATATATATTTAATATATTTAAACATTACAGGACAAAAGAATGATCTACGGCAGAAACTTTTTTAGTTTTTCATTAGCAAGTTAAATGATCTTCCGGCCCTGCACGCGATAATGATCTAGAATGGCACATTTCGCTAAACAAAAGTTCACGGTACGTTCGACTTCAATTATTAATAACTAATGAAACGCAAAAGTGAATAAACGTAATTCACACCCGTTAATTTTAATCAGCAACGCTGTAATTAGCAATGCGCGACTGCAGTTGAAAAATGATGAGACCGCGGGTAACACTTGAGTTATGACGAGTAGGAGTATGTACTCATAATTTCTCGTGGTACGCGCACGGAAAGCAGTTTATCTCATTTTAAGCGCTTCCAACTAGCGAGCTTTAATTGCCCCCGTGTGCGTGGAAAACTCATCAAACTGCAGGGTTTTAACAAGTTGATACGATCCTACACCCACATATGCATATGAATTTTAAATGGCGTGGGACTTGAGTTACATAAACAATGATTCCCTGAGTGACTAGTAGTAAGCGCGATCAACTGCCACAGGAGTGGAACGAATCGGTAATATGTTACAATATGAAGCACGAACACATTAGACACGCTGCTTAAGAAGTCTCTTATACGAACGCAAATCATATTTTAAAGCGCCGCATATTTTCGGGCAGCTATGAGTAGGCGCACGTTCGATTTATTTCGTCAAATGGAAGTCGTCATTAAGAGCCATTGCAAAAAGTCTTGTGGAGATATACAGGTAATTTAATATTCCTAGCGGTATCTATTGATAAATGAAGGGTTGGAGAAAATATAAAACGCAAACAAATTAAAATGATTCTATTAATATAACTACGTACATTTTGAGGGGTAAAACAGTATAGTACAAAAATATTTACAAGAAATTTATATTGAGCTCCTTGCGGTAAAATTTAATCGGTATTTAGTCAATAGTAAACGAGCACTGGGTGTTGAACCAGGCTGCGCAAGCAATTCTCCTAGCGACGGTACCCTGGACAACCGCCTCATCGGATGATTTCAGTTGTGTACGCGGTGTCTCGGACTTGTCGTCGCCGCACAGATGTGCAACCCAGTCAGGATGTAGATTTGGGATGTATGTTTCAGCCACTATGTGCAATCCCGTATACCGATTTATCAACCATTGCCGTCTTGATATCAAGACGGCATTGAATCAACCGTGCGAGTTGTCGTTCAATCGCTCAATGCATTAGCTGAATGGAGACTTGCGAATTTTCGAGCGAACTCTCACTGCACAGAATACATTCAGCTGTGCTAATTCATGGATAGAGCATTCACTGTAATTATGTGTTCGAACGAACCTACCAATCTACGGCACGATCCAGTACGCTGGGAACCGAGATCGAGGACTTCAAGACAGAACAAACTTTTCCAGAAAAAAGTATGTATTGATGGTACCATGAGAGCTGCATTGTCATGTAACCTGCTCTGTGGTACGCCAGGATTTAACGTTTCCGAATGGTAATGTAAGGTCAGGTCAGGTCACCATAAAATAGTAAAATTTACTTGGAGTTCCAGTTTTTAGAAGGGACTGCCAATTCGTTTTCATTTGTAAGAAGTTTCCCTACTTTTACTTTTAATTTCATAAAATGTTTCTACCGATGTTGATATTGTCTGATAATTTAATTCTTTGTTTAACCGTAAATTATGGGTACCCACTTTGAAATAACTGAACCGTGTGATTACGTATAATACTCGATAAGTGTGTTTCTGCTCACGTATCTGATGAATCCATATATCATTCTCTAAAATATTCTTTATGAAAGTAAATTGCTCACTGTGCTCGTATAGAGCACGGAAGGTAGGTATTAATTGGAACCTAGCATGTCTTTTGTTAAATAACCAGAAGAGAAAAAGAAGCTATTGAATGTCTTGCAAGACCGGTCATTATAATCAAACATTTGCAAAAATGTAGAGGAGAATATATATGTTCTATATATTATATTAGAGATTTATAGTTATTTGCTTGATTTATTGCTGCTCATTGTTTTTAATTACAGAGTTCCATTTCAACATATAGTATAATGTTTTACACTTGGATGGTGTTAGGTGAAATAGGGAAATTGTATAGACGGGTTATGAAAACTAATCATAAAAACAAGATTTAGAAAACACAGAAAGAAAGAAAGAATGCATATTGGGCTATAGGCGATCACGGCGCTTCGCGCCTTGGTCATCTATCTAGCCCTCGGCCGTAATGTACTATTTTCATTTCGTAAGGTAAAAAATGCATTTCACTGGAATCTCAACAATGGCAACTTAAATAACTATAGCAGTCAATATTCGCCATCTTATGTATTATTTATTATTTATTATTTATAAATTAGTATGCGGCGAAAAAGTCGTACAAGGAAGTATTTGAATTCATTTAGGTGGTCTGAAATTGGGCATAATTTTTGCCAAGATTACAATCATCTTCACTGATGGTTCCGTTATAATCAACCGATCCTCTTTTAACGGCGGTCCATCGGAGATATTAATATGCAAGCCTTCTTTCGTCAAAACTTCTCTTTGCAAATCGAGTTCACCGAGCATTCGAGATTGAAAACCCCATTAAGTGTCATTATCTTCTGGAGCGGTTAAAGTCCGCAGATTATATTTTAAAGTGTGAAATTTTTTAGCTTAATACATCTTTGGAATAATGAATGGAATCTCAAATTAAATAATCGGTTTCTTAATTGAGGGAGGGTGTCTGTAATTTCATAAGAAGCCTGTTTTATGCCATTAAGGTTGAATAAGGCATGCCAAAAATTGTAATAAACATTGATTTTTATTAATAAGGAATTTGCTTACTTAGTTCATTGTCTGCCCACTTCGAAAGTTTCTAAAGGAGGGGATGTAGCCACATTCCATTTTTTGCTTTCACTAGATTCCAAAACGCGCGCTTATTATATTATTTTGATGGGATAAAAATATCGGGCCCATGTGTGTTCACCCGTAGCCGACCGATAGTTCTAGCCGTGACACTGGTTGAGTGACGTCACAACTGGCGATGTACCGCCGGAGCGCTCGGCTGCACATTTATATGGAAATACGAGCGCGGTGATTACATTTTCTAACTAATTATTATAATTTGGTGCACTTGTGACTTTTTCTCCACGCAGCAATTAAATATATGTATATTTCGAACATTACCGATCCACTTTTCGTATATTTAGCCCGAAGGAAATAATCAAAAATGCATGAATAAGGCAATACTATACTGCTACTGATTCTTCGTGGCCGTGTTTATATAGGTAGGTAAAGTTTTGATTGTTTTAAGAAATTGGGTTGTCGGATACATAACCAGTTTATTGCAGATATACAGGGTGTCCACACGTTCTGCCCTTATTCAATAGGGCCTCTGTTTGCGGAGTTACGAAAATATGTTTCATACAAAAGTTGCTCGGATTTAACTTCTCTATTTTCCAAAATTATTTTAAAGTATACAGGCCGTTCCATTTCTTCTGCAAGGCACCCAACTTTGCATTTTTAAATGGAACACCCTGCATCTGATTACATTTTTGAATTCCTTGTTGAATTTAAGGGACACCTTGTTAACCAAACATTGTGTTTAACTCCCATAATTTCGACGTTATTTGACGTTATATATCGTCATTTTTCAAATTTTATCAATTATAACGATCAATTATACGAGATATTAAAAAATGGCTTACCTGTCCCTACCCTAGTTTTTAATCCTGTATCTAAAGATGACCAAAAAATGACCAATCGGGAAGCAGTATTTTCCGCCCCCGTTTGACAGAGAATTAAAAACTAAGGTAGGGACATGCAAGCCATTTTTTAATATCTCGTGCAGTTTCCAAGTTATAATTGATAAAATTTGAAAAATGGCGATATTTAACGTCAAATAACGCCGAAATTATGGGAGTTAAACACAATGTATGGTTAACAAGGTGTCCCTTAAATTCAACAAGGAATTCAAAACTGTAATCAGATGCAGGAGGTTCCATTTAAAAAGGCAAAGTTGGGTGCCTTGCAGAAGAAATGGAACTGCCTGTATACTTTTAAATAATTTTGGAAAATAGAGAAGTTAAATCCAAGGAACTTTTGTATGAAACATATTTTCATAACTCTGCAAACAGAGGCCCTATTGAATAAAGGCAGAACGTTTGGACACCCTGTATGTAAGTATACATATTAATATAGTAACACAAAATAAAATTATTACAAAATTCCAACAAAATATAACCCAATCGCGCGCGCAAGGCAATAAAATTAAAATTATTTTCAACAAAAATAAATGTAAAACAAAAAATAATATATGTAATTTCATAGGAAAATAAATACTTAGGTGTAAAAGGAACGAAATTTGAACTTAAAAAGAAAAATTAAATTATTGTGTGTTCGACTAAAACTTAAATTTATTATAAAAATGTTAATCAATAATCTCCTTATTTGCTAAGTTTTTCCACAATTCTTTCTTTCTTAGAATACTTATCAGACTGCACGGAATTTTTATTTTTACTATAACTAGCTGGTACCCGGCGCGTTGCTGCCTCTGAAGAAATAATTGTGGTAAAATCGTTTGAAACTTGATAAACTGCGAATGGCATATGCCGTTTGACGTTTGCATTTTCACTTTATAAATTATTTGCTGCCCGGTCCCGGTACGACATGCGCGGCACCTACTGTAAGTTAATCTTCAGATTAGCCCAGCGAGTGTTCCTGTGAAGTTTGGTAGCGATCGGATCAACATAATTTTTTGTTTTGTGCGAGGCGGGGGCTTGATATGACATTTATCAACTGTCAGATTTGACAAATAAAATTTATAAAATCGAGCGTTACCTAAAAAAACGTTACGTTCCTCTGCGTAACTATGGATACGTGTATTTATGTACAATGACCAAAATTATCAAGTTAGTATAGTATTTTTCAGATTTGTTGGCGTTTGCGCCGCCATATCCGATTATACAAGCAACCGCCAGCAGTTCAGTAGTTTCCAAAATTTTGCTGTTGCTAGGAACCGCGACAAGCGTGTGCGCCGCGACTCTGGACAGGGCACACGGCAATGAGCATTTTGACGTTTTCCCTCAAGAAATGTATTCTTTTACCCACAACATTAGCCCGTTCACACAAAAGTCACCGGTTATTTTTTATTTTGTACTTAAATCTGCTATTGGTTATAAACGCCACAAACTTGTGTCGGAAATATCCAATATTTGTTTTGTTTTTAATTTGTTATTTAAAATTTTTAATGTAATTTGTTATTTCTTTTCTTTCATGGAATAAATAGCATTCCTTACTTCGGTTTTAATGCCGTCAGTTACATCTTCACTTTTTAATTTTGATTTGCTGTGCCTTTTTCCGGGCGTTGCAGCAGACAAACCTCGTTTTTCCTCTCCAACTATGCGCGACACGCTGCGTAGACTTACTTTTGATGCATCGGCCAATCGTTCCTGGTCACAAGTTGAAGGCAATAGGGGACCATTATTTTCCTTCTCTCAAGTAAAGTATTCAAAAATATTTCGTAAAACTTCTCGACACTGTTTGGTAAAAACATTTCCAGGCATCTTTACACCTGACAATCGAACTGACAGTTATACTTGAAAGGCAATAATTTTTAATAAATTGCTTGGTGACCACTGGATATTGCAAAATAAGCATATTAATACTGAAACCATTTTGTTTCAGACAACTATAGTAAGAAAGAGTGAGATCAAATACTGAAACGTGAGAATATTCTCAAGTCATCTTACGGCAGCAATTAAAATTCAACAAATCCATTTTACAAAAGGGAGAAAGACATACGAACGTAATGCGCAGATTACTGCACACACACGCCAAGATATCTGAAAAGAACTATAATTAATTTCAAGTTGTCAGTTTAAAATTGTAATATTTTGTTGTGAAACTGTCGAAAATGTCGGTTTCGGATGGTGAGGAAGGAACTATTTGTACTCCTGCAGATATAATTGAAACAGCAAATGAAGCTACAACAGATTTATTGCCCGATAAATTTAAAAAAGTGTATGAAATTTGTTATAGACGGTTTATAGACTGGTGTGACACAAAGTTTGTTAAGAACATTACTGAAAACGTCCCACGGAAACGGGATAAAAAGTATCCTATGTCCGTCTCCTGGTTCTAAGCTACCTCCCCACCAATTTTCAGCCAAATCGGTTCAGCCGTTCTTGAGTTATAAATAGTGTAACTAACACGACTTTCTTTTATATATATAAGATTATTTAGCAATATATATTGGAAAAATGTGCAATACAATTTTCAATTAAGTTATGTCGATGAAATCCACAGATGTTACAACGAAAAACGGTTATTTTGTCCGCCGCATTGTAATTGCTGTTGCAGCCCGGTAACAGGGGGAACTAAAGTATGTATCTTAATAAGCAATTAATAATTAGGTGACAATGAATTTACATTTGATAATAAATCTGCAGGGCTGCTTAGATAAAAGACGTACGGCGAACATTGTGCTCTGTTGGAAGATATAGTTTATAGACAATGTTGAAAAATATTGTTATATAAAGAGAAAAAATACTTGCATATTATTATAAAAATATAGCTAATGGAAATAATACAATAGAAACATAATATGAAGTAATAATTAAAATATTAAAATATAACAACATAATAATGATAATAATAATAATTGTACCTACATTAATCTGTCTTTTTCAATTTTAACTTAGTTATATACAAGCCACTGTTGAAATAATCGACCTCCTCGTAGAAACGCGTTAAATTCGTCACGAACGGCCATTCGAAACTTAATATAAGCTGTTCTTGAAACACTCTTCTTACTATTTACTTTCATTAAATTGCGATGCCAATCTTGGGTACCGCGGGGATAAAATGATGGATAAATCCATGGCTCCACATTTGGATCCATTGAACTTAGGCATTGCAGTTCTTTTGAATTTCGATTGCGTATAGTAACGTATGATTCTAGAATCTCACCATCAGCAGTAATAGAAAAAACAACAGCAACTTGATTGACCTGTTGAAAGTTAAATCTTCTACGATTATCTGTGAAAAGCAGTAGCATTTCAGGACAGGCTTCGTTATTGTACAACTCTTGTCTTTTCACCTCTTCGTGCATCACCCGATAAGATTGGGCAAATGCGTTATTATCCCGCATAATTTTATCGAGGCTTTGTAACAATTCAACATCCAGTTCATTATTGTTATTTGAACGATTTGCTGTCACTTCGCTAGGATCAACAATACAATAAACAATTGACCATAACTTGGAGATACGCCCTGATCGGGGTAAATGATAGTAAATTTGACCTTGAATTTTAAAACAATATGGACCAGGACGTCTTGATCTGAATTTGACTAAATTTGCGTTAAACGAAGCAAATGAAAAAGCATTATTCGTTCACGAAAACGTTTTGACTGTGAATCAGTGGATTCAAATAAACTTTTAAGCGGTTGTGGAAAAATAGGTACCTAAAGTACCCAAAACACTGTACCATCCAGGACTACAACAATCATTAGAATAATCCTCTTTGTTAGCTACTTTTTCAACAACAAAATGTCAATACTTAAATAGAACTTAAATAAACATCCATTTTCCCTATATAATGTTCCACAATTTCATTGTTAATTTTTTGTTGTTTCAAAGTCTGAAACTTTTAGGCCGAGTTTTGGGCACACCAAGCATCATGTCTTCTTCGTTCATTATCTGCACGTCTCTTACGCCGCAAACATTGAAATGCTTCTTCCTCGTCAGCAGTACGATAAATTTTCCGTCTACCCATGCCTGTGTATCAATGTAAATAGATTATTGTTAAGTACAATAATAAGTACACAATCTTGTATACGCAATTGTTAGTTTTACTTCTTATTTTGCAAATACTACAATTACTATAAAATCGATATTAGAAAAATGGGCATATAGCTACTTACCTACCCTATACAGGATGTCCCAGAACGTTTTACACAGGTTATAGCTCCAAAACTGTAACACATAACGAAATGGAACAAAAACCACTTTGTAGTGTTGATGAAGGAGTATACAACCCCAAAAACGTAACCACCCCCGGGGGCCGCCATCTCCGACAAACCACCCCACTTAATTTTTTCAAATAGCACTCTGTATATTCCGTGAAGGAATATGACAAAGAATCAAATTCTCTATCCAAGATTTTTTTGAAATAAAAATTGGCCCATCAAAACAGACTTTTTATTTATTTTTACGTTAGCCATGGAATTATTAAAACTATTAAAGAAAAAGTTTAAAATAAGTTAAACTAATAATGTAATAACGTAACCAGTTGATCTAAATGTTCAAACTGAAGTCCTTCTGCAGCAACACACATTTCTAACCTGGGCAATAAATTTCTTCTACATGCCTCTTGTCCACATACTCATATGGCATAAATAAAGCAGGCATTTCAGAATACAACACAAAACTCAAATTAACTTCGACATTTACGCCTGTAGCCGGTAGTCATTTGCTTATCAGTTCCAATAAATGTTAATAATTCCATGGCCGATTTTAACATACCTAAATAAAAAAATCTGTTTTCTCCACCATTGATGGGTCAATTTTAAATTTCAAAAACAATGTTAGGTAGAGAATTTGAATTCGTCACGCTCCTTCACAGAATATACAGGGTGCTATTTAAAAAAATAATTAGGGGCGGTATGTCGGAGGCGGCAGCCCCGAGGGTGGTTACGTTCTTCGAGTTGTGTACTCCTTCATCAACACTACAAAGTGGTTTTTGTTAAATTTCGTTATCTCTTATAGTTTTGGGGCATCCCCTGTATACCAAAACGTCCAAACCTCTACAATTTATTATACACTTTTAATTTCAACGGTGTAATACAGTCGTTGTGAGATTTGGGCGGGCCCGGTGAATGAAACTTGCCGCGGTTCGTGACATGATGTCATGCCTACGCCGAGGTCAGGTTTTAGTACCGATTAGAAATAATAAACACTATTTCGATATTAATAACCTCCGACCAACAACCAATAGCAGAGCGAATATATCGGCCAGCACCGATTTTTTAAGAATGGACTATAGGCCAAAGTCTATTAATATTTATTTTTTCTTTTCTATTCTTTACGACTTCCTCTAAGAGAAACTCTATTAAAGAGAAAAAACAATCGCCCCTGGAAAAATTGACAGAAATCTATTTTTAGGAAAAATGCAATAAAAATAATCAGTCAAAAAAATACGCATTTTTTTTAGAAATTTTTCATAGGAAAAATTTAACATTTTCGTGGCGCTTGAATTTTTTGTCTCTTGTGTAGCATTTCATCAGAAAACTTTGTTGCGTTTGAATTTTGGGGATTCAGATAACTGTATTAACCAGTACTTGCAAGTTGACAAATTTGTCACATGTAGAGAATGGCGAATATTTACTAATGTACACGGTAAACTGCCCTCAAAACATTATACAAGGCAAGGCGTTTCATGGAGTTTGATAAATTAACATTAAAACCAAGTACACAATTTTCAACCACTGCATTGTTTAAACTTTGATAAAACTAAGGTTATTTATGAATTCAAATTTAAGGGCAGTTAGTCCTACACTGATACTTTAAACTCTTATCGCTAATGCATAACAAGTTCTATAATTGACTCGAAGAGTATTTTAAGGTTTCTTGTATGTCAGCCAATAGGTTTTAAAACGGCTTGAAAATTTGGACTTCAGAACCTTCATAAGATTCTCCATTTTTTGCTTAAGGAGGTTTTATCCTGATATTCAGAACGTTACAAAGAAAAAATAGTTTTAAAGAAAGTTTTTAAATAGAGTTTTATAGCTACCTGGTATAGACAATAAAGAAAATTAAATTGTTACTTGGGCTACTTTTCGCTTCTCACCTGAAGCGTACAGGATCCTCAAAAAGAAATGCTTACAGTCTGGTAAAACGCTCTGTGGTTCTCTCGTGAAGAGGTTCACGGTATTTTACAAGGGAAATTCCAGATCAGCACGCGTAATATCCGAAGATTTCGCCTCGTTGGCTCTATCAGGAGTCTAGATAAGTATGCCCGAAATTTCAAGAAGACAGTCATTTTGGCAGAAATTGGTGAAACATGAAACTGAAGCTTGTGCATCACACATCTGATCATCATGATAAAATTCAGGCGGTACGTTACAAGTATATCAGGGTGACAATTTTCCCATAAACACAAAAATATTATTCTATCACTGTAAATCTATTAGTACCAACTGTGTGACAATCGTTTTTGATACTTCCTGTGCAAGCGTGTAATTAGTGTCCGGCGTCCTGCCAGGTGATGGGTATGAGAACTTCCCAGTTTGATGGACGAGGGTGCAATACAGTCTATTGTCTCCCACCCCTTCGAAAGCTTAACATTTTCTAAATTAAATTTCTGAGGGTCACGAAGTCAATGTTGTAGGTGACAAAACCGCCGGGCGAGACTAATGTATGAGAACTTCAGAGTGCAAATTATTACTGTTAAATGGAACCTCTCTCCAAAATTATTCTGGATAACCAGAACATGGGTGGTACACACGTTAAGCCTTTTATGGTCTTTATAGTCACTTTCCTTACTTGTGTGTCTTGTTGTACCATCATGTGGTGACTGTTACTGTGTTACTGTTTCTCACTAGCATTATATTATCACGAATTGATAATAAAATAATGGCCGAGATTATGGTACAATGCATAACTGAATTTATAGTTTGATAAATTACAGGCTGTACAAGAGACGGCTTATATTGCTACATTTAAAACACCGACGTACAAATATGACCACGCCAACACATTACAAATTAATTACGTATAATAATACACTGAAGATTAACCCATTTATCATTGCTATAAATTATATTACATACAATATAAATAAAGCCCGTATCGTGTCGTTGCTTGTATGCGTTTCGTGTCTATAAATTACGATTTGATTGACTTACTTAATTTTTACGTGCCCTAAAATTTTGCTTCCATAACTGCAACAACTTTCCATAAAAGGCTAAAATTCACTCGATTATATTCGTTTGATGCTTACTTGTGACGATTATTTGAATTTAATTCATAACTTTTACAAAAGACTATACTTTTTGCGATAGTACCTTGAACATTTCTTCTAAGTTGAAAATTTATGTAAACGTTTTGCAGGTTTTTTGTCAGAGTGAACAAGTCACGAGATGCCACTGCTTATGTGCTATAGTTAGAGTCCTCTGCAGAACTCGATGAACTCGATGAGGAAGTGGCTTGAGTGATTCTTCAGTTGCTGAAAAAGATCATATAAATTGTCCAACTTTATAATTCCAGAGAATTTTAAAGAAAAACATAAAACCAACCATAACTGCCTGTCTGCCTGTTTTTCTTGTTGTCAGACATCGCCATATTAATTTCAGCGCATTTTATGTGATGCATTTACGTTTTTATAATTAATATATAAAGCACGTATGAGGACAAGTTAGTCTTATCTTCAGAGTGAGATCCGCCGCCTACGCTGCATTATTTACACATTCAGAGAGGAACAAAACTCGGATATGACAGCCATGATATGTACGATTGTAATAACATTTCTTGATACAAAATGTAATGCGTATCAGATTCCTCATTAAAAATAAACATTTCTCGAGCTCATAATGAAACTAGACTGAGTTTTTATGAGCCTCGTACAAGACTACCTATAGTGCTTCTGTCTCAGGTCTTTAGATACGCTTGTCGCTCTGATTTTTCCACTTCTACCTGACGGTTGTTTAGATTTATACGCAGTTTGATGAGCCACACTTAATTATAATTTCTCTTTTTTATATATATTTGTTCGGGGAGGAATAGAGATATAACAAAAACGTAAAACAACTCGTGGTTTTTTAAGATTAATATGGTACCCCTGTAGCTAAGTCTTAATTGGGGTTGATAATGAAAAACTACATGTATTAATTATGGTAAAACCAGATTTTTATTTTTGCCTTTGAATTCTTCTCGTCTTCCTGTAAGTACATTTCTCATAAGATAGTAAACAAATTATGTATCAGAACTTCCATTGGTGTATGTTACGATTGACCTCTTTTATCTCCATATGTAGGTATCTTACCAACACCCTCTCGGTATAAGATTAGAATCTTCTAGGTCTCATGACATTCCTTCAGCCTTACAAGTTTTACATTGTCAAAACTGGGGAAATAGAAACCATCTAAACATATTCCTGTCGAAAACAATGTAGAACCATTCATTTCAAGATTTTCAGAATATATTTGAGGCAGTCTTCGGTCTGACGTCCAAAGAATTATAAATTCTACGCAGCTCCTTAAATCCAGCATCTCCACATTCGAACTATTATTTGGCTTTGAGAAATATTAATCCATAATACCATGAATCGTCTTCTTCTTCTAATAGCAAATATTTCTAGTTATAACCCTTGTCGTCCAGCGATCCATCAACCGATTTGGAAGTTGGATAATGTCTCACTTCCACGTGTCTCATCTTTTACAGTCTCCTGTCTCACTCCCTTCCATATATCTACTTCTCCTCGCCCCTGCTCAAATTCTGCAACTGCCGTTTGCTCTTTGTAGAGATTATGTATTATACCTCTGTTTCTGTTTCTGTTTCTGTTTCTGTTTCTGTTTCTGTTTCTGTTTCTGTTTCTGTTTCTGTTTCTGTTTCTGTTTCTGTTTCTGTTTCTGTTTCTGTTTCTGTTTCTGTTTCTGTTTCATCCCTACCTTTCTGAGTACTTCGAATCCCTTCTCCCATTTTATATTGTCGAAGGCTATTCCTAAATCTACAAATCCTATATGGGTGCTCTTTCGAATGGCCTCACGCGTTCCTCCATACTTCTTCCTATGTAATTTTGACACCTAACCCCACTTTTCCTTTTTAGCAAAGCGACCATGATGTTCCGTTTGCAATCTTCTGAAATGTCACCTATCTGGCATATGAACAACTAGCTACTTTAAATAAATAAATGACTTTTAAGGTTTTCCTCCTCAATTTTTAGATTTGAGCCACCTTGTATTTTGTCCTACAAACCAATTACTTTCTTCCAAATCCGACTTTCGGCAGCCGCTTGTTATTCAGTTGAAGTACCATTTTCTGTCGGCTTAAAATGTGCTTAAAATGTAGCAGCCATAAAAGTGCGATTTCGTACATGTACCATATTGCGTGATATATTTGACTTGCAAAATAGAAGCAACAGGTGAAAAGCGAGGGTGGACCGCTGTAATGTCTGTGCCAGGGGCACTTTTAATTCGGAGCCAACGATCAAAAATAAAATAAATCCAGATGTGCCCATACCATAATAAATTTACGCTCCAAGATGCAGTAATTAATAACTGCTGTAAATACTCGGTATGCATTCGGAAAGTATTGATTGATAGAGTGTTTTTTAAGTTTAAATTAAACGGGAATAATGCATGCAAGCAATTCATTAAAATCTCAGTTGGAGGTGGAAAATTATTCATTTGTAATTAGGTGCAGCACACTCATTCATTAGAGAAGGATAAGTACATTGAAAAAGACTTGGTCTGTATTGTAATTAGACGAGAGGTTTTTATTTTACCGAATAAGTTTCTGTTTTGAACAAAAGTTTGTTGTCTAACAATTTGCCGACAAACACCGTCGGCTAACAAATTTGCACAAACCAAAGAGTAAGGATTAAATATATTTTATTCCTATGAACACTGCAGTTTATACATATACCTATACACCTACGTGCTTCACTAAGGTAATATTTATGTTACATTTTATGACATTTCAACAATAGTTCCTTCAACCACCTGAAAATACAAAAGTAAGATCGCTCCCATTATTAGGGTTCGCAAGACTATTCGATACAATGTACTTGGGTAAATATATGTCATTATATTCAAAATTCTCATGGTTTCAAAGGGTAAGATTCAGAAAGAGTTTCTGGAAATATTGTATATAATAAAAGAATTTTTCTATACCTCTTGTCCCTGTTTTGGTTACAAACAAATCTTAAGAATTGTTCACTTTTACTGCAAATCCTATCTGCTTTAATCTCTTGATCTTGAAATTGGTCTGTCAAGTGGCAAATATTTATAAACGGACTTGCTTCCGGATATGATGAAATCAATTGAACTAGTACTGATTTGCCAATTCTATCAATCTTTCACCTTTTTATATATTCGATTATGTTTTTTGGGTTAACATAAAAACTTCCGTTTTAGGGTAATTGCTTAGGTTTAAAATTAAGGATACTGGCCAGTTCACAGCACAAAAAATTTGGATCCAATTCTATAATTCCCCCATATTTAACAAGAAAAAAATAGTAGCAGGAAGATAAATCCAGTTGGCTGGTTTTTACAAGTCTTGCTTTATTAAATACGTAGTTGAAACTGAAAAATGTGGAGTTTCGACTGTCCAGTTAGTATTATGTCATATCTCATGTTCTAACAGGTGGCCGAAGACGTCAGTAGCTAATTAGTGGATACCAGTTAAATATATTAAACCAAGTGTTCCATCTGCTTTCCTGAAAACATTAAGTTGGCTGAAATTTACAGTAACCTCTTGAAATACGCATTTTTGTAATCCTGCTCGATTTGTTACAATTTTCAACAGTAATTTGACGAGTACTTTTTATTTTGCCAGATAAATTTCTGTTTTGAACGAAATTTTGTTGCCAGGCAATTTGCCCAGGCCCCTAGACAAAGCTTATAGTTGCTTATCCATATCTCCGCCACTATACCCAAGCAAAATAAAAAGTTCGAGATTTTATACATATGAATTTTCATTTGCCGCAGTGAAAATTTTCTGAAGAATGTATACGTTCTTGTTCTTACCCTGGCCGTGTTTGGGAGGATTATATATCTGCCAGTAAACCATAAGAATGTTTTAACGAGATTAGATCTCATGCTTTCTTATTCTTTTTAAAATGATATTGAAGATCGCTGCACTTGTCAGGTAAGATTAAAAATTAATTTGAGACATATAAGACTGATGCCACATTATGTCAGATTAACGAAAATATGCTTTTATGAATTCTATATGGAAGGAACTTAAAGTAAGAAGGGATTGTAATCTTGAGCTTCCGAAGGGTTTTTTTAGTCAGATTATTCAGGATATTACACATTCGCTCTCGCACGACTTAAGAGGTTTTCTGTTTATAAAGTAGCTGTTGGTGTAATTATTATGGATTCTCGTTGCCTTCTTTACTATTTTTTGTTAAAAATAGAATGGCAAAATTGTTGTTAACAAGAGTCTTTTAAAATAGTCACCGCAACACCGTCTGTACGGTGATCGGAAGGGCGAAACCCTAAATCAAAATTAAAGCTAGTAAACAACCTGTATAATCACTGACCGTTATATATACTCGCATTTAAAATAGGCAATGATACAGTACATACACGCACGCACATGAAACCACCCCTGGATTTTATGGTGACGCATTTTAACCGTTGATCCCCTTGCACCACTTATAATGTGTATTATAAGTATGAACAAAAACCATATGGCCCCGACCTAAGATATACTTCCGTGTATATTCGAATAACCGGTCAATATTTATGTTAATATCTGTATTTCGGAAGTACGACCAGCAAAGGGTATGGAACATTAAAATTCAGTGTCTTTGTTATTACAAATTTTCTAACAAACATCACGGAATTGTCAACACCATCAACTTTATCACAAATACATTATTACTAGCAATTTTAGAGTGATTGAAACTAATTTTAATTGTGCTAGACATTTACAGAAAACTATTACACAATGTAAGTAAGATGGCAATAAATAAAATATCCAGTATAGAGACTTGTTTACTCCACTAAAACTTTTTACGATACCCTCTCAGAGTTTGGATATCCCACGGTGGTCTTTTTAGTATGAGACAGGTAGTCCTCCCACACTCCAGGAGACCTTTATGTTGGTGTATCATCAGGGTTGTGCACATAACCCTTTTCTTTAACATTACCCCTAAGCCGACGTGACTGCCGCATATGACTACTGAATGTAAAATTGTCATATTCAAAATCCTGAACTTGAATCCAACACGGTTTTTTTATAACTGGGCGGCGCGGCGTTGATTGACTGATGACTTCGTCGAGGCTCAAATGACACGTGGGAATTCTTATAATGATGTTCATACTTACCTGAATTGTCATTATTTATATATTATTATTATATTATATATTATTATTTATATATAAGACAACACTATCAGGCAGTGAAATAATAGAAAATTTTGTAAAACCACGTGCAGATATGTAATACAAAGGTGGATACTTTATATTTACATAATAATCATTTTCTGCCTACTTAATTTGCAGTCCGAGTTTTATTTCTATATTGGTATGTTTTCCTACATCTGCTTCCCGTTCAACTTGCAATAAACTGTGAAATATATTACATATGAAATGCAGGTCAGTGTATCAGGTGCAAAATTTTATTCATCCACTGTTGCAATCACTGATGATAATAGTAGAGCATTCTACAATATGTCCACGGATCGAGTTGCAAAGAGGAAAAACTTTTATTTCTTTTCATTTTACAAGAAAAATATATTCTTGATAAAAGTTTTTGCATGTCCCAAAACGGCCAATTCAGTTTTATCCTTTTCAAATTTTCTTTTACTTTAAGAGAAAATTCCAAAATATGTCGATTTAATTGAAAATTTAAATTGAAAAGTCCCAAAAAATAAGTTCGCGTTGTCATAGTAAAAATTGTTAACAAGACTTTTGTTTACTAAATTTTAATTTCATAAACTTAACAACAAAAATAATATAACCAATAACTATTCTATTCAATCCATTCGCCACCTTTTTCAACGCACAATTCTACTCTTCGACGCAATTCCCTATAACTTCTTCGAATTTCTTCGAGAGTTAAAGACGTCACAGCGTCTCTAATCCTCCCGTTTAAATTCTCTACGTTCGGAGGAAGATTATTTGCATAAACTATTTGTTTCAAACGGTCCCAAAAATAAAAATCAGCCATAGTCAAATCAGGGCTCCTTGGTGGCCATAACACTGGACCATTTCGGCCGATCCAATTCTGTCCAAATTACTGATTTAACCATTCTAAATAATCCGAGCATAATGGGCCGTACAACCATCTTGTTGAAAATAACATCTTGCGAGGTAATTAATCGGTAAATCGTCCAACCTTTCAACAAGAAAATTTTGCAGCATATCCAAGTACGTATGCTGATTGACAGTATCATCAAAAAAGTATGGTCCAATGATACCATAGTAAGAAATTGCACACCACACATTAGCTTTTGCCGAATATTATCGATTACAAGGGATTCGGAAATTCGGATTGTAATCGCTCCAATATCTCACATGTTGAGATGCAACAGTGCCATTAGTAGAAAACGTGGCCTCATCAGAGAAAATCATATTTCGGTGAAAGTATTCATTATCCATGATTTGAGCGCCCATCCACAGACAAGAATCCAAACTTTTCGCAGGATCTCCGGGTTCTAACGCGTGATTGAAAATGGGCTTGTAGGGATGGAACTTCCGTTGTTTCGAAATCTTTTGAATGAACGATTTACTAATTCCCAAGTGGAGCGATCTTCACCGCAAAGAAATTTTTGGATAGTTCAGTACTGAGTCCATTACAAGAAGACTGGCGGCGTCATCTTCATCGCGTACTATCTTCGTTTTATTTACATCCAGTATGGAGCCAATTGATAGGAATTTTTTTACCAATTTTCGTGCACCTACATTTGAGATGTAAATATCCGGAAACATTCTTCGACAACTCTACGGATCGCTTCACCTTTGCCAAAGCACTGAATTACTTAAATTCGATGGCCTTTCGACAACATTTTCAACGATTAGGGCAGATTTTCCTAACTGACAGTCAATGAAAATAAATAAATAACGCCAATTGCTATGACAACACGAATTTATTTTCAACTAAATCGAACCATTTTCGAATTTTCTCTGAAACTAAAAGAAAATTTGAAAAGGTTAAAACTGAATTGGCAGTTTTGGAACATGCAACAACTTTTATCAAGAATACATTTTTCTTGTAAAATGAAAAATAAAAAAGTTTTTCCTCTTTGCAACTTGATCCGTGGATCATCATCCGATGTTGCTTTCAATTCCTAAATACAGGGTGTTTCAAAACAACATACAGATATTTCTAGATACGATAGAGTATGCAAAAACAAAAATTTTTTGTCAATAAACTTATGTCCTCTTGGGTTTCGTTAAGGTTCCAGGAGACTAGAAACATTTTTCGCTCGCAGCTCGCAATTTCCTAGACGAAATGTATCCAGGGCGTTGGTTTAGTCGGGGTGGACCTGTGGGCTGGTCTTCACGCTCTCCGATTTCAACCCCGTAGATTTGTTTCTATGTTGAAGACCTTGCAGCAAGAATAACAGTCATTTCTCTTCTGCAAATGTCTCAACCACTCTTCCCCGCTTCCGCTTTCTTTCAGGATCCCTCTATTCTTGCCTGTTTTCTGCTCTTATTCCAACTGCACGACTGCACCTCTCCAACACGTGTTCCCACGTCACCTCTTCCACGACGTTGCACATCCTATATTTCCTTCTATATCTGCACTCTCTTTTGTTTTGCTCTTTGCTTTGCTCCTGTATTTTCCCTGCCATGTTTCATCCCATCAGTCTTCAGTTCCACTTTTGCACCGCATATCCTCTCTCCTGGTAGAATGTTCCTCCGTTTTCGCCTCAGTTCAGTTTCTCGCTTCCTCCCCTCCTTATCTGTTCCCAACACTGTCTTTCTAGTTCGTTAATACCTCGGCCTTTTAACTTTTCCTCATACTTCTCAGTTCTCAGTTTATCCCTTTGTTTCATCGCTCACCATGTACCCCGGGGTTATATAGTCTAAGCCTATGTTTTTTTTCCGCGGAGCTTCTCTACCTTCTCTCTCTCCTTCCACCTCCAAATCTCGACTGCATACAGCGCTACGCCGCTCACCAATGCATCGAATATCTTTATCCTTATATTCCAGATTCCTCCATAATTCCTGTTTCCTATTCCCTATACTTGTTTCATCACTATTGTCGCCTTTCTCGCTACTTCTTTAACATGTTTTTGTTTTCCACCATTCTTTTGAAACGTAAGTCCTCCTCTAGATCTTCCCCCTTCCATTTCCATCTCTCTACTCGCCTTCCTTCATCCCCTTTGCGGAACCTCATTAAGTATTTTTGTTTTCTTTGTATTTAACGCTAACTGTTCAAATATCTTTCCATCCTTCTGAACATTTCTTTAATTATCTTTCTTCCTTCGCCAAAAGGATTATAATTCGCATAAGCCAACGTCCAATACTTATTTCTTCCCAGCACTATTCCTACTACTTGTCCCTTTCTCATGACCTTCAAGTCTGATAAGGGGCATCCCTGTGTCTGACTCCTGTATCGGTCTAAAATATCCCGCTCACTTCTCCTCCAACTCTTACCCTGTTTCTTGTTTCCCTAAAGATCACTTGTATCCCCCCTTAATTTATTGTTTATTCTACTTCTCTCCATAACATCTCAAATAATTTCTTTCTGTTTACGGTGTCGAAAGCTGCCTACAGATCTGCGAACCATGCTACTATTTTCCCTCCTTGATTCCATATCGTCAGTCTTCGTCACGCTATTAAATTCTTAGCAAAAACGAAAAATCCTATAATTCTGTAATTTAAATTCCGTGAACGTAAATACGATTAATTTAATAAAATGAATCAAAATGTGAGACACTGGAATTAGGGTCCTACGATTAGCAATAATTAAGTTATGATAAACCCAGAGAAAATTTGGGTACCTACATAAAAGTAACACTGATCACAAGATCGCTTTACCTAGTCATTAACCATTTTTATGAGAGTATAAAATTACACTGATTAGAAAGAGATTCGTAAAATAAAGCAAAACTTGCGGATCGAAATTAAAACGTTGCGTCTGCTTTACGAGTTGTACACGGTCAGCAACGCAATATACAAACTAATTACAACCAGACGCAATAAATATCAGCGGCTCGTAGTATCAATCAGAGATAACGAATAGTCAATTACTAACACTTTACAAGTTGCGCGTGTAGATATCCTACCAATGAATTAACCAAACTAGCGAGAAGGTAAGGGCGCCCGCATCTTGAGAATCACCTGAATACCCAAGCATACTTAATAAGGATTCCGGCGTGATAGTTTGCAGATAAGTCAAAAATATGGCTGAGAAGAGTACACTCCAAACAAAATGTTAGTTCAAAATGTTTTCTAGTATGTTCTCTACTCTAGTAAAATATTGTTGATCATAAAATTAGTAGTTCTTTCTCCAATAATTTATACACACCTTGTATACGAAACTTTCTGCTAAACGCAGATGTACCCACATGGTCACAGTATACATGAAAAAATTATGAATTCTTCACATCGTATCGCAATCATCGATTCAACACACAAAGCTTTTGTAACGAAGTGTATTTCTACCACGCGTCTCGAAGTAATGATATTTTTAAGATAATTCTAGCAAGGCGAGCATCTGCTATTTGCTACCTTGACTTACAGGTACCCACATGCTCATGTTAATCGTGCAATAGGTTCCCGTCGTCAACACTAAGACTAGGTTACTATGTCTGCGGGTCCGTCTGCAACTCACGTATTCTTTTTATGCTGCAAGAGGCACCAGTGAACTATAAATACCTGATGTCTACCAGCAGATACAACAACTTATAATATATAAATAGATGTGCCAATTAAATATTATTACGGTTTATCGAGTCATCTGCTGTAATGTAAGGAGATTTCAGTGCCTGTATGGTATATGCAGATATTTAAAGCGAAATCGTTATCTACTGACGCACATCCTCCATTAATATTACCTATCGTAGTCATCGATAAAGAGTAAAAAGAATAAAACTGATTCATTATTCATATTTGAATATTTTAAACTGTATTAATAACATAATTGATGTGATTATATCGATTAGCATCAAGTAATTACATAATCACCGAAGTGGTAGAAGGAAATGTATGTCCGAATTCAATGAAATATGAGTTACTCGCTTACCCAGCATTACTAACCCTAGGGAGTATATTGCGTTAATGAGTCTAAGAAACTGTAATTTAAAAAGGTATTTTAACCTCATGTTAAAACCATTCCCTCTGAGAAAGTGACTACTTACATAAATTTGTGACATTAGTATTTACACCTCGGACAATCTTAAATTTACAACGCAGAGAAATGTGCTTAGTTGCTAAATTAGTTACACGTCAATTATTATGATGCCCCAGTTGGATACGTAAGTAGGTCATCCATAAACAGTGTGTATGGACGCCACAAATGTACTCAGTCTCAGAAGCATTTGGCATTTGCAACCGTGGAGGCAAAGAACCATATTATCAGTGCTCAGACGAAGATTAAATTTTTTGTGAAAATGTCTCGAGAGAGTCATATTTTATGTCCCTATTTGTCTTACCCCAAAGTTTAAATGTTTAATTGTTTATATTTTACAGTATGAAAGAATGCCAATATACATACAACCAGTTGTCCTATTCGTATTGCACATTGATACTAGTCTTTCATAGAATAGGAAATCGAGTGCGTTTGGAAGAAACGGATATCGCAAATGAAACTAAAAAAATAAAAACGTTTTTCCTGTGTCTACAGACGTATGTTCAACAAGTTGATTCTCATGGTCAAGAAGAAAAATTCTTCTAATGGCATAGTTTCTTTTCTCTTGTGCTTGTGATGGCATAATTGATTTTACAATCACCCAAATTTGCGGCAGTTTGTGATACTTTAAGCAAAATGAACTCTGTTTGATGGACAATAAATCGATCCCCAAACATGAAGAAAAATACTTGTGGTAGCATAAATAGTTTCGTTTCTCTTAAGCTAAACTAAAAAACTAAACTAAAAACTAAAAATGTTTTCCTATGTTTACAGACGTATGTTCAAAAAATTGATACTCATGGTCAAGAAGAAAAATTCTTGTAATGGCATAGTTTCTTTTCTCTTATGCTTGTGATGGCATAATTGATTTTACAATCACACAAAATTGCGACAGTTTGTGATACTTGAAGCGAAGTGAACTATGGACAATAAATCGGTCCCCAAACATGAAGAAACATGCTTGTAGTATCAAAAATAGTTTCGTTTCTCTTAAGCTTGTGGTGGCATAATTGAGTCCAAAATCGCACTAGCTTGTGGCTGTTTGGGATGCATAGTAACAAATAAATCGGCCTATTACTCAGGAAGAAAAGTGCTCCGGGTAGTATAAAAGGTTTACGCTTATGATGGCATTATTGAGTTTACAATCACACAAACTTATGACAGTTTGTGATCCGCAAAGTTTTTAAGGACAACAATTTCTTTTTCATAATATTCTTTGAAATTCATTGTCGATATAAAAAGGTTGGGCTATTACAAATTTCAAATAAGAACAATTGCTAATATTCTTGTATTCTTTACAAGAATATTAAAATAGGTACGAACTAAGAGAAGAACCAGAAATATCGCTAGAAGAAACACAGCATGGATTTAGAAAAGGACGAAGTACGCAAGATTTGATATTTATAATAAGACAACTAGCAGAAAAGATGCTGAGAAAGGGAAAAGAAATGCGTATCTGTTTTATTGACCTGAAGAAAGCTTTTGACAGAGTAGTGAGAAAGGACGTTTGGGAAAGCTTACAAAGGAGGGGAATTGAAAAAGGTATGATAGAAATGATCAAAGCTCCATATAGAAATAACAGGAACGTAGTAAGATCCCACAATAATGAATCTGCTGTATTTGAGTCGAAGATAGGTTTGAAACAGGGTTGTGTATTGAGCCCCCTATTGTTCTCTATAATTATAGATGATGCCATAAAGAGAAGTAAATCAAAAGGAAGTAAAATGGAAGTAGAAAACTGGAAGATGAAAAAATAGCACTACAGGAATTAATATTCGATGATGACATGATATTGATAGCAGACTCGGTAGAAAAACTACAAAATAATCTAGAAATTTACAACGAAGAACTGAAGAAAATAACTATGGAAATAAATACTGATAAAACAAAGTCAATGATATTAGCAATCAAGGAGAAAAATAATAATATAGTATTAGAAGAAACAGTATTGGAACAAGTTAAAAGTTATAATTATTTAGGTACAGTTATCGAAGACAACGGTAAAATATATAAAGAAATAAACGAGAGAATAGAAAAGGCTGAAAGAATCTATAACATGTTGCGAATGACATTTCTAGGAAAAAAAGAGATTCTTAAATGATAAAGACACAGGTTTATAAAAAAGTAGTAAGACCCCACGCTCACATATTATATGGCTGCGCGTCTTGGACAGTCTCAGAGAAAGATAAAAGTAAAATTACAGCTACAGAAATGAGATTTCTAAGGAAAATAGAGGGAATCACAAGAAGAGACAGAATAAGTTATATAGTTATGGACCGGCCGGACATGAAACCAGTTACAAAAGTAATAGAGGAGAGACAACTGGGATGGCTGGGACACCTCCATAGAATGAGTGAAGACAGGGTTGCAAAACAAATGTATGAAGTTAGAGTGCAAGGAAAAAATAAAGTAGGTATAGGAAGCTCAAGATTGAAGTGGGAAGAACAAGTGCGCCACGCAGCAGAAAAGAGGGGAATCAACTGGAGCGAAGCTAGGCAGACAGCCCAAGACAGGAAGATTTTTAAAGGGAAGATATGTGAATGAATGTGAAAATGTATCATGTAATTTGTTATCACCCAACACCTAACGGTACAAGGGTTTTTAGATTAAATAAGAAATAAAACAATTGCTATTAATAATATGTAGATTCAAAATAGAAATAATTAATAGAATATTTAACAATAAAATAGTACAAATTACTTATAATAGCATATACGGTACCAAATAGTTCATTTTTCTACCTGATGCGGTTGAGGAACTGTGGATTACTTTCGGGACACCCTGTATAGGTATATAGGTATCGGTACCTATACCTTCTAAATAAAGCTTTTAATGGAGCTAGCAGTATAATTTTGAGCTACTTCTAATGCTTTCGGGCATCCTTCTGCCATCTAAAAAAAGTTCGCAGTCTGATGCACCGTTGGAGTCTCCAGACCTCCATCGTTTATATCACTAGTATATTGCGTGAAATGAGGACGACCTAAACGCGGCTTTAAGTTTTACAGCAGACGTATAAAAAATCTCACGCAGAAAGTTACAAAAAACATTCATTATGTCTATTGTAAATAAAAATGCATCGTAAAAATACTTTTATATAGCAACAGTTATAATTCACAATACGAGACGGATCTAGATAAAGTTTTCCCCCTTTTATACATGACATAAAAATTAAATACTGCATCAATTCACTCCCACATAAAAGAGACTCTGAAAAGTTTATATCAGATTAAAGTGCTACAAAAGAGAAAGGGTTTATTGTACTGCTTTTAGTGTTGATTTTCGGTAGCGTTCTTTTGCTACAAGAACGTTACGTATTCCTGCAGTTACATGAGGTCTCTCATAATTCGACCTCGACCATGAAATGCGAAGAGACTAAATATAAGTACATATTCCTATGTAATAATTTTTGAACCTTATAAGATATGGCAACCAAATTTCTCCTGCACTTTTAGGCTATCTTCCTATATGCGTACTTTATAAAACTGGATACAAGAAAATTGATAATCCATGCCCCTCATAGTTTTTTTAGGTACGGCGTTTGATGAAAATCATCTCGTAAATTTTTTAGAAAGCTTGTTCAGAATGAAATTGGCTATGCCAAAATCGCATTTAATATCCGATAAGCTATACCAAAATTTTTTGCACCAATATCAACGACCCCTTAATTTGAGCTGCACGAGTCCGATACGGGATCGACTTAAACTAATAGTGTTTGCATTGGCTCAGCAAAATTACTTAATTATGTATGTATAGCAATATGAAAAAATGTAGATTAAGATGATTCAAGAATCAGAGAAGTACGATATACTTTTGATATCACAATAAGTCACGACTCCCAAGAGTTGGCGCCTTCAGCTACACATAAACTAAAACTGCGTTCACATGAGTGACTTCGAACGGCCAAATTCATGAGAATTTTTTTTGACTACTCTGAATATATCTAATAATAATTAAAATTAATTATATGAGGAGTCGGTTAATACAGCCGGTTGATGTGATAAAGTAAGTTTTTTCTTGTTCGATATAGCATCAAGACCGTTCGCGCAAACACTCTCTGTCGAAGTAGGCTTCATATTGCGGTTTGAACAAAGTTACGCGCTGTGTGGTGTTCCCACAGTATTTTTACGTGACATATGCTTTACTCGTTACTGGCTTGCGAGGAAATATTTATTTATATTGTGTAACATGACCATTGGTTGGATATATATTATCTTAAATGTCTTGTGTGTAGCTAGTAAATTTTTGTTTTATGTACAGCAGGTACCTGATGTTGCGGTTAGTTGTGTGGGTAATTACTACCTTATACAATGCCAACATTATTAACGATTTCATTGCGTGCAGCTATTATATTTCTATAGTAACTATGTATTTGCGGCTATCCATATGTGTTTAATGCAGACAAGCTTGATTTTATCAATAATTTGTGCTGTCATTGCGGCAACGTTTCCTCTTTGAAATGTGCGAAAACCACCCCGTTCACTGGTTATATTTCAAACCCGAAGGGTGTAGGGCTAACCATTTATATATCAGCAGAAAATTGCATATATTTTCTGGTGTTATAGCCTACAAGAAGCAACAGATCAAAATACTGAAAACCTCTATGATTTTCGTGTTCGATTTTCACAATTTTATTTGAATGTTAGTATGGAACTACCATTCTCCTGTTATCGTATCTATAATACAATGTGTAATCTTTCAATAACATTTCCCAGCGACTCTGTGTCCTAGGAAGGATTTGCTGGCACAAGTATTTACTAAAGGGATTATCGTTACCTAACCGCACATTAGACATGACAATATATTATTTAAATGCGCTTAACCGTTCAAGTCCAGCGTACCGTGGCTCCTCTACCTTCATCCGATCAAACTTGAATTGCGTCAAAGTAGATTCTACAACAGTAGTCTAATGCGATATCTATACTAATTCTTTAATACTATTAAGTTATTGTGCACCTTAAAATTTTGTAAAGAATACATAGAAAGAGAAGAAAATGTGGACTTTGCAGGCTTACCTATTCCATATACAAGCTGTAGATAGGTAAGTACCAAATAGGTATAATATGGATCGATTCAAAAGAACATTAATACAACTTACACTGATAGGTACACCCTGAAAAAAAACTTTCTAGTACAAAGAAAAATCACTCTTCAACAACCTGAGCAAGAGCTGAATTAAAGTTTTCAATATTATTTTACAACAACGCCAGTTCATACGAGGAGAATTTGCGATTTTATAACTTCCTTATAAGTTCAATAATTTTGCAGTACCTTTCTAACGTTATAGGTAGTGCCCTTCATTGATTTTAAACAATTGATCGATTATTCAAGGTAAAATGACATCGTATATGGATAAAATAACATACATATATCTTCTATTCAACCGGTCATCCCAGAACCATGCAGTCGGCTTCAGAACAAGATTTGGCAGTTCCTCAAAAGAAAATATTGCACCATTCAAACGAAAATATTGCCTATTCAAAAACATTTTGTTCTAAGTGCCCCAGTTGATGTCGCGTCACTTGTTTAGAAAGAAAAACTTGAGAGTAGTGCAGATAAAAGAATGCAAAAAAGCGACACTTAAGTTTGTACCAACCAACGGAGCCAAAGCGAAAAGTGGATGACATAGAAGGGTTACAAAAACTCCATTTAAAGAGAATACAGAAAAAAATGTTAAATAATGTAAGTAATTTTACGAAGCCGTAGAAGGGTCACATACAAACTTTGCTTTGCATTTTCCACAAAAAGGTAGAAATTTCGACTAAAATGTGGAAATTTCGACAAAAAAGTGGAAATTTTCACAAAAAAGTAGAAATTTCGACAAAAATGTGAAAATTTCGACAAAAAAGTGGAAATTTCCATAAAATGATGGGTGTGCAAGAATACATGATTTAATAGGTTAACAGAGAACGCAGTGGGAGTTAGCTCCAGCGTCAGATTCGAGATTCGAAATCTTACAGTGGACCAAACAAATACCAAATGGAAATTTTTGAAACATATTAAATATTGATCAAAAACTGTACCTCATTAATAAGTCCGTAAATATTCCTCTAACTAGCGGCTAAAGGGGTGAATCGGTAAATACAGGGTGTTTCAAAACAATATACTCGTAGGTACACATTTTTGTCGAAATTTCTACTTTTTTGTGGAAATTTCCACTTTTTTGTCGAAATTTCCACATTTTTGTCGAAATTTCCAAATATTTGTCGATATTTCTACCTTTTTATGAAAAATGCAGAGCAAAGTTTGTATGTGACCATTCTACGGCTTCGTATAATTTTGTCCATATATGGACAAAATTACTTTTCGCTGTCCCTCTCTACACTGATTTCCTTTTCTAATATATCTACTTGTTCTTGTCCTGCTTATAAGATTTCCAAATATTCCTCCCAACTATCTGCATTTTCCTCTTTCTCTCAATTTTCTCCTAATTATTTTATACGCTTCCTCAGTTTTTCCTACTTCGAACTTACCTTTCACTTCCTTGCATTTATTAACAATCCATTGGTCTTTCGTTTTCCTTCATTTCTGAATAATTGACCGCCCTATATCTTTGTTTCCCTCCTTCATCCAGTCTATTTTTATATTCTTGCCTCTCATCTATTAGAGTCACAATACTTTGTTATCCAAGGTTTTTCTATTTCCATTTTGTTTTTGACCCATTTATCTTGAATTGAATTGATTCTAATTGAAATGAATCTGCATGAATTTGATTGGATTAATATGAACAAAAATACATTAACTGAGCTAGAATTAATTTTATACTGAATTGAATTGAATTGAATTCTATTGAATTCAATAGAACTGTTTGTTTTGAATTTAATTTAATGAATTGGCTAGAATTGAATTGTACACTATTTTCTTAAGTTAACCCACGTATTACTAAATTTCACCTAAGTAAATGAATGAATAATGAAATAACGTCCAATCTATCCTTTTAACATTATTCGTCTAATTAAAAAAAACGTTCCAACTCAGCCATTTGAGGTGTGGCCAGAGTAATAAATGGCTAAATCTTCAGACATAATCATTTTATTCAAATGTAATGTTTGCTAGTACTTGAAGCTGTCGGCTTAGGTAAAACCGGAAAAAGGGTTTTTACCATTATGACAAGAAATCCCGTAGACTGTGACAAGTCTTATTTAACATAATCCTTCCCTTCACATTCTCAGGGATGAAAAAAATATGTTGTCAGCCAACGCATAATGCATTTCTCATGCTTGTGTGGCTTCTGAATGATATTTTTGGTATGAATAAGTGAAAGGGCTTAATACTTTTACTCAATGGTTCAGTATGAAACTGCTTGGTCATCTACTATGCTCATGTTGACAATGTATTCGCATGGGTTATCAAAGGGATGCCGACGGCACGAGTTCAGACTGAAACATCTGAGTAGGAAATTAGTAAAGTTATTGAAGAATTCACGTACGAATTATCATAATTTAACACGTAGGAGAAGTGGCTGCCCTTAGAAATAAAATTATTTCAAATTATTTTCTCAAATTGCATTTTTAGCTTTACCTACAAGTATCCATCACCCTTTGATGCCTTTATGCATGCCATAAAGCAGTTTATTAAAAACTTTTATCTTTAATTATTACCTACATCTTCCAACTTATAATTACTATTATAAGCAAGATAAACAATTCCAACGTTTATCATCTTTGCCATGTGTTGCATTTCCTGTGAGAGTGCCATAACTGCACATTTTTTGCCGCGTTTAACTGGGAGGGCAAATCAAACCAACCTATTTTATAAATGGGCGTTTAATTTGTATTGTATTTCATTTGGCACGCGTACTTTTGCAAAACTTAGGCTTAGAATCAGGCAGGTGACGCAAAGAAATGCAATACTTTAATAACGGGATAGAAGTAGGGCGCAGATGGTTAAACAGAAATGGGTCAGATGATGAATAGATGAGTTAGATATTACCCTCTACGGAAAACGTGCTAGAAGTACAGTTATAAGGAAGCTGTTAATAAATTCCCTACAGAATTTGAGACACGTTTTACATATTTAAAATATTTAATAATTTTTTAAATTTACTAAACATTTTTTTAATCTTGCTTGTAACTACTGTAGTATATAATGCTGTGAATTTGTCTATATGACGTAGCAACTGATTGCCTCTTGAGTTGTTTCTCTGTGGTAACCACAGAAATAGAGAGAAAACAGTATTAAGTAAATTTGTGCAAACACCGCCTGTTGGTTCTGTTATATACACCTGAGTAGTGAATTTCTAGCCTTTATCATCAGGCTGCTCCTTGCAGAGATTAAAGAACCTACCTGGTGTTTGCGAGATGTTATTATCTGTAACTATTATGTGTAATGCTTCTGCACAACTTAGTTTTGAAGTATCATATTTCGTTTACGAAACAACAAGTAGAAGTAGATAATACCCAGTAATTTACTTCTTGTTAAATCTCTTGTACATGTATTGTGTGTCGGCGATGTTTACAAGTAACAACTCTAGCGAGAAAACTGGGTGAATCGGCTCTCTTAAGATAAAGTAATACATTATTATTCAGTGCAAATGCTAATGCACTCAAGATTTCGTTTTTTTGTTCTTCGAAAAACTGGGCTTTGTGCAGTTTTTACCTTAAAATTAAGTTCCAGTACTCATATCATGTCGCGCTGGTGCAGACATTCTAAACAACCACCTATTTGGTTTTCACGTATTCTAAAAAGCACAAAGTACGTCCAATTTACATCAGACTATTTTTAACTCACAATTTTCATTAAGAAAATATGAAATCTTCAGATTCCACTAGGGTAATTTTTGTCTCACTTCTTCAGTCTAAGCCATATTCTATCTTTACTATTCGAAGAGCCCTTTACGAAAAGCATAAGATACTCTTTCACAAAACTTCCTGGGGAAATTCCATGACAATTTTTATTTAAATACTGGGTCAATTCCACATAGAATCACTCTCTTCTGAGGGTCGATGCTCTGAACCACCATCAGGACCACCACCAGCAAGATCAAGACAGCCCAGCCACCAGGACATCCGGACACCATCAGCACCAGCCGGGACTTGGACTTCACCGCCAACTCCAGGATATCTCGCAGTCCGGCGCCTGCCTACCAGCTGGGACTTGGACCTCATCACCGACTGCAGGGACCACCGACGAGCCAACTCCACTGGTTCATCCACGCCATCCTCGAGGACAACACCGCCACTGGAAGCCACCGCCTTCCAGCCACTCACCCCAGGGTGGACCACACTCCGCCGCCGCCTACACGTCTCCCTCGAGGACCCCTATCAACCAGCCCCTCCCAGGAGGCACTTGCTGCAGCTATACCCCGTAGCTAACCACATCACCGGTCCTGAGGCAACTTCGAGGACAACGCTGTTGTTGGAAGCCGTCACCTTCCAGCCACTCGCCCTTAAGGTGGACTACGCTTCGCCGCCGCCTCCACTTCTCCTTCGAGGACCTCTATCAATCAGCCCCTCTCCCAAGAAGAACCTGCTGCAGCTATACCCGTAGCTAACCACATCACCGGTCCCGAACCATCTTCGAGGAGAACACCACTGCTGGAAGCCGCCGCCTTCCAACCACTCACATCAGGGTGGCACTCTCTCTACAGTCTTCGCTTCCATGTTATTGCGAAGACTATGAAAACCCATAGCCCAGGAGATGAACCTCCGCGAACACGAAACCGCACATTTTATATAATACACACATCCTATTGTATATATTTTCTCCAAATAAATATATTTGAAACTGTCTCAGAGATTTTATTGTAAGGAGTCACACAGCCGTTAAAAGAACAATACCAAAAATCAAAGAGTCTCAGTTGCAATTCCCCCTGCACACACACATTCAAAAACTGGTGGTTGTAACAAATTATAAATTGCAACTTCCTCAGGTTCATCGAAATTTAGAACTTTTTTGGCAAAGTGAATCCGTTGCTATAAGGGTTATGTCTGTGTGTAGTTTTTCCAAATTATAAACCTCGCTGTCAGGTCGTGAAGGTGGAATAAATAAATATTCCGAAAGCTATGTGAAAAGGATATAAATATTTGGCAATTTCGATTTTGGGTTTATTTTAAAATAGAGAGAAATTTAGATAATATAATTGCAATAATAACAATAAAAATAGGTAGGTAGCAGAGAGCATATTTATGTTATTATAATTACTACAAATTTTGAATGTCCGTTCTATAATTGAGAGAATTTTGTCTTTTTTTATTTGCATCATTTTTAAAAGTTGCGGAAATTTTAAATTCTCTTCTTGTTCCGAAATTCTGGTGTTATTAAAATCGAAATTGCAATTTGTATTTCTGATATGTCCACTTATGGCTGAATTGCTATTTTTATGCTTATGTATACTGTTTTAACCTTATTATTAAGTTGCTTTTTGATTGCCCAATATATGTTTTGTCACAGTTGTTACATTTAACTTTATAAACTGTGGATTTTTCTAAATTTAGGAATAGGCGTTCTAAATGCAAATTATTAGGTTATTGTGTGCTATTTGAAAATTGCATTTTATTAATTTATTTAATTATTTATTTATTTAATATATTAATAGTAATATATGATATATGTTAAAAGTTTTTCAATATTGCATGTTTCGAATGTGCATGGAAAACCGTAGACCACTGGTTTCGTCCTTTTGGGACTCATCAGTACGGTGCCTTGCCCTACACACTCGAACTATGCAATATTGCTTGCTTTATATAAACTTACACGCTTGGTGTAAGTATTAGCAAGAGCTAATTATTTGGAGAATTATGGGGCGGTTATGAGTGGTACTGGACCGTTCGAACAACTACTCCTCGGGCAAATACCCCGCCAGGCATTGAATTATAGAACTAAATCCAGATTTTTATGTACTACGAGATCCATACTGAATGCTACCCCAAACATATCGTTGGGCTTGGAACATCCTTAGATCTCTACGTACTTCCTGCTCCCAGCAGTAGGTTATGTATGTTAAAAGTTTTTCAATATTGCATGTTTCGAATGTGCATGGAAGGATGTGCATGGAAGGATGTTCCAAGCCCAACGATATGTTTGGGGTAGCATTCAGTATGGATCTCGTAGTACAAAAAAATCTGGATTTAGTTCTATAATTCAATGCCTGGCGGGGTATTTGCCCGAGGAGTAGTTGTTCGAACGGTCTAGTACCACTCATAACCGCCCCATAATTCGGCAAATAATTAGCTCTTGCTAATACTTACACCAAGCGTGTAAGTATATATGAAGCAAGCAATATTGCATAGTTCGAGTGTGTAGGGCAAGGCACCGTACTGATGAGTCCCAAAAGGACGAAACCAGTGGTCTACGGTTTTCCATGCACATTCGAAACATGCAATATTGAAAAACTTTTAACATACATAACCTACTGCTGGGAGCAGGAAGTACGTAGAGATCTAAGGATGTTCCAAGCCCAACGATATGTTTGGGGTAGCATTCAGTATGGATCTCGTAGTACATAAAAATCTGGATTTAGTTCTATAATTCAATGCCTGGCGGGGTATTTGCCCGAGGAGTAGTTGTTCGAACGGTCTAGTACCACTCATAACCGCCCCATAATTCGGCAAATAATTAGCTCTTGCTAATACTTACACCAAGCGTGTAAGTATATATGAAGCAAGCAATATTGCATAGTTCGAGTGTGTAGGGCAAGGCACCGTACTGATGAGTCCCAAAAGGACGAAACCAGTGGTCTACGGTTTTCCATGCACATTCGAAACATGCAATATTGAAAAACTTTTAACATACATAACCTACTGCTGGGAGCAGGAAGTACGTAGAGATCTAAGGATATTCCAAGCCCAACGATATGTTTGGGGTAGCATTCAGTATGGGATCTCGTAGTACATAAAAATCTGGATTTAGTTCTATAATTCAATGCCTGGCGGGGTATTTGCCCGAGGAGTAGTTGTTCGAACGGTCCAGTACCACTCATATATGATATATGTTTATATAATTTCATATTAACTTTATCAACATAAGAGGGAAACAACAGTGCAAATAAACAAAACATAAAAATCGAAAGTCTGCCTCCCCCCAAATTACATAAAATTGGTACATATACAGTACCTCAGGATAGAATTACAAAACGAACAAAAAAAGAAATATTTTTAACTTCTCTTATTTTTATTGTAATTTTATTAAAATTAATACACACATCGAAATTTCTATTTTAAACGGGCATATTATCCAAAGTCAAAAAAATGCCAAATTTATATATTGTTTTCACATGCATAGTTACGTCCTGGGCAAGGGCCCTATAAACGGGGCCGAAACGTCGATTTTACGAAGTATTTGATATTTTTATTGTGATGATGGTAATTCACAAAATTAAATAATTATCTAAAGAATTTTACTCCTCAACCGACATTGAATTATAGAACTCTTGTTATATGAAATATCACAGAATGCTAGTTCCCATACACCGCATGATCTCACCAATATAAGCAATATCTGTATAACAAAATTCGTTATCGAACTGATGTACATAATCTCAACATACGTAGAAAATCTCTTATTACTCCGCCTTTGCATAAGTCTGCATTGTTTGAAAGATCTTTCTCCTACAATATTAGTAATGTTTATAACAAACTGTCAAGAGAAACCAGGTCTCTTACCATACTTAAGTTTCGCAAAAAGGTAAAGCAGATCCTTCTAACTGGGCAATGAACAATTGCCTCTATTTGCTTTTTTTTCTTTTTCTCTTGCTTTTTTCTACTTTTCTTTGCCCTTTACTTTCGCCTTTTTCTAGTTCTTCTTTCCTATTCTACCGCATTAATTAGTTTTTCGTAGTCCTATAGCCAGATACACTTGTTCTTGCTTCTTTTAATTGTTATATTATATTGGGGTTAAGTGGAAGAACAGCATGTGCTAAACTTCGCCCTTTGTGGCATTGAAAATGTTTTTTCTCTGTTTTTCTGTATTGTAATGTCACAATAAAGACGTTTAATGTTATTATTATTATTATTATATGCAAGAGTAAAGGAGTATTTGTTATGATGAATGAAGACGGCCTTGCTATTATCTTTACAAAGAAGTGTGACTATATGATCAGTTGACCAGTTACAAATTGAATTTCAGTGAACAACAGACATTTTTGAGAAGGGTGAAGATGAAATAAGACATTGACGTACCTGACCTTCGATCAAGATGTCGAATAGCCAAAACATCTGAGAAAGACAACTTTTACCATTAGGTATACCATAAACTATTGATGGTTATTGAAACAGGCTAGGGACTTATCTAAGATGGCACGACCATGTGACCAAATTGCAAAAGTGTTATCGACATGTCTGAAGACCATATGTTGCAAGGTTCCGTGATGATGCTAGGAAGCTCAGGCTCAGACGATACCTAAGATTTTTCCTAAAACGGTCCACGGAAGAGGAAAAGATAAATAGAAGTAATACATAATAATATATTCAACTAGGGAGTCCAAATAGGGATTATTTGATGATCCCTCCGATTCCAGTCATCATGCACCTACCTTGTGATAGTGGATGGAATAGTCTTCACCTGTAGAAGAATTATTTCAAGCTCCCCTTTTTAAGCCTAAATGGTATATTATCTTTCTAAAAATAAATACGGATTGAATATCAGAATCTGTTTCACCGTTAATTCTCATGATAAATTACGGATATTTGGATCTCCATAACTCTAAAGACCTTTACGGAACTAATTTTAATATACTTGTCAGAACTGCATATATATGAAGTGCGCCGCGAAACGGTTTAAAAAACTATCTGGTACGCACTCCCGGCAAATGACTAAGATTAATTCTCGCCTTAAGAAATTATAAACAACATTAATATTGAGTTTCCACATCGTACGGCGAAAATGTTCTACTGGTAGCTCCCAGCGGGCGATCATACCAATAAGAACTTACATCGAAACTTACCTGGATCGTACAGATTTATAAGTGACATTAATAACACCATAATGTGGTACGGTGTGGAGATTGGGCCTGTGTCTTATCAAACAGTTGCTTCACATTTACACGTAACAAATTTGTATTTTATTCATGATTTCCGATAGTTTTTTGATATGAGTACTAAAACAGCGGGGATTTCTTGAAGAGAACAAAGGTTGAAACAATTCTCGCGACCGCCTGAATGAAGTTGCTGTTTTAAAGTTTTTATCAATCCTCTACACTGTTAAAAATGCTTGCGAGAGTGAACACTTCAAAAACAGTTCAAAAATGGAATTTAGGAAATTAAACCACGAAGAATTTATTATATTCTACAAGCGAGGTATGAAAGTTTAAAGCATCACGAGTCGTAGGCGAGAGAAATAAGCAAGCCATATACCAATAAAACACAATATGAATGCGCAGTCCATAATTTGAAGAAAAATAATAAATTCTAATAGGACAAGCACCATTTACTCACATAGGTATGTCCAATTGCCTAATGGCTCAAGCCGATTTGGCTTAAACTCTCCATTTATCATTTGAGTTGGGTAAATCAAGTTAAACAAATTTCTTCTGCGCGAAGCAGGAAAATTAATTTAAGACGGTTCTAAAAATGAAATGGGTTCGCACAACTTAAAATTAATTACTATTGCCGTGAAATTTCCGTGCTTTCTATGTGAAATATAATGGTTTTAGTTAGATACCCACGTCTACAATAGATCGTAGTTTTGATGGCAACAAAAAACTAAATCCATAATGACGGGCAATCAAACATTAGTAAGACACTGAAGAATAAATATTATAAACTTGTTATTTCGGAATCAATTTTATACTTAGGGAAAAAACTTAATCTAGTTTTGATTATTCTATAGCCTTTTATAGCCTTTCAGGTCAAAGTTAAATTGACTTAATGAACCATCCTAAACTAAGTAATCCGTTTTCGATTAATAACAAAAAATTGTTCAGTCCATTTTTTAAGTAGCTAGGGTATCTTTAATTTATATTAAATCATACACAAAAGTATGCGGCTTAAAGTCGGTGTTTCTATACAGGGTGTCCCAGATAAGCCTCGACAACATTGCTATCTCACTTATCTTTAAAGATAGAAACAAGTTTTAAATGGGGAAAAACTTTTGCAATTTGGAACTCTTTAATATGTCCTCACAAAAATCGACTTCGCTGTGATGGTTCCCTAGATATTTAAAAAAAAGAAAAAAATTGCAATTTGGTTTTTTGTTAATAACTTCGTTATTTATCAACATTTTAATGATTTGTAAAAACAGGTTTAATTGGTTGTTTAGCCCGCATATTTCGCAGTACTCTAAAATTGTCTCCGACGTTTCATACGCTTGCAGTCATCATCAGGTTTATTTTTTCTTATGGACGCCATATTGGATTTTTATGTCATTAAATATCTTATTTTTTCTGAGAATATCAACCTATAACAAATGTGTAATATTCCAGCACAAATAGTCTTGGAACATAAAATTCTATTATTTTGGACTACAATTTAGTTGGCCTTGGAAAAAAGAATTACAAAAATGTAATTTTACAAAATATGAACTTGCTGAACAATGAGAAAGTGTGAAAGAAAATCTTAACGATGAAATTAGAAATAAGTTATTTTTTTGAGTTTCAAAGTTGGTGTCTTCCCAATGCATAGGTACTTTCTTTATTTACAAAACAATCTGTCTACTTGTAATATTTTGAATTAAGTTACAATAACTTGCACGATTGACGATTCCAATTCAATAAAATTATTGAAGGCCTAAAAATAAGCCGTACAAAGACGCCGAACGCTACCAGCGAAATTGTAGGACGAGCGCAAATTTGCATCGAATATGAAGGGGCACATTTTGAACATTAGAGCGACAATAAGTTGTTTTCGTTTGTTTTGTATCTAGTTTTTATTATTCTCTTGATGTTTTTTGTTTTTCAATTTTGAAATTATAATTTCCTGGGGCGGCAAATACAATTTTGAACGAAACTATTTTTTGGCAGTTTCTACTGCTACAAATTATGAGCGTTTCATTGATTTCTACTTAACGAAATAAAACTGTAACAATTCTTGCAAAATTACTCCTTAATAAAGTTGTTTCTCCATGGATAACTAAATTTTTCCTCTAAATTATGAATTTCATTTTCTGCGGCTATTATTTTTGATATAATATCAACTTGTTATAGGTTGATATTCTCAGCAAAAAAATAAGCTATTTAATGACATAAAAATGCAATATGGCGTCCATAAGAAAAAATAAACCTGATGATGACTGCAAGTGTATGAAACGTCGGAGACAATTTTAGAGCACTGATAAATATGCGGGTTAAACAACCATTTAAATCTGTTTTTAAAAATCATTAAAATGTTAATAAATAACGAAGTTATTAACAAAAAACCAAATTGCAATTTTTTCTTTTTTTCAAATATCTACGAAACCAATAGAGCGAAGTCGATTTTTGTGAGGTCATATTAAAGAGCTCCAAATTGCAAAACTTTTTCCCCTTTTAAACGTGTTTCTATCTTTAAAGATACGTGAGATAGCAATGCTGTCGAGGCTTATCTGAGACTCCCTGTATATCACTGCAAGGCTAATAACATTAGAAAATTTATCTGGATTTTAATCGACTTGAGCAATACTCAAGTTTATGCATACCACATAAGAAAGAGATGGGTAAGCAGGGCAAAATGTGGGCTGAAGAGGTCGAGAATTGGTACATAGCATCAGTAAGTATAACCTATCATTACGAGTGGTACTGAACTGTTCCCATATTTTGAAACACAGGAGGCTAGGAGCATGGCGTTTATTTATATGCCAATGCGGAGATATCCAACGTCTTAGCATGCTATTACTCCCTTGTTTTCATTAGTAATCGTCGATTTTCTTAAAAAATACCTTTCCTGACGGGATACCGGACACAACACATGGAATGCAAAATTCTGTAAATTACAACTTTAGAAGAAAAAAAAGGGTAGGATTTAAGCGCGCATTAGTTTAAATACTTTGAGCATTAGATTAATTATTATGCGCATTAAAATTCTTCATATTGTGCAATAGATAAAGTTATTTTTAAAAATAAAAAATGTAGAAATGAGCAATATTTTGAATATTCTGAGAAATAGTTGTCAGTATTTTGCGCCCTATATTGACTAATGCGCGCATTAAAAATTTTCATATTGCGCAACGTATAAACATATGCGTTTACAATAAAATACGTTCCTTAAAAAAATTATTTTAGCATTAAAAAATAAATGCATGCTTAAAATGATTGAAACGAGCATTAGATTGAGTAAAGCGTGCACTATACCTTGACAACAGCGTATGGTACTCGTAGTTACATTTTGCGGGCAATCACCACGTGCACGCGGTCGCAGGTGAATACCGGTAGAGTTTTGAGAAGAAATCATCGTTTTATATGTTACACTTACCTAGGGCCTAGGGGAGATAAAGAGTGGCAGACAGGATACTGTACTTGTCCTACGTTCCTAAACAATATATTTGCAAGCATCTTTTAGGAGTGACTATAAGGTTCAAGTACGTGGAACCTCCACCCGAGGCAAAAAATTTGCCGATCGGGGAGAAACGAAAACGTGGTCGGCCAAGCAAATCTAAAAAAGCTTTACTTGTTCAGTAAGGTTTTTGAATGTTTGTATTGTTTGAGAATTTTCTATGTTCAGTTGGTTTTACGTTGTTATACTTAAACGTTAATTAATGTTTTCTTTAACTAAACCCTTTTATTTAGTATATACCCTGCTACTGTATTAGTGCGCAATATGCAAATCTGTACTTGATCTAATGTTTGTTAAATTGTTTAATTTCAATATTGCATGTTTTGAATGTGTATGGAAAACCGCAGACCAACTGGTTTCGTCCTTCTAGGACTCATCAGTACGGTGCTTTCCCCTACACACTCAAACCATGCAATTTAACTTGCTATATATGCTGCCGCGCTCTGGACAGATATCAGCAAGTGACAATTACTTTGAGTAATTATCTGGTAGTAATCAGTGGTACTGGACCGTTCGAACAACTACTCCTCGGACAAATACTCAGCCAGGCATGGAATTATAGAACTAAATCCAGATTTTTTGTACTACGAGGCGTCACAGAATGCTACCCCACCTAAGATGGCTTTGAAGCAATCATAATATTTCGCCATGTACGTACTTGCTTTTAAGCAGGTCTTTGTTTAAATATTGCATGTTTTGAATGTGTATGGAAAACCGCATTGTTTAAGTGTGCAGTTATTTTTCGCTGCCTAAAATTAGTTTTTCTGAGGAACATCTTAAATACATACAATACAATAAAATTATTTAAAAACTGCTAATATATTTTTAGCTTCCTACCATCCTACCTACTCCTCAATTAGTTATTTTAAAACGTTAATAGATAATCTAGGAAGCATTTAATTTTTAATGCACTCTTTACTCAACCTAATGCTCGTTTCAATCGTTTTAGTGTGCAAGTAATTTTCTAATGCTCAAAGTAATTTTTCTGAGAAACAACTCAGATATGTAAGTGACAGTTATTTTAAATCATTGTAAATTAAATAATTTTAATGCAACTTTAATTTCTGAAGTGATAAAATGGTTTATTAACTGCTCATATATTTTTTAAATGTAGCAGACATACTGCACATTTAATTAGTTTGCAACGCAAATATATTTTCTAAGGAGCGTTAATTTTTTCCAATGAACGCGATTTCTTTTTTTGGTGTTAGTTAATATAATCTACTGCAAAATTATTCAAAACATTGCTGGTTAATTTTGTTTGCTGGCAATTGTTTTTTTCGAATGCTAAGATTATTTATGTAATGCACAAATATATTATATAATGCTTAAAATTAATGCTTATTTAATATAAAATAATGCTCATTTAAATTGTCCTGGAAAAAAAAGAGGATCCTTGCGCACCTGTTACTTGCTTTTCTTGAAGTTTATAACGGTCTACTAAATCGCGTGAAAATGAAAGTAGACCAGTTAGCCCAGCAATTAACCCCATCATGCTCTTAGCGTCCTCGGGCAAGTGCCTTGCCATCGGGTATTGGAATTATAGAAATAAATCTAGATTTTTATATACCAGTACGTCAATAAACGTTAATGTGCTAGAATTATTCAAATAATAGAAAAGCTAAAATCATCAATAAAAACTTAATAAAATAAACTTTTATATCAAAAATTTCTTCTTTTAACATTGAAATTGTTAAAGGATTTGGAAGTGTGAGGGTAAACGGGGGATTCAGAAGCGGTTTCTGGGACACCTGGCATTTTCGCAGTTTTTGGGATTTTTTTTTATGTTTAACGAATTAGAAGTGTGACGGTATACGAGGGTCTCGGTAGCGATTTCTGTGGTGAAGTTCTACGTATGCCAGGTCAATATTTATGACGTCATTTTGTAGATTTGGTCAAATGCGAACATGGGATAGAAAATGTAAGATTCGAGGGAGCGAAAATTCGGGGGTTAAAACGATTTTTTGGACTCGGAAGCGTTCGGTGCTGTTACATCGCCTACTTTGTGAAACATCCAACTTTGATTTTGGGCTAGTTGAAAATAGGATGACCTAGCCAACATGGGTTAGATTTTGGAGCCTGAGATGCGCGAGGGCGAGATTATAGGGGTGTAAAGTTTTTAGCAAACTTTAAACTTCGATATTGTTATATCGGATATTTCTGTAACATACAAACTTAATTTTGAGCTAGTTGGAAAATGAACGAACCAGAGCACATCTTATGGGTTGGATTTTGGGGTCTCCGATGCACGGGGGCGATATTTAGGGGTGTAGATGTGAGTTACGTTTTTAGCAAATTTTAATCGTTTGGTGCTGTTACATCGCATATACATTTGTGAATAATAATAATAAATAAATTTGTGTACGAGGCGCAGCCGAGTGCAGAAATTACATGAGTGTATGAAATACACTATTTTTCCCATGTCCCCTTAAGAAAGTAAAATATTCATAAAACAGTAACTTTATTTAATCATTTGTTGTTTATGTTAGTAATTGTCAAAATTTCAAATTTTCATTTGGAATGGATGGATGGATGGATGTATCAACTTCGGATGGGACAAACAACATAATAATAATAATAAAAACATTAACATTAATAATAACAATAATAACATTAATAGTAATAATAATAATAATAATAATAATAATGTTTTATACTGAGTATACTTGAAACTTAGGTGTTTTCCAAGTTCATTTTCAATGCTTAACGAAGGTCGCTAAATTGCAACTTCTGTAATTTTTTACAGTGTACCTTTGTTTTGTGAGGTCTGATGTCTGAATTACGCCTCGGGCAAAAAGGCGAAAGACTATTCCCGGTACATATTTATCACGCGGGCGGAAATGTGTACATAATATCTAAAATCTCTGTCCATTCTGAAGTCTTTATCTAAAAAAAGGTGTGCCCGAGATTCACGAACAAGGGCGATAAATTATTTCGGCTCATGCATTAGAAGACACCTCATACCTAAGTGTTTAACATATAAATGTTGGTTAGAGGATAGCTGGAAGACAAACATTTTTGGATTTATATTTAATAAAATTTGAATAAAAATGCGGCACCAAATAAACGGCTTAGCTCAATGGCAGTTGTGAAGAACGCAGAATTATTAATTATTTTCCTTTGTCGTTTACAAAATTTCCGACATTTTCACAATGAATTATGAAAATAGAAATATAAAAAGAGATATGGCGATGTTAAAATATATTTAATTTTTCACAATAAAAGAAATTCGATTATTGTTATAACTGCACAAAAAACTGTTAAGTTAACAGCAGTCATAAAGTAGGTATGGTACTGAAAGATTTATGAACATTCATGAAATGCATGAGTACACTTAAATTAAATAAGTAAATTAATTTTTATAGCTTTTGTCACCTAAAAAATTCACAAACTTATATCCATAATTTTAAATGGCTGCTCTTCTGTGGGTAGCATAAATGAATACGTCTGAATTAATACACAATGAAGTGCGGTATTTTTTCCGTCAACACGAGTACCGTTTAATTAATTAAATAAACAAGTACTTGGCATTAAACTCTGACCACACACTTATCGAATTAACACTCGACCGGAATTTGAATGTTCCGTAGTAATAAATTTTTATATACCGCCAACCCCATTTGCTATCAAATAACAGCTTCTTTGGGTAAATACACTTAACACGTCTTATTTTTTACACACTCAGGTACGGAAGTGTGTTCATTCACTTAAGTTTTTTTTTAATTGTGAATACCTTTCCAACGCGGTGACAAATTCAGAAAATTAATACACTTAATGCTTTTTCGTTTATTGTCTATTGGTGGCCTAGGAATGTCCTATAAGCCTTTGTCAAAAATCATAAAAACTGATTTGGTAAGATTGGAATTGGAAGTCTATTTGTATTATACCCAGAGTATTTATCAATTGTGCTTTGAAGGTAATAGCCATCATTGCAATTGACATTGAAGGGGTACTTGATGATTTGATGATGTACTCTGCCAGTGCCAAACCTGCTGAGTCAACCTATATAAGCTTTTCGGACATTACATTTTTACAAAAATTCTGCTAAAGTTATATTTTCGTTTAAAAATCCAAGCACAAGCAGAAATATTCAAATAAATTAATGCAAATCCGTGTTAGTAGGTACTTACATGTATATTTCCTTTTGAATTAAATATGTTCCTTGCTATATACCTGCGCCTTCATCAAAGAATGACCGTTCTAGTTTTACTAGACTTCATTCTGCAAGGAAGGCCCTAGTAGGCCCTAGTAGGTATACTACCTACCCCAAATAAAAAATTTGGGACGGTGTCATACAACTATGAATTCGCTTTGTGAAAAAATTCAATTCAATTTATCTTCGCCTTCTTAGCATAAACTGTTCATTTATAGCGTATCATTTTCATCTTCATAAATTTTTAATTCTGCCTACACGGTTATAAAGAACTTATTCGACGCTATTTGTTTAGTCTCCATAAAAATTAGATAAAAAACTCCCATGTTTTATATATGTAAATTAATATAAATTACAATTTGTTGTATTATTTAAGGTAGAACATTATTTTAATATTCGAAAAATCATATTGCTAACTAAAATTCATTTTGTATGACACCGTCCACAGAGATAACGAAAGTGAGTTTGTAGGTTAGATTGAAGTTAAGGGGCTGCATCTAATTCAACCCTCGTACTTCTTTCGTCTAGCCTTACCTCCTAGATTACTGCATACCCCTCGCATAAACTATTATTTATTAGTTTTTTTTCCACGGGGAGACCCTAGATTATCTATTGTTCATAGATACCACGTGGTTCGTGAAGTTAGCTCCCATTCAAATGTAAATAAAACCATTCTAAAGTAGGTGCCCTAGATTAAATATAAAAGGCTTTACCTGATATATTTTTTTGCAAATATTGCACCGCACCGAAAAGGTGAATTAATTAAGTGCGAGTTTTGATTAAAATGCACAAGGATGCTGAGTATGCATATCCGGAATGAAAAATGATCCCCTAATTTATTTGAAAATAAAAGTAGTAGGTATAATGTCCCAGCCATTAAGTTTTGATTCTGTTACATACCTAAGCCCTTTACTGAAATCATTTTCATGAAATTTGTTCTGTAAGTCATGCTTATGTTAATAAATTTCTATATTTGTTCCGAAAAGGGATCGAAAATTGATCAGATCATGCAGTAGATATCATAAGAACTGTACCTATTCCAAATTTGTACCCCACAAAGTGCAATGGTGATGTCTGTATGTACTTAATAATAATAATAATAATAAACGACTTTATTGGGAACAAAAAAAAATGTGTGGGGACTGGCGAAGTTTAGTCAAAGACTACTCTTCCACTTAACCAGTCCCACACCAAAAAGTAATTACACAAACAAATAAGTCTAGCCGAAGTAAATACAACTCAAATTACGTATCATGTAAGTATATAAATTTTAATTAGAAATGTCCAGCGAAACAAAAAAAATGAATAAAGTACATAACATGGGAAAAAATTAAAAATGAAAAGAGAAGAAAGCAACAACATAAAAAGTAAAATTACTCACTGCTGTCGCAAAAAGTAATCTTTTAATTTGATTTTGAACGTAGGGAGAGAAAATGCCTTAAGCCAATCAGGTACTGAGTTGTAAACTTTAACAGCATTATATGTGAAACTTCTCCGAAACATAGCCGTCGAATGTTGAGGTACTGTCAGCCTACCGTGAAATCTGATATTAATATCATGTATATCCGAACGTTTGATCAGTAAGTTGCGCAAAAGGTCAGAGGAGTTGTCGGTCGTTAAAAGTTTATGGACAAAAAGGGTCAGATGCAACCTGCGTCGATTCTTCATATTAAGCCAAGAAAGTTCAATAAATTTATGCGAAACATGATCATATTTGCGTAGACCAAAAATAAATCTACAGTAAGAATTTTGAACATATTGGATACCTACGGTTGGAATATATAGAATCGAGACACGGACCATAAATAATATCACAATAATTGAAGAGGGACAGTACAAGAGATTCAGATAATACTTTTTTTAACCGAAAAGAAAGAATGGAACGATTAGAGTAAAGAAGTTTCAGAGCACAAAACGTATTTTTTAATATATTGTTCATATGGGTCTTAAATCTCATATCGTCATCCAGATATAAACCCAAGTTCTTCGCAGAAGAAACTAAAGGTAGTATGTTACCGTTAATTGAAATGTGTAATGCACTCCTTGCTAGACTGACTTGCGCTTTGGGGCCGAATATCATAAAAGCAGATTTTGATGCATTAAGTTTCAAATTGTGACTCAGCGATATATCAAATAACATATTTAAATCAGAATTAATTAAATTTTGAGCTAATTGCATCTGACAAAATGGAAAACTGAAAAATACTTGGGTGTCGTCAGCATATGCGGCCACCCCACAATGCTTGAGTGATGTCAACAAATCCGAAGTGTACAAAATAAATAGCAGAGGACCCAGAATTGATCCCTGAGGCACCCCGCACTGAACAGAAGAAATAGAAGAACATGCACTATCGACTTGGATCATCTGTTTTCTGTTCTGGAAATATGAGTGAATGAAAGAAAAAGATTCGAACGAGAAACCAAAATATTTAAGTTTGGCGCACAGCAACTCGTGGTTAATTGTATCGAATGCCTTAGAGTAGTCGAGCAGCACCAACACAGTCAATAACTTTTTGTCACAAGCGGAGAAAATGCTATCAGTAACCTGAGCCAAGGCAGAAGAGGTGGAAGAATTTTTACGAAATCCATACTGACGTACTCCAAAATTTGATTGTATACTACTTTTTCCAAAACCTTGGAAATACTTGGCAGTATGCTGATAATTCGCAAGTCGGAAAAGGATTTGGGTTGGGATACCTTAGGAATCGGTCGCCCAACTGCAATCTTCCAAGCATCAGGAAAACAGTTAGTTTCTAACGAAAAATTAATTAAGTGCGTGATGTATGGATCGATAAGTGGGCTACATAGCTTAAGCATACTCAATGAGATGCCGTCAACTCCAGAAACTGTAGACTTCAAGCTAAAAAGAATGTTGCGTACTTCGTCAATAGTTACCATATTAAAGCTAAATCGTAAATCTGAACTAAATAGATGAGAATTGTAAAATGAGATTCGGGCTTTGCAACTATCAGAAGCCGAAGGAGAATTAATAGGAGAGAAATGGAGATTGATGTCATTGGGATTGGAAAGATGAAGAGGAACGGATGGATTACCCCGACCTGTGACTCCAAGTTCCGATAGTGACGACCAAACCTCTCTGGATCCACCACAAGAAGACACCCGCTCCAAATATAATCTTTTCTCCCGCCTGACCACACACAAAGTATGATTACGAAGCCTCTTATAAATGTCCCAATTTGTGGCCAGTTTCGATTTTTTAAAGTTGGATAAAGCCTTATCACGATTTTTCATAACGAGTTTAATTTCATCAGTCAACCAAGGAGATTTAGGATTTAAGTTTATTTTTACAAATGATTGCCATCAAATGTATTTATTTGTAATTGATGCAATTTAGTGTGGTTATATTTTGACGTGGTGTTGCATATTTAACCCTCACCCCTCATATATACGAGTAAGTGATCAATTTAACCCTATATCTCACGGCAATTGCGATGTTCCCGTACATAAAAATAATTATTTTGTTGCTCTGGCGTTTATCACCCCCTTGTTACCTAAATGTGGATAATCAAGCCTTGTAATAACTTTGTATATAAACAGATGCTTTATACTAAATACCGGATATCGAAAAAACGTATAACACATAATAGAATCATCATTTGTCTATAAATAAACTTCCTGGAGGGATAATAAAGCACAAATGATTATGTCCACCTCAAAACATTTATTCGGTGTGAATGTTGCGATATGCCTTTTAAAATATATCGATAATTTGATGTCTCGATAAATCAATATCTTGATATATCGATATAAGTATATGTCAGGTTTATTTTCGAACTTGAGGACACGTGACAACACGTGACAACACCACGAATAACTACGATATATCGAAATATCGATAAATTCAATAAATCGAATATGCGATATGTCGATTATATCGATCCATCTTAAATATCGCCCACCCCTAATTTGGAAACCAATAGACATGAAATTGTGTATGAAATGTTTGTATATAATCACAGATATTGATGAAAAAGTCTCCTTGGTTGACTGACTGACTGACTGACAATCTATTGCTTTTGATGAAACTGCCAGATGAAGCACTTACGAGATACAGAAACTCTGGCAAAATTGAACATTTCATTTATTACAAACAACTAAAAGATTTTACTACAAGGCCATCAGAAATGAGGAAAAACTTACTTAACTTCTAAGCTCTAACTCTTTTTGCGTCGGGGGTTAAAAATACGTTTCTTCAAAAAATGCAACCTCTGTTCGACGAAGTACATTGTTGTGTTATGAATTGCATAATGCTCGAGATTTTTGCTCGTTTTTTTAGTTTCTTAACTTAACTGTTGTATCTAAACGTCCTTCTATCATTTGGGAGCAAACACAAATAATAGAAAAAATAATTTTGTTTGTAGTTTGGGGTATAAAGTAGAGCACTTTAAGGAAGTCGTTAACTGCTTGTCAAATATTGATTTTGAGAAACAAAATCTAAATTGTCTAGTGTCAAATTTCGGGCAGCGTCTGCCGCCGCTGTATCTCTTAACAAAAGGTCCAAAAAGGTTGCACACCGGTATTGCATGGCCATATGAATGGCTAGACGGGTTGTTATTTTACTGATAGAAAATATCTGGTTTAATAACAGACTTTTGTTTCTAAGATCACACATCAACACCTCTGACATACATAACACATCTGCCCAGGGGAAGAAATATTAAAATATCTGAATAATATTTAATAACACGGTTGCAGGCGATTTAAAATATAGTGCGGTGCGTTACCAGATAATAAACAGCATGCTGTAAATCAATAATACTGACCGGCAATATATGCATGCAACGGAGCCGCAGCTCCTCTAACATTTATGCAACGCTTATAACTGATATTTTCATAAAGTACTTCCACTTTTAAATGTAATTTGTGCTATTAGGATTTTTCGAACACCTGGGTATCCTGCAATTATTTCACACGTCCAGATGCCACATTTCAACATCCTACTTAAAATTATTAGACAAGAACATTTTGTTAAAATTGTTAACACAATCCCAATTTGCTTTTTAATAGTCCAAGAATCGGGTTTCCAAATAATAACAAGAGTGGCCAAGAGAAATTGCTGGAAATTATTTTGAAGTTTCTAAGTTTGCTGCTAGAGGGCGTAACAAAATAACACGGTTTTCTCTAAAATTTACCCAGCTAAGGTAGATCAAATATACGACTATTTCAATATTGAACACATTTTGTATAATTTTGAGGGCAGTGGGAAGGGGAGCATCTGGTTGTGGAGATGTGGAGATGGTTGTAACTTCGATTTAGTTTAACCGAATGCCAGCTTTCTGATTGGTTGTATCATAGCAACGAAACCGGTGTTAGACTTAAGTCTGTGTTACTTTTTTTGAATAACCGTTCCTTACTCTCGTTGAATAGGGCTATCTTCCTTTAATCAGAAAGGTTTATAAATTAAGTAATTTTTGTTATGTAGTGATTGCTAGAGGGCGCTATTTGAAAGCTGAAATAAATCTAATTAAATGCATACAAATCCAAATGAATCTAAAGAAATCCAAATAACCCCAAACGAATTAAAAAAAATCTATGGGCATCTTATCAAAAAACCTAAAAAATTGTATTATGTTTATTTTTTTCAAATAAGTTTAATGGGTTGGGTAGGAGAATAGTTTTGGATAAACTCCAACAAGTGCCCAAAAGTGACTATTAATTAACTAAGCTACAGGGTGACAAAGTTTCCTTAAAAATTTATTTTTGTTTTAGTAGGTATTTTATCCCGAGAACTATGAAAACTACTGAATTGAAATTTTATGGGCGATTTTCATTTGTAGACATCTACTGTTCGAAAAAATTTTGCTATTGTACTATGTACTTCCAGTGGGGCCGCTACGTTGTAGGCCGTCTACTTGTTTTACGTAAACTGTGTTACTCCATTGATCTATGCAGGTATATCATATCCCAATAAACACATGTACGTTTATTAAACGATGAAAAATTACGGAAACGTGATGTTAAAATTCTGTAAAAACTATGCAAGATACAAGAGCCAAAATCACGCCACCTAGATGCACATTAGTGAAATACTACCTGACAACTAAGTATACGTATAATTAACGTAAAGTGGACGTAAAATGAATTTTTAAATAAAACGTTAGCAGTTCAACGTTTAATTTGCACTTACCTATGTTTCCACGAGAAATGTGACACAGACAGTTACGCATTAAAAACGTAAATTTAGAGACTGTTGGATTATTTTCTTACGAATAGTAACGCATATTATGTGTCTGTCACAAAATATTTAATACACCTACGTTGCAGTTTTACTTTTTTTAGGATAATTGTTGTAGTAATAGAAACGTTTGTTATACGTGACAATTAGTACATTTAATTAAAATTGCTATATATATACATGTATCATATGTAAAATGTTAACGTATGAATAGCATATTATATTCTCCCGTTCATATATGTATATTATTTCCCCAACACTAGGTTAAAATGAGCACAATTGATTCATATTGTATACGTAAATTGAATTTGCAAATAAAGCTGAAAACTAGGCATTAAAAACGTAAATTGAGAGACTGTTGGATGATTTTTCTACGAATAGTAACGTATATCATGTGGCTGTTACAGAATATTTAATATACGTTAAGTTTTTACGTTTATTTTAGGTCAAAAGTAATACGTATAAAAATTATTTCCAAAATATACGTTTAATTTTCAAACGAGAAAGTCTTTTAAAACAAACTAACGTTTTACAAACGAATATTTTACGTACATGTGTTTATTGGGATCTAGGCACGTTCAATTTACAAAAAATATGGCTTAAAAATAAATTAATCCAACAATCGATTGTTCTAAAACTACCTCAACAACCAGAACAACAGAAGTTTACAAAGGACAATCGCAACCAAAATTTTAATTCAATGTCTTTCATAGTTTCAGAGATAGTCATTTGTTCGAAAAACTGAAACACCCTATCTCTCGCCCTATAGGTACCTTTGTTAGTAATAACTTTTCGACACATATTCATAAGAACTTTTCTTCTTATTTTTAACACCTCTACAGGGTGGGTCAAAAGTACGTAGTCGGTTTAGTCGGTTCATATCTCTGGTTCTATTCAAGCATCAACATGAAATTTTACGTGTATGTGGAGAACCAGATGAAGCTTTTGACGTATACAGGATGTTAACGTGGTACCTATGTAAGAAACCAAAATTTTGTTTTTTTTAATGGAATGCCACGTATTTGGGTAGAGTATAAGCGATATTAAGATACTGTCATTTTAGTATCAGTGTGAGGCCAACTTTGTGGAGCTACTGACGTCTGCCTATTAGAGCTATTGAAGATTTCTTTATGGAAAGATTCACAATTACTCCATTTGTAAAATCCACTAACACTTTTTTCAAAATACTTACGTATTACCTATATCTACAGAGTGGTTAACTTCTGCAAAATGGAGCTTTTGTTAAAAATTTTACACCCCGTATATTATTTGCAGGATTGATAGCCTGCTGAGAGCAAATAAAGCATTTTCAATTATTCAAATCAAAAATAATAGAAATTGAGAGTAAGTACGTTTGAATTTGAATTACTTTCTTTCTGCTGTTATCGGTTGACAAGAAGGCACGTTACAAAAGGCAAATAAACGCAAAAATCTCTTTTTGTAGGTAAATAAATCTGTAATAAATCCAAAAAAATCTGAATAAATCCAAAAAAAATCTGAATAAATCCAAATAAACCTTTATAAATTCAAATAAATCATCTAATTAAATCCAAAACATTCGAATATATCCTCGTAAATCCTGGTATGTGTACACCATACATCTTCAGTTGCCCCCCCCCCCCACGGTAACATGATTTGTCACTTTAATGCATTTTCGTTAAATTTAAATATTAAGAACTGAGCTACTAAGCTACAAAATAAGATTCTTCATTCATGCAAGCGATCGGTGCAACGCGCAGCGGACATATTTCATACAATCTTGTGTGTACGAAATTTGTAACAACTGCAATATTACCGTCCGTTACGTAAAAGCAGCAATTAACGAAGACAAAGTAACATAGATCATTAAAAAGTAATAGAGTCAGCTTTCTACCCGGCGAGATACGCACAGAAAACATCTGCCTCCAATTTACTCTTTCGATATTTACAACAAAATTTCTCCATACGCATCTGCCTCGAACGAAATTCATGAAAAGCAAAAAAAAGTATACATTACAAATTCGCTAGGCATTCGTTTTGTTCGCCAAAACTAAGTACATCTGCCTAAGTAGGAGGCCGTGCATCGGTTTAGCTCAAGCAAACACCTTACTATATCACAGCCCATGCCAATTTTAACAATGGAAAGAATAAAATGCACCATACACAGAAGCTGTAGGTAGGAAAAGGTGATGTTTGAAATGTCTAGTGTAGGTATTAAATATTAAGGATCTCGAAGAGGTAGGCCGTAGCAGTCAAACCTATTATGGTTCCGATAAATATTAACAATTTTCTTAAAGACCACGAACCGCAGAAATAATTTGGCCCCGCTTTTCTGTGCATAATTCATCAAGGGCATTGCTTTCTCCCCACTTAAGTGACAAGCAAAGGGTAAAGATTTTGGTATGCGTGATCCATATATCTACCAAAAAATATTTAAATATATAGGTATCCAATCTGTGTTTATTTGAAGTTGATTGTAGAACAGGACGTCTTTATTTTGTTCCAGGAAATCTGTAAAAAATGATAGTTGGTTCATACCGAGTCCTTATTTATCTACTAAAACGTTAGATTACGACAAACGTAATGTTTACTCAGTAATGCATCGAGTCGGTGTAACTACATTAATCAATACAGGAAATGTAGCCACACAAAAAATGTCAGTGTGTTTCGCGATCGACAACTACCTATTCGTTATTCGACAGACAAAAGATCAAGTGTGTTATCTCACCACCCACACACCTTATCACGTTCAAGCAATAGGGACTCGTGGCAAAAGTAAACAAGACAGACAGATGCAGAGCAAGCTGCATGCGTGGGTGTCAACAAAGGATTGAATCGCAAAATTCGAAAGAAATACTATATTTTTGGTCAAAATACAGATGTTAGCATCAGGTAACCAAAGGGTGTAAGCAGATGCAAAGTTGTAATAACTTTTCCTTTCATTACTAGGAGCTTCCAGATGGTCTCTGAAAATAATTTGTTAAGATTCGAGTTCGATTTTTCAATTCGACAGGGAGAGTTTGATAAATAGGGTTCTAGATTAAAATTGAAAGGTTTTAAGATAAATAACCTTACTAACTTTGCTGTGTATTATAGTTATAATTTATTTTTATAATTTTTTTTTATTTAATCATTTAATTTCTACAGTCTTCAGACTGAAAACTTTATGACTACTGCTCTCAAATAGTTAGAGATGTAGGATGTTCAACTTTAGGGAAAATGCGTAGGTTAGCTAAGGATAGGAAAGGATGGAGATACGCGTCCAATCAGTCTTCAGACTGATGATGAATAGGTAATTTAATAATTTTGTGAATTAGTTGCAAAAAGGTATAATGCTTTGTATATCGATTAAACAAATAGGTAATTATTTGTTTCATCATGAACTTCTACCAAAAAGTAAAACAAGAAAATATTAACTTTGTATATCGACATTTCGACCCCATTTGGAAATTCAACAAATTGAATATGAAGTGAAGACGTGCCATCAAACAACCAGACACAACTGATAATCAAACCATACAACGGCGACATTACGAAACTAATAATTTAAGATGCACATTACAAGACAGTACTAGACGAACCAATTTCCACTCCTTCTACAAAAACTCGGTGCCACCTCTAGTTAAATGTTACTAATCGTAAAACTACCGAAACTAAAACTTCTCTAATAAAATCCACCCAAAAATCCAAATCATCAAAAAACAAATTCCAAAAATCCAAATTCAGCATATTATCAATGCTCCTAATACCTCTGCAATAAACGTATCCTACACCGTTCATTATCCGTAGCCAGGTCTAAGTGTATATCGAAAACAGTGGACATTCAAAGTTCAGAAGAGGCGCGTCTCGCAACGAATACAGAATAGACAAAGAACAAATATCAAGGGATTCAACAAGAATATCAGAAACAAAAGTTCAGAAGAGGCGCGTCTCGCAACGAATACAGAATAGACAAAGAACAAATATCAAGGGATTCAACAAGAATATCAGAAACAGCCAATCAAATGGAAGAATTGAGCAATAAAACCAAAGAACTTAGAACAGAAACGCTGTCGGATATGCTTGTATCATTTAGGAGAACAGAAAATAACAAATGGATTGGTTACTGGCTAGATTACATAATACACAATCCAGGCCAAAACATGGTCTCCTAGAAAAATTCCAAACTTCAGTTTTTGGTGTAATCGATGAACTGTGTACACAAATAGAACAACTATATAACAACTATATAACAACCAAAAACAACTAATACAAGCCTCAAGTCTACCCTTCCGTTATAGAAGATGAAGATCCAAGAAAGCAAATCTTTATTTCATGTGTTTGCATAACTTCCAAAGGCAGAAGTGAACGACTTCGTCCTAATAAAGTCACACCTATACTATTAAACATCAACTATAGTTCCTACTGGGTGCTGGAGATATAAAACGTCCTATTAGGGGTGGATGGTTGTGGAAGATGAAGATCCAACAAAGCGAATCTTCATTTCACGTGTTTGGATACTTTCTAAAGGCAAAAGTGAACGACTTCGTCCTAATAAAGTCACACCTGTACCATTAAACATCAACTATACTCGTAGTTCCTACTGAGTGCTGGACATATATAACGTCCTTATTTTTCCTTCAGGCTTCCTTCTGTGTAATACGCATGTGCATATTGTAAATTAACTTTTGTTTTGTTGTCTGTATATTTTTTTTCGTATTACCTTTGGGAAACAAAGCCTATTCTATTCTATTCTGTTCTATTAGGGGTGGATTACAACACCCAAAGAATATTTCCATATAACGGACACTCGTACTGTTGAATTAATAATAGACTTCGCATGTACTACCAATGGAATAAGTTTATTGACCGGTTTCAGGATGAAAAATCTCCTCCTCAGAATATGTTTACACAAAGTAAAATTGTAAATAAATTAATATGACCCTAAGGTAACAGTTGACAAGAAGAAAATACAAACATTCGTACTGGTCCAAAACAAGAGTATTTGTGCACTCCAACTGCAATCCGAAGTATAGAATACAGCTCAAGTTTCATAATATACAAAGTTTACGAACTTAAATAATTAAGAAATTGCGACAGCATACCATACAAAATACAATCATTTGGACAACACTTGGCTATTAATTTATCACAAAAGAACCTACACTCGTCGGAGACGCAAGATAAGGTGTAAAACTAAACGGAACGGGGATCATCCAAGTGTTTTAAGACTGCGTCATTAAGATGAAACAAAATGTACCTAACAGCTGTTACAAGGCACGACAGTATAACTGTCTTGCAAAGTTTCTCCAAAGAGGTCAACATCAATATGACGATATGCCAAACAAATACGAAAATCTTGAGAAGGAACCCGTCATCAAAGCATTTTGATAACCTGACACAATTGAGAGGCGAACAACAAGATATCTAATAAACTACCATGTCTGTTACTATAACCCTGACTATGATTGGAATTATGTGTCTAATCTACAAAGCATGGAAACAATGGAGAGTCACCAGAGTAACGAGAGCAGTAAGAATTGAGCCCAGCAAAATAGCATTACACTCAAGAACGAAATGCCATCGAACTGGAACCAGTCGACAAGTTACTAGCAAGAGAGCTTCAGTAGGATCACTCCAGTTCATTCCAGTTCAATTTCCTGCCACAAATTACAAATTTCCTAAGCACAAATACTATCCAAAACACAACTAAAAAAATAATTCAAATAAAATAAACTACGAACCTAAACGAACTTCCTAATCTTACAAATATCTTCCATTCCTAGTCCAATTCCATAAGTAAAATATACAAAACAAAAACTTCATCCCCATTATCACCCAAAAATTCTATACCTACCATCGGCGCCATTCTACTCACATGGGGATGACTGTTGTCTGTTGAAATAGTCTGGGAATTGGTCCAATGAGGCACGACCATAATATGGTCAAATTATAAAAGTGTAACCGTTCGTTTCATGGCAAATCTCAGGTACCCCAACGTATTCTCCTTTCCTTATCCACTGTAGCTGCAAATAGCTTAATGAAATCTTTCGAAGAACAGCCTCTTCAATCTTATTGTCCTGAACCCAAGTGTTGGTCGAGATAAGTAGATGACACTTTCGTAATTTAGCCAAATGAAGCAAGTGTCCTCTGAAATCCAATGCATGAGTTGAAATTTATTTCTGACTTTGAAACCTTTGCCGCCTTTGTTTAACTCATCTCCCTCAGTAAGTATATTATGTGAATTGGGCGATTGTTCCCTGTTATGTTAACAACTTTGTAAGTTTAAATACATGTTATTCTCTATGGTTGAAGTAGGCGTGTGCTTTTGTCAATAAAACCGCGAGGTGCGCGAGGTGCACGCCTCAATTCTTAAATGCCCAGATCGTGGCCACTCATCTTGTTAAATATCTTAACTTGAAGTAGGAACAAATAAATGACTAAAAAACGTTCCTTTGCCGAGTGAACATAAGCCTCCGATGATTTACTATGCGACCAAATGATTATCGGAATCACGCCTTCAACGCCTGTGGCGCCGCCACCCGTTTAAAACAAACATCAGTGTTGTTACTTGTTATTTTAATATCTCGTTCCATATTGCCTCTGGTCACTGTTTTGCGGGATTACAATGAGTAATGTCCGTTTTATCTTGAGCATTCGAGCGTTTTTATTTTATTAGGGATTTGATTTCGGTGGGCTCGAACTCGGGCACTCGCCGGAGTGGGGTAGATAGAGGAATGCTTGGATAAAAATAAATAATTAAGTGTTTACATTCCCCTGAGGATTGCTGATTAAGCAATTAATAATTTGTTTGAGCTTTAATCGGATAAGGTGTCAGATTTTTATTTTTAAGTTGAAATTCAGCTATAAATTATTAGGCCTGTGGATACATGTGCAAAATGTTGATCGGAAACTTTGATGCTCAAAATATTTTGTAAGACAAACGTAGGGGCTGACTAGTTGTAGGTAGTTTAATGTTTTCGTTTTGCGTCAGGAGATCAGGAGGAAGACCAGACGGTAATCACCAACAGTGGCCACCAATCTGATCCTGCACCTTTTGACACAAGTTCTGTTTTTTCTCCTTTATCATTCATTTATTTTTTAAATATTTTTTTTTGTAAACTGAACTGTGTGTCAATAAAGGGATTATTATTATTTTCAATTTAAATGTTCTTAATTACAGCAGTCGTCAAACGTGATGGTGAAAGCCCGCGCAGGCAAGGCCACGCTCTAGTTTCAGGCAGTGGCACGAGGTTCCCTGGACTATAGATGAATATATTATGAAGTTAATCGTGGGCCACTGACAGTTGCGTGCGTCTACCGAAAACCAATCCCGGTCGAGAGCGTAATGGATGAATAGTGGGGATTACTCAACTGCGCATCTCTGTTGCTCGCCATCACGTCTGACGATTGCTGTCTAATTTTTTGCTAATATTAGATGGAAGAAGAGATATTTTGAGCGAGAAAAGACTAGTTTACGGAAATATCGATAAATTTATTGATTTAGAAACAGAAAATTTTATATTTTATAAAAATTATAATTGTCCCATAATGAAAACTTTCAATAATATTCGAGAAATACATTATTTGACATAATCGTTATCAGTTACAATGTATTGCGTACTATACCGAAAATCCAATATTTTATTTAGAAAAAAAAGATGGAAAATAGTAATGGATCAAATTGTTGCACCTGAGTGTACTTCTGTTCCAAAGGGATGCTTCTAAAACCTAGTAACCGCGTCACCTTCCTAACGAACTTATATTAGAAAAAATAGCTTCCGTGATTTTGTGTTGCAGTTTTGGGCTCATAAACTCTAATTTAGTTTTCAACAATAGTTAACGTTGATGACGTCTAATTCGCACTAAAGCTTCACAGGAAGCGTTATTAGTCCCATAAAAATAATCACACAGATTGTGTTTAACCTTTTGGTTCTAACCAAAAACCGCGAAGTAACCACACTTAAAATTATAGGTTTCGACGTCTCGTTTGTCGGGCGCCTTGTCTAGTTAACTTCTGATTTATCGGCCGATATAGGGCGAAGGAAAAGAATTGGAAAGGTAGGCCCACTGCGTACACAAAATGTTAGGTATGCCGGTAAAGACAAAGCACGGATGGGAAGCAATCCAGCGACCTACCTAGAATTACCACCACATTAAACATCATACTGATTAAATGCAACCATACACCCCTTGCTTCATTATAACGGCGGTAACCGTTAAGGAAAATGCCAATAAATTATAAACAGCAAATGAAGAAAACCCTAAAGGAAAGCGTCTATAAATTATAAAGAACAAAATTTTAGCGACGATTGTTTGATTGTCATCACTAATAAAATATAACAAATACACCATTTTCATTCAAATAGAAGATACCAAACACTTTGTGTTCCAGAGGGCAATGTGGCAAATACACTCTGCGTCACATTTTGCAACATAATTCTGAATTACTCTATATTTCATAAAATGTTGTACATTGCAAGAGAGAACCTAAGAATATTTCTGCTCATTTTACAACTTACAGGTAGGTAGGTACCAATTTGTTATACAACATATAAATAATAATTATAGCGGTGTTCAAGTGGAGGAGTCCAAAATAATTTCTGCAGTTCTTAGTAGTTTGACCTTCTAAATTAGCACCTTGGCGATACGCCCAGGTGTAGTTAAGTAAAAGTATTTTCTAATCAACCCCTTGTCGGTAGCAGGGTATCCAATTTTTCACAAAAATATATATCACACTTTATACAATTATGCACTAATTCGCTATATTTTGAAGCGCGGTTATGTCAGCTAGCTTATAATATAAATCACACCGGTTTCATTTGGACAACCACAAGTGGGCTTTTCGGTCTTTTTTCTTACCAGGGGTGCCCCATTAAACCCGCAAGGAATTAGTGCACCATATGCGGCTGACTGGGAATTTATTATAATTTATATGGAATATATACCAGTATTGAATGAAATATATGAACAATTTTATTAGCGATAATAAGCTCATTTATTTAAATGATAGAGGTTGGTTTTGATCGGTTAAAAGAAATTATCGTCCAAACTTCCTCGAACGCATCCATAGTAAGTGGGTTTATTCATTCCAGAATCTAAAAGAAATAAAATCTAAGTAAACAACTTATATGAGGAAAAGTTATCATGATAATACAAGTAGGCTTGGGAAACTAAGATAAATAATATTGATACTATACTACTACTGCTACCGCTATGCGCTACTGCTATTACTATTATTACTAAAATTTGTCTTTACAGTTCACCATTTTAAACGACATAAAAACAAAAGCAATTAGTAAAACCGAAAACCAAAAGCAAAAATTAAAATCCAACTCGAAAAAATGTGTAGGTATCTGAAAAGGAAGACAAATTAGTTATTCAATAACAATCTGGAACAGAATGCTCAAATTCTTAAATCTGCAATAAAGAGAAGTCAGTTAATAGCTATTTTTGAACTCGCCGCTCTCAAAATGACATTTCGCGAACCCGACAGACAAACTCAGTTCGCGCACTAGTGCGCGAAATCTAGCAAAAAGCACTGGCCCTTTTAGCCTTTCTAGAAATAATTTGACTTGATAGTAATAAAGTTTTGTTAACAAAACGCCATTTCTCCAATTTAGATGTTGAAAATAGTGAAAGAATAAAGATAAATCGCTATTAATTCGATTGACACTTTGACAACTCAATTCAATAAATTAAACCAAATGTCATTTTCTACTTTTGTCAAATGGAAATCTGTCAATTTAACCACTTGATTTTTTGAAATTTTAAATTGGAAACATATTAGATAATAAATAAAAAATTATCATGTTCGTTTCAAAAAATATTGTACGAACCTCGATGCGCGAAGACGTCTTCGGTGCATTCGCGCAAATGAAGCACTCGCTCCTTCGTCGCTCGTGCTTCAAACATTGCGCTCATGCGCGAAAAATGTCTTCTCGCACTCGTTTCATAAATAACTATTACGAATAACTATTACGAAGACATTTTTCGCGCATGAGCGCATTTCTTGAAGCACGAGCGACGAAGGAGCGAGTGCTTCATTTGCGCGAATGCGCCGAAGACGTCTTCGCGCATCGAGGTTGGTACAATATTTTTTGAAACGAACATTAGAATTTTTTAATATTATTACCTAATACGTTTCCAATTTAACATTTTAAAAAATCAAGTGGGTGCACTGACAGACAATTATTGTAGAAAACCACAATTAGCTTAATTTCTTGAATCGAGTTGTCAAAGTGTCAATCGAATTAATAGCGATTTATCTTTATTCTTTCACTATTTTCAACATCCAAAGTGGAGAAATGGCGTTTTGTTAACCAAACTTTATTACTACCAAGTCAAATTATTTCTAGAAAGCCCGAAAGGGCCAGTGCTTTTTGCTAGATTTCGCCCACTAGTGCGCGAACACCATGTTTGAGTTTGTCTGTCGGGTTCGCAAAATATCATTTTGAGAGCGGCGAGTTCAAAAAAAGCATTTGATACGCATCAAAAATTTGAACAAATGGAATTAAAATTATTTGGTAATGGGTATACATGAAAAATATAAATCTGCAGTAAGAAAAATAGACCTGAAACTAAGAAACATTTATTGATAAGCAATAAAAATCTACTAAAAATATAAAAAACAATAAGAATAATAAATATAATGAATAAATAAGTGGTACTTATTAATCAGAAAAAATTATTAGTTATACAAATAAAATTTATAAATGCAAGTAAAAGAAATTATAAATTGCACTTTCATCAAGACCTGCAAAGAAAACAAAAATACAAGAATGATAAATTAATTTATTTTTCATAAAATCTGAAATAATCAAAACATAAAAAACAAAAAACTTGAAACGTAAAACTTGATAGAAAAACACAAAAATGAAATAAAAAGGAGAACACAATCATTTTACCTTAGCAAAATCTTTTCCGAAATATAAAATTAATAAAATACTTTGTTAAAAACATGAACGAAAAACAAAATTTTAAAAACTGCACTTCGCCCATTGCTGAAACAGGCAATAAAGTTGGTTAGTAAAGAAAAAGTAAAGTAATAAGTGTGCTTAAGTGGATATCTTTCTGAAAATAAAAACACGAAAATTGATATAAGTTGGACAACAAGCTTTAGATGAAAGAGAGAAATAACAACAGAATACTTGTATAAATAGTAGTAGTAAAATAGAAAAGGAAACCTGCGACGCAATAGGTGAACCTCAAACAAACACAAATTCACCTCTATGGGCCTTTTCTGAACCAAGGAATGCTATAACACAAATGCAAGTGCAAACACAACAAATAAATGTACATTTAAAAATTGGAATCAAAAATACACAAATATTGAAAATCTTAGTTAAAAGAATAATAGAACACACTTACAAATACAAAAAAGAAGGGAGAAGAGACCTGCAAGTTTCTGAAAAAGAAAACTATCAATAAGAATAAGATATAAAAAATAATTATTATGCCTACAAGTAAAAACGTGATAAAAAAGTGGTAAGCTCGTAACGTATTCTTGATTCTCTGCGCTATCTCTCCTTCCTACTCTCTTCTATCATTCATATCCACATCCTAGTATTTGAAAGTGTCTACCACTCCCATTTGTTTATAATTTATAGCAATATGCCTGTCCTATTACAATGATCCTAGTCTTCATTTATCTTTAAGCCCCTTTCTTCTAGCGTGACGTGAAGATTAATACGAGGATGGTGACGTTGTCAGCGAAACACTTGCCAAGTTTAATTACTGGTTCACTGTTATGGTATGTGGGGCAAACTAACAAACTAAATGAAGAATGCATATTGTTAAAATGAGTTTGAAAACTTTACGTAATTTAAAATATTGGCGTATAGGTGCAAAAACCAGAGAGTTATTGAACCTTTCAACGATCAAATAATATCGGCGTAATCCTCTTAGTCCATGCATATCATTTGTAAATTTCTTAAATTGCCTGCACCTGTAAGGAATTTATCAGCTAATAAGGAGGACTAACTATAAATGTTTTGCTTTCATCCGATACACTATCTCTATAATCCTCTTACAACACAAGCTAATTTTTAAAGGACTTCATGCCAAATATTGCATAATCATTAACATTAAACGAGTCTAACATAGACATTAATATCAAAGTTAATGAACACACTCCTATCATTTTAGATTACCGGTCCATGTAGAACTGTTAAGTTTTAGGCACACTAAATAAAGTTTTATAAGAAGGACTAATTATTCATATTTAACCGCTAGAAACTTGCATGGTGTGAACGCGTAGACCGGTTTCAAGCTTGGGTTCATCCCTGCCTTTCCCCACTTGATGACCGATACTGACCACTGTCCCTTCCATTTACTTTCACTACATATTGTCTCCATATTATATTTCTTCGATTCTTTCCCTCAATTGTGTATCCTTTTATAGCTTCCAACTCCTTCCCTAGTATTTCTCTCTATTGCATCAACGGACGTCCTCCAAGTCCACGAGGAATTCAAACAGTTTACTTTTGTTTCTTGTGGTCTTTTACCTTTGTTCCTGGGGCCAGCCTTTATGAATATTTTGAGACACCATTGGTACTATAGAAAGAATAAAGCAAACTAAACTTGTGACAAATGAAATATTCCAAAGTGATTTTAGGTAACCTGTTCAAGTGCCTTGTTTGCTACCTCCTGGAAAGGTGTGGTCACTGAACTAGGCGCCCCCTTACTTAAAAGGGTTTTAGGTCAACAAGTTAAAGTGACCGCTTATTTACAAAATACTTGAGAAATCCCCATTAACATGAATAACTGGCAAAATTCAGCACGCGACCTTAAATAACCTCTGAATGGTTTTTAACCGAATTTCTGATATTTAATATTGTTACTTTTATTTTCACACTTTGTTTTCTTCTGTTCGCCTTCTTCAAACGATTGCGAAACCTATTGCCGCATAATCCAGGTAAATTTCACAAAAGCATTACGTTAATATAACCACTTGACCGTAAGAACCCTTTCCATAGATTGTATTTGTGCAACTTTAAGAATTTAACAAGCGGATAATGTTACAAAAGAAACCCCTTTTGTAGTGCGTTTCTGGATTTTGCGCAAGGTTTCGTGGTTTTCGGAATGCTTTAGTTTAGAGAGTTAAGATTTATGCCATGACATTATTTGTAGTAGCTATGCTTCCACTTTCTGGTAGGCTGTCGTTAAAGCAGACGTTCTAAAAGCTACAGCCATTACAGTATTTAACTACCTTTCGTTTGCTACTATATCTCAAATGATTTGGTTTCACCTCCTGATAAAAAATCCATAAAGCGAGATGTCATTATTCTAGTGTCAGTAGATATACCTAGCCACTACTAGTAGTTAATTATACATTTATTTTTATTGGACTGGGAAGTTCAAAGTATAGACAACAAAAAAATCGTGTTATGCATCTTTTTATCAGATTTCTGAATTATACAAATTTTTGGACGTTTAGGTTCCCAACGCGTCCTACCTACCTAACTGTCAGTACAAATCGTTTTAAATCATAGGGGCTCGTGCTCTTTCTTTCAGACAAAAACGGTTAAATTTAGCATTACGTAGTCGGTAAGAATGGTGGAGCCACTTGAAATGTGTATAGCTGTATCAACATAAACGCTATACAATATCAGTGCAGAGTATCAGTTTCAAGCTCGTGGAGGTATTCTTGTCTACTTTGCAAGCATCTGCTTGAAGCACTTCAAACGAAACCACTTGTTAATTATGCTGATAGACTACAAGTGGGTAAACATAACATTATACCTTTCTGTTTGAGTTTTGCACCCTAAACTGTTTATATTTCGCTTCAAATAGTCTTGTTGCAAAAAAAAACGATTAATGTTTTCTAAAACACTTTAGTACCTTCTGAAAACTCGCGATACCTAACAAAATAAGTACAGGTATGAAATGGAAAAGCAAATTGCGAGAAAATGTTGATCATCAAAAAGTTTTGATTTTTTTTATTGTTTTTGTGGACTTTAATAAATTATTTTATGTATCTGATATAGAATTGGAATCGTGCAAGTTATCACGTTTTACTTTTTAATTATTCCATTTGGTATTCATTTAATTTGTAATGCTTTAAATTCCTATTCCAATTAGAATTTTATCGTCGAACTGTTATTTGGTATCATTAATTATGCTAATATTTCATTTCAGAACAGTGCGTTCCAAAAAAATATATATACGGAACAAACAGGTACCAAAAGTGATGCAGTTTTAGTAACCTATCCAAGTTCCACAACCCCACAAATTCGGTGGGGGAACCAGCATGTAAGATAATGAATATTTTTTCGGAACCGCGACCATTTTTTCTTTTGGCTAATTTAGCCGAGTTATCCGGCCAGGATCTCGACCCATGTTTCGTCCAAAAAATTACTTTTCTAAATTTTGAATTCAAATTTTCAATATATTTTCTTAAACAAGTGACATCATTAAAAATAAAGTTAATCCTTTGTAAACAAATTAGACTCGTTACGTAATTATCAAGAGCGAAAAATTAAGTACTAAGCGTGAGTTCGAAAGTTTCGGATCGAGACGAAGTGGAGGCTCGAAAAAACGAACGCTTAATGATTTTTTTCGCTCGTAATAAAAAGGAGAACACAATCATTTTACCTTAGCAAAATCTTTTCCATATACAGATCGTGTAAGGTCGTCGTGGGATACCCTGTACAGCCTGTTCCGAAAGTACGGTGCCAACACTTACTGGTATTTACAACTTTAAAAAGAAAGAAACACATATTTTTTGTTTTGGTTTATGGCGATGCATAAGGGCGCCACAGCTCACAAAAGGGAGGGGGCTGAAACTCGTTTTTTGTCATATCTCCGCAACCATTTCACGGATTTTCGGCAGATTTGACATGGACTTACCAAAAATATGTTCAAATATTATGATCCAACAAATTACACGATAACATGTAGAGGGCGCTAGTAACGTACAGTTTTACGCGGCCATGCTTTTGCACTGATGTAAGTGATAATCTGATACAATACAATATAATATAATATAGTATAGTATAATATAACATAACATAATATAATATAATATAATATAATATAATATAATATAATATAATATAATATAATATAATATAATATAATATAATATAATATAATATAATATAATATAATATAATATAATATAATATAATATAATATAATATAATAATAGTCCCAGTGTTTACATCTTGTCCATGGATTGAAGATTTTGAAGGATGGCCAACTGGTTACACCCAATTGATGTCTCTGCCGAAGTCCAGAAGGTCGTTTGAGACTTGGAGAATCGCCCTCCATAAAGTACGCAAACCACTTCCGAAGCACTATTTCTACGGTTTGCCTTGCACTCCAAGCTCACCAACTATCGGATAGAAATAACATTTTATTTCGAAAAAATATTTTTTCTTAAACGGTACAGACTTACGGTCACTGTAAAGATACTGTTAGATGAGGAACTACAGCAGATGAAAAAGTGAACGCGTACCCAAGATTTATTCGCTAATAAAAGTTGCTACTAACACAGCTTGACTTATTTATAGCCTATTTTTTATTTTATGAGAAGGATCTAATACAGTTTTTGTGGAATCGGCATATTTTAATTACCAAATCAGTTAAAAACTTTATTGGTCGTACTTCTTATCAACGATACCATCAAACCATCTCGTTAGTGATTTAAGCGGCAGCGCATTGTGAAATGTTTCAGGCGAAATTAATTAAGCATAAATTAATACACGTACGATACTCTAACCGATAAATTTGTTGGCATATCTCGTGCCGTCGCACGATTTGAAGATTTAATTATTGCCTCGTGATTAGCTAAGCTGACGCGTTAAGTGGCATTTTCGGCATCAAATGCCGTTTCTCGACGGCAATAGAAAATGTTACATTATGTAGAAAAGACCACACGCAGCATCTGCAACCAAGAGAATCTTCCCATTATGTCGGAAGTTTTGATGTTTGTAAAGGACAGCGATTTGTTGTACTGGAAATTTTGCACAGATAATTTGTTGTGGTGACAATTATTGTCACAGGCTTCTTTTAACAGCTTAATGCGGCTTAATACTTTACGCCCACTTTGGGTACTTCAATATTTTAAGCCACTGAGCCACTCATAACGTAAACTCACCTTTATTTATTTGCGATCAGTAATTACAGCTCTTGATGACTTCTGTCGACAATCATTACAAACCCCAGATCAAATTACAGATGAAAGAATGAAATTACAGATCAAAAATAATTCTTTCCATACAAAAACACTCAATATAATACAATTATTCACTATTAAAAAAGTAAACTGAGACAAGAATACTTGTCAACATAGCAATTTGATAAGCAAAAGATTTTTTAAATTGGGTTATTGAATGTGAAGGCATATGAAGTGGATTTTTTCCTCTCTTGCATTAACACTATGAATATCTCAACGAAACTGACATTTTTTGTATAAATATTCGGAAACTTTAGTTCGCATAACTTTATGAAATTTGTAAATGCGATATTCTCAAGACGGAAGCTATAATACTGAATATTGATATGATTTACAAAAGCACGATAACTTTGCAATGGAACATGTAAATAGTGTACAACGGGGGCCCAAAAGAAAACCTTGTGGTACACCACATTTTAGTTGCAAAGAACTGGACCCTTCATTTTTCATCAAAACGTGCCGAGACCTATCCGTGATTCTTATAATCCAAAAAATAACGGCCGTCAATTTATTATTGTCAGTATTAGACAAAGTGGATAAGGCAAGTGTACCGACTTGCCGCTAAAAGGTGAGTAGTATTTGTCTGAGCTTATAGGCAAGAGAAGGGAAGTGCGAGAGGGGAATCGGGCCGATTTTCCATATTTCGCGCGAGGGAAATGCGGCGCACTCAAAATGTATCATGTCATAACTCCCTCAAAAATTGCCTTATGGAGTTGCAATTTTTTTAAATTATTTCTTAAACTTTCAGGATGTTCAAGAAATCTTTCAAATTGCAATTACGTAATTACTTTTCATTCCGCTTTGCGATTTTCGAGACGTTGTCTTCTTGGTGCAGTGGAATTTTCACGCATCGAGGAACTATGCTCATTTATAGAATTTGGACAAACTTTCTGCGGCAAAGTTATAGAGAAAGAATTAAATTTTATTTTACACCAAAATTCAATTCATTATCTCGCATAGAAAGAAAGTTACGGCGATTTGAACACGATAATCGTTCTGCGTGCGCAACTCTTGAAATCGTATACTGACTTAAAGAGTTATGCGCTCAGAATGATTATCGTGTTCAAATCGCTATAACTTTTTCTTCGATGCGAGATAATGAATTCAATCTCGGTGTAAAATAAAATTCAATCCTTTCTCTATAACTTTGCCGCTGGAAGTTCGTCCAGATTCTAAAAATGAGCATAGTTCCTCGATAGGTGAAAATTCCACTGCATCAAAAAGAGAATGTCTCGAAAATCGCAAAGCGGAATGAAAAGTAATTATGTAATTGAAATTTGAAAGACTTCGTGAGCATCCTGAAAGTTTAGGAAGTAATTTTAAAAAAATTGCAACTCGATAAGACAATTTTTGAGGGAGTTATGACATGATACATTTTGAGCGCGTCGCATTTCCTACGCGCGAAATATGGAAAATCGGCCCGATTCCCCTCTCGCACTTCCCTTCTCTTGCCTATAAACTCGGACAAATACTACTCACCTTTTCCTCACTGTATGCATGGGAGTCGGTACACTTGTCTTATTCACTTTGGTATTAGATAAAATATTATCAGATAAATTCAGTGACGCTATAGCACAGCTAAATCCTGCCCTCAAACGAACTGATACATGATGATTCTTTGCTCTCCTTTTCCCTTGCTCTTTCTAATACCTCCCTCTATTGCTAACCTTTACTATCCAGGGCATCTTCACCAAGTGTCTGTAGAGCACCGCATTTCAAGCGCTTCTAACCTTTTCCTATTCACTTTTCCTGTCGTAGGTAACTGAAATAGCGTATTTCGCCAACATACTTACGTTTATATTCCGGTATCTTCTTCCTATGATCGTCTATCCCGGGCTTACCTTGAATGCTTAAAAAAAAATATTATTTGGTATCTACAGATTCAGAATTTATTATTTAAGTATCTACATTTCTAATTCAAAAGTTAATAATTTTGGTATCTAAATTTTAATAATATCTACGAGTGTTTTTATATTTTTATTGAATGTTTTGAAATTCTTTTATACATCTGCCGAACAATTTAAATAGTTAATGAAGAAACACGTCCTTAATTTGCGTTAAACAACTCTATTAAGAGATTAAGGTAATGTTCTAAAATACTAATTAATTACATACTAGAACATTAATCTTTTGAAAACAGTAATGTAAAGGGGAATAGAATTTATATTAGGTATATTAATTTCAATTTCTGGTAATTCCAAATTCCTCACATTTGCTGAAACTTGCTGAGTATATCAGGTCACAATTTTATGTAAGCTGTTGATAAAGATAAAGAAAGTAAATTGGTGAATTTCAGCAAGCATCACGTACCAGATAGTCACCGAACTGCGACACTTTTATATTAGGTCAGGTCAGACTTTGCAGAACCTAAATTATCAGTTTAGATCAATTTCCAAACTATCTCAATAATCCCTAATAGTCATCTCTCGTTCATCCTATATAGTCATCTTATATCTAAAGTTTCTTGTTGCCTCCTTCTCATCTGCCTAAACATATCAGAGACACCTACTACTCCCGTCACAATAAGTGGACTATCTCCAAGAATGTAATTTCTCGTGGGCTCAAGTTTGGCGACACCGTCATTCCCACAACCATCACGTATATCACTAAAAATGTAACTGATCATGATCATACCTATATTTAAATCGCAAGAAATCGTCACGCTCCACTTTAATCATTTATCCAAATCATTCACGGTTGACGATACCAAAGCAAGTTGATCGTAGTCCTATCAGTAATTCACATAGTATTAGGTTAGAAACCAATAATATTATTTCAACATATTCATGATATTGTGCATTCGCGTAAGTGGAGATTTTTGTGTTTGCCAATTTATTGTTAGATTTGTAGATGATTGTCTCACTGCTGTCCCTCCTGCCAAATGCAATGAAATTCTTAATCTACCATCCCCATCCCAAATTACAATTTACTATTAAAATTTCAAAAAACAATCAAATATTTTTTTTAAATTTAACTTTACATAAAATTGAAAATTCTTTACAAACTGAATGGTGTAGGTTCTAAATCAACTTGGTCTGGCCGTTATATTTGCTTTAATTCAATCCACATGTCCCAAAAAAGTGTTGTTATACATATGTCTAGCTGACTGCAATTAAATTTTTCAGCCTGCGGTATAGAAAATTTGCTTTGAAAAAGTTTTAAACTGCTTAATAAAAAATAACTGTAGAATTAATATATTTTATAATAACAATTTTACTATCAAAAAACCAAAAAAGGGTAAAGATTATATTTCAATACATTATATAGAATGCAATTTCCAAAAAGCATACAAAAACATAATAATTTGCAGTTTTTCTATTCTCATTTAAAAACGCTCATTTCTAATTTAATGAAAACCCATACAGTTTATAAAATTCCATGTAACAAATATATTGGACAATCAAAAAACCACTTAATTTTATGTTAGCAACTTTTAATAACAACTGAAATAAAAGTAACAAAAACAGCAAAACAGAAAAACAGCAAAACAGCAAAACAAACAAAAACAAGAAAAACATCAAACATCAAACAACAAACAACAAAATTATAGGAACTGCTCAAATTGATTGCCATGTTTCTCAACACATAATCTACATCTTTTAGTTAATAGATTGATGGCATTAATTAAAAAAATAGGATGGGCTTGCAAATATCGGAAAGCTGCATGTGGTACCTCTGCTAGCTCGACTTGATTGTTGTATCTTCGTATGTATATTTTTTCTTTTAAAAATGTCCAAAGAAAAAAGTCTAATATACTCAGATCCGGTGATCTTGCAGGCCACAATATAGGTTCATTTGTACACAACCATCTACCCGGAAAATGATTTTCTAAATAATTTCTAACTATTGCAGAATTGTGTGCAGGGGCACCATCTTGTTGGAAATATACCCTGTTTATGTTTATTAACGGAACATTTTCCATTATCGCCTCTGCGTTAATATTCAATAAATTAATGTATCTCAATCCTGTTAAGTTTCCCTCAAAAATTTAGTATGCTAGTTGACCACCCAAAATAAAACACGAAACGTTAAATCCAAAACGTCCTTGCCTCTGACGTTCAAAAGTTTGGTGCTGATTTGTATCAGACCAGTGACGCACATTATATCTGTTAAATAATCCTACGCTGCTTATGTGAGTTTCATCTGTCCAAATGACAGACCGCCCAAATTCTGGATTTTCTTGAATTTTATTTAAGTACCACCTACAAAAATTAAACCTTCTTTCTTGATCTCCCAGGAAGAGATGGTGAATATTTTGTTTCTAGAAATATATTTATTTTTTTGTGTTGTGGAACATCTTAAAAACTTTAATCTAATTTTACACAATTAGACTTGACGAACTAAATTTAATTTAAATAAACTTTTTTCTGGGAACTAAGTCTTATTTAATAGGAATAAATTATAAATTATAAATTAACTCTTTAGGTTCTTACAATAAAATATCAGGTTATATTCTGAAGTAAAATTTATTTCAATGAAATAAACATTCACAAAGATTAGTCCAGAGAAGTGTGCATATGTTTGGACTATACAAATAAACCACTTACTTCGCCCCATTAAATATTTAATTGCTCGAATCCAAATTATGAATTTAATTTTCACAAATCAATTTTATGACAGGTAAATAAATTCTTGTCTAATGCTGTTTTTATTGAATACCGCTTGAATTTATGCAATTTCATATTTGGCAGGGATAAAATAAAATATTGAGGAGTCTATCTGCGATACAATAAAAACGAATTTATGAAAAAATCACTTTCTACATCTTGCTTTCCATTAAAACTGGACCATCCTGTATGTTCCTATAGCCTACTAGCCTGTAATCACATGTGCATACTTCAATTTTAATCAGATATTAAGATTTCCTATCCATTGTATTCGGATACATTTTTTCCTTTATTTTATACTTCCTTTCACTTTCTATTTGTCTAAAAAATCGTACGTTTTCCAAGACATTAATTAAGATCCCAAAGTTGATTCTTCCCAATTACATCAGACAACAAAAAGGCATAATCAAGCATTTAATTCCCAAATTTTACCCACAGATAATTTAAATACCTTCTGCCTAATTTTATCTGCCGGATAACCCAGCGGTTTAATTCTAGCTCCTTAATATCTAAATTCATGAAGATTTTTCAGCTTGTTATTAAAGAATTAACTGTCTGCTGCATGGTGTGAATTGGAGATCTCTGTTTCAAAAAAAAACAGAATTGTTTATTTCTTTTATAGGTTATTATATCTATTATAATACTAACTAGAAACTTGCGTGGACAGGTTGGTTAGACAAGTTAATTACCGTTCTTATTATTTGTAATTATGATGTTTCCTACTTAGCTTCTTTGGAAATAAACTTGACCATCGATTGTCTTATTATAATTGAGAAAAACTAAATGAGCAGAAAAACTTGTTAATTCAGTTTCAGTCGGTAATAAGTACAAAGTGTGTCGAACAACAAATGCAGTTGTAATTAAAAACTTCCCTCTTAATGAGCAACAACTGGTTATCAGTTATTAATATGGTCAAAGAGAATAACACCGGTATAATGTGCAGCAACTGTCAGTGTTCACGCAGAAAAATAATCAACAAGGATGGTCAAGCGACACTTCTAATCCTCGCCCTCTGACGATTTCGTCCAGAACTAAAAATATGTTAAAACTTTTTCTCCGTGAAGTTGGCCGACTACTAATAGGCAGACAAGGCTAGTACTAATATGTTTAAGTTCCTATTCTCTTCGACGACAACAGTTCTAACAAGTCCATTATTAACCAAAACAAGACTAGCATCTAACAACGCACTAATACAAAGAACCAACATTTTAGGTAAAATCTCGACTTATTTCCCGTCAGCACGTCAATCACTTGTTCAGTTTTGTTTACAAATGCTTATTGTCAGCGACTTAAGACAAACTCTTATCTTGTTATGCCCATTTAAAATGTTTCCAGTATTTGTATCTAGTATATCTTAATTTAATTGGCTTTAACCCTTTACCGATCTGTAGATTTTATCAAGTGAAAAAGTGGAACTTAGAACAAACAAGACACAGAAATGGACAGGGATATTTTAAAGTGTGAAGTAATTCTTTTGACAAGCGTCCGATTGCCGATGTAGATTGACATCTTCTTTCAGTAAAACAGGACGAATATTAATTCGAGATGCGCAAAGGTATACCTACCATCCGAATCGGTCAAGGTGAGATGAACTGTTGTATGGGAAATATACGCTAGCGGCCATTCCATTAAAAACCTTCGGATAGAAGAATATAATAGAGTTGCATAAAACACTTTAAGTAATTGGTGTCTTAAAGTCCCTCTTCGAACTGTCTTTTGCAATTAATTTTTGGACCATTGAAATCGAATCATTTGAGTAAATAGCAAACGAGCACTAGGTATTGAACCAGGTTTCGCAAGAATTTCTCCCTGGGCATTGGATGATTTAAACTGTGTACGCCGTGTCTGGATTCGTCGTCGTCGTCGCACAGACGTGCAACACAGATGGGATGTGAATCTGGGATGTACATTTAAGCCACTATGTGCAATCCCGCAATAGGATGACCCTTAATTAGCACGTACATAGTTGTATAACCACTCTTCAATTCAACAGTGCTAGATGTCGTTCAATCGCTCACTGCAGTAGCTGAATGGATGCCTGCGAATTCTCACTCCACGGAATACATTCAGCAGTGCTAATAATTCATGGAATGAACATCCACTGCACCCATCGTGTTTCAGATCAAGCCATAATTAACCTGGTATGCCTCTTCAACGGACTAACTAACGTATGTTTAATTAATGGTAGCCTCATAGCAACAACAATTAAACACCGGCACTTACTTCTGGTAGTCTACCGTTGGTATATTTGTACAACAGTCAATGACACTACGCAATGAAAGACAGCTACTCAGCTACTTTGGGCGAACTCTCTTTTAAAGTCTTAGGTTGAATACTTTTCCCTACCTGTACCGCCCGTACAAGTCAATGCGCGACTAGTTGAGCCTATTACTTTTTATTTTTTCTGTTCTTCTGATAAGTTTTTTTAACTTCAAAAGAAACGAGGCTGCATCTCAAATTTCTAAAAGTCTAGGATTTCACCAGTGTCCATTTGAAGTATTAAAGAAAAACACACAATTCTATGGTCAGTTTTAATCTGACCATTCATCCATTCGTAAAAGCGCATCTGTAATAACACAAAACATACGATTTCCTCTATAATGCTTACAAAAACTATCGTATTACAACAAAATCGAAAGAGGCGTTTTCAATTATTTCGAACTAACGTAATAACGTATAGATGAGGTACTTTTTGATTTGCTACGTTAATTAAACTGGTAGATAAAATTCTACGACTGATGACCCAACTTTCGATTTATCATTTCCGCGTATATATAGGTACACCAGCATCAGGTATGGTTACTTAATGATTCTGCGAATTTTATTATATCGATATTAAATTGGTTTGCTCCCATTAGTTGGAATGAGTATCAGTGCGAAATTTGCTGCGGCAAAAAAGAGCGCATTTAAAATGCGTATCTCATCAGGTACAATTCTACTAATAGCACGTATTGCCCGTAATGTAATTTTCGCAAATAGATCGCAAGATAAAAGGTTTCGGCAAACCAAAATTAGATGCGTTAGTCGCCTCTGAAGACACAGCAACTGGTCATTTTATCTATGTAATAATTTGATCTATCGCTTCCTAGTTGCTACTCTGTAAAAGAGCTGCCTCTTAAAATAATTATAGAAATTATGAATTTGTATTCACTTTACAAAATTATCGAGGGTATACTCCAGCAACCGTTGGTAGTTCATACTATTTTGTTTCCTCTTCATCTGTTGCTGGTTTATGACATTTTTGGTAAGATTAGCGGATTTCATAAAAAAAGTTACGGATCACCGGGACGAAGGGACGAAGGGTCAAAGATATAGAGATGATAGAAAGCCTGAAAATAATATTATAAGTATAAACAGGGATATTGATATAAGACCCCATGCTGAACAGTATGTAGGGTAAAGTCGCCCATGTTTAACCGGCTCCCAAATTGAAAGCTAATGTAGTTGCTTGTATCGATATCATCGATTGCATGAAATAATATAATGTCTTGGTCGTTTATAAACCCTCTCGAATTACAAACTTATTTTTTTTTAATTTTGTAAATGAATGCAATAGTGTAAATTAACCTGTGGTTGCCCAAATCGAATCCACAACAGTATCCCAAATTGAATCGGAGTTCAACCTGGACAAACGTGGTTCATATTTCACAACTGATTGTAATTAATTTATTTAGATGTCGAAAAGGGGAAATTATGGTAAAAAATGGTGACAAGATGACATCTATGAAATAGTAATAAATTTGCAAAGGGAACGACGAGGTCATTAGAAAGGTATCCTACAAATGAGACAATCCGCATTTTCTTCGAAAATTCAAATTGAAATTTAGGAATCCTTTAGCTTTCTCAAAATCTCCTCGTAATACCCTGCAAATTAGTTTAATAACTTTTTGATCTAGCTTATGAAATAAGGAGTGGGGGAAGGAAAAAATTCCCACACCAAAAATGCCATATCTCTGGATTGCTTGAACCAATTTTAATGAATATGGTATTGTTGGAAAGGGAATCTATAGCGTAATAGAAATCTGCATTTACATTTGAATTTAATTTTACGAGGGAGCCGCCAGATGGTGTTATTTCGGAACTTACGAAATTGTCAAATTTTCTCAAAAATTATAAACGAAATGGTATATTTTTTATAATATGTTGTCATTACGCATAGAATTAAGAACAAGATGCCGCAAACCGGAAGTTTTTATCTTTATCAAATGGAAGTTATCATCAAGAGTATCGTTTAATCAAATCCCAGTGCACAGGTACCAAATTTTCTCAATTTTTTTTTAATGGAATGGTACATTTTCACAACATGCTGTTAGTACACATAATATTGTAACAATGCAAAAGAAAATGCAACAATTATTCAAACAAATGAATAATCATTTTCTCCGGTCGTATGAAGCGAGGGTGCCCCTACTAGATTTTGGGAAAATATGGTCGCGCCGCGCGCCGAAGCCTCCTTCCAAAATCTCCGGCCGCTGGCCTCTCGATATAGTCCGACCGCGCCGAGGCTAGAGATGAGCTAAACGGTGATTTCATAATCACTCTGTGACTGGTGATTGCTACTCCAAAATCACAGTGAGTGGAAAAGGTGATTGCGATCGCAGTTTGTTTTTTTTCAACAAGCTTGTTGCTGCACATGCTGCTATTGCTATTATGCTGGCGTGGTGGCTGGTGCGATCGCGGCAGAGGCGAGAGCAGACGAGACGAAACTAATCGCAGTTGCGAGTTGCGATCGCAATATGCAATCACAATCACTTCACCGACTCGCGACTCAGCGTCTGCGACCGTTCAGTTCAACGGTGGCCGTTCTCCGTTGTTTGAGTCTGCCCAGAGTCTGCAAGCTCGGAGGCCGGAGCTGGTGCGATCGCGGTTGACGAACGAAACGAATCGCAGTCGCAATCACCGTTGTCTGAATGAACGAATCACTGTCAGTGATTGTGATTCCCCACTCACAGTGACTAAATCACCGACTGTGAAATATCGCTCAACTCTAGCCGAGGCCTCGAGAGCACTTCTCTACGAGTGTTGGCACGTAGTAGAAATTGTTCAAGGTACACTCCGAGGACGTAAATGTTTATGAGATTACATGTTTATTGTCGTACCGTCGATAGAACTGTTAAATACTTGATAGTTGCTAACCGAAACCGTCGATAGTGTGTCGTCGTAATACCTAGAGTCTTACAAACCCGATTACTAATTTGGAGGTGGGCCCGAACATACGTGAAGGCACATTTTGCAATAATCCGTAAACACAGGTAATCGATTAGAGATAGTCGAAAGGCTTGCCTAATTTATTACAGACCTAAGTTGCAGGCGGTGAAATACCAACCGCTCTTAGGGGGTAAATACAGTGCAGAGTTTTTTGGCATAGTATATACCTTGCTATTACATAACGCAACACAGTCATCATTTACACTGAAGGGAATAGTTCCAATCGAAAGACGGAATAATTCTCTTCTCCCCCACATTCATTAGGGAAAGCTTGCGTCGAAAGGCTGCGAGAGTCCCTATTCGTTACATCACACTGAAACAACATTTACACCCCGTGAATAACCACAAGGTAGTACGATTTACATACCTTCGTTGATTTTGGTTTGTGATTTTCCGAATGTGGGTGCCCGATCGGTAACCTACATCGCCAAGAGCGAAATAAGTTATCTATCCGTCGCACGCTTCGTGTATAGTGATACCGACTTTGACCGCCAGATACAGCTGGTTGTCATTATTCTGATTAATTTGTATATAACTTTTTATTGTACATTCGTTCTGCTTTTATTTGAATTTTCTGTATATAGTTAAATTAATAGTGTGTTTAAGTTTCATCGTGAGTATTATTTTTGTTTTGCAATAGTTCCAGAGAACCCTGTCTCTGACTAGAGTTCAGGGTATATTTATCGACGACCAGAAGTCCACCGACCGACCGACTGAAGCAACACCCCATATGGTCACAAAAGGTGACGCAACGGGAAAGGTCGTTGTAATATAAAGAACAGAATGCCGCAAACCGCAAGTTCCTATCTTTTTCAAACGAGAGTTGTGATCAACAATACTGTTTAATCATATCTCATTGCGTGGGTAAATTTGAGAAAAATTAAATACCTAAATGAATATCAATTTAATTTAGTAAATATTCAATTTTCTTCAAACCCCTTGCCAAGGCTCGGGAGGCAATAATGGCATTTTCTTCATTTTGAAAAACAACGCGAGCTTGTCATACGCTTCAGCAACAGAGCTAGAGATTATTTAAAAAGTTATAATAAATTCTAGCGAAAAGACACTGGAATTGAATTTAAATTAACTAATAATTAATACTTGGTTAAGTTAAACTTAACAATTAGTGACAATACTATGACCTGGTATTAGTTTTTATTTTCCATGGAGTGCTTTTTATTTGTAATATTTCTTATAATTCTGTCTGATGAGAGATACAAGAATGCCCTAATATTCTTTAAAAAATTTTCTTCTCCTAAAATTACCCATGCAATGAAATGTGATTAAACAGCATTTTTGATCATAACTTTCGTTTGAAGAAGGATAGGGACTTTCGGTTTGCAGCATTCTATTCTTCATGTTATTTGTACTAACAGCATGTTACGAAAATGTACCATTCCATTCAAAAATATTTGAAAAAATTTGGTGCCTATGCGCTGAGATTTGATTAAACCACATTCTTGATGATAACTTCCGTTTGAAAAAAGATAACAACTTCCGGTTTGAGCCATTTTGTTGTCAATTCTATTTGTAATGACGCTATGTTATAAAAATATACCATTCCATTTAAAGTTTTCGAGAAAATTTGACATTTTCGCAAGTTTCGAAATAACGCCATCTGGCGGCTCCCTCGTAAAATTAAATTCAAGCGTAAATGCAGATTCCTATTACGCTATAAATTCCTTTTCCAACGAAACCAAATTCATTAAAATTGGTTCAAGCAATCCGGAGACACGTCATTTTTGGTGTAAGGGAATTCTTTCCTCCTCCTAGCCCTTATTTCGTAAGATAGATCAAAAAGTTATTAAACTAATTTGCTGGATAATACGATGAGATTTTGAGAAAGATAAAGGATACCTACATTTCCATTTGAATTTTTGAAGAAAATGTGGATTGTCTATTTTCTTTTAAAATTGTGCCCTCTAGTGGGGAAAATTGAAAGCTAAAAACATGTTTGATGAATTTTTATGGTTACTTTTGTAAGAAGATTTTTTCCGAAATCTGTAGGAAGAGTAGTTCCTAAGATAGCCGGTCGCCAACCTTAACCGGACATCCGGTATATCTTAGCAACTAAGTATAACTTCTATGGGAAAACTTTATTTGGCTTTTCGATTTCTCCTTCTAAGCTGTTTCAAAAATTCAAAAATTTTTAATTTTGCAAATATACATTTTTGTATTTTCTGCGCACCCTGTACAACAAAAACAAAGTTTCTCAACGTGAATCGTATTTATATAACAAGCAAAAGAAATTATCAATAATAACTTTTTCTCGAAAAACTGAAAATGAAAGTTTTTACACGTATAGTTAAGTCCATCCGTGGACACACTGTATGTCTCTTAATGTCCAACGCATATTTTGGTTGTAAAACCTAAAGTGATTTGTGTTGTTTTTGCAAGATACAGCGACTTTTGTTAAAAATGGTTCAATATGGGCAACTTTGCCCTATCAATTCACAAAAGTCAAAATAAATATGAGACAAGACTCATATTCTTGCTGTTTTTGTTCAACAGAAAGGAACTGACTTTTCTGCTGCCATGTTGAAGGAACAAGGATCTGTCAGTTAGCTAGAGCAAAAGTCTGGCAACCTGGCAAGTGGAAGACCCGAGTTCAATTCTCAGTTATCTCGGAAGAGGGGAACCCTGTCGTTGCTTATATTTGACTGCTATAGGCATTTTTTGATCTAATTATAAATTAGTGGCACATTGGGCACAAAACGCATATGAGCGCATAGAAAAACAATACCTGCACAACTGGAATGGAAAATAAATTCTTGTTCCAATTCAACCAGACTAATTATGAAAAATTTAATAATTTAATAATTGGCAAAAAGTAATACGTCGTTGAAGTTCTCTTTAAATTAGTTTTGCAGAATTGTAGGTGGTTTCGGAAAAAGGCCAGATATTCAAGGTGAAAAAAGTGGAGAGAATTCCACAAAGTATTCGTACATAATTGAAGAGTAAACATCCAAGCCTTCTTATTTTGTGTAAAACCTCAACTAAGTTTTTGTTCTGTAGTTTATTGTACACAGATCATTGCTGTCGACAAGGCTGCATTCTGGTTTTAACTCAATTATCTTGAAACTCCAATCTTTTTGTCAGTTAATCTTCGCGCGTGATTCCCTGCACAATACAACGTGCATCCACAGCACACGCCGAATTCAAAAGAATGAAAAGCGCAAAAGAATTATGTTTTTGACCAAAATCCGTAAAATTTCAAATAAAGCTTGTACATGCCTCACTGGACACGTGTTTTGCTAACTTGTACATGGTTGTTAGCGATTTGTCTCTTCAATTCAGATCAAATTTAAGCCACTACCGAACCGTCGTAAAATTTTGCTACCGTCATCGAGGTAAGGTGGGTTGCTACCAAAAAATCACGCGTCTTAAAATTTCGTGGGATTAAAATGTGATAAAAACGGTTTTAGCATAAATAAGCAAAAAATATTGATTTGGGAATGCAATTTCGAGAAGAATAGACTTTTTCTGTTAATAGTAGCGTTGCGGGACACTTGCATAGGTACCTACTTAAATTGTGCAACAAAAACGGGTACGTGTTGCTTGTTTATTGAAAGAACTTTCGACATGCAGATCGAAATTTACACCACCTGTAGCTATGGAGAATGAATTTGGTTTGACTTCGGGAGCTTATTAATATCTAAAGCGGGCGTTTTTGTACATTAAAGTTCTTTTAAAAACAAATTCTGAGCAAGTATTTGAGCTTGCCGCCGTTTTAGAACTAGAAGCTCCTTCTGAGGAAAATTTCATCTTCCTTTTCAAAAGAGATATTAATAAGTTGTTAATACTCTTTGGTAGTCTATGTATTAGACCCCCTTACCTAAATACTTCCTTGTTCTAACTTTATCATGATGCTATAAAATAATTAAGGATTGGTAATTATCGCAGACAAGCTTTACCCTTATTTTTTTCAAATAAAAGCAAACTGTTTCTTCAGAAATTAGGGCAAGGTTAATTTAATGCAAATTAAGCACACTATACAACTTAAAATAATTAATCGTCGGCAGGTGGCTCTTAATTCTCGAAGTATTTGGCACGTGGCTTCCTCGTTCAGGAAAAAAAGCAGAAAAAAGCTAAGCTACACGTCGGACGACTATGCAAAATAGTTCCGTATTTTTTTAAATGCATGTAAGTATGAAGAAATTTTTAACGTAAGATAATTATTTTTAATTAAAAACTTTTTAAATATAATGTTGGAAATTTACGAAAGAGCTTAACAGAAGAAATCCATTTAAAGCTTCAGTTAGAGGAAATGAAGATCATTAACTTGGACTTCTAGTTGCAACGGCAGCAATATCATTCAATTAATACTGACTGAGAGAACGTTACAATGCACTTTGGCTAACACAGTTTCGGTTCTAAACTGAATATTTTAAGAGAATGATTTATGTTACCGGTAAAACTGATGAGGTACACATATCTACTAATTAAAATATAAGTCAGATCTGATTGATGTTATATTCACGTTTACAATCTAAATTGAAATCCATGTTACCATTATTCAGTTTAGATTATTGCTTGACATTAAAGTGCATCCGTATATTTTTACTTGCATTTGAGTCGAATATAAATATAGTGTATTTACAACAAGCACAAAATGATGCTCATTTTGCACGAATATAAAAGTTTGAAGGCGAAGAGGCGAGTTTTGCCATTTTGTGCGAGTTGCATGCCATGCTTTTTCTACAACATATTCTTCACGTTAAATAAAATTACTATAAATATTTGTATAAAGAAATATGCAAATATTTTCTTTATTGCTTTGAATATAGGAAAACAGAAAAATAAAATGAAATAACTTCCTGATGTCTATGCATCTAAGTCGATGGTGAATGTCCTGTGTTGCATTTGCAGTTTTATTGCCTATGTCAAGTATTCATTTTTCGATTACGCAAGCAACTTTCAGAGTTTCTACCTGGAATTTTGCATGCCTACTTAAACTTCTTGCTTTGTACATTATGCGCTATGATCTCAGATGTTTTGTAATGTCAGAAAGAAATGTCTCATTCTGATTTAAAATTGGAAAAAAATGTTAATTTTTAAGTAAATAAAAAATGTTTTTTTCTAAAATCACAAAAAAAACTGACGTCATATCTGCAAGACAAGAAGTTTAAGAGTACAAAATTTCAGGTAGAAATTTTGGAAGTTGTTTGTGTAATCTTTGAAAATCGAACACCTAGTTCCCAGAGGCAATTAATGTGCACGAGCGAGACAGACGAGGCTTTGACAAGGCACTTTAAGGATGTTTAACATCCTTAAGAGGAGGTTATACCGCTCGATTTTAGGCGAAAAACAGCCTTTCTAATCTAAAAGATTACTACGCCATTCTTGAAGTTAGAAATGTGAAAATTTTCTAGTGCATAGTTAAAAGGTTGGAATTGAATCCTACATGCGACTTTTTTCAATTTTCTCGCTGTGAAAACAAGAAAAAAATATTTAAAATGCACAAAATTAACGCAATTTCAGTCATATTTACGTTCCACTGCATGTTACTGCTGCAAATTTATGAGAAAAAACTCGATGTAGGCAACATGCTCGAAGTTTTGCGATGCCAGCAAGCTTCTTAAAATTAAAATCGGTTAAGAATTGGTAACACAAAATTGTATTTTGTAAACCCTTGCAAAGAGCCGGCAACGCAAGAAATACATGGGCCTCTTACGGACAAACTCGACAAATCGCTCGCGGTATAACCACCTCTTAAACAATAATGTCTGCTATCTTCTTCTTCTTCTAATATATAAAAATCTCGTGTCACGGTGTTTGTGGTCGCACTCCTCCGAAACGGCTGGACCGATTTTTATGAATTTTTTTTTGTACATTTGGTAGGTATGAGAATAGGTCGTAAAGTATTTTTCACCCTCCTACCCCCACCCCCCATTTTTTAGTCGCGATTTTAGTATTTTTGTATGAACAATATCCAAATAATTGAAATTTTTCTTATACATTTGGTAAGTATGAGAATAGGTCGTAAAGTATTTTTCACCCCCCTACCCCCACCCCCCCCCCTTTTTTTATTCGCGATTTTAGTATTTTTGTATGAACAATAAAACTGAATCCCTATTTCCCTTGGTCACGCCATAACTTGAGAACGACTTAACCGATTTCATTCATCTTTTTTTTATGGTTTCTAATACTTTGTAGAAGGTTCTTACTGAACGGAAAATTAAGAAAATTGCACAGAAAATTGGAAAATTTGAGAAAACGTAACGACTATTTTAACTTCGCGCGTTTGACAGTCTGTACGTGTGTATGTCACCGAATTCCTAATAAACGGCTAGACCGATTTTGATGAAATTTTTTGTGTGTTGGAGTGGGTCCCTGAATGGTTTACATTCACAATTGGACCCGGTAGATGCAATCGGATTCCAGGAGTTTTTTTGAACGGCTGGACCGATTTTGATGAATTTTTTTGTGTTTGTTGGAGTGGGTACCAGGATGGTTTACATTCACAATTGGACCCGGTAGGTGGTGCTGCAATCGGGTGTTACTGAACTCCTCCTAAACGGCTGGACCGATTTTGATTAAATTTTTTGTGTGTGTTGGAGTAGGGCCCTAGATGGTTTACATTCACAGTTGGACCCGGTAGGTGGCGCTGCAATCGGGTTCTAGGATTTTTTTTAAAAACTGCTGGACCGATTTTGATGAAATTTTTTGTGTGTGTTTGAGTGGGTCCCTGAATGGTTTACATTCACAATTAGACCCGGTAGGTGGCGCTGCAATCGGGTTCTAGGATTTTTTTAAGGAAATTTTTTTAAAGTCGGGCAGGACAACGTCTGCCGGGCCCGCTAGTAATAATATAAATATTTCAAAATATTTAAAACTGAAAGCATTCTTCAAGCGACAGTCAGACGGCTGCAAATCCAAAAAGTCAAAAATCTTTACATCAAATAAAATTGATAATTTTATAAAAAAAGCTACAAAGGAAATATATGTAGGTATTTATCAAAAAAAAATAAGTTTATATACAGGGTGTCCCACTTAAAGTAGGATAACATGGGTAACTTTTTGTAGTTATCGGAGATGGAAATTTGGTTAAATGAGAAAACGTTTGCCTTTGGTGGTGCTTAGTAAAAATCCATTTGAAATGTCGCTAATCATTTTCGAGTTATTTTGCAAAAACCGAAAAATCCAAAATTTGATTTTGGCTTCTAAAACGGTTATTTGATGTCGGATGAAAAAACAAAAAGCACTTTGTCGTGGCACTTTTTATGCTCTTTCAGCTGGTGTTGTCGAATTTTGCGTAAAATGTTTCGTTCCGACAAAACCATCTTCAAATTCATTTTTTCTTATACAGGGTGAATCAGGAATCCTTCTATGTATTGGTATTTTTGTTATTTGAAGAGCTACAAAGTCGGTTAAATGAGAGAAAAGTTGCACTATTTTGGGGCCATCTTAAACCTACTTTCAAACTTGCAAAAATTTTCACAGCTTTCTAGATATAATTAAAAAATTAAAATTTCCGATTTTTTTCTTTTGTTGATAACTCAACTGTGGTTTGTGCAAATGGCTTGAAACTTGGAATACTTACATAAAAGAACGTTGTGCATCGTTTGGTGACATTAACAGTGCAGTGCGACCTGTCATTTTTGCAGAGTGACAGTCAACTTTTTTTTTCTTTATGGCATCCATATTCATTTCTGCCGCTGACATTAAGACAGCATTATTATGATTACAACGGTTTTTTAATTTTTTAAATCGAACCTCAAATAAAGAAGTTACAGAGAGAAACATGTTAGCACATGTAATCAAGGTAGCCATGCAACAAAAGAGCTGCGGTAAGTATCAATAAACAATTTACTTTTTAGTGGAAGCCCACGTATTCCCACCTTTTCTATTTGAAGAGATGGAGATTCAGTTAAATCAGCGAATACTTGCGCAATTACTAGCAATAAACGGTGGTTCCCGAAGAGTTTAAAAAATCGGCCGTGGTCAAAATATTTATGGAAATTTTGAAACGGATCAATTAGTACTTGGATTAAAATAAAATCCTACATTGTTGCTTCATGGCATTTTGTTAAATTGTTTATTCGTTTTAGTTAATTTGTTTTATTGTTCTTTAAAGTTCCATAGTTAATAAAAAAAATAAAATAAATGTAAGTTTTTATTTTAATCCAAGTACTAATTGACCCTCTTCAAAATATCCATAAATATTTTGACCACAGCCGATTTCTTAAACTCTTCTGGAACCACCGTTTATTGCTAGTAATTGGGCAAGTTTTCGCTGATTTAACCGAATCTCTATCTCTTCAAATAGAAAAGGTGGGAATACGTGGGCTTCCACTGAAAAGTAAATTGTTTATTTACAAAAATGTTTACTTACCGCGGCTCTTTTGTTGCATGGCTACCTTGATTACATGGCTAACATGTTTCTCTCTGTAACTTCTTTATTTGAAGTTCGATTTAAAAAATTAAAAAACCGTTGTAATCATAATAATGCTGTCTTAATGTCAGCGGCAGAAATGAATATGGCTGCCATAAAGAAAAAAAAAGTTGACTGTCGCTCTGCAAAAATGACAGATCGCACTGCACTGCCAATGTCAGCAAACGATGCACAACGTTCTTTTATGTAAGCATTCCAAGTTTCAAGTCATTTGCACAAACCACAGTTGAGTTATCAGCAAAAGATAAAAATCGGAAATTTCAATTTTTTAATTATATCTAGAAAGCTGTGAAAATTTTTGAAAGTTTGAAAGTAGGTTTAAGATTGCCCCAAAATAGTGCAACTTTTCTCTCATTTAACCGACTTTGTAGCTCTTCAAATAACAAAAATACCAATACATAGAAGGATTCCTGATTCACCCTGTATAGCGGTCATATTGGATTTTTACATATTTACTGTAAAACTGTTTGCACCATAACGTACATCGCACTTGAGTTACCTTCTTATGGGGTTTTCTCAAAAATAAAATGTACCGTAACATAAATTCCTAAAATATTGTATATACTTTAATGGTCAAATTGCTTAATTTTGAAAGAGTGGTTCATATATCCAACTTGATTTAACTTTATTTTGGAACACGATTTGCTTCTTAATTTTCCTCATATAATGCCCTCAAAGAATTACAATTTGCATAACTAAAATATAGCGGTAGTTATGATCATGCTATAAATAGGCTGTATCTTATTTCTCCAGTTTCACAAAAATATTAAATACTTAATTTATATACCGAGTTAAAACCTGTCTTGTGATGTATCAATTAAATCAGAAAATATAGAGCTTTCCAAATATGTAAGAATCAAATATGGCCGTCATAAGAAGAAATGAACTTGAAGACGGTTTTGTAGGAACGAAACGTTTTATGCCAAATTTGACAAAACCAACTGAAAGAGTACAAGGAAGTGTCCCAACAAAGTGCTTTTTGTTTTTTCATCAGACTTCAAATAACCGTTTTAGAACCCAAAAACTAATTTTTGATTTTTTGGTTTTTGCAAAATAACTCGAAAACGACAAGTGACATTTCAAATTTCAATATAACTAAGCACCGCCAAAGGCAAACCTTTCCCATTTAACCGAATTTATCTCTGATAACAACAAAGTTACCCATGTTTTCCTACCTTAAGTGGGTTACCCTGTATAGTAGATTGATAAAAAAGTATTTTTAGTTGTTCCGTTATTTAAGGATGCCAAACATCCTTAAACAAATAAAAAAATTCATTAAATGATATTGACTTACTTTTGTGACTAAATATATTTCATAATCTGGAGCTTTTTGAATAAAATTAGCGGTCATTTGATGTAAAAATATTTCACTTTTTGGGTTTTGCGTTTTGATCTCCTTTTCATTTCAAAAAGTGGTTATAAGCTCATTGGTACATTTTCTTCATTTTACAACGAACCGAACATGACATAATATTTCATATCGCATCTGTTGCCTAGCAACTGATGCGAATTGAAATTCTATTCAAAATTTATTAAGTTGTTTGTGATTGAATTTTTCGAGGTTGTCGTAGAAAATTAGTAGGTATATTACGTAACGAGAATGGAAAATGATAAATTTTGAACGAGTGCAGAAATCTCAAAAGTTTATATGAAATACACCTTCCATCGAGTTATGTACACTCTATTTCCCAGTACCCCTTAAGAAAGTATTTTTGATGTTTTGTTGTCTTTCTTAGTAAATGTCAAAATTTCTAAGTAGCCTTACTAACTATGAGCATATTCGAATAATTCCGACCGGCTCATGAATGACAGACACTTGAATTTGTTCTCCCACCCACCAATTCATAAATGCCCAGTTCGAACCTAAAATATTTAGGTTTTCCATCGGTAAGCCATGAAATTGTTTAACTGCCGTAAGTTTTAAGTGATTTTTCTGGTAAAAAAGTGTAAGATTTGAAAAGATACGCGACACGATACTTATTCACTAAACGTCAAATTGTAAAGCTACCTACAACATTTGAATATACCCGAGGGGTGAACCGCAGAACAAAATCTTGTACACCAATTCCTCTATTTATGTGTAATTCCTTTTAATTCCTCGCAATTCCTATCTAATTCCTGCAATTCCTCAAGTAATTGCTGCAATTCCCCCTGTAAATCACGCAATTCCCCATGTAATTCCCGCAATTCCCCATGTAATTCCCGCAATTCCCCATGTAATCCCTGCAATTCCCTTGTTAATTCCTATAATTCCCTTACAACTAATTCTTGCATTTCCTGAACATCAAGTATATTATTTACAAAGATATTTGTAAAGATGATGCAATATTTTACAGCGCATGCGCAATCGTTAGTATAATTCCCTTGTAATTCTTGCAATTCCTGTGCAATTCCTCTATTTATGTGTAATTCCATTTAATTCCTCGCAATTCCTATCTAATTCCTGCAATTCCTCAAGTAATTCCCGCAATTCCCCATGTAATTCCCGAAATTCCTCATGTAATTTTTGCAATTCCCCATGTAATTCCTATAATTCCCCTAGTAATTCCTTGAATTCCCTTATAACTAATTCTTGCATTTCTTGTACATCCGAGTATATTATTTACAAAGATATTTGTAAAGCTGATGCAATAATTTACAGCCTATGCGCAATCGTTAGTATAAGGGGGTAAACATTCCTGCAATTCCCTTGTAATTCCTGCAATTCCTGTGCAATTCATCACTAATTCCTGCAATTCCCCAACAATTCCCCAAACAATTCCAGCAATTCCCTACAAATTTGTGTAATTCCCTATTACTTCCTCAAGCTTGTACACCAAAATTCCTCTACGGTTCACCCCTCGAATATACCCGAGCGATTTTTGTTTATAGCATAGCACACGGGTGAATGCACTTGTCAACTTTCGCGCCTACTTAGTTGTATGCAACGTGTCGCTTCCTTAGGGGGTCATGGGAAAACATATTTTTTCTTATTGTTTATTTTGTCTGCCAGTACCAACAAAATGTCGCGCGAATTTAGAATCAAAAAAATTTGGTACTCATATAAAACTGAAACTGCGTCTAGATAAGCGATTTTATAATACAGTTATTAGCGACACAAATAATTTATCACGCGATCCTATAGTTTCCCAGCCCAAATTTTAGATATAAACTGTTCAAACAAGTCATTTGAAAAATGTACTCCATTATATATAATTTTCGTTAAACGTTTCCTGTAGCAAGATGATGTGCTGTTATAAATCATGAAAAAGTGGCCGGCCACCCTCAGTTTGAGACATATTAAAATAAGTTCATGCGATTTAAACGTACCTAAACTATGTCATTTTGGAATTATTGATGTGTTCTGGGGTAAAAACGTCACTGAACATTCTAAGAAAATAAAAGGATGTCCTTTTCTGCCTATAATTCCTTCTCTTTTACCCACAGTTACTTTCATTCTTAGTTGTAGGGTCTTAAATAAAAATAATTGTTTTACACTATTTCATCTATTAATAAATTTGCGTCGTCTAAATCTAAAATCTAAAAGGGTTTTAATAATCTGTATATACAGCAGGAAACGAAATCCAACCATAAAAACGTCTTTCATCTTCTTGTCAAGGAAGACCCACAGCATTTTTTCTTAACTCCTCTGATGATTGCTTGATTGGTAAACATGGTACTTAACCAATTAAATCCGTGCTAGATTTCTTTTACTCAGTTTGACAGACAATAATTATCACTGGAAAACTAAATTTCTAGACCACAGGATAAGAATAAAACAGGAAACTACAAATATATAGGAAAAAACAACTTCTATCTCCTATTTTGACGTTTGATATCTCAACACTACTATTTTACCTGACTCTCGCAAGTCAATTAATTAAGACCTATTGGCGAGTTTTTAACCTATCTAATCTCTTTCGTTTTCTCAATTCCGTATTACTTATTTTGGACAGAGAACATCTTATTCAGCTTTAAGTGAAAACTCTGGTAGGCACTGCTACGGTCATGTACAGATCTTGTTTGCTGTCAATTTTGATTTATGTTACTGCATCGATTTCGATTTCACTGAGAAGGCATATCACCTTAGAATTGGGTATATCTAGGTTTAGAAGAATGTTTTTCTGCATTTGATTTTTATAGATTTTCAAAAATTCTCCACAATTCTTTTTGTACTAAGCAGACTAAAACTGTTAGGATTGATTCTTATAGAACTTTTCCAAGTAATTCAGTGGCGTACGTAGTTTTTTCTAGGGCGGGTATTTTTTGAGTTATGACATAAAGTTGCATTTTTTTAATGGAAACCACATGAGACCTTGGTCACGTTCGAAAGGTCCTTTTTTAAGCTATCAAAATATATACCGGGTGTCAACGAGAGCATGTAACATCCCGCCATTTGTTTACTTTTTGAAATATACTTTGGCAATCCACTGTAAGTATTATACTCCTCAAACTTCATATTTTTATCATATTTGACATATCTAATTACTTCCGGTTAAACCGGAAGTGACATCAACTTTATTATGTTAAATAGCAATATATCATTTTTTTAAGATAGTTCGATAGGCCTTTTTATTCTCTTGACAACCATGTATCATACATACCCAAAAACTTTATATTTTTCACGTCAGATGGCGTTAAATGAAAAAGTCACGTTGGCTGTGAATTTGACGATATGAGCCTAATTTTAAACGTTTTAATGAATTAAACTATTCATTCTAACAGACTGTCTTAATGTCCCGGAAATATTTTCGGATTTGAAGCAGTACATCCTTTATTTTTTTTAAAAGATAAGTTTAACATAGTCGTTTTAAGTGTTTTGAAAAATAGAATTTAAATTAGTAATGGATAATTGAATTGCACTTTTTATGCACAAATTGTGAGGACAATAAACTGAAGTTCGAAAAACAAGACAAATATTAGCACCTTGCTATTTAGAATTTCAGGAAAAACTCGGTTTCAAAAACTATTTGAAATTTTGAAATTTTAAATATTTGTTTTTGAAACCGAGTTTTTCCTAAAATTCTAAATAGCAAGGTGCTAATATTTGTCTTGTTTTTCGAACGTCAGTTTATTGTCCTCACAATTTGTGCATAAAAAGTGCAATTCAATTATCAATTACTAATTTAAAATCCATTTTTCCAAACACTTAAATCGACTATGTTAACCTTATTTTTTAAAAAAATAACGGATGTACTTCTTCAAATTCGAAAAATTTTCCATGGACATTAAAACAGTCTGTTAGAATTAAAAGTTTAATTCATTAAAACGTTTAAAATTAGGCTCATATCGTTAAATTCACAGAAAACGTGACTTTTTCATTTAACGCCCTCTGACGTCACAAATATAAAGTTGTTGGGTATGTGTGATACATGGTTGTCAAGAGAATAAAAAGGCCTATCGAACTATCTTAAAAAAATGATATATTGCTATTTAACATAATAAAGTTGATGTCACTTCCGGTTTAACCGGAAGTAATTAGATATGTCAAATATGATAAAAATGTGAGGTTTTAGGAGTATAATACTTACAGCGGATTGCCAAAGTGTACTTCAAAAAGTAAACAAATGGCGGGATGTTACATGCTCTCGTTGGTATATATACTTTTATATTGTTTTTTCAAAAAACGACAAAGATTTGGATACTTTTACCTTTAGAAAATATAAGATAGAGGTACATCCAAGATATTTGTGATTTTATGTTAGCAACTTTTAATAACAACTGAAACAAAAGCAACAAAAACAGAAAAAAACAGCAAAACAAACAAAAACAACAAAAACAACAAAAACAACAAAACAAAATTATAGGAACTGCTCAAATTGATTGCCATGTTTTTCAACACATAATCTACATCTTTTAGTTAATAGATTGATGACATTAATTAAAAAAATATGATGGGCTTGCAAATACCAGAAAGCTGCATGTGTTGCCTCTGCTAGCTCGGCTTGATTGTTGTATCTTCGTATGTATATTTTTTCTTTTAAAAATACCCAAACAAAAAAGCCTAATATACTCAGATCCGGGGATCTTGCATACCACAATATAGGTCCATTTGTACCCAACCATCTACCCGGAAAATGATTTCCTAAATAATTTCTAACTATTGCAGAATTGTGTGCAGGGGCACCATCTTGTTGGAAATATACCCTGTTTATGTTTATTAACGGAACATTTTCCATTATCGCCTCTGCGTTAATATACAATAAATTAATGTATCTCAATCCCGTTAATTTTCCATCAAAAATTTGGTATGCTAGTTGACCACCCAAAATAAAACACGAAACGTTAAATCCAAAACGTCCTTGCCTCTGACGTTCAAAAGTTTGGTGCTGATTTGTATCAGACCAGTGACGCACATTATGCCTGTTAAATAATCCTACGCTGCTTATGTGAGTTTCACCTGTCCAAATGACAGATCGCCCAAATTCTGGATTTTCTTAAATTTTATTGAACAAAAATTAAGCCTTCTTTCTTGATCTCCCGGGAAGAGATGGGGAATAATTTGAATTTTATATGGTCTATATTTGCCTTTTTTAAATATTTTTTGAACTTTTGTTTTGGAAACACTAACTTGTGATTCGATTTCGCGACAAGAAGTTTTTGGTGTCGCCTCAACCCACGATAAAACATCTATTTCTTCTCTCTTCCCCATTTTCTTTATTATAAATTTTGTTTCTAGGTTTAGTGAATGACCCGAAGTGAATTAAATTTGATTTTTATCTCGAAAACATCATTTTGTTTGGTGGTCTTCTTTCTGGGTATCTAAATTTAATAATAATAATTTAATAATTCCTTGGAAAAAGTTCTATAGGAATCTGCTTAGTACAAAAAGAATTGGAGAGAGTTTTTGAAAATCGATAAAAATCAACATTATTTTTTTCTCGAAAACTAAAGACGATATCCAAATTCTGGTTTCGGCATTCTATTATACGCAAAAAAGTAGCTCAGATTCGCGAAAACCCCGAGGCTCTATATCTGCTGCTTCTATAAGAAACCCCCAAATCACAACGAAAATAGGACAGCCTGTACTTTGCATTTTATGACCTGTTGTTGATTTTAATGTGAAGTTGTATAAGAAGCTTGTTGGAGCTATCAAATTTTTTTCAATATGTAGAAATATGAGGCAAAGAGAAATTTAAAAAAATAAATAAATTTTCAGTAGTAACATTTTGGTTTGATTTGAATATTATAATTATTGTATTTAATTCTTTCTCTAAATTATCTTTAAATAGATTATTTCTATATGTTCAAGATGCTTAACTATTCAATTTCTGAAATAAACGTTGCTGTACTATTTTTATTACCTAGGTATTCTAACTGAAAATTTAGGACCTTTTGAAAGTAATTCTATTTCATTTTTGTTAAATAAATGTATTATATACCCTAATTTATGTATATATTTTGAACTACCTAAATGTCATTTTGGAATTTTGATTGCCATTCTGATCTTAATAATTCTGAATACTATTCCAATTTTCTAATTTTTTACATTGATTAAGGAATACTTTATGATTGATTTCACAAACATGGTCTCTAATTATGTCATCTAAGTTGTGAAACGTTAAAAGCTCATAAGTAATTAAGTATATTTTACAAACTGAACAAAACAGCATGGAGCTCTACCGATATGAATTACATGGCAAATAAAGGATATCAAAACCGATTTCTCCTTTTCACACCACCGACCTCGTGTAAAAAAACAAATTGTCCTTATAGTACTAATAGATGTCTCGAAAAACATGCAAGATTCTTATGGTTTATTCCAAAGGGAGATTAATGTCAACATTAATAATATGTCTACATTGCACGTATGTATGCCGAAATGGCGTATTTTGGTGTCATGTAAATAATTATGCCTTCCCTTAAGCTTTCTTGTATCCAATAAACTCGGTACACGATGCGGTATACCAGTTTATAGTTTAATAAATTGTGCAATGTACTACTCTATAAATACGTACCTACCTTGTTGGCTTTTTGTGATTTGTGCCTTTTATTTTGTACTCTTTAAATCATTTTTCTGCCGCCCCACAAAAGGAATGTAGGTGATATTAACAACAGAACTGCTTTTCATTTGGTCCTGCAGGGTTAATGAGAAGTATCAAATTCGACAATGATTTTGGTATATTCTAGATTTGTTGAACCTACGGGTAAATTTACACCTATTGCTCGGCAACCAGCGTTACACTTGGCCAATTTCTTGTTTTAGAATCACAGACCTGTTGTACAATACGTTAGTTGTTGTAATGCACCTTCGGTTAATTTTCTATGTTCATTCCGATGGAAATATTAATTTTAGAGAATGATGTATTGAAGTAAAGACGAAACAAAAGCTATTGAACAGGTGTATTGACAAATGAGGTATAATTCCCAAAACAAAATTAGATAAGTAGGTAAGTGCTGTAGATTAAATACAGGCTAAACATCAGAGTAAAATAGAGAAACTGTCGAAAAAATGAATTAAAAATGCTTTTGAACGAAGTGGAAGCAGTTTTGAAAGATAGCTTTATGAAGATTAATAAAAATAAAATCTAAATATTAAATCCTATTGTTTCATTTCTGTTGCCTCTCTTTCTAGAATCTCGACCCCAGTATTAATTAAAATTAAATGCAGACGAATCATTACATATATCAAAAATTGGGTCATGTGCCTCGCGGATATAATAGTCTCCATTATGCAAAGAGACCGTAGTTTTTCAAAAGGTATGAAATTATGAATCACCTCGAGCTGTGGATAGTTTAATGAAAGACGATGGCACAGTGAGGGTGGTTCGCGCCTTAGGACTTTACTAACGAGGGGTTGAAAGGGATTAATTGCCGATGCTCCTAGGTGGCGGCAACTTTGTGAAAATAAAGATAGACTGTGAAGATATTCGATTTTTTTCGATCATATTTTATTTTAATTGTACTTTATAGACGTTCGATTTTATGCATAATGTGCACCTAATGATGTTCACAGCACCCTGCGCACGCCACACCTAAATGATGAAAACTGACGCCTTCAACGATCTATTAAGTTTCCTTTAATGGACTCCCAAACAAAAATAAAAACGGCTGTGAGCCTCATAGGAAAATTATTTAATCTTGTTCTGCAAACCAGGTTTCCATTTTCTATCATCTCTTCCTTAGAAGAGTCAAACTAACTGCCTTTCTCTGTCCACGTCTGTCAAAATCATAAGTAAATATGCTGTGCAGAGAAAATGGGACATCACCTGCCCAAGCAAAAATAAATTTATAGTGTAGAGAACTAAAAAGAGGGAGGTATCCCATTTTAGTCTGATATGAAAAATAAAGTGTAAATTTATGGTTGGCAGAAGACGATCGATAGCTATTCTATTTGCCTCAACGAATTCTTTGGTTGTACAGTTTCTTTGGTGGTTTGAGTATATTAGGAGATATTCCATAGCTTGTGCAGCTCCAACGGAACTTGCTGAATCTTTTAATAAGGAAACAATTGTAAAAACCATATCACTGCATTACCTACGAGGGGCAAAATGTTTGCCGACAACAATGGCGGACTGTCAAAATTACGTATTGAGCCAATTAAAGTCAAAAGTCAAATGCAACATAACCTAAAATAAATATTCACGTCGAATAAAATACCTCAAGAATGTACTACACGCCTACGTCATCATCTGGTGATATAATTTTGTGGTGTGCAACGCTAAGTATCGTGAATTTACTGTATCTACTATCAGATTCAGTTTTTTGTGATTGGTCCAATTTGACGAAAAAATCGTGAATTGTCATTGGTCTACTTAGAATGGCATTCAATAAACTGTAGTAATACAATAAGTTGTCTGGAATATTGCTTTTACTAACTACTCGTGTAAATTTGACAGAATATCACTCGCGCAAGCGCTCGTTATCTTTTAACTGTCAAATTTACACTCGTGGTTATCAAGCAAAGCAACAGCTTGAGTAAAATTACCTAAAAATTCCAGACCACGAATTGTATTGAACAAGATTATTTTTTGAATCGAAGCAACGTAGTTCAAAACGAATTTTATTTCAATTAATTCATATACAAAGAAAAGTGTTGGGAATATTTGACGTACCAAAGTAACTAAATTATAAATTATAAATGCACCTACAAATTCTCAACTATGGCAACTCATCAACAAGTAAAATTATCGAAAAATAATCCGGGGGTAAATACATAAGAGATCATTTTTTTATCGATAAATACATGTTTAATTGTATGAAAGTTTTATTGTCATGGCAAATAATCGAGAATCAAGGTAGTGAAAAAATCGCGAGAGTTTGCTCGAGTGATTTTTTCTACTTCCCTTGTTTCGAGATTTTTTGCCGAATGGCAATAAAATTTGAATACAATTTGAAATGTATTTATCTTATAAAAAAATGATCTCGAATGCATTTTAGGGAGGTTAATACACAACTACATTGTACGGACCATTTAAAACGATGTTGCAAGAAAACTCGAAAGTAATATGACAGTGACAGTTGTCAAGGTAGAAATTTCAAAACTACCATTCACAGCATAGTTGATTAAAAGCAAGGCACATATTATTTATCAGTTATTGGGGTTTTTATCGTTTAAAATGACAGTTGATTGGTCGATTTTAAGAAATTGAAGAAATCTCATTGGCTCTTACAATAGGCGTGTATTAACCGAAATAATACACTCCACGGGACCCAAATGAAATATTTCAATTGGCCAATTTGACGATGAAAAAAATAATAAAAATAATCTATATTCATGCGCCCAAGTGTAACTTCAAAAACTTTTCACAGTCTAACCGCCATTTCCCATAAGTCTAAGATCAGTAGAATCTTTGATTCATGATCCATATAATTCTCAATAATACCTGTTTTTAAAAACCTCCAAGCTCCGCCTTTATGAGTCCATATTTTGTTTGAGTTGGCATAAGTCACCCCTAGGCTGACAATCTAAAACCTTTATAGTTTTACAACTTTTAACCCTTATACTAGAGAATTCTCTGGTTTAACAGTTTCTATGTTAATTTTCCCCGTGAATTACCTTTGCTATCTGATGATAAATGGCAATAAGGGCGTAATGATTATAGTCAAGCTTTCAAAGTTGCTTATTAATACGTGGCTCCAAGCAACATTGATGTTGATCTATGGGGGTGGTTTACTTGGGTTCACCTTTGTATCATTTTTAGCGGTCAAATTGTGCATGTTGTGATAATGACCTAATGACGAACCACCCAGGAAATATCTATAAAGGGGTGATTAACCGATGATGACTAAGTGGGGAAATTATTTGAGATTATACTTAAAATGTTGTTAAATATGTACTTATGAAACGCCAAGAAGAAGCAAGATTATTTTCCTTTTGGAACAACTTTAAAAATAATCTTTAGTTTTTTAAACAGCAATTTTTTCGAAAATATACTCAGTCTCATGATAAAGGTATTTTAGGTATACCCTCGGATATACCTATCAATTATGAACTCTCTAACTGAAACCTTTCCAAAAAATGCTGGAATTAGCATTGACGTGTTCTGATCTACAGCATTAAGTTGCCAAGATAATACTTGGCATGGTGCTTTGCAATTTTAATCGAACCTGTTGACTTCAGCGTGTAAATAATAAGGACAACTGCTTTAGTTTAGCAAAAAAGATAAGAGATTGTACGCAAAGATTACTGGCGACCGATATTCCTCGATTGTCGCCCCTCACGTAAAGAAGTTCTTTTTTGCAGCTATAATTTCAATAGCGATGATTTCTATACCATTGTAATGCACCGACAAGCATTGTATGTCAATAATTATTAAATGATTAAAATTTCCTTTCATTTGCTTTGTAATTGCAGCAATTATTATGTTATTCATTTTTTCACAGTGGCGGCCTCCTAAATTACTTAACTTCGATCAAGCTTGATAATTAATGTGCGTACTTGAGGGATTTATCATTAAAAGCATTCAGTACGCGTGCACATTGTACTGTGATAAGCTCACCAATTGTAATTTGTATGAATTTGTCTCAATAAACTTTAATGCCTTGTAAACTGATATCCAATACTGCGGTAACACGTTATTTTTGTTCTTGGTAATCTTAAACAGCGTTGTCTCATAAAATTTAGCACTCACGTTAACAACTTGTCAGCTGAAAAATACTCGGAGGGCCATAAAATAAAGCAGTTATCACAGAATTAAATTTATTCTTGTTATCTCTTGCACAATTAAAGATAATTTGTGCCTTGGACTTGTAATATTAAATCAACTTATAACTTATGAAGGCGCCCAAGTTTTCGTCTCTAAAATTTGCTGCTTATTTAATTTTTAAATATTGTGAACTAAGAATGGGTATTATATTACGCTTTTTTCGTAAACAAATTTTCTGCCCTGTCAATGGACAGTCAATAGACACTAGAGACGAATCTGCAAAGGGGAGATCTTCATTATCCAAAAGAAATTTCCTCTCATGTTTAGGTATCTACCCATTTTCACAAAATGATTATAATTGCTTTTGTTCGGGAATTCTTGACTTCATAAAAAATATTACGGTCCCTAAATAACCAATTTACCTAAGTAGTAAAATCTTGAAATGAATGAGAATCAAATCTTCAAGACGGCGAGGTGGCGGCTGACTATTCAGGGTGAACACGCGGCCTTGAGATGCACCTGTACGTGCCGACAAAATACACCTGTAGGTACTATCACCCCTTTTTTACCCCCCTTCAACCCACTCGGACCTTTCTTATCCTCCCTTAAATTACATAGGCGCGTGGCCCAACAATTTTTTTATTCTTTATACCGCAAGCGGTTCTTTAATAATCTAATTTCTTTTAATTACATTAGGACTCAATTTTGTGATCGAAATTACAACTATTCGTATACATACATTCATACCGTTAGCGCCAACTAAAAAGAATACAGGGCTTCTAGCAGATATTGCCTGAAAAAAAAGTGACCAAGTGACTTTTTTTTGTTTTTTTAGTGACCCTTCAGTGACCTAAGGAGGGGAAAAAGTGACCTCGAAAGTAACCTTTTTTGAATGGCAAGGGCGTAATAATAAAATTTTATTTTATCAGGTACTTAAAATGTGAAAAAAAGTTTTTTAAATAAACTTTAAATTCTTATTACCATACAGATACATACAGTTAAAAAATCTCGCTGTCTTCTACATAGTAAATAAAATAAATATTTTAATACATATAATAGTCTACATAATGATGGTCTTATTTTGGCATATTTTCTTGAATAAAATTCCCAATTAAACTGCTTTTTCTTTTTTGTATTTTATTTTTGCAACTTTTCCACGGGACTGGTTTCTTCAGTATGTTTATTATTAATGATTTCATAACTTGCTAACAATTCTTGTGCAATTTTTGCACCTACCAAATTTCCTGCATTTATAGAATCTTTCAATTATCTGTTCACAGCGAATTCAACCAAAACCTGTGCAGTCTTTTTATACTTGGGCCGCCCAACAGACGGAGTGATCACCCTGCAAGAACGTGCTCTAGCGGGGCCAATATTAATTTATGACGACCGAATTGGAGTGATGCGACTTCATTGGGTCTAAATTAAGTGCACTGCGGTTCTGTCGTCCTAAATTGATAGTGGTCTTACCTAGAGCTCATGCTTGCAGGGTGATCACTCCGTCTGTTCGGCGGCCCAAGTATAGTCACATCTTATTCCACCTTGGATTGTTCAAGTTTCACTTCTGTATTCTTTATAGTTTGTTTATCAGTTAATATTTGCTCAAAATTTCGTTGTTGTTCTTCTAGAAGTTTCTTTCCTTTTTCTTTTAAAAGCTCATTATTTTCTTTCTCCAGCTTTTGATTCTCTTCAGGTGCATAGAATAACAGCTTTTATAAGCAGATTTTGCCATTTGTAATAATTTTTTCGTAATTGGTATATTATAAGGTTTTTTTGGTATTTCTCTAATTCATTACTACTAAAAATATTTTTGACCACGCCCCCGAAATTTGAAAATGTCGAAAAATGGTGTTTTTACCGAATAAAACCGCCCGACCCAGCTAACCGACTGTCTCGCTGTAAGCGAGGGGTGGCGAAAACTTCGAAAATCGAAAAGAATTTTTTTCTCCGCGAAAACTGCGCCGATCGGGACGAAATTTGAAATTTGAGCTCGCGAATTCGTCCCGGATCCGCGGGTACCCTCGAGATTTTTTTAACTCTTCGAACACACCCCGTCTCCAAGCGATAACAAACTTAGTGTACCCCCGCCGACCGAAACTTATCCGGTCTTACGTTTTTGATCCGAGAATGGGACGCTGACGGGAGGGGGCTGACGAGAACTCCGAGGGTCGGCGGGTGTTATTACGCGGGTCCGGCTCCTCCGTCCCGAACCGTTTCGGAGTTACGGCGCCCCCAAAATAAGGGTAGTTTTTTATACCGGCCGAACCGGGGGTCGCAGGGTAATTTCGAATGCGGATTCCGAAAGGCCCGTCGATTGGACCGAAAATATCCAAAAATTGACGTGATCGCGAGGGGGTTGCTAGCGGAAATAATTTTTTCCCCGAAGCGCTGCAAAATTTTTGACCAAAAAAGTAGCCAATTGGGGGGCCAAACTCGTATATAGGAAATATAATTTTGAATTAAAAATTTTTACACTCATAGCTGTCTTATCTTCTGTCAAAAGATGTTTAGATCAAGAAAACCCCCGTTCTACATCTGCACTCCCTTGCGACAAGGAGAGACAAGCTTTAACTAATTTAATAACTTGTGGATTTCGCTTCAGAGGCTAACGAATTATATTTCAAATACTTTCCCACAAAATTCCACAACTTCATCTTTATTTTCTTTTATAATCTCTTCAGTCTTTAAAATATTCCCCTCCTCCTCTAACTTATTAACATCCATATCTTTAAGAGCTTACTTGTTCGCCATATATTTGATATGACTGGCATGGGAAGATGTAAATCTTATCAGGAAGCAATTCGGAACAATATTGTAAAAATGAACCCATACACATAGAGGATTTTTTAATTAAATGCTTTGCACTCCCCAAATAAGAAGATTGTGCCGCCTTAAAGAACCTGCAACCTCTTTAGACGAAACACCTACAGCTTGGAATTTTCAGGGTTTTTTGCTTTGGCGGAAACCGAATAAATCTGGGAGGAGAATAAACTGTGCAGCGCCATCTGCATTGCAATGGTTACACTACTATTTTTAATTTTATCCACTAATAAATTTCCAGTTTAATATGCATCTCGGCTAAATGTAACCAAGATGGATAAATTGCAACATTATTTTTATTTCAACACGCCGGTTCAACCAAGTAACGTATCAAGACGTTCTTGGTCGAAAATGAATAACGAATAACAATCCTACTTTCAATTACGATAAATATGTGTACAAATAGTAAAACAGGTGGCGCGAGTTTATGACGGATTGTTTCAATAATTAGAACGAAAGGCGAACGAAAAATATTACTATAATAATAGTAAGAGTTTCTAAGTTGATCCTTTTACTGATAAATCTTTTCTTTATTTAACGCCCTATCTACTTTAATTTCAGAAAGGTGTTGGAATAAAAATGTGCCTACATGTCCTTTTTAGTGCTTAAATTCCCCACCCTTAAGTGAAATTCCATAGATATCGCAGATGATATTATTATAGTAGTTGTTGGTTTAACATTTCTTTAGAAAAATGTAATAGATTTACATGAAATTGTACTAGATTTTCATTTTGTTGTATTACGCGCTACTCGTTAACAGATGGCGCCATTATCAAGAAATTCTACTTTAGCATTGAAATGAATATAGAGACACTAGCTGATGATCAAGCTAACTTCATTTGAAGCGAGCGAAATTTAAATTCATTCAGAAGATAAATATTTTTTACAATGACTAGGAAAAGTCACCAGAAGTGACCTCCTTGTATAAAAAAGTGACTTTTAGTGCCCTATTTTAAAAAAAGTGACTTCTAGTGACTTAAGTGACTTTGCTAGAAGCCCTGAGAATATTATACTTATTAAACATCAACACAAATTCGATGCATTAGATACACTAGTACCTACTAAATACGGACCAGTTAGAAAATTCATATTGAACTTACAACAATATAATTATATAGACAAGAAAAGCAAAAAATACAAATGTTATTGCACATTGAAATATTAAATATGGAAAATCATTAAAGAAGAAACAGAAAACCAATAGTAACAACGCAGGATCAATCTCAGCCGAATTGTGAATTTGGGAACTGAAGCTGCAAAAGCAATACCAAATTATCATAAAAATACATGTGATTGTCTCAGAAATGCAAACAAAGCATGTTTGCCTTTTATTTGTTCTGCCTTCTGCGTAACCCTGGATTGAGCAATATACACTATTGAACAAAAGAAGAGCAACAAAATGAGGCAAAATACATTTTTTCGTTTATGTTTATGATCAGCTGTACCTTTATACTAGTTTGTAACTAATTTCAGTAATATACCCATCACGAATTTCCAACAATGTTCAGTTGGATTATTAGAGCAGAAGGCCCGAATATGGGCCCCCATTTTGTTTTTTATTAACCATTTCGGCATGCACCTAGCCCGAAGACTCTTCTGTATATTGTAGAAGCAACAAAGTTTCAAACAAGCAAAAATTACTGTGATTTGAGAAGAAATATGATATCGTGTCAATTTCACATATGAAGGCAGACTGTGTGAAATATGGGCCCCTATAAGAAGTGACACAAAATAAACTTTATTTTCAAGAAATAAACTTACATATTAATATATTTTAAATGGAAACGATAAATTATCTGCAAAAATCACATAATTGTCTTTCTCTGCCCCCGAACATTGCTCATGTGCCTACATATTGCACATGAGGTAGCGAACCCATAACTCCCTCTGTGGTCTTCTGAAAAACGACCATCTCAAAACAGGCATGTGGCATCTTTATCATCTGGAACGATTTGGCCGATATCATCGATATCCATGTCATCGTCATCAGGAACAAATGGTTCGTTTTCTGCGTTGGAGTCTTGGTCGCTATCAGCATCATCACATTTCATTTGTTTCTTAGATGCCTCCCTTGTCGGTTTTGGAAACACTTTTTATTTTGGGGACCCATATTTGGACCCGCAAATAGCCCATATTACCAGCAAAGCGTGTCATTCAAACAAAATGTCATATTATTTTTTGAGGTTAAGTGACTCAATATCTACGTGAATATAACAAACCTTAATTTTAATACAACACACTGATGCGAATATTATTTGAACCCTAGTCACCTAATAATATACAAAATATTCTTACGTAACTTACCTATAAATATATATTCAGATTTTCATAAACACATTCACCACCGCCTGATGACAACAGAATAATATCGGTAAAACAGTTGGCTATCCAGTAAGTGTATTTTTAGCTAGTTTACACAAATGTCGCTTGATGTCCTTCTGAATTTTTGAGGGGGCTCATATTAAATGCAGGGCCCATATTCGGGCCTTCTCCTCTATTTTTTTAATTTTTGGAACGAATTAAACTTCACAAAAGTGTGCGACAGAAGTAAAAAAGACGCATTAAAACATAATGACTTTATTCTACTTAACCCAAAAAAAACAAATATGTAGTTAGGAGCAGTGCTTTAATTTTCCATAATTACAGGAAGCATCGAATAGTAATAAATAGAATAACCATTACTATTTATTATGAATTCTTAATAAGTTAACCCCGCACGCCAAAGGACAACGACACAGTAATTAAAGTCGACAAGTGTTCCGCTGACAACGTCAGCATCCTCAGGAGTTGAAGATTAATCTAAATCTAAGCTTACACTACATTGCTATAAATACCAACCCCCCACTAACCTCCCACTGCTGAAGTAAAATGAATCGGTAAACCTATACCTAGGGTTTATTGGAACTTTTGGAACATGAGAGCAATGACATTGGTTTTTTAGAATTGGAGGGTAAGTATTTATAGCTAGTCTTAAATTCTATCTACCTGATAAATCTATTCAGGGTTGAGTTTGGAATCGGACTATAATTACTGTTGAGACAATTGCGTTTATTTTTATATATCACTAATCACTATACTTTCCAAGGCGTTTAAATCAAATTTATTATTTCCTGGTTTTGAGAGTTTGAGATTATTGATAGGTATTGAATTTATGGCCTGTTTCCAACGCGTGCGACGCCATACTAGACTTATCTGCTCTGCCGTATTTGTAATGAGCTTGATGTTCGTTGAAGCGAGTTAAAATAGACCGAGTTGACTGCCCGATATATTTCTTGTCGCAATTTCCGCATGCTATTTCGTAAATTCCCGCTTTATGAACAGGTTCCGTTTTATCTTTCGCATTTCCAAGTAGATTTTATAAATTGTTGTTCGAAGTGTGAACCACTTTGAAGCCTGCTTTCCCGAAAATCGTATTCATGCCTCTAGTTATCTGCGGTACATATGGTATTTTTATAAATTTCGTAATTTGGTTATCCCCTTTTGAAGTAGTGGAATTTCACAACAACATTTTAAATTTTCGATTCCTAATTAACCTTTTGACAATTTCTGGATCGAAACCGTTAGATCTCGCTATATCTTAAATTATGTTTACTTCCTTGCGGTATCTTTCAACAGATAATGGTAGACTCAACAGTCTATTAGCTAAAAAACCAGAACTAAGCCTCTTTGTGCTGACTGCAGTGGTTCGAATCTGCAGTTATGTACCGAGCTATACTGGTTTCTTTCCTATAGATATCAAATTCTAACTTACTGTCTTTCCTAAACAATTATAAAAAATAACACCGAAAAATTAAAATTAGTATAATAGTAAAATAGTAAAATAGGGAAATCTCGATTACATAATTCAAGAATCAATCAGACCCCTAACCACACAAAATTTGAAATACTGTATACGTATTTCATACTATATAAGTATTTCAAATTTTGCGTTATTAGGGGTCTGATTAATTCTTGAATTAATTATTTAACCACAGTCTCTAACATCTTAATCCTCGATTACATAAACAAAGAAATAAACAGATTTTCTTCACATTTTTAGTCAAAGTTTCTGCGTCTAATTCTGAGATGTCCTGTATAAATTATGCACTGGGTAAATTTTATTACCCACCACAACGACAAATAAAACATAATTAAGTGAAAGCCAGCGTGAATTAATTGTAAGCATTCGCCTTGCAATTAAGACATCACAATGCCAATTCTGTATTGATTTATTAAAGGAGCGTTTTGGGCAGTGTCAGTTTGTTAAATTAGATATGATGCGTGCGGAAAGAAATAAGTACTTTCGGAATCGAGAAAGCAGATAAAATGAAAGACGAGTTGACCACCTCTAGAGACAGCAAAACCCCATTAGTGAACTCATTCTGCAGATAGCCACCGAGCCAGTGCCCCTACGTTGGGAAACTTCTGTATCATTATTGTAAAATACCTGCTCAATTTATTACGGTTTAATATCGCAACACGAGTGCAGTAAACATGGAAAAAGTATATCAGGATTTCAACTTTAAAGATCATGTTCACACGATTGCCTCAAAATTAGGGTTTATGACGTATATCTCTTTATGGCGATGCGTGGGTAACGGGTAGTTCAAGAGGTTCTGAAGATTTTAACACATAAACTTAACACGCGATGTAACATTGTATGCAGTAATTATAAACTTTTAAGAAAACCTGCTGATATTATTTTTAAGACTCATTTATCTCAGCGGTTTATGTAATTTGTTCTTAGCGGTTTCTAATTCTATCACCTTCCTGTACAAATTTTTCTACACTCTTAGCTACTCTCTTCCTGTAGATATATACTTATTACTCTAAAAATTTCGCCCCAAAAGTCTCAAATTTTTGCCCAACATACCTCATTAGAACCTCCTATGCCTAATGCTGACTTACTCGTTTCAGTTTCTGCATTCTCTTTAATTTCCCTAAATGCATCATACTTGTATGACTTGTGTGACTAATAGGCAGGTTCGGTAATTTTCAAATTTCATTAAAATTGATAGAGTTTATTATACTGAAGGCAGTTATGTTGTTAATTTTTGTTTAAAAAAATTCCTTCGCCTGTGAAGCCGTTGCAAAGTTTTCCGTCGGTGCGAGGCTAGAAATCGTACCTTGCAGCGAGAGTAGGCCGCGTGACGTCAGAACTTAGTATAACGTACAAGTCCCAGCTTCAGCGCGCAGCAGTCCCATAAGTATTATGCATATGCATGTGTAGTTAAATTGTTAAATATTATTAACTGGTTCTAACTGGTGTTTTCTGTTTTGTACCCAGACTAATGCATCGTACAGCACACCAATAAAACGGAAAAAGTGGTTCGTTGGAGCCAGAAGGAACATCGGTCAGCATTATCGATATTTTCGCGAGTTAGTTTATCATTGCAAAAGTTTATAAAATTATCGGCTGCCCCATTGCAGCCACTCTAAATAAAATCGAACATAATGTAATTTATCGACAGTTTTCTGGGACCCCTTGGTACTTGGTAACGTGTTACGGGTAGCATAATTTGAAACAGGATGCTAGGAGCATGACGGAGCCAAATACTGAATCGCCGCGCCGTAGCGTTCCCTCCCTGAACTAAAAAAGGAAATTTTATTAACTATTTTACAATAATAATTAAATAGTACGTCATCATAAAGTTCTCTTTTGAAGACTGGTAGGACGCGTACCTCCATCCTTTCCCTGAGCTGGCCTACGCATTTCCGTAAAAGTAGACATTCTACATCCCCAAATATTTGAGAGCAGTAGTCTAATCTGCTCCAACCTCTACCTCTTTATTCCTATCTCTGACTCTAGTATGTCGCGAACTATTCCTTTGTGTCTCAGAAGGTGTCCTACCATCCTACGATCCTATCCCCTATTCTTTATTATCTTCCATACTTTTCTCTTTTCCCCAACACTTTCTAATTCCTCCTTATTGCTAACTTGTCTATCCACGATATCTTCAACACCCGTCTGTAGCATCACATTTCAAACGCTTCTACTCTTTTTCGATCCGCTTCTCCCATTGTCCAAGTTTCGCACCCATAGGTATAATTTCGTACTCTATACATGCGTCTTTAAGAGTCTCTTCCGAGTTTCTACATTAACCGTTCCAGAATATAGCAGTTGTTTCTTTTTGTTAAACAAGTACCTAGTACCTACGTAGCGTAGTTTTTTGATTCGCGTGAGTTGTATTTGTTTCAGTTTTTTTTAAAAACTTCCAATCCGTTTTAAAACTGCTAACTTGATAACTTGTCAATCACTGTATTGTTTTAGAGAATATAGGTAGGTACCTATTTTACAAACAGAAGTAAGCAGGTATCTACAATCTACATACCTACTTATACTGAATTATAAAAGGCATGTACAGTTCATAAATTGTTGACTTTGTTTTACTTATACCGGTCTGCCATTACACTACTGTTTTGAGGTTGAATGAAATTGGGGTTAGATGCAAGAATCACACACCATTTCCACATTTACCGGGACATTTACCTACTACATAAATATGGCAAATTATGTGAATCGGACTTTTGATACCCTTGTTGCATCATTATATCGATTATGTTGTCTTTGTTTTATGTTTCCTTGACACCTTACTTTAAAAATTCACGCTGGAAATAGTCCCAATAAGTATGTTATGAGATAGGTACCGCTTCACGGGCACTTCAAGAGAAGTGGGAGGAGCGCCTTACGAATCTCTGACGTCAAACCAATAACAAAGCGAACTAGCATGTGGGCGTGATAAGCTAATTTCTTTCGCTTATTACGCCGCAAAAAAATTTTTTTGAAAGAAAAATTCGCCGTAAATCAATTACAATAACAATTTTCTCTCATTTTCATGCCAAAAATAGATATCTTATTTTTCTCCGAACCTCCCTATTTGCCTGTGGTCTCTTATAGTAGAATATGTCATCCTTATCACTTTTAGTATGCTATTAATTAGGGATATAATAATAGGATGATTTCTTGTCGTCTTCCACATCGTACTGGTGTGTATCACAACCCCCACCGTCTCTGTCACCCTGATTACTGAAAAATTTCTGTCCTCTTCCAAGAGCTTCCATTACTCACTTATCCAACCCCTAGTTGGTTAAACATAGATCAACTTCGTTTCCATGTTTCATGGACAATATGAAATTAATAGTGGTTTCAAAATTTTAATCTTTTAATTTTTCCCTATTTTAAGGGGAAATTTTATTCACCAGGTATTTTTTATTATAGGCATTATGTTTGTCATCAATGGGAGCATCAGGATTTACCGTTTCAGTCCGTTATAATACTTTTTTCAGGTCATTCATAAACACCGCAAATTGACAACTCCCGATAACTTCATTTATTAAAATTGAATTATCATATCGGCAATAAACTTTCACTGCTGCTGTTATTTGCAAGAAATTTGTAGTACAATTTAATTGCAAATATAAATCAGTCCAGAACCGCTCCGAGGATAAGGATGCGAGTAAATGAGGAACAAGTGAACACGTTATATACGATGACACCTGCTTCAGTAAGAGATGGAAGCAATGCCTATCAAAATTGGTTCATTCCGAAACTTACGATTAAGTGCGCTGCAAAATATTTTTCGGGCAGGTGTATGAACACAGTTTAAGTACAAGTTAGTATTTCATATGAACAAGCACCTATCTACTAAATTACTTATTAGTAGTACAAATTGCAAAATGCTCTTAAAAAATTAAGCAAAGTTACAATGACTTTACTATTCCTGATTTCTCGGACGCCAGTGATAGCCTGATGTTCTGGATTCGGGCCCCTAAATATACACCTGTATCCCTCGGTCTCACTTATTGGTACACACTGTATATTTATGAGGATCTGGACGTTCGCTTATGAATGTGTCCTGCGTTGTATTTACAATCTGGTCGGTCGAAAATTTATTCATTGATAACCCTTAAACTTTCAGTCGCAGAAGGGTGGGTTCCCTTACTATTGCTAAATGTTGACCAAAGTGATCAATAATACGGCATAAACAAAATATAAATAAATTCTATTACTTTAGCAACGTACATGAGATTTAAAACGGCAAGAACGGAATATATACACAAAATATTTACATTGAAATAAAAAACGATTCTCGCGGAGTATCCTAACAGTACGGTAGGCTCGTCGTATGATCAAAACTGAACTTTTACGGTGTTTCGGAATCTACGTAGTAGCACCTAGGTGCACGGACTCCTAGACGGGCTTCGATGCGAGATTCTCGTCGCAGCAACGGGATGCAATCTCGTTGGAGGAACGCCACTAGGTTATCCCTCGCAAATAAATAATTAGTTCTCCCTCAGAATGTCACAAGGGGTAGCCGGTTACATAAGGTGCGATCGGTTTCTGCCGGTATGTCGTCTCGTTACAGGCACAAGTACCACACGAGAATGCCAAATCGATCTAACGTTCACCAGCAGGCGCCCCCGATTCCCGGGTTCGAACACGTCACTATCTATTGGTTACGAACAAGGTGGGCCAGCCAGATTGTGACTGGTTAGTGTTTAATTGTGGATATTTCACAATAACAGCAAGTAAACACCGGGCATTTAGTCAAAATTTCTTACTCAATATTTACGGGACGGTTACGCACAGTTGATCACACGGCGAAGTCGGAACGGTCCATCAGGTACTAATAGTTCGGATGTGGGCGGCCAGCATCGTCTCGGATGCTGGAAGTACTGGTCCCAGCTGATGGCCGGACGACCAAGTACTGCCTTCTACCTTCTGGAGCATCCACTTTTATAAGCTGAGAGGGGGGCTTCGGCTGCGGTTGATTTGGAGGTTTCTTGCAGGGAGCCGGATGCAAAGTACGTGACGTCACATTGGTGACGGACGCAACTACTATTCACGATTCCTTCCATGTCGCTTGACTTGTCCACTTAACTCGTTTCTGCAGGACCTCATTTTCGATAGGTCCAGCATGGTAAGTCACATAAACCTTCGTTGGTGTATGTTATTGCGTTATTAAGTTAGAGAATTTATTGTTACAAAATGTTACCCATTTTTACGAAATGGAGAAATTTGAGAACCGAGTGGTTCGTCATCGCAAGGAATTAATATGGATATTGTAAAAGTGTGGGGTGAACGTGCACCTTCATATTCTGGTGATGAAGAACATGATACCTGTGGACAAGCTCCAGGTGCTGGACGTCCGAAAACCCTGTTACCGAAGAAAACTTTGATTTGGTCTATGACATGGTCCTGCAAGGTAAACGAATTACTGTGAAATTCATAGTTCAGATTGTAGCTTTTCAATGCACGGAATTGAAACCATTTTACAAGACGAATTACAGGAATTGACTAAATTGATGGACGCTGCAAAAATTACTATTATATAAACAGGAGATAGAAAATGAAAAACCATAGAAAATATACCTACTACTAGAAAGTAAAATCAAATAAAAGAGGTCAAGAATGAATTTGGTGTAACTATTGAGGATTCAAAGATAATTGCTGACACGTTTGCCGATATAGGTAATAAAATAAAAAAGTCCAGTGTATCAGTTGAACTAGACATGAATATTGTAAATTCCTTGTTCCTGACACACCACTGAGAGCGAGGTAAAACAATATATTAAAAATTTAAAATCAAATGGAACTTCTGGAGCTCACTATTCGTGAGGTCACAGATGAGACAACTGAGCCCTTATCATACATAATAAATATGATAATGGACGCAAGTACTTGTGGTAATTGTGGTAAAATTCTCTGAAGTTGTTGGAAAGCTACCTATTAGAAAGAACACGGTAGTGCGCTGAAATTAAATGGACTTAGACGTGATTTCACGAGGGTGAAAGTGGGAGTTCCTCAGGACATTGCCCTGGGTCCTCTTCTTTTTACAATTTCTATCGGTCAACTTTTTTAGATTTTTGTTTAGATTCCGTTAGGTTTTAGAGATTATTTGGAAATTATTTGTAATTTTTGTTGTACCTGCCCTATTTCTAAATAAATATTATTATTATACTTTGATAAACCAATACCGCAAGTTAGTGGCGAGTTGTGTTCGATTATACTTTGAAAAGATCAATAATCCGTGTCTGCGGTGCGTCATGTATGCTCTACGTAGTACGCAAAATCTGGATTTAGTTCTATAATTCAATGCCTGGCGGGGTATTTGCCCAAGGAGCAGTTGTTCGAACTATCCAGTACTACTCGTTTGTTAAAATATTGGCATCCATTATGAATTGGGAATCCGGTCATCACGCAGTAAAAATACCCACTTGAATATTATTATTACTTGATTTAGAATTTATACAAATGTTTTGGGACAAGCTGCATTGCCGCATCCTGTATTTTTACTGTTTCTTTTCGCACACTTCCTGGTCGCTGTAATATGCTCATGGGGATCTCAAGCTCCTAAGGTGACGTCAGTACACCTGCCGATATAAATATTGGACCGCACACTTAATTGTAAAAAATACATAAGGTTGAATGGTCCAATTTGATATTCCGACCTGTCCTTCCACCTCTTCTTATAGCAGGTGCCATCGCAAGCTTGTTCATTGGTATTGCCTGTTCGACTGTTTCGACGGTCTTCTTTCATTTTTTAATGACACGGTTGTATATCTGTACTATCGCAATAAAGGCACGAATATAGTTTCAGGAACGTTCGAAATTAGTGCCAGGAATCACACACAAAAGGGACAAGAACAAATCAAATTTAGATATCAAACACTGTAGTAGCGACATAAATACCATACTGTCAGTATTTTACTGATGTTTTCTGATTACGTTTATACGTATGTTACCGTTAAATTAATTGAAATGATAATTAACAGTAAAATAAATAACTTGTACTTTCGAGCAAAAAATGAAAAATAAGTATCAATTTTTAAATGAGGTTTAACTTTCACTCGGTCACATAAAATAACATTATGTTAAGTATAAAACTTTGGATAAACATCAGCAGCATGTCTCGAGTTTAGACAGTCGGAAACGATGTGTTTACTCAAAGAATCACTTATCAATAAGCAGAACAAGAAAAAAAGAATGCAATAAGTATATATAGTTCTGCAACTTATAAGAAGTATATAACACACGCCTACCTAACAAATCCTCAAAAACAATTTGGGAAGCCTAAAAGGAATTAAATTTAAATTCTTTAATTCCATGCTCAACTTACTAAGGAATAGTTCGCGACATAATAGAGTTAGAGATAGGAATAAAAAGAGGTAGGGGTAAACCTGTATTAGACTACTGCTCTCAAATAGTTAGGGACGTAGGATGTTCTACTTTTAGGGAAATGCGTAGGTTAGCTCAGGATACTCTTCGGACTGAGAACCTTATGATGGTGACACATATTTTTGCCGATTTATATTTCACCCTTTTTGTATCACAAGTTAATAAATATAACTGGACTTAATAAGACAGATACGAGCTCTTGTTATATACTTACACATTCAAAAACAAAAATGTCTGTCTCTTTACGCCCAAATACAAAAACATACAATGGTCAACATATTATTACTGCAAAAAGTTCAGTGGCCACTTAATGATAACCTAATAAAAATTAAATGCTCAAACGCAATGCAGTAATCAAAGCAAATAATAATAACAGATCATACAACACAATTATTAATGTACATAAACAGTCTTCATACGTTCAGGAATTTTTTTTCTTTTGAGAGACAATAAACTGGCACGAAGTTGTCAGTTACATTTGGAAGATCACGAGAAGGTGTGTAAAGTTAAATGAAGCCACTTTTTCATCCGTGGCAACTCGCCTGAATGTGTTCGTAATTGAAAAAATAAAATAATTACCTTTTTGTGCAATTAGGAAGGTTTCATTTCGGAACATATAAATTAAATGAAGTTATTTCGTATGAGGCAAATTAAATTGTGCGCTATTAGAGTAAAATATTGCGGAGTTTGCAAGGATTCTATTACCACAGGTATTTAAATTTATTTTTTCGACTTTTGGAAGAAAATAAGTACCTACTTGCAGTACGTAGATGCCTTACTGCAATTTTGTTAAAGATGTAGATGCAATAGTTCAAGCATAACTGGAGTTGAAAATCATTGGATTTATTGAAACACATTTCGTTCATAATTCGCGCCGGTGCCTAACATGTCTCGTGACCTTCGAATATAACATTAGCGCTCTTATATAATATTGCTATACAAAAACACCAACAGGTGATATCTTGCTACTTACCAAAGTCTTGTAACTTTTATAACCTTGACTTAGTGACTGATACTTCTATAGACTAACTAAAAGAAATTAACGGTTATTTATAAAATTCCCTGTATTTCATCCATCTAAAAGGATGTATTAATCGTTTCACAGGAGAACGGACAACTTTGTCATAAAAACTGCGCAAATGAAAATACTCGATCGCGTCTTTGTTGCCTAGCAACCGCGGTACGTCCAAGAAAACTTGTTTGTGTGTATGCTAAGTCACTGTCCGTTCTCCTGTGAAACGACTAATACACGCTCTCACAGAATTCGCAATGGTTGAACAGCAACGTGTAATTCCTTGTAACTAAGATTTGATACAACCTGACGTGATTCCTTTTCATGAAAAGGGAAATCTTCGCAATTTCCCCAAAGCAATACTTAATTATCGACACTTATTTTCTTTTTTCTAACATAATACTGCTTAATTTCTGGATCTACTAGATTCGACCACTCCTACATAGCATTCCAAAAAATCGACAAAGTTGAGTCTAAACAAGTTTCATTCAGAATATTAGAAATATCGAGAGGTAACTCGGAGTCTTGCTTCATGCAAGAATGAGCCATACACGATCAATATCTCTCTCGGATCATCTCATCATTAGATGTGTCAGCAGGATTCCTGCAATGACTCCACTGTCTTCGTCTAGAAGCTCTTATGTGCTAAAACCACTTTAATTAATTGACATTTTACTCTAATGTTTGGACTTGAGTCGCCCGCCTTTTCATTGTGAGTAGTACAGCTACCGACTTCTCCTGCACTTGCTAGAGTTATCGGCTCTCTATCCAGATCTAGATTCTTTGTAATACCAAGTTCGTCGCACTCACCAGCACCCTATCTTGTTTTTCCAACGTATCATATAGTATACCTATTTGACAGTGTCGACCCATCGTCGAATCCTGCGGAACCCCACTATTTGCTTTTCTCATCTTCACTCTCTCTTACGCCCCAAGGATTATATCCCTATCAAATAGATATGATGGTATTATAACGCTTATCGGGTTCCAGTCTACTTTTCTTTGTCAGTTCTTTCAAAATGTACTGTCAAGTTAAGCCATTGGATCCGTTTCTAATGTCTATCCTTATCTTACTGTGTGTGTATGTGGTTCTTGCTACATCTGCAACGGTCCTCTCCACGATGCTAATGGGACTCGCAAAGCACCTGACCTGACTTAATGCTTTCGGGCAAGAAATTCGTACAGCCTGTAGATATCCGCGACTTTCCCTTTCGGTAGAGTGTACCATATAAATATCTTATCTTTCCTTTATTTTAGCTTTAGCACGATCTATTTCCAGCAACGATTTTATTGAGTTAAACAAATAACAAGAATAGGCAAAAATGTCTCGAAAATGTTTCAATTTGTTGCATTTAACGTTATTTTTGGTGGAGTTTACGGTAGCTTCGAGGCAACGAGTCAACGTCCGCCGCGTGGCTCACCCGTGCCGAGCAGGTGAATTCACCTGCCTTTCGTTTTTTATAATCACCTGGATACTCGAAAATAGATTATACATTATACCAAATTTTTCATTATAATGGACCACGAGCGGCGAAAACAGGGTATTTTAATATCTTTGATCGAACAGACTATATTAGGGTGCTTGCTCAAGAAGTGACCATGCAAGCTTTTTCGTCAATCTTTCTAGACAACATAAACCAGAAATTTGGCCTACCCATATTATTTATATTATGGCTCATGTCATAAAGTATAACTAGAAAGCAAGGGAAATATACAGGTGCCCCGAAAATAGGGCGCAATACATTACCAGCTATTTCTACGAGCAAGGAGAAGAAACTAAATCATGTAAACATATATTATAGGTTGAAAAATGTTTCCTGGTGGAAAATGAAATGGAAATTATTAATCAGGGGTCTCCCAATTCGGGATATTGTGGTACTCTTATTGAGTATCGACAGGAGGCATCGCTTGAGCAAAATCAATTTGAAAATTTCATTACATGTAAAATAAGTTATATACCTAATGAATGAAAGTAACGTCTTTTATTATAACAATTATACAAAAAGCACACTGATTTCATTAAGACATTTTTTTTAATTTTTGTAACAAACTAACATTGACACTAACAATTGACATTAATAATTGATAATTTAATAATAATTTATTTATTATTATTACTATTAATGTTATTATTATTATTATTTAAGAAAGTATGCGACGTAACAGCACCAAGCGCTTCAATGTCCGAAAATTCATACTAAGAATATACCTCAACTTTACACCCTTGTAACTTCGTTTATGTACCAACTTCGCAGACACCATAAACACAACTTCGCTGATTCGTCCTCTTTCTAACACTTGATTCTAGAGATACCAATTCTATTTTGGCTTTCAGGCTTCCGCATATAGTATAGTGCAGACTAATGGAGGCGTAAAAAAATTAAGCTGATAGAACGTATTTTAAACAAAGCCCTTTCTTGCCCTCTCGCACCAGACACACGCATTTTTGGGAAAAAAGATGATGTAAAAACAAGCAAAATATATCAAACCGCTGCGGGGTCAGAACTCGTCTAGCCGTAGGAGAACAAAATGGCAGTTCTGTACCATATCCGAACACCCACCGAGACCGTTGAAGTCACTAGCCGATAACGATATTCATAAACGTCATTTTACCGACATAGTAACGCGCAGCGGAAGCGTGAAAGCCAAAGTAGAATTGGTATCTCTAGATACAACTCTTTCTAACTAGCCCAAAATTAAGTTCGTATGTTTCAAAAAGTATGGAATGTAATAGCAGGGAACGCTTCAATGTCCGAAAATTCATACTAAGAACATACCTCAACTTTGCACCCTTGTAATTTCGTTTCTGTACTTCGTGGACCCATCATAAACACAACCATATGATGTGCGTTGATTCGTCGTCTTTCTAACTAGCCCAAAATCAAGTTCGAATGTTTCAAAAAGTATGGAATATAACAGCACCGAACGCTTCAATGTCCGAAAATTCATAGTAAGAACGCATTCCTCAACTTTACACCTTGTACATCGCACACACCATAAACAAAATCATACGATGTGTCCTGATTCGTCCTCTTTATATCCAGCCCAAAATGAAGTTTGTATGTTTCAAAAATATGCAATATAATAGCAATGTCCGAAAATTAATTACTAGGAATATATTATGTACATCCTTGTAACTTCGTTTCTGTACCGCACAGACAGAATAAACAAAACATACGATGTGTGCTGATTCGTCCTATTTCTAAATAATCCAAAATCAAGTTCGTATGTTTCGATAAATATGGAATGTAACAACAGCGAACAATTCGTTTCAGCCCCTATAATAACACCCCCTCGAATCTTATATGTTCCAATTGTTGAAGTGAAACTTCTTTTGTCTCGGTGGAGTAAGTTCCTGGGTTGGCAAATGCGAGCGTCACCAAAAGTGAAACGAATGGAGGGGAGCAGTCTGAGAAGACGGGCAGAGGAGAAAAGGCCTATCGAACGCCTCACTCTTTAGCCACGCTCTGTCTCATGCTTCGCGCTGTTTCTCTC